>CM056449.1:24027665-24627665 GCA_029783895.1 Triplophysa bombifrons
TTAGGTTTCTCTCCTGTGTGAATTCTCATGTGTTTCTTAAGATAACTCGCATTTGTAAAATTCTTTCCACACTGTAGACATGCGTGAGGTTTCTCTCCGGTGTGAATACTCATGTGTGTCCTAAGGTTTCTCGTATTTGTAAAAGTCTTTCCACACTGTAGACATGCGTGAGGTTTCTCTCCGGTGTGAATTCTCATGTGTGTCTTAAGGTGACTCGTATTTGTAAAACTCTTTCCACACTGTAGACATGCGTGAGGTTTCTCTCCAGTGTGAATTCTCATGTGTGTCTTAAGGTGACTCGTATTTGTAAAACTCTTTCCACACTGTAAACATGTGTGAGGTTTCTCTCCGGTGTGAATTCTCATGTGTGTCTTAAGGTTTCTCGTATTTGTAAAATTCTTTCCACACTGTAAACATGCGTGAGGTTTCTCTCCGGTGTGAATTCTCATGTGTGTCTTAAGGTGACTCGTATTTGTAAAACTCTTTCCACACTGTAAACATGCGTGAGGTTTCTCTCCAGTGTGAATTCTCATGTGTGTCTTAAGGTGACTCGTATTTGTAAAACTCTTTCCACACTGTAAACATGTGTGAGGTTTCTCTCCGGTGTGAACTCTCATGTGCGACTGAAGGTTTCCTGTTCGTGAAAAAGTCTTTCCACACTGAAGGCATACAAACGGTTTTCTCTCCGTTGTGAATTCTCATGTGTGTATTAAGATGATCGTCACGTGAAAAAGTCTTTCCACACTGAAGGCATGCAAACGGTTTCTCTCCGGTGTGAATTCTCATGTGTGACTGAAGGTTTCCTGTTCGTGAAAAAGTCTTTCCACACTGAAGGCATGCAAACGGTTTCTCTCCGGTGTGAATTCTCATGTGTGACTGAAGGTTTCCTGTTCGTGAAAAAGTCTTTCCACACTGAAGGCATGCAAACGGTTTCTCTCCGGTGTGAATTCTCATGTGTGACTCAAGGTTTCCTGTTCGTGAAAAAGTCTCGCCACACTGAGGCATGCAAACGGTTTCTCTCCGGTGTGATTTCTCATTGTGAATGAAGGTTTTCCTGTTCGTGAAAAGTCTTGCCACACTGTAGACATGCGTGAGGTTTCTCTCCACTGTGAAATTCTCATGTGTTTCTTAAGGTCACTTGTGTTTGTAAAACTCTTTCCACACTGTAGGCATGCGTGAGGTTTCTCTCCGGTGTGAATTCTCGTGTGTTTCTTTAGGTCACTTGTGTTTGTAAAACTCTTTCCACACTGTAGACATGCGTGAGGTTTCTCTCCAGTGTGAATCCTCATGTGTTTCTTTAGGTCACTTGTGTTTGTAAAACTCTTTCCACACTGTAGGCATGTGTGAGGTTTCTCTCCAGTGTGAATTCCCATGTGTGTCTTAAGGCTACTGGTTTGTGTAAAAGTCTTTCCACACTGTAGACATGTGTGAGGTTTCTCTCCTGCTTGAATTCTCATGTGCTGCTTTTCTTTCTTTTGTCGCCTGTTCTCAGAGCTCCTTCCACTAAAAATTTCTGAAAATTTTGTGCATGTTGATGTTTCTCATCAGCATCTTTAACTTCCTCTTTTCTGTCCTTATTTGAATCCATCACATCTGAAATGAAACAGTTTTACAATTGTACAAAACAACAGCACAAGAAAGATCCGTTTCATTCCATGAAACACAATCATTCAGTGAACCGAGTATTGCTTTGGATAAAAGTGGCCATCTTCGAAGAGAAAGTATTTAAATATACTCCGTTTAAATCCCAACCAGGGCCGAAAGCAGAATTTTGGAAATACTGAGGTCCAAAAAGTTACCCAAATAAAAAAAATGGACTAATTTGATATACACACGTGCATATTAAAATGTTTGGAGTGTAAATTGCATAACATCTGCTAAAACCATCCTGTCTTTCATGTTTATCAGTTTTGAAAGTAAACACATGATCACTTGATATTTTTATACAAATACTTCCAGATTGAAATACAACCCGTCTTCCATGAAGGCTCATAATGCATTTGAAAGTACACAAAGTTAAGAGGTTTCCATTTTTAATGAACTGCCCCTTTAACTTTTTTGTGTAGCTGAAGTTGCAGACACTTGGGTTTTTATAAAAATAGGTCAACTTAAAATAATAGAGACGCAGAAATAAAAAAAATGAATTTGTGATGCATTAGAATTATTTGCAAATCATATAGTTGTTTCAATAGAGTAAATACAACCTATAAACACACCTGAATCAAAGGCCACGCAGTTTAGCATGAACTAGAGACGGTCTGGTAATGTTTTTATTGATGTCAAACTGACATTAAACGAGTTATGATATGTTTTCAGAATTTTTAGTGATTGGCCAACTCAATCAGTTTGATACAACAGTTCTGTTAAACAGCTGAGGTATATCCGATCTGAGATCAGTTAAAGTATCATCAGTTAAAGAAGTTTTTACTAAATTAGCAGTACTAAAAACAATAATTCAGAACAAAACTTTAACATTAAAAACATAATGTGATTTATTAAGCTGCTGCCAAGTTACAGCAGAAACTTCACAATGTGCATTGTTCCAAAACAGCTTTACAGTAGCAAATAAGAAATCACAGAAAGGTAAAACACAGCACAGTGCATTTGTGTTTAAAGAACATGAGAGATCTATACACTTAATTCATTAATCTTGCTTTTAAATCAAATCAGTAACAAAGAATTAAAATCAGAAACCAACCTCTGTGTTCTTCAGTCCCTCAGTTTGTGTTCTGTGTAGTTCTGGATCTCTCGTGTTCTCAAGCTTCTCTTCCAGTAACTCCAACAACAGTGTGAAGATTTCAGTTCTTACACCTGAAGTGATTCTTCTGCTTGTTGGTTTCTGGTATTTATGGTGGATTGATGTAGGAGGAGCTTCAGCTGAAGTGTCAATCACTGTTTGTGTGAACTGGAGATGTTAGAGAGACATATCAGTAACTCAAATCAGCATTATTTAACATCTCTAAAAAACAATTGACCAATGTGCTATACTAGTATTCTTTAGAGCAGTGGTCTCCAACCCTGCTCCTGGAGATCTACCGTCCGGAAGATTTTAGCTCTAACCCCAATCACACACACAGGTTTGCTTAATAATTAGAGACAGTGTGCTGAAGCAGGGTTGGAGCTACAGTCTGCAGGAAGGTAGATCTCCAGGAGCAGGGTTGGTGACCACTGCTTTAGAGTGTTTGTTTCTCATTTTCAATATCATTATATTCAGACTACAGAGATAGACTATATGTGGGGGTGTGAATCTTTAGATATTGACTTCTCTTTAAAAAAAAACTCTCTCTCTCTCTCTCTCTCTCAGGCTCTCTCTCCTCAGTCCTCTCTCTCACCCCTCACTCTCTCTCTCTCTCTCTCAGTCTCTCTCTCTCTCTCTCAGTCTCTCTCTCTCTCTCTCTCTCTCTCTCTCTCTCTCCTCTCTCTCTCTCTCTCTCTCTCTCTCTCTCTCTCTCTCTCTCTCTCTCTCTCTCTCTCTCTCTCTCTCTCTCTCTCTCTCTCTCTCTCTCTCTCTCTCTCTCCTCTCTCTCATCTCTCTCTCTCTCTCTCTTCTCTCTCTCTCTCTCTCTCTCTCTCTCTCTCTCTCTCAATAGGTGTTGTTCCGGCTTCGTAAAAACTAGTATCTTATTATAATCGCTTATTGAATTATTGCCTCCTATAGACCAATCGCTTCATTATTTGCTTATTTTCTATGTTAGTTGCTTTGGATAAAAGCGTCTGCCAAATGTAGACAGCAAATTGATAGGATTCATTTATAATCAACATGTTATCAATTTGATTCAAAAGCTATTTGAATCATTAAATTCTGTCCGGTTCAGCTCCAATTTGATGCACTCAGCAATTATACAATTCAATAACTTTAAAGCAATTTAATTTGACTCATTAAAACTAGACCTCCAACCTATTTCAAGTATTTCAAACAGACAAAACCCGTAAAAAAGACACATAAAACTGCCGGTTAACTAACTGTTCATGTAACTGACAGTGTGATGTTAAAATTACAGAATGTTTGAGCTTTTCAAATAGATATCAAATACTTTATTTGCCTAAGCCTATTTAAACACAAGCATTTGTTTTGTGGGGAAATTTACATAAGATCAGCATAATGAAGAGGGTGAAAATAGGAACTATCAGTCTGAATAATGAGAGCTGTTAACATTGATGTGTCTGTTATACTGAAACAAAAGAAAACACTCATGATCATCAGCAGAAGTCTGACTGCTCTATTAACACTAATGGATGTGTTTTGAGAGCATTGGTCCCTATACTAAAGTGTTACCCAATTATTCTTTGTGCAAGGTAGACAACTGCCGGTAGCCCATTTACACCAGGGTTGGGATTTTTTTATTTATTTAAAAGTCATCATGACTTCAAATTTCGACTTAGTAACTCTTAATAATGACTTAGTATCTCAAAATAATGAGATACTAAGTAATTTATGAGAAAGTTTCTCATTATTATGAGTTATTAATTCAGTATAATAACTCATAATACTGAATTAATAACTCATAATAATGAGAAACTTTCTCATAAATTACTTAGTATCTCATTATTTTGAGATACTAAGTCATTATTAAGAGTTACTAAGTAATTTATGAGAAAGTTTCTCATTATTATGAGTTATTAATTCAGTATTATGAGTTACTAAGTTGAAATTTTGACTTAGTTTGCCAACTAAAAATTCCCAACCCTGGCTGAAACTGGCTTCCATAGAGAACAAATTATTGTTTATGTTTAGTAAAAAAAAATAGCAGTACAACATCACCATCCTGATGAAGAAGCACTGATATTTGCAGTAGTGGTATTTCTGCATTGCAAATAATTTACTATGTAGTAGTGTAAAAGAAAAAGAACAGACTTGTCTGTCATGACATTCACATATGCCAAAACATAAATAAGTGCAGCGAAATATAGGATGCTCAGCTGCCTAAAATGATCTCAAATGCTTTAAAAGGTTTAAAAACTTGAAACACATGGAAGAAAAAGAGCAACTTCAGTTATAATGGAAGAAGAGTCAAATAAATTGCAAAGGTTCATCCAAAAAGTATCTACAATGACTTGTGAGTTCTGTTACAGTCAGAATATGTTTGATAGAAGCTCAGATTTGATCAAGAAGCCCCAGCATGTTTGACTGAAACAATAGTGGAAGAAATGTATGGAAGCATATGTGGTGCAAAATTCAATTTGCAATGCAATATTCAAAATGGCAATGCATTTTGAATAATAACAATGCATTTTGAATAATAACAAATATTATTGTTTGCTTTAGATATAATACAGTAGTTTGTATACACGATTTAAGGTTCAAATATGCTGTATTTTCCACATACCGTGCATGTTTGTCTCTCCTCTTTGCTCCGCCTCTCTGAAAGTGCTGATATTTTAACTGTAGTGGAGTAGGCGGTGCGAGACAGTGAGTCGAGGCCGGTGAGTGAGTGAAAATGAGCGTCAGGTGTACGCGCATCCGGTCTCGTATGACGGAGGAGATCGGGATTATAAGAGAACGAGCAACCGGACCGTCAATGAGAGAGGACCAGGCCTGGATTTAAGTTGTGGTTTGTTTTATTCGCCGGCAGTCGTCCGTGAGGGGATGCCGGCTGTCATTTACTCTGTTGTGTTTATTTTATTAAAACTTTATTTAAATGTTAGCCGGTTCCCGCCTCCTTCCTTCCTTTTAATTGAACCTTGTTACGTTAAGTTTAATAACTACACTTGCACCACAAAAAAAACGGTACATTTTCAAAAGGGTGTAACTTTTAGGGTGGGAACAAGAACATGCCTTTAAAATGTAAAGAGTGCTGCATCCTCTGTGCTAATCTTAGCCCTGAAAGTGTTTTTTCTTGCTTAAATCTGAATAACCCCACCCAGCACTAGACGTCATTTCGACGTCTTTTTTTGGGCTAAATCAAGTCGTCCCGTCCTGGCCATCTTTTAGCCCAAAAATCGATGTCGAAATGTGTTCTTTTTTTTGGTCTGTCGAAATTGGGTCAAAATTAGCCACAAAATCGACGTCGAAATTTGGTCTTTTTTTGTCCGTAGAAATTTGGTCGAAATTAGCCCAAAGATCGACATCGAAAATTTGTCTTTTTTTGGTCCGTATAAATTTCGTCCAACTTTAGTCCAAAAATAATCGTTGAAAATTGGCCGTTGTTAAATCCGTCCGATTTGGTCAAAATCCTAGATCGGAGGCCTGTTTCGGACCACATACATAACTAATATTTACATGAAAAGAAAATCACATTGCAGTAGTTTCTTGATAAAAACGTGTGTTGCGACTATTTCTTAAGATATAATTTAAATAGTTCAACAATGTGGCTAAAGCACACAAATATTTATATAATGAGCCGATATGCTTATTATGGAAGCCGTAATATTAGATTTAAAATATCCATAGAAATAACGTTGTGGCTGCCAATTCATTTTCATAAAGCTTCTTCATGATGCACAAACCTTTCAGACGTTTCTAAAGTTGGTCGATTTGTTGTTAATAGTTACTCATAATGTTGCATTCGTGAGAGTTTTCCTTATTTATCACGCAACCGTTCCCTGCAATTTACAGAGTGCATTCGTTTTTTTCCGGTTTTTGTTATACAAAACTACAGCTTATACAGCGCCAAAAACAAGCATTAATGTTATGCCTGATCATCATAGTCAATCAATATTGACAAATTTGTTGACCAAAGCACAAAAATGATCTTTTCTCATCCAAAAGCAAAATCCTGCTTTTTTTATTAAATACAATTTTTATTAAATGTATTACTACTTGAGATCATCTTAAAAACATAAGTGTTCTCGGCCAATGTAAAATCTTGTCTAGGGCACCAACACAGGCTGGGCCGGCCCTGTTTTAAGACACCACGAATATGATATATGTGATAAAATTGTATTTAGTTAGCACTTAGTTACAGGTGGTAATTAAATAAATTTTAAATATTCCTACATAAATAGTATGTTAGAAGCACATAAATCAATAAACAGGAAGTGTGAACTATAACTTCTCCCGAAGCAGGAAAGCTCCGCTACATCAACTATGACTACTAGATAGAGCGGAACTGTTACTATAGCAACGATTTCAACTTAAGAGTTTGTGTCTGAGGAGGCTTAAAAACAGTAGTACTAAAGCAGAATTTTTAGAATACAAATATAAATTTAGTGCGCGGAAAAAGAGCAATGTAAGTATATTTTGATAGTGTACTTTTTAGCAAAGAGCCACACACACTGCTATAGGTAGCCTATGTTTACCGAGCCGCTTTGCAATTTTTTTCTAATCTATGTACTTTTTTTGTCATAAGGTAGTATAACGCAAGGTATGTTTCAATAGATACACTTTTAAAATGTCATATATAAAAAATATATTAATTTATAATAGTACTTCTTGCTTGCATGCGCGTTCCAACCCCGCGAAACCTGGAATATAAACTGTGGTCTGTGACAATCACGCGCAGTGCACCCGACTCACTTCTGAGTGGACCAC
The DNA here is from genome assembly GCA_029783895.1 of Triplophysa bombifrons. Taxonomy (NCBI): domain Eukaryota; kingdom Metazoa; phylum Chordata; class Actinopteri; order Cypriniformes; family Nemacheilidae; genus Triplophysa; species Triplophysa bombifrons. The sequence goes on from CM056449.1 coordinate 24,035,137, forward strand.
ACTTCAGCCGTTTATCTGAGGAAAAAGCTTTTTTACTTAACTCTTTTATTTAAACTCAAGCTAAAGCATAAACTTACAACAAAAGAAAATTACATATTATGAAGAAAGTAATAATATTCATAGTAATAATCATCGAATAAGGACACAGACAGTCTGAGGGGACAGTTTCTTTCACGCTTTCACACAACAGTTGACGGACCGTCTTTTCCGTTAAATGTACTGCATTAACTGCTCACACATGGTTTCCTGTCTTTTATGTGCTATTTACATCTGAACCGTATAATGATAAAGGCCGCTGTCGTATAATGTAAAATACCTTTTCCAGGTCCAATGTTATTGTACGGAAGGCGACGTAAATCTATATTCCTAAACTGTCATTCGAGGCATTTCATTTAGGCTATATGCGAACTGAACCATCTTTACAAAAAATGAATTATTCCTTTTGAGTAACAAACTGAGAACTGATGTACTTGTTGCATCAAAGAGTGCAGAACTGTACTCTACTCTCAGCCAGTCTTGTCTCCTTGTTCCAAGGTTACCGCAGGATGCAGTTCATACCCAGACCTGATGGCAGAGCTGAGAATGGGAAGCGGTGACCTGACAAGAGCTAAGAGGATAGAGCTGGATAAAGGACGCGGCAACTTGGATTTTCCTACAACACTTCAAATGCTATTAGTTGTTAATGATAATCTTAAATCTATCATGTTTTATTTTTTTATTTAGCCTTGTTGTGCAAGCACTGTTGAGCTTGTGCAGAGGCAGCAGCTTTTGCCAGAGGGGAACTGGAATCCCCTGGTTGGGCCTGGGTTCTCCTGAGGTTTTTTTTCTCGATGGGAGTTTTGGGCTCCTCACCACCGTTTGCATATTGTTTTGCACTATCTGCCTGGCCGGGGGGGCTGCCTTAGAATTCAGAAATTAGACATAATTAATATTGCATATAAGAATTTATAGTCCGTTTAATATTTGACCTGTGGATTTCTCTCCTTTATCGCCAATGTGTCCTTTCACTGTGTGTGTGTGAGAGTGTCTTTGTGTGTGTGTGCGTCTGTTGTCAATGTGTGTAAGTATGTTTGCATATTGTGTGTGTGGAGAATTTGTATGTCTGTCTTTGTTGTTTTCACCTTTTTCTGGTTTGTACAGGTATATGCCTTTAATTGTTTTTAATTGTATTCAATGTGTCTCATGTACAGCTGCTTTGTAACAATGAAAATTGTAAAAAGCGCTATATAAATAAACTTGAGTTGAGAACAAATGTGTTTTTCTTTGTCATTGCAGATGCAGTCCAAATGTGAAACAGCAAGGCCACCGACCACATCATAGTCAAAGGCATGGGAGACGACACATGCCCCTGGGCGATCTGGCGGTAGAGGGCACCGTGCAAACTAAAGTGTTCATATTTCATTTGTTATTCAAATTTTTCGTTTCATTTGTATGTTATGTAACTGACAATAAATGTTTTTAGTACTTTTTTAGTCAGTTGTCTTATTTTGAGATATATAATATAATATTGAATACATAAAAATGATTTTATGCTTAAAATTAAAATAAATTTAAGGCTGGAAAAAAACGAAACTTTTTATAGACGTCTTTCGACAACCCGAAAAAGACATCTTCTCAAAGACTGGAAAACGACGTCTTATCAACGACGCGAAAAAGACGTTGTTTCACCTTTCACTTTTCAACCACATTTCGACGTTGTTTGGACGTCTGGCACTGATGTCTTTTCGACGACTTTTTGCTGGGTGGGACACATCTCTTCTTCCAGCCTACCTTAAAGGTAGGGATGGGTATCGTTAAGGTTTTAACGGTATTACTACTTTTATCGGTACCGCTTATCGATCCGGTACTTTAACGGTACTCTTATCGGTACTTTTTGTTGTGTTTTTTTATGAGAGATAAAACTAAAGCTGGAGTTGTTTTCACTTTTTAAAACATTCTTTACTGACCTAACATATCTTAATAGAGGTAAAAGATGACTGATACCCGTCTATTATTCATAGAGAATTCAAATAAAAATGCATGGTGGCCTAAGTTTGTTTGTTGTTTTTGTTGTTGTTTAATAATACAGAAATGGTATTCCAATTATGTGTTGTGGCTGGAGATCTTCTCTTTTGTGATGATGTGAGTAGTGTAGCACATGCACATGCATCAGCAACAGGCCCTGTCAGGTTCATGCCTTAGACACTATATACATTCAAATCCTTGATATCAGATGAGATGTCATTTCAAATCATGGTCTTGTCCTGGCTGTGCGGTGTAACATGTTTGGGCTTAAATTATACAGGTTTGGAACCTCTTGCAATGTACACACACACAAAAAAAGTTTATGTATTTCATCACTACAAATTAATTTTTTAGGTAAGCTCTGCTTTATAATTTCTTAAGCATAATTTATTATTATTCATCCAGTTTAAATGCAGTACTGTGAAAGCATTTTTTATGTTTAAGATTTATTTAGGCTACTGCAGAAAAAAAACTCTAAAGATTTATATGTAGGCTATTCTTTAATGTGATGTGTGTTTATTAAATTATTACATACTAATTTAAAGAAACCTTATGCAATGTTTATGTCGGTGCTAGGCTAGCATACGTAGGCTACGTCAGAACGTGGATGATGAACTAGTAGCTAGGTTGTCGAAATCTTTGCATTTCTCTGTTTGCACATAATGCACTTTTGAAAGATGTTTTGCCAGATTAATTGTGTTTCCGCTCTTTCAAGCAAAAATCGTGTTTCACTTGTTGCAACGAGCATTGTCTGCATCGACTCGAGTGAAATGACACCATAATTTAGACCGTTTGATTCTCTCCGCCATCGTCAATCTATTAATCTCGAACTTTCGTGTTGTGCATTTACCTGCATTTTCGTTATTAGCAATCTCGCACGCGAAATGTCCGTCCGTCCCACACTACACAGAGCTCGTGCGCGCACAACACGAAAGCTCGCGCGCGAGCTCTGTGTAGCGTGGGACTGACGGACATTTCGCGTGCGAGATTGCAAATAACGAAAATGCAGGTAAATGTCTTAAATATTATCGCAAATTAGAAATGGTTGGTCAGTTAAAATATAACTTTTATTTAACAATAATAAATAGGAAATGTTTTTGTTAATTTCTCCAGTACCGACAGCAGAACCGTTAACGTCAGAGCTTATCGATACTTCGGTCTTTCATAATTTAGCACCGGGACCGATAAAGTACCGAGTTTCGGTAACCATCCCTACTTAAAGGTGTGATGAACTGAGCTTTTTTATTGTTTTATACTGTTTTATGAGGTCTAGATATGACGTTTGTGTGGTTTTTAAAACATTTGTTTAAGCTATGCCACAAATGTTAGTGGACAAGTAGCTATTTTATTTTTATTTTATCATGTTTAGCAGCCATTAATCAAACATGAAAATGACAAAAGTACTGGACACATGACTACCTCATTGTTCCTGTAGTTGAATGAAATTGCCCAACTTATTGTGAATTTTAACTGTTTTAGGCAGTGACACAAAACTCAGGCAACGTTAACTCTTTACCCGCCAGCTTTTACAAAAAAGTTCTCAGCCAGCTTCAGCGTTTTAAACATTTTCTCTAAACTTTGATGGCTCACAATACATTTTCTGTTATGAATGATAACTTATCTTTGGGAGTGAACTGTTGATTTTTAAATGACAAGATAACTGTGGCAGGGAACGAGTTAGCAGTTTTGGGGATTGATGATTTTGCTATCAATATCCTAGCAAGAAGCATTAACGTTACACAGCACAGCTCAAGTGTAGAAACTAGGGTAAAGCTTAACTTTAAACTACCTTTTAGCCTGCTAGCTAATTTTAGCCAAACACAAACTACATGGCAGCTGAAAATGTGCGCATCATTTCTTTCAGTTCCTTCGTGTCCAACAAGTAAGACTCGATCACATTAATAAACCTAAACAACATGTACTTACCCAACAGAAGTCTTTGTAATACTCCGTCACTTTTCGAAATAAACCAAACCGCCATTCTCGAGTCTTCTTCTTCTTTAGAGTTTATTGAGGCGGATGGCAAACCAACTGAAGGCGCATTACCGCCACCAACTGGACCGGAGTATGGATCACGGATTTTGACAGCACAGTATCGGCAATCATCCACTTTAAATTGTAAAAGGAAATGTTATAACATTATATCTGATGTATATGTATATGCATAACTTTCATAAAAGTAATCAATTGTAATGTAGGCCTACAGAAAACGTCTCGAATAATGACTGCAATGCAGTGGCTTTGTAATCACTTGACCACACAGGCCGCTTTGCAAATACAATTTGTCATTTTACTAACTTAGATGAATACAAATGATCATGTATTTAAAAAAAGATTTCCTGCTTTTTACAATGGACGTCTATTCACAACATTCTTAAAACTAATTGGGCGCTCAAATTAATCATTGAAGAATAATTCAAGGCAAGCACAATTTCTTTTGCATATTTCATAAGAATTTTACAGAGGGTCATGATGGACTAAAAATGCACGTGTAGAGGACATCACAAGAGGACGTACTTTCCACCCGTTCAATATTTATGTAATTAAACATAGCAAAGGCAATGTAACAATTATACATGCAACCCCAGAGATCTGTTGTCATGTTCAAGTGTATCTGAATGCATTTTTAGGAAATGTTATATGTCACATATTTTTCCCGGTTTATGCCGTCCTACCGCGACTATTTTCAGCCAGGGTCAAGACGTTGCCGTCGGACCAATGTTTGCTGGGATGTCTCTCATTGGCTATTGTGAAAGTACGGACGTAAAAATCCTAATTTGAAATCCTGAATATCAAACATGTTTGATGTATGATGGGGACAGCCACTATCTCACTATGAACAGATCCAGAGGTGTAAGATTAGATATGTGAACTTCTCATTATGTGATAATCTGTGTCCAGAACCTTGAGCGTCTTTTTTTTCAAAGATTCAAGGGATGGGAAAATCGTTGCTAATATCTGGCTGAGAATCATGTATAGCCTAGCCTAAAATGGGTTTGATGACAAATTCTGCATTTGCATCAACTCAGCCCATCTAAAAACAAATATTTTCTCCAGGAGCGCTTAAGATATCAGCATAATGATTTAGGGGAACTAACAGCCTGGAATATTAACAGCTGTGAACACTGATGTTATTTGTGTTCTGATACAAAAAACAGATGATCATCAGCAGAGGACTGTCAGCTTTATTAACATGAATTGATGCCTTTCATTCAGTAAGTATCAACAAGATGTACAGTATGCATGTCCGAGATAGAAATTGTGTCGTACACAAATAACAAAATAGGATAAACTTAAGGGCCAGGGGGCACGGTGGTTTAGTGATTAGCACGTTCGCCTCACACCTCCAGGGTTGGGGGTTTGATTCTCGCTTCCGACTTGTGTGTGTGGAGTTTGCATGTTCTCCCCGTTCCTCGGGGGTTTCCTCCGGGTACTCCGGTTTCCTCCCCTGGTCCAAAGACATGCATGGTAGGTTGATTGGCATCTCTGGAAAAATTGTCCGTAGGGTGTGAGTGAGTGAGTGAATGAGTGAGTGTGTGTGCCCTGCGATGGGTTGGCACTCCATCCAGGGTGTATCCTGCCTTGATGCCCGATGACTCCTGAGATAGGCACCGGCTCCCCGTGACCCGAGGTAGGTCGGATAAAGCGGTAGAAAATGGAATGGAAAAAAAAAACTTAAGGGCCCAGTTGCATACCCTTAGCCGCTTAGTTGAGACTTAATCAGTCTTACTTGTCATACTTCAATTTGCTTCTTTTTGAAATTTATGTAACTGATTTAAAGAAGTTAATACCGGTCTTGAAGAAAAACATTTGATGACTAACTACTAAGACTCTAAGCCGTTTATGCAACTGCCCCAACAGTTCTTTGTGATAAGCATATGTCTACATGTATCTTTTATCTATAACTGACAGTACTCAATCCACTGCACTCTAAACAATGCTGGGTTCTTTTTTCTAGCCTAAAATGGGTTGAGCCTTTTTGTTCATTTAGTAGAGTTGTTTTTTTTGAGCCTTGGGTAGTTTTTTGGATAAGTGATGGGGTCATTATGATAACCGACCTGGGTCAAATGAACTCAACTAGTAAAAGATGCTGGGATGTTTCTTCTGCCCAAATGAAGTAGGTGAGATCATTCATTTAATATAATTGACTTTATTTATGGAAAAAACAAAAATGATTTTGTCGATCAATTGGTTGAAGACAAACTAGAAATCCATTTATACTTATTACAAATAATGAATAAGAACAGAATAATAATGAATAATACTGAATAACAAGGAACAAATATTTCACAAAAATCTAAATAATTTAAGGGTAATGAAGGCGTTTTCATCGGAGTGCGTTTATCAGAATCAGAATCAGAATAAGAATCAGAAAGAGCTTTATTGCACATAAAAGGAATTTGTTTTGGTGACAGGAGCATCCAGATCACAGAATCAGCAACAACACAGAGACCATCAAACAATACAAAAACAGTTACACAGATGATTTAAATAAGGGCCTATGTGTATAAAAATTAAGAAATACAATACAATAAACATAAGAGTAAAGCTATAGAGAGTAAAGTAATGTGTGTATGTAAATATGTACAAGTAAAAAATAAGAATAGACTATTTCAGTAAAAGGTATGTGTTATATACAGCAAGATGAAATATAATTTACAGAAAAAGTTGTAAAAAATAGATAGTGTATTATCTGCAGGATATATTTAAGATTGCACTTTATTATTATTGTACAGAGTAAATTGCACATAAGAAGTTTTGCACGCAAGTTCTAAAAGGTGCATGTTCAATTCAATTCAAGTTTATTTATACAGCGCTTTTCACAATGTGTGTTGTTCCAAAGCAGCTTTACAGGGCAAACAGGAAAAACAGAAAAGGTAAAACACAGCACAGTGCATAGTATTTATACAACGAGTAAGATCATTCTAATAAATAATATCTTATTTCTAAATAGATAAATAAATGCAGTCTCCCGGTGAGCAGGCCAACAATGCCCTGCTGTGGCGAGGAACCCAAACTCCCATGATTGAACCAGGCTCAGCCGTGAGGGCCAGATCCCCTCTGACGTGTCATAGCTGCACTCAAACTGCTGACATGTGATTTAAGTTTAGCATTTAATACCAAATATTTTAACTTCAGCATTAATAAGCCAAATAGTCTTGGTTGGGGGTATATTGGTCCGAGCTGGGATGGTACGAAGGTCACATTTCTCTTGGCTGGTGGTGGAATTGCCTTAGATGGAGCTGGGATGGTCAGTCAGTCTGCAGCTGTAGCTGGCGTAATCTTCAAATTGGGGATGGACATCTGTCGGTCGTCTGGACATGGTGGAACTTCTTCCTACCTCGGGATGGGCATCCCGAGGCGGAGGCAGAAAGAGAATAAAGAGAATGAAAAGCGTAGCTGCTGTTCATTAACTATGCATTAAGTGAAAGCTTGGCTGGAAAGATGTGTCTTTAATCTAGATTTAAATTGGGAGAGTGTGTCTGACCCTCGAATAGTATCAGGAAGGCTATTCCAGAGTTTAGGTGCTACATATGAGAAAGCTCGACCCCTTTTGGTGGATTTAGTTATTCTAGGTGTTGTCAAAAGTCCTAAATTTGAGATCTTTGCGAGCGTGATGGGTTGTAACGTGATAAAAGCTCGGTTAAATAAGTAGGTAGGGGCTAAACCGTTTAAGGCTTTGAAAGTAATTAAAATAATTTTAAAATCAATACGATACTTAATGGGTAGCCAGTGAAGCAATGATAAAACTGGGGTTATGTGATCGTATTTTCTTGACCCAGTAAGAACTCTGGCAGCAGCATTCTGAACTAACTGTAGTTTGTTTATCGATGATACAGGACAACCACTAAGTAGAGCATTACAATAGTCAAGTCGTGAGGTCACAAATGCATGAATAAGCTTTTCTGCGTCAGCAACACATAAAATATTTTAAGGCTGTTTTTGTGATATTTGATTTTTAAATGACAGGTTGCCGTCTAATATAACGCCTAGGTCTTTAACTGTATTTGTTGGAGTAACAGTGCAGCTTTCAATTTGCAGGTTGTAGTCGGAGATATTCTGTTTACGTGTTTTTGGTGCTATAAGTAATATTTCTGTTTAAAATGAGGAAATTATTAGTCATCTAATGTTTTATGTCTTCGATACACTCTGCCAGTTTGGATATAAGGAATCATCTGGTCTTGATGAGATATATAGCTGATTATCATCTGCATAACAGTGGAAGCTAATTCCATGTTTTCTAATAATGTTGCCAAGGGGCAGCATGTATATGGAGCAGTAACATTTTTTTTTAAACTGTTTGCATGTTTTTAGTAAAGTTAAAGAATTGTTAGTGTTTAATGTTCACTTCTCTTAGATATTTAGAAGAGTTCATTTTTAAGTTTTGTGGCTACCATTGTTTAGAAGAGTGGTGCATGTGCTTAGGCTCTGCAGAGCTATGTTTGACTTGTAACTTATGTTACCAGTGAGCAGGATCTGTGCAAATGCCAGTTCAGAGATCAGTCTCTTCTTGCTCATTCTGAGATGCGTAAATTGAAGAGTTTGATATATACATATTAACTAAGATATAAGTTAATTAAAAAATGAAATAATTTAGTTTAGTAAACTTAAAAATGCAATTTTGGTGTAGTTATTTAAGCTCTGTCTACTTAATTTCATAAAAAGGATCAATTAAATATTTTTTAGATGCACTTGCTAAGATTGGGTAGGAACACTCAACTGATATTAAAATTTGAAAGTTCTGCTTACTTAAACCAAGGACCTCTAAAACATAAAAAATGTTTGAGTAATGCCAACTTTTCGGGTTTAAAGTGCACCTAAACTGAAATTGAAAATTGAGAAAGACGTTGTAAGATTATTTCTTACTTGTCCCCTAAGTCTAAGTTCAATTATTCTAAGTTGAAGAGTCGAGTCGATTGAAGCTTCAGAGTTTCTGGATCCAGGAGACCAAGAATGACACAGACACGAGATGTGCAGTTCAATCAGAGTCCAAAGTTTATTGAAAATAGGTCCCATATTTGTATTCAGAAAAGAGGAAGTAAATGTGTCATTGAAACTATTAATACTGTTCATGTGGGTTAGATCTTTGTTCTTAGAGCTCCTTATAAATTCATTAACTCCTTATTTGGTGTAATGTTCTCCTTCATCTAGAACATTCAAAGACAGTATGTCATTCTGGTTGTCATGTGACCAGATTCATGTCAAGTCATCGTGAAGACATGTCTCTGAATCTCTCAGACATGTCTCTGGAGCTGTACTCAGAAGGAGAAAACTCCTCTGTATGACTTTGCAAGTACTGTTAACTTCTTGTTTTTATAAGTATATATAAGACAGAATATTCCGTTAACTAAGTACATATAAAACAATATATAAAACAACATGGGCCTGCATATTCTAACTAGGTCAGCACTTGACCTTAGGTAACCTTAGACATAATGCATGAACAATAATCATTGTAATACATTTCACACAATATGTATGGGTTATCAGATTAATATTATTATTAGTTACTAAGTGGGGACACAGACGATATCCAAATTCTCACAGACGTGTTCTTAACATCCAAAGGGTTGCACACGTGATAAATAAAGCCAAATTTGTACATTGCAAACAATTGTAACGTCCGGACGGAACAGAACCCAAAGCATGCAGTAGTGAAGGGTTTAACAATATTTATTAAACACAAAATAATAAACCCACAGTGGGGCAAACAAGAACTGAACAAGACTCACAAACAGAAAACTTCCCATGATCGGAAAAAAACAAAACAGGGTCCAGTAAAGTCTAAATAATAAGTCCAAGACACACGGGAGACAGGAACAAGGCAATCCAGAAGTACGAAGTAGCAACAGTAACACGAAGGAACACTGAGTAACAATGAACAATGAACCGACAAACGGTAAGGGAATGAGGGACATTAAAGAGTACGTAGCATGAGATCATGAAAATGACATTTCGTGCAGTCTGTTATGTTGCCGTGTTTGAAAGTAAGCTTTCTGCCAAGTTGTAAGTCCGAAGGTGAATACATAACGAAGTTATTTGCTTGTAAAAATGGGAGTCGACTCTGAATCACACAACCGAGATGTGGACTAGTACACCCTCATGTCTATGCCACTATACATAGTCCCCGCCTACGTTTTGCTGAGCCTGACGCGAAAAACTTATCTCTCCTCCCCCAAACACTGTCGCTCGTTCGTGACGCGTGTGTATCATGTCTAGAACCTGTGTTCTACGGTGTGACACTAAGTCCGTCTTATTAAAACTACCAAAGCAAGAATGTCTGAGGGGAAAATTGATTACAATTCATTTTTCAAACGATACCAAAGGAGTATAACCCCAGGGTTTAACCTGTTAGCTCCACCGAATCACAACCTGTAAGTGTGACTTTTGTTTTAACTTCAATAAATATGTTTGTACCTTATGTCTGTGTTTAGCTCATATAACGCTAACATTAGCATGTAGCGTTATTTCTGGGGTGTTACAGTTTGTTTATCTGGCTATTAACTTTGCATTTTGCCACATTTGCTACATGTGCACCTATATAGGTATATCTGGGTGATACTACAATAATTTTTCATAACATCGACTTTCTGAAATGCTCTATGTACCATGAAAACAGACAGTTAAGACGAAATAATAGTATTAACAGTATTTTAAGAAAAAAATTGATGATCAAAAGCACAACATGCATGTTGTCACACTGGGAGTTTTTATAACAAGAGTTGTCACTTGCCACTGACAAACATCCTGCTCCAGTCGTGGTGGAGTTTTTTGTGGATTAGCGTCTTCTTCCTTGTCAGACTTATATTGGTACGGTAAAATCGCCGCCATTTCTAGCTACACATATAATCCAACCACATCCAACCACATGCAAACCGTAATCCTGTAATGATGGTAGTGGTTCCATTTGCGACAAATGATGAACTTGTTTGACCAATCACAACAGACTACACCATCTGACCAATCACATGACACAAGGTTAGCGGGTAGGCGGGGCCTAGAAAGATGAATCGCGGAACGAATCATTTGAGAGTCAGTCAAGAAGTAACGTACGAATAACTGCCTATTATTACGACACTATAGTGTTTAAACACATTGTATTTACATAAACTTGTTGTTGGACACTCCATTACCCAAAGTAGGGCCTAAAAAACAATATGCTAGGTACTCTTTAACAACATCAAATTGTTTACATGAACCAACAATCATTTTTTCATGAGTTTTCAAACAGGCCAAAATTAGGCCACAAATAAGAATTTAAATTTGCATGTTTACTCAGGTGTATCCTTAGATGTGATGCAGAAATAAACTTGTAACAGCACTGATCAGAGTAAAAACACTATGAGATCTGAGACTAGCTTCTCATTCGAAACTATTTCCGACCTGATGGCATATGTACAGTATGTCAATTGTTTTTAAAGGGAACTTTCACATCTTCAAGTCTTTCCACAGGTATGACATCCAAAAGGTTTAATTTAAGCGTGAGATCTCCACACTGATCTTTCTGGACTGTTGGCATGTGAAGACTAAATGACCTACCACCTACAGTGGACAGCTGAAAACGAGGAATAGACAAAAGACCAAGCTCAGGTGACCTGAGGGACCTGGCAGGAGAGTAGGAGTAGAGTAGATCACACAGATATGGAGGCGCAAGACCTTTTAATGTCTTAAATGTTAGAAGTATTATCTTAAAGTGAATATGTGATCCCACAGGTAGCCAGTGAAGATCATGCAGTAGAGGAGTATTGGGAGCAGAACACTTGGTGGAGGTTTGAACATACTGTGACCTTGCTATGAATTTTTTTTGGCAGACCAAGAAATAGAGCATTGCACTAATCTAGACGATAATCTAGACAGGATGTGATTAATGCATGAATTAAGATTTCAGCATCAGCAAGAGTGAGAGAAGATCGAAGACGTGCAATATTAGGAAGATGTAAAAAGAGTTATTGAAGATGAAGCAGGTTTAACATGAAGCCTATAATGTCAAAGGACAGGTCCATCCTTTTGACAGAGGTAGTAGAGCCAATCATCAATATTTCAGTTTTTTATTACAGAATGCTTGATATCACTGAAGCAAGCAATAAGTGAGTCAGGCAGGGATAGCCTATCAGAGCTGGTGGTAAAGTAGATTTGAATGTCATCAGCATAGCAATGAAATTGAAGTCCATGCATGCTATGATGTCATCAAGTGAAGAAATATAAATGATACACAGTCCCATTGGGTCTCAAACACCAAGCATGCGAACGCACAAATTTGTGTGTGAAAAACTTTCATACAGAAATTCATTCTAAATATAAGAGAAAAGATAGGAACAGTTGAAAAAACACGAATGCAAAAATCACCACTCTATTTTTCTTTCCTTTTCTCTCCCTCTCTCTCTCTAAAACAAAATGACAATATGAATGTTTCATCGCAGGATAATTGTTATATATTTTAAATAATAGCATATATATATATATATATATATATATATATATATATAATTACGCGTAATGTATATTTAATTTTAAATTTATTTCATCAAATACAGTGAAAAAATACGAAAAGTGGCGTTAGTTTACTGCTCGAGCTGCAGGGTTTCTTTGAAAAAGGCGCTTTTACAGCCGGCTAACGAGAACTCTGCAAACTGCGTGTCTGTATAAAAGGCGTTTTATTGTGTATGAACTGAATTTGAAGACTGCGCAGTTGGAATTACTTGCGAGAGAGCGTCTGTAGACAGCGTCACATAATATTGTGGTTAACTTGAACATGTTAACTTACATGCAAGTGTTTCCGTGTGACCATAAACTCTACCCAGCAAGCAATAGCCCTCATTTCAACGTCTAGGTTAAATATAGACCCGATATAGTCCGGCTATGTGTAACTCACTTTTAGCTAAAATAACATTTAATCTGGTTAAAAGTAATTTTATCCAAAATAACTTGCGAGATGTATGATATTCCATCATGTAAGCAAAGTCAACTGTGATGACGAGGTGTTTGGTTTGCTTTATTTGACATGTTATATGTGTAGGCTGTGCGTAGACACGATATATAGATTGTAGTAAGTGGACACCGAGTGAGGCTTTCCTGAACCGTGAATGCTTGACCTCGCTCGCGGGGCACTCGCCGGTTTGACTCAAATTTTGCTAAATTCTCACCAAAGTTCATAAACTTGGTTTATGTGATGGGGTTCACTAAAATTGGATTAATTTGCATTGTCGCGCATCTTCACATAACTATGCGAGTCAATTTATGTAATGGTGATCTGAGGTAACAGATGGAGATGGTGGAGCCCAGCAATCACGGAACGTTCCCCTAACGGTTCCCATTTTGTTTTTTGTTGGGAACCATAGGGGAACGTTTCAAGAACATGCCCTGCACGTTAGTTTTTTTCTAACCAACAGCTAACGTTCCTGGAACGTTCCCTGCAGGTTAGTTTTTTCTAACCAACGGCTAACGTTTCCAGAACGTTCCCTGCAGGTTAGATTTTTTGGGGTAACAATAAAACCCCAAAATAACCTGCAGGGAACGTTCTGTACAGGTTCCCTTTAGTTTATATAGCATTAAAAATGAAGTCTTAATTAACAAAAACTTACTGTGAACCTACATTAGAAAAATTTAATTTTAACAGCACCATACAAACACAGATGAAAAATCTTTAACTCAAACTCTCTAAATATCTAAATTACCAAAAGTGTTCCTTATAAGCCTGACAAAACATTACCATTATCAGGCAATGAGACCACGCATGTACAACGTTTATTCTGTTTCTTACCATTTTCCGAAGTCTGCATTCAGGTTTTCAAGGAAATTCCGAATCAGGTCAGTAAGATTATGAATAGTGTAAAACTAGAACCAATTTTACTTTCAAGGAGCAATTACAAGCACCTTATCATTTCACAATCGTATAAATCCAATGTGTGGCATCACAGTGTTTGTAGTATGAATTTTCGATACTTATTGACAGTTTTACAGTGTTGAATCATGGATTTTGCCATCTGATAAGTGTAACATGAGTTCAGATATTGTAAGACAGTACATACAGTACAGAATACTGCAATGTCTCTGAAAGACAGGGGGACTAAACACTACACTAGTGACAACATATAGAGGCAAACAATTCTGTACTCCGCTTACTGGAAAAATAGGCAGTAGATGTTTTTTTGATATTTTTTTTGTTTACTATTACTGAGATACATTCCTGGCCTATCAGCTTTCAGGCAAGCCTAAACAAACAGTAAACTACACATCACTACAATTACAAGAGGCTTTAACAGTTTTATTAAATTGGGAATAAATCAAACATATGGAACAAGAGAAATGACTGGGCAAATAATAAGTTTATGCAGAATCAATACAGGGAAAATAAAGCATCCATCCATCCATCCATTTTCTTCCGCTTATCCGGCGGCCGGGTCGCGGGGGCAGCAGTCTAAGCAGGGATGCCCACCCTAGACACTTCCTCCAGCTCTTCCGGGGGGACACCGAGGCGTCCCCAGGCCAGCCGGGAGACATAGTCCCTCCAGCGTGTCCTAGGTCTTCCCTAGGCGTCCAGGGGGCATCCAGAAAAGATGCCCGAGCCACCTCAGCTGGCCCCTCTCGATGTGGAGGAGCAGCGGATCTACTCTGAGCTCCTCCCGAGTGACCGAGCTTCTCACCCTATCTCTAAGGGATCGCCCAGCCACCCTGCGGAGAAAGCTCATTTTGGCCGCCTGTATCCAGGATCTTGTCCTTTCGGGCATGACCCACAGCTCATGACCATAGGTGAGAGTAGGAAAGTAGATTGACCGGTAGATCGAGAGCTTCGCCTTGCGGCTCAGCTCCGTACAGCGACCGCATTACTGCAGAAGCTGCGCCGATCCGTCTGTCAATCTCCCTTTCCATCCTTCCCATAGTCGTGAACAAGACCCCCAGATACTTGAACTCCTCCACTTGAGGCAGGAACTCTCCACCTAACTGAAGTGAGCAAACCACCCATTTCCGACTGAGAACCATGGCCTCAGATTTGGAGGTGCTGATTCTCATCCCAGCCGCTTCACACTCGGCTGCAAACCGTCCCAGTGCATGCTGAAGGTCCTGGTCTGATGGGGCCAGCATGACGACATCATCTGACATGAAAGTAAAGCACTCATTCTCAAAACATTTACTCAGTGATCTCCCAGAGGGACTAAAAGCACATCAAGCACTCCCAACATCACGGGAATTGTTGAAAGACAATTAAAACATTTCTTGTCAGGGATGGAGTGTGTCCATTTGAATTATGCTGAAATTGAGGAAACACTTGACCCTAACAGATAAACACCTGCAAAAATAAAAGTAGATTAATAGCAGCAACAACAAGCGTTATTCCGGATCATATATATAATGAATCATACAATATGAATAATATCATAATATATAGCATTATGATACAGGGGGACACTGTCACTGCATGTTACACTGTCACCGTGATTAAATGTCACATAAGTTTTGTTCTAGAACTCATCTACATTTCAAATAAAAATATATGCAAATTGAAACATGTGTAATGTGTTTACTAAAAAAAACAAGGAAATTCTTTGCAACTGTTAGTTCTCAGTGCAATTTTAATAGATGGAAAAGAGGATGGAAACAGCAACCATATTTTAAGCAATCAATTTGATTTCCTTTATTATTACGAGTTCCCACAAATACATACTGCAATCAACCACTGCATTAATGCTGAGTGGTATACACTTTTCTTGGGATAGTGCTGTAAAGGTTTTGGGTGATACTGGCAGAAGTTGTACTGCATAATTGACTGGCTGGCTCCGACAATCACAGTATATGTATTGTTTATAAACAAGTGTTTTATCTTAATACTGTTTGCTACAGGCAGGATTGTTAAAATGTAATTACAAAACTCGGGAACAACAAATGCTTTTCTTGGCTGCACTGACAGCCAGGCAAAACTTTGTGGCTTTAAGAAGAGTGTGATTCCACACCTTGCCATGAATAAATGACTGGAGAGACGGCAGAGAAAGATGTTTGTTCTACCGTAGATTATTCTTTAAATAATCAAATGCCACATGACAATATTTGAACAACATAAAAAGAAAATAAGCCAATAACAATATTGACAATTTATACTATAGCTTGATTATGTATTAATATGATTAAAATATTTTGTATACATCACAAAGAGATTTAGAAAAGTTATGATGGAAATGCTCTAATATTTGGAGAAAGCGAACTGCAACTGATAAATGTGGTAAAATAACTATTATTACTTTTAATCAATGCATACATAATCCAGATATACAATGAATTCAAATATACTACGGTTGAGGTAAACAAACACTAAAGGGCATATGAAAGAACTATTGTAGTTGTGGTTGTAGTGGAGTAGAGTGGGCGGAACCCGGGTTCGAGACCAGTGAGTAACTGTTAATGAGCGCCAGATCGGGAGCATAACGAGAACGAGCGACCGGACCATCGAGGAGAGAGGACTGGGCCCGAACGTGTTTTACGTTTGTATTTGTATTTATGTTATTTCGTCGGCAGTCGTCTGTGAGGGGCGGCCGGCTGTCTTTTACTTTGTTATTATTTGATTAAATGTTTGCCGGTTCCCGCCTCCTTTCTTCCACCCTCTTTGAACCTTTCTACAGTGGTTAACTCGTTTAGAGAATACAAGGACAAAGAGAATACAAGAACAAAGCTCAATAATCAATAATACTTTTCTACAGGTTTAAAATTAATTTGAGGTGACACTGACAGGAGAAAACCTACTAACATGTGCTAGTTCACTCTTTGTACACTGCTAGGACCATGCTGAAGTGAATACTGACCAGCCGGTCTAGACTGGGGAGATATAAAGTGTGAATGTCTGCTAAGCAAATAACACATACTTCATGATGTACAAAATCCAGCCTATTGAGCATTTTCCACCAGACCTTGCAGGCAGCACACACCTGTTTGAGAATTTTCTTCCAGAGCTCACAAAGTCACGACAGCGGACGCTTATTCAAGTGGCTGTTCAGTTGATGGAGCTTACAAATTCTTCGTAGACTCAATCTGTGGAAGCCACATAATGCAAATTACAAGACCGAACAGCGTCTTCTTTCTTAGGAGGCCATTGGATTGAGTTGGATGAGTCATTTGACTAGAAAAAAAGATGGGGAACAGGTAAGACATTTAAAAACTCATATATATATATATATATATATATATATATATATATATATATACACAGTGGGTACGGAAAGTATTCAGACCCCCTTAAATGTTTCACTCTTTGTTATATTGCAGCCATTTGCTAAAATAATTTAAGTTAATTTGTTTTCCTCATTAATGTACACACAGCACCCCATATTGACAGAAAAACACAGAATTGTTGACATTTTCGCAGATTTAAAAAAAAAGAAAAACTGAAATATCACATGGTCCTAAGTATTTAGACCCTTTGCTGTGACACTCATTTATTTAAGTCAGGTGCTGTCCATTTCTTATGATCATCCTTGAGATGGTTCTACACCATCATTTGAGTCCAGCTGTGTTTGATTATACTGATTGGACTTGATCAGGAAAGCCACACACCTGTCTTTATAAGACCTTACAGCTCACAGTGCATGATAGAGCAAATGAGAATCATCAGGTCAAAGGAACTGCCCAAAGAGCTCAGAGACAGAATTGTGGCAAGGCACAGATCTGGCCAACGTTACAAAAAATCTGCTGCACTTAAGGTTTTTAAGAGCACAGTGGCCTCCATAATCCTTGAATGGAAGACGTTTGGGACGACCAGAACCCTTCCTAGAGCTGGCCGTCCAGCCAAACTGAGCTATCTGGGCAGAAGAGCCTTGGTGAGAGAGGTAAAGAAGAACCCAAAGATCACTGTGGCTGAGCTACAGAGATGCATTCGGGAGATGGGAGAAAGTTGTAGAAAGTTAACCATCACTGCAGCCCTCCACCAGTCGGGGCTTTATGGCAGAGTGGCCCGACGGAACCCTCTTCTCAGTGCAAGACACATGAAATCCCGCATGGAGTTTGCTAAAAAACATCTGAAGGACTCCAAGATGGTGACAAATAAGATTCTCTGGTCTGATGAGACCAAGATAGAACTTTTTGGCCGTAATTCTAAGGCGTATGTGTGGAGAAAAGCAGGCACTGCTCATCACCTGTCCAATACAGTCCCAACAGTGAAGCATGGTGGTGGCAGCAAATGATTTCAGCAAATGGCTTCAATATAACAAACAGTGAAAAACTTGAGGGGGTCTGGATACTTTCTATACCCACTATATATATATATATATATTGTAAGAAATGTTTATGTTCAGGTAATACCTTTAGTTTTAATGGACAAATCAATACTACTACAATTACACTAAAATGTATTCTGTGTGGCTGCACCTGTCACTTGGCTTACATGTGTGGCAAATATTAAAGTTATCATCGTTGTTAAATTTTAATCTATACAGATTACCTTAAGACTTGTCCACTTGTTATAAAACGCTATAGGTCTGGGGAAACATGGATACATTTTTTGAAAGATGTAACTATTTACTAAACCCTCCAATGACTATGATAAAAAAACAACCTTTACACACATCAAACAGATCATGCTTACCCCTCAACTGCACCTTTAAAACACTTTTTCATCCATCGGTTTATGGGTGACACATGAGATGTCTTATCCTTGGTTTGTTGAATTATAGACCGAACAAACAGTGACTGGAATCCACTTTTCCTAAAGAAAAATTAAAGAAAAAGAATGAAAATGTGTAAACACCTCTAACACATAATTTAAATACAAAGGACTAAGTTTATGATTAACGTTGTTATTAAGTATTAAAATAAATAACAACCTTAGTAAACAGTTATTATAGCTCTTTTTAGGGTATAAGAACTGCTTTTAACTTATGGCAAACAAATAAATGATTTTTAATAAATATGCATTCTAGAGGTAGTTATACAAAATTCTCGTTTAGATGGACACATTAAGCATTTAAGGGCAGCTTGTACTAGCTAATAACTGCATAAATAATAGTCTGCACAATAGTCTGTTATTGGCATTCAATCGCAAAAAAATCTATTGTTTGCCGACTCGCTTTCAGATTCCAATTACCATATTGCACACTTATATTTAAAATAATATTTTTTATATTCATAATTTATTGAAACAAGTTATTATATAAATGCACATTATTTTCTTAGAAAAACGAAAATAAGTCAACCAAAGAAAAAAACTGTCAAAAGTTATATTTTGCTCGCGTGAGCGCGCACAGAGCGACTACCTTCTGAGAAGAACCTCCGGTCCGTCAGTTATCCTGAGGTAAAATAATTTTTTTAATTAATCAGCCTATACAAAATACATTTGTAGTGAGCTTTTACGTTTTAAGTGTCATTGTAAATGACATTTAAAACTAAGACAAAGTTAAGAAAATATAAGTTGTAAAACTAATACGGGCACATAGAGGAATTTCGTGTCACAAAGCTTTCAAGTATCCCAATACCGCAAAAGTATTATTTAACCCTTTACACTAAAATGTGTTTTCAAAGACGAAATAGACAAAGTTCTCTCACAACAATTAAACTCAACTCGCGGATACGCGAACCATGACTGAGGGCATATACGTGCGCGCGCGCATAGCTGCATATTCCACTCTAATTGGAATCACTGACCGCTTTCCTGAGGAAATTATTTTTACTTAACTGGTCAAGGTATTTAAGTTAAACGTATAAACCTAAATGTAAATAACGTTATGCTTAAAAATCTGAAAAAATCGAGTTTATCTAGTGCAGTAGGAAGAAGGAGATCGGTTTCACTACTTCAAATTAAACAACTGCCACTTTCACATGAAACCCACTGAACTAACTTATGAAATGAACTCCACATGTAACATTAATCTACCACATCTGTCCCACTGCTTCCGTTTTATTCTAGTCAATCGCTCTTTCCGTTAACGTCACATTGTGGTAATGGGGCAAATTCGCACGGATGAACAGAAAACAATTCGTTCCATAGTTACACCTCACATGGTAACGTTACTTGAAAGGAAATACACATTTGGGTCTGAAAAGCGTCCCCTCACAGAATTGGCTTCGAGCAAGAGACCTTCGCACACATCAAGTGCTTATAGACAGACTTGACAACCTCTCCTCGTGCACGAGAATTTATCTTGAACAAAACTGGACGCGCACTCACAAACACTGTGTGACTCACTTTGATCTTCTGCGCTCGTGGAATGCATAACGGGGTGGGGCTAGACGTGTCTCTCCTACAGAAACTCGTCTCATTGGCTGATGGAACAGTAAAAGTGAGCTGTTAGTTTTCGCAGATCTGGTGAAGGCACAGCATGTGTTAAACAGCCATAAATATTAAAATAAACATACCTAACAGATGTTTACTTTATCCCAGTGTTTCCCAATCCTGGGCCTGTTTCAATTTGCTTCCAATTGTTGGAGCACATACATATTGCAACTCCTAAATCATATAAATCTGTGAATTTAATTAAAATAATTATTCTTTTTTCCAGAGTCAATTGGCATCTGATTGTAGTAAGTAACAAACCTAGCAGTTACTCTGCATATCTTGTTTCCCATGTTCCACATAACATATTTTAAGACACGGTATTTAGTCATGTTTGCTCTTTTTTTTGTGTGTCATCAGCAGCTACCTTTACCCCAAAGTCTCTTTTAAGAGCCCTTTCACATTGCGTCTTTGACTTTTTGTAAGTATATGTTTTGAATGACTGTCAGACACCCTTCTCTGTATTTGGGTTTAAATCAGTAAAAGCAATGTCATTCAGCAAGATAGTTATCAGTTATATCCTAAGGGACTCAAGGGAGACATCATTTTTTATTAAAGTACACTCTAAAAAATGCTGGGTTATTTGTTTAACCCAACAGCTGGGTTGAGCCTGTTGGGTCATTTTGTTGGGTTATTTTCTCAGTGTTGGGTCATTTTATGAGTAACCCAAACGCTGGGTTACCAGTCGGGTCCAATTGAGTGACAGTTGAGAGAGTAAACCCCTCCCACTCCTCGACGCCTCAGACAAACTCTACCTTCGCGGGCATTTTGATCCACCTCATCTCGAAAAGCTGTTATTCGGAGAATAAAAGGTATGTTTTACGAGTTTTTAATGTATAAAACTATTACTGTACATCAAAAAAAAAAAAAAAGTATGCAAAATTCCGCTGTTCGCATTAGGTTTGAAAGTAACGTTACAATCTAGCTTCGTTAGCTTTGGATAGCTAGTCTGTAACGTTATGCCCACGTTGTTCTAATTTACAGCTTTTTAATAATTTAAATTTCTTTATGGTCAACATTTCCTATGAAATTTCTGACCCGTGTGAGTCATTTAGTTCAGTAACTTACGCATCTTTATATTAGTTAAAGGTAAACACGAGAGAGCGTCGTGTCAAAAGCAAACATCCAACATTTCTTTTATAAATACCACTAATGTTCGTGACGGAACGTAGTTTTAAGAGTCTTTTAGAACAGAATCTAGTTGTTAAGAAGTCAAATACGTGATTTATATATAAACATAACGCCTCTTTGAGACTTTGTTAAGTTGCTGTCGGAGGTTTGAGCTTCAGGCTGTCAGCAGTTGTGGCACCGCTGAGAGCAGCTCTATCTCGGCCAGTGCTTAGGGAATAACCGCTGGCTCTTATAACGTCAGTGGTTAACCGTGCGATATAATTCATTTTGGGTATATGAAACTAACAATTGTTGGTCTTTTTAGTCTTCTACTTATTCCCGAGTTTGTCGAATTAGTTTAAGTGTTGTGTTAAAGTGTATAATTTAATTTTTTTGAGACTGTGTTTCACTTTCTGTACTATATCCCACTCTTCTTCTTTTCCCTCACTGACAGGTTGCAGAATAACAGCAAATATTAATGGATCATTCTATTCAAGAGAAAGTCGACTGGAACTTGGATGTTCTCATAACAGGCTTAAAGGTAAACTTGATTTATTCCTCTATATGTTTATTATAATCCATTGTGCTCTGGGTAGGCCAGTTTTCTTAAATTCTTTTCTTGTCTCTTTTTCTCTTTAAAGATTAACAAATTGATAAAGAAACCCTCCTGCTGGACATCCACTTCCAAAAGTGCACACCACACTGTTGTCTACAAACTCCCAGGAAAAGAATCCTCTTCAGTAAGACTGCTCCGTGGATGTGTCAGGTTAAGCAGTACTGGAACCGAAAGAACTAACGCTCTTTAAAATGTTTTGTGAGTTTATATGAAGAGGAAAGTTACGGTGTCCCTTTTTCACATCCATAACACTTGTTTATTTCTTTTTGTTTATAGAAAACTTGTGCATAGACTGATATTTTATCATATAAGTGCGGTTCTATCAACAAGGATTTAGTAAAATACTTTTTATAGTGTTTTTATGTCGCATCCATAACGCTGGAAATGCCCTAAAGCATTTTACACGTGCCACTTTGTTAACTGTAGGCCTATATGAGTTTTTGAATTGTTAAGTTGTTGAACTATTTATATTTACTTGTGCCACTTTAATAACCTTGTTAAATGTATATGTTAAAATCCAAACTAATGTAATTTATTGATGTTAATTTTCTTTAAATATGTATAAACATACATTTCATCACAGTGTTTTATATGCCGTTTTATTGTTCATTGAGCATAACATATTGCATGTTTTTATGAATTCCTTTTGTCTTGCATTTTGATCCTTAATAAAACTTTTGATTCTTACTGATGCCTCAAGTAATTCTCTGTGAAATTATTATTATATTTTTAAACATTTCGGGTTTGTTTTAAACCAGCAATGTAATTTTTAAGCAAAAGTTGATTTAAATAAAACAACCCAGCATGTTGGGTCAAAGATTTAACCCAACTGGCTGGGTTAAAATAACCCAACGCTGGGTTTGTCCATATTTGACCCAACGTTGGGTTACCAAAATAACCCAAATTGGGTTGTTTTAACCCAGCCTTTTTTTAGAGTGTAATAGTTCACCGCAAAATGAAAATTCTGTCATATTTACGCACCCTTTTGACAGTAACAACTGATGAAACTAAATGGATCTCGAACAGACACATCTCACTCATATTGAGTTATGTTTGCTCTCTCTTATTGTGTCCACAGCAGCTATATGCCCCAAAGGTTCTCTTAAGAGCCCATTCACAAAGCGTCTTTGGCTTTTTGTGAGTATATGTTTTGCGTGACTGTCAGACACCCAGTTAAATCAATGTCATGCAGCAAGAAAGTTATCAGTAATATCCTAAGGGAGACAGTTTTTTGTTAATAAGCAAACATAGCATTCTGCATTGCTAGCTTGCCATGTTCATCAAAACATATTTAGTCAGTAATCCCTGAATCTCAAACTCATATTTTGTCATGTTTGCTCTTTTTCTTGTTTCAACAGCACCTAAATAAACTTTTAAGTGCCCCTTACAGAACTTCATTGGCATAGTAAGTATATTGGCAATTAAATCAAATTTAGGTAAATATCATTAACTTAACACATGATGATTGTTTCCTGCGTCAAGAGACTTAAGACAAAGGCTATACAACTCTGCTTCAGTGTTACTTACGGAGCCTGAGACCTGTATACAGTCGAGGTTAAAAGTGTACATACTGGAAAATGTTGCAAATTTAGGAATGACAAGAGGCATTTTGAAAATAACATTTTTTTTATCATGTACTGTCCTGAACATGTTATTTTACATAAAATATGTTTGCATATAGTCAACATCACAGAATAACTAACTTTACAAAAAACACATTTTACAAAAATAAACCCATTCAAAAGTTTACATACACATGATTCTTACTACTGTATGATGTTATCTAATCAATTAGTGCCAGTATTCTGCGTATTTGAATCCTGTTTACCAGTAACTGTATAATAGAGAGTTATCTTTTTTCACCGAGGAAAACTTACTCATACACAACTATTACAAAAGATACAAACATTCGCTGATGCTCAAGAAATCAAAACCATACAATTAAAAGCCAGGTAGGCATAAACTTAGGTGACCAGCTTTCATTTGTATTATTTTGTTAAAATAACATTTATAATTTATCAACACCCTCCAGAAGCAGCAAAATTTAGACATGCTTCACATATAACAAAATAATAAGCAATTGACACTAGTTATAATTTTCTGAGGTTTAAACCCATCTGACGTTAAATGTATTGTTACCTTCTTGAGCGTCTCTGAAAGTTTGTATCTTTTGTAATAGTTGGGTTTGGGTTTCTTGATTGTCCCGTGTAAAATTTTTTCTAAAATGTGCAAAGATTTCCAGATACTGCAAAATGCATGTCAACTTTTGACCTCAACTGTATACAGTACAGCAGGTGTGTTCACTTAACACTGCTGATTTTGCTTTCGATGCTGGGGATTTATTCAGATTTGACTGTTTAATTCACAAGCTCCTATTTGATTTAATTTATAATAACATTGCCAGGCATTTACCTGCCTAAATTTATCTAATCACAAACTGTTATGTGCATGTCAAGCTGGGTCATTTGAGAGATAATTTATGTAGAGTTTCTTTCACACAAACTTTCATAATGTTTTGTTGTTTGGTGACAAAAATTCTAGCAATCTAGATTTGATTCTGTAACATTTCTGATTTCCATATCCATCAAAACAGACATGAAATATTAGTATTTTAAAATAATAATTAATTTATTAAGGCATTCATTCATTCATTGAGCTCACATGTGACAAAAAACTGTTTACATGTTTTTTATGTTTCACTGGTTACCTAACACTAAACTAACTAAATAGTCTTAACTAAACTAAAGTTAACCTTCACTACTTTAAATGATGTTAACTTACCAGTTGACGTTATATTCAATTGCAATTATAGACCACCACCAGACAACAGACAGAAAGTCTCCAAGCACTTGAAAATTAAAGCAAAAACAAAAGAAGAATTAAAAATATTGTGAAACACTCACTTGTTTCAGGGATGCATAAAAAGGTTTCAAAGTCAACAAAAATAAAACTGTAAGATACCATCCACATTTTTTCCATTTTTATTTCAGACGACACCAACGTTTTCCCACTGAAGACGACAAAGGGGCAAGGCCTTGTTGTAGGGTGTAAGTTCATACACTTTGTGGTTCAAACAGAGTTTCCTGAAATGAAAGTCTGATGAAAGGATTTTTCATTATTGTTCTAAATAACACTGTGGTGGCTTAAAACAAGCTCTACATAAACTAATGGTATACAGCCTAAATAGAAAAAATAAAACAGCTAAATGAAGGTTTACTCATATACATTATATTGCCAAAGGTTTTGGGTCGCCCCCTCCTGATGAACAGGTTTGACTACTTAAGGCATTTCTGTGGGTAACAATCTTAACGTTACAGCATATAATGATATACTATGGAATTGAGTGCTTCTAATTTTATAGCAAGAGTTTTGGGAGTGCCATTTTCTTTTCCAACATGACAATACCTCTCTGTGTATAGGGCAAGGTTCATAAAGAAATGACTGATTCAGTCAGGGTGTAAGAACTTGACTGGTCTGCATAAATCCAAGTCTTAAACCCAGATGAACACCTTTGGTGTGACTTTAAATGCCAAATTTGAGCCAAAAACTCATCACTTCACATCACTGACTTGTACACAGTGGTAAAGAGGTTTTAGAACAGGAAAGACACTTCGGAAACTGTTCAAGATTGCATTTCTATCTGCAATTCCATCTTAAAGAATTTTGTTTCCATCTCTGTTGCGACAGTTTTGGAAGAAGCTCTCTTCTGTTCTAAAATGACTGGAGCAATGTATACAAGTCATTGATGTGAAGTGATGAGTTTTTGGCTCAGAGTCTTAATTTAAAGTCACATTAAAGGTGTTCATCTGGGTTTAAGACTTGGATAAATGCTTACCAGTCAAGTTCTTACAAACTGACTGAATCATCATTTCTTTCTGAACCTTGCATGTTGCGGTGTACAGGCACGTAAAAGTCATTCAAACTGGGATTAAATCCCATTTCTGCATTATCAGAGACATGTTTGTTGTGGATCAAAACAATTCGAAAAACTGTAACGTTACGTTCTCGTGGTTTACAGTAAAATGAGGACGTGGAGGCGAGCGCAGACTCATGTTAGGATTTATGCAACTCTGATAAAGCTCTGGCAACAACAAAAACTTTTTATTCTTTAAAATGTATAACTTACAATAGGGTAAAAAGTTGTCGTATCAGGTGGCAATGCAGTTTACCAAACTTTCACACTCTACCGACTACACAAGGTGAAAGAACGTACGGAAAGAGCATTTCAAAAAAATTCAAACAAACATAATAATAATAAACGCTTACCTTTAACAACACATCAAAAACGCCAAATGACTCCAAATCACGTGCTTTGTGGCTTTGTGCACAGCTGAGCTCATGCTACTTGGTGAACAAGATTCTTCTTCTGGTTTATAAACGATTCGCACACATACGGGCATATCGCCACCTGCTGGGCTGGGTTGACGTGTAACATGTTATTGAAATACGGATTCAACATACAATATACAAACAAAGAAAAGTAGCTTACTTTATTTGTATAACATTGAGAAACAAGCAGTGTCACTAAGGTAGAGATACTTGTCTTCCTCTGGTGTGTAAACCAAAATATTTAGATCATAGTACAACATTTTCCTCCATCACATCATCAGTGCGCTACCAATAATGTTCCTAAAGTGTTCCTGTAGCTCAATAATACAAAAGGCTGTGATTTCCAGCGCAGGGAACACACAACAGAATGTATACCTTGCACATTAACCTGTTCCATCAGTGGAACATTTAAGTTGACTTGAATCTTTTACTATTAAATTGTAATCTAATCATGACAAACTGTAAATCACTATTTTTTTACTACTATTACTACTTTTTTGGTCAGCAATAATCTGCCAAGTGTCCTTTTTTGTTAAAAAGGCAATTTAAGGGCAGCATTCCAAATTATGAATTTATGACTGATGATAAATGAATTATTGTGAAATATGTTATGACAAAATTTTTCATGTGCAGTATATTGGCTTTAGAATGGATTCCAAATCTAAGAGGCAGCGATACACAAGGCAGTGGAAATATGCACGAAGATCATTGGATGAAGGTCCTGTGGAGCAGGAACGATTAGATCATCCATTAACATCTCAAGAAGGATATGCTGAAAGAATGGACATTGATGACGACATCTCAAGTTCTGTTCGTACTGTTGATGTTGGTTTCATTGGGAGTTGCAGTTCTGGACATGAGACTGTGAACAATACGCTCAATGAGGAAACTGAGAATGTAAATGAAACGGCCTCAACTTCACTCCCAACATTTCTGCAAGAATGGTCAATAAAGCACAGCATCACGCATAATGCTTTAGATGATCTCCTGAAAGGACTTAAAAGAAATGGACACCCAGAGCTCCCATCCACAGCAAGGACATTGCTGAAAACTCCAAGGACTGTTACATCAGCACAAAAGTCAGGAATGGAGTGTCCATTCCATTCCATTTTCTACCGCTTTATCCGAACTACCTCGGGTCACGGGGAGCCTGTGCCTATCTCAGGAGTCATCGGGCATCAAGGCGGAATGGAGTGTTTTCATTTTAATTTAAGAGAGAGCCCTAGTGACCAGTTAAGACGTTATCCGACAGAGATGATTGAACGAGTGAGTACACTGGAGCTATCATTTAATATTGATGGCCTACCCATTTTTAAAAGCAGCAGGACACATCTTTGGCCCATCCTCTGTGCTATTCACCTAAACCCCATCAGTGCTTTTCCTGTCACACTGACACTTGGTCCCACCAAACCAAAAGATCTGGAATTTGCTGAGGAAGCCATAAATGACATCCAAGAGCTCCTTGACAATGGTCTGGATGGAAAAAAAATATTAGGATCAGATGCTTTGTGTGTGATGCACCAGCAAGAGCAATGGTGAAGAAGATCAAGCAAAATTCTGGGTATTTTGGATGTGACAAATGCTCTCAGAAAGGCACATGGATCTCTGGGCGAGTAACTTACCCAGAGGTAGACAATCTCACTCTGCGCACCAATAAAGCATTTCGTGTTGAAATGGCAATACGTCAGGAAAATCAGACTGCACCAGTGTCTCCCTTTTTGAGGCTCCCGTTGGATATGATACAACAATTTCCAATTGACTACATGCACCAAGCCTGCCTGGGTGTTATGAAGAAGCTAATCACAGAGTGGGTTAGAGGAGACAGAAAAGTAAGACTGTCTGCGGGGCAAATAAATGAGGTGACGCAAAGGCTGCTGTCACTCAGTAGCGCCATTCCAAACTGTTTTGTCAGAAAACCTCGGAATCTAGAGGACATTGATAGGTGGAAGGCAACAGAACTGCGCCAGTTTGCTGTTTATACAGGCAAGATCGTGCTGAAGGGCATTTTGAGTGACCATCTTTACGACCATTTCATGGCATTTAGTGTTGGCTTGAGTCTTCTGCTTTGTCCAACATTGGCAAGGGAACACAACAGATACAGCAAAGAGCTAATGCAATACTTCATTGCGAAAACAAAAGAACTGTATGGCGACCACTTTCTTGTGTACAACATCCATTCAATGGTACATCTATCGGAAGAGGCAATGGCTTTTGGCAGCCTTGATGCATGCAGTGCATTCCCTTAAAAAGAAACATCACTTTCTGTAGTACAGCAAGAGATTATGGCTGCATTAGCAAGAACAGGTACACAATAATTTAAATCAAACAAAATCCAGCAACAATATCCAGCCCAGCCTTTGCATAGCCACAGTCTTTACTCTTTTGCATAATCGTAATCCACAAAAACCCAGATAACAGAAGCTTTGGAAAAGACTTACAAATCTTTCTGAATATTAAAAACACAAAAAGTAATAATTAATTCAACATCAATATATAACATCCTGATCAGTTTTGACTTAACATAACTTTTCCAAATAAGCACAAATAACATACACTTGTATGTGAAGGGAAATTAACTTGTTTTGAGTAGATGGATAATTTACAGTTTGGATTTACTGTATATTTACTGTTTATCACTGTTAAAATAAATCCCCATCTAAAAAATGCTCGTGTGTTTTTAACCCATGGCTGGGTCAATATTGGACTGAACACATGGTTGGGTTATTTCAACTCCGCATTTGGGTTAATATAACCCAACCATGTGTTCTGTGCAACATTGATCCAGCCATGGGTTAAAAACACACAAGCATTTTTTTTTGCAAAAACATTGTATAGTGTTAATATGTACGCAAAGTAGGAAGAGTAAAAGTTATGCAGTGTTGTGTTAATGAGATAACAGGCACAATCAGTGATGAAAATGTGAACAGGTACAGAAAAAAACCAACCACAACTGACAAAGAGTCAACTGCAACATATCTGGTAGACACATACAATCTGTCAAAATCTCACCATGCAGAGGAGGACTAAACAACTCCACAAACACTATTTCTGCCATACACATCTCTGTTTATTAGGCACATTAGTTATACCAAGAAATGATTGTTAATTATGGATGATAGCGTAATCATCAAATATTATGTGGTAGCCTCATTCCATCCTATCCATTTTTGCTATCTAATTATGTATGTGACGTTTTATTTTGTTTTGTTTTTATTATATTAGGCCTGTAAAACTATTGCTTAAAGTCCAGCTGTGTTGTGGTTAGCATATTCCAAAAAAAAATTCACATTATGCACATATACGATTTAAACTACTGCATCCTTTAGACTAAATGACATCAAGAATCAATGAACACTTCTTAACAATGGTTCAAGACCAATGAAAAACTTTATACCACAATGCATGCTGGGTACCATAAAACAAAGCTCATCCATGGTTCCCAGCATGTACTGCGCATGAACATGTTTTGCAGATAAACTGTCTTGCTTTTATTTGCTTTTATATTTGCTGTTTTTATTGGGACTTTCGCAGCTTATTTTGGGATTTTGATTGATTTGTTTATTCACAATGCTTGTTCATTGTCAGTTCTGTCACAAATAAAAGGCAAAAGTCTTAAGCACATTATAGAATTTTCATACCAACAAAATGTTTGAAGCAAGTTATTTATATCTTGCTGTAGTGTGTCCTTAGGAAATTTAAGTTTACATTCCAAGCAATCCTTTTGTCATTATTTGTGATAATTCAGTGAGATTTTTGTACGTGTACCGGGAGTATGAAAACAATAGATATGGTCCACACAGAGATGGGGTCTTGTCATCATCTGGTCTGTTTATTACATTAAGAAGGAGAAAAGAATGAGACAGATTAAACCCCGTGACAATGTCTCAAAGACACTTGAAGGAGCACCTGCAAACATCCAGTACAATGAAGTTTTGGGCACTTTTTTCTGTAATCTGTGAAGTGGGTATGCTTAATAATAAAAATGTCATAAATCAATATTATTTATCAATTACCTTCTATTTACTAAACATATATATTTGTAGTGACTTCCTTATGGGTTTAAAGCCGATTAAAGCAAGATTCAGCTTTGCAGGTCGGTTTCGTAAAGTGTCTTGGAGACATTGCCACAGGTCTTCTGGATTTAGTCTGTCTCATTTTTCACCTTCTTAATGTAATAATATCAGTCTAGATGATGACAAGGCAACATTTCTGTGTGGAGCATTCATTGTTGTCAGACTCCCTGTACATACAGAAACGTCACTGGATTTTCAAAAATATTAACAAAAGGAATGCTAGGAAATGTAGACTTACATTTCCTACAGACACACTACAGCAAAATATAAAAAACTGGCTTAAAACATTTTGTTGGGTAAGACTTTTGCACATTATTCTGTATGGTGTTGACTTCTTGAGCATCAGGGAATGTTGTTTAAGTTATTTGTTTCTTGTTACTTTTTTGTTTATTTTGAACAGAAACAATGCACTGTCGATTTAATAAAGAGTTACCAGCATG
Organism: Triplophysa bombifrons; assembly: GCA_029783895.1. Taxonomy (NCBI): domain Eukaryota; kingdom Metazoa; phylum Chordata; class Actinopteri; order Cypriniformes; family Nemacheilidae; genus Triplophysa; species Triplophysa bombifrons. The sequence continues at coordinate 24,065,959 of CM056449.1, forward strand.
TGATTGTTACAAAGTATTATACATAAAAAATAGGGTTGAAAGATAGGTATGTGGTTTCTTAATTTAGCAGTGTGCCATTTCCCGGCCAAAAATGGCTAACCTGCACCAGGTCTGGACTGGGACACAATGTTTCCGTTTTACAATCTGTTAGTCTACAACCCTTTTGAGGTACTGATACAATGAGTTATCAATACATGTGTTCTTCTCTCCATCTTATTTTCCTTCTCATCCCCTGCTTCCTTCAGATATATATATTCTTCAGATTCTACTATAATCTGATTCTTAGCATTGCAGTGTATGGCAGTTAAGACTTGATAAGCAAATTTGAACTCACATGATCAAAAAATACAAATAGATCAATATTTATGAACGTTCTTTGAACACACTTCAATTTTTTTATTAAATTCCTTCATTGCATTAATTATTTATCATATTTTATTACAGATGAACTACCTTCGATCCCTTGGGGGCTTAAATCCTGGTGCTGCGGTCCGCAAAATGTTGCGCAAGATTGCCCTAAATGAGGTCTTGGGGGCCTACAGTCTGAAAGGAAAGAAAAATAAACAGGCCTTCCAAGACCTACAAATTTGCAGCTTAGTAATAGGCAAGTTTTTTTTCCTAACTTGTGTCATTTTAGGGTCATTAAATAGTTTTGTTTTACTGTGTGAACATAAAGGGAGTATTTATCTGATCAGAGATTGTCATTCTATTTTACAGGAGCAACACAAAAAAACTTTAAGCAGCTGAGGGCAACTGATGTGGAGGACGAAATTTCTCTTGTTTTAAAATATGCCCCACACAGGCATTTGAAATGGTAAACAATGTCATTTGTAAATTATCAGTATGATTCAATCAACTCTCTGACTTTTTATAAGATGGGCCAATAGGTTTAGAAAAGATTTGTAAATTAATTGCAGGCAGTATTAACGATCAACATTATTCATTGGAGACACTGCAATTAATAACTATTTCACATAATAAGTATTCACTTCAACTATAGTGTTTAAGATTCTTCTTATTCATTTCCTTTTTGTTTTGTTTTCAGATGATGCTGAAGTGAAGATAGTGGACTTGCTTCTGTATTTTAATTAATTGTAGACTATATATATCTCATTATACATTTAATAAATAGTAATTTTAATGTTATGTATACAATTTCATATTACCAATTAGTTTAACGTCTTAAAGTTATTATTTTCCAGTTGTTTTATTTGAATGTTGTTTAAGGTTTTTCATGTAGTTTATATTATATTTCTCATTCTACATTTAATAAATAATAATTAAACTATTATTTTAAAAATTAAATATTTAGCTTTTAGTTTAACGTTTTAAAGTTAATATTATGTTCTTTGTATTTGTTTTATTTGTATGTTGTTTAAGGGTGTTTATGCAGTTTAATTTAAAAATGTTGATTGATTTAACCCCGGTTCTTGTTCTTTAAGCAATAAACAAGCTATAACACATGATTTCAGACTTATTTGCATTAATCATAACATTAAGGTTAGGGGAACGTTCCCCTAACGTTAGAAGAACGTTCACGTAAAGTTAGGGGAACGTTCCCGTAACGTTAGGTGACCGTTCCCGTAACGTTAGGGGAAAGGTATGGGGACGTTCCCCTAACCTATAGGGAACGTTCTTATAACGTTAAGAAAACTTTCCTGGAAAACCAACAGGGAACGTTAGAATATCTGTTCCGGGAACGTTCTGGGAACCATGCGCTAACGTTCCCAGAACGTTCTGGGAACCAAAAATTGTTTACTGGGTTATTCGCAGTTTCTTATTGACGGTATCCGTTCCACCTTAAGAACACGAAGCATCCGCTTTTCCAGTTTCTTGTTCATGCTTAGCTTAGGGACTGTCTCGCTTTTCTCTTCTTTTACGTTTAAAAAAAAAACTTTGTGTGTGTGTGTGTGTGTCTGTGTGTGTGTGTGTGCGTGTGTCTGTGTGAGTGTCTGTGCGAGTGTCTGTGTGAGTGTCTGTGAGTGTGTGTTCTCCACCCCAGAAAGTAGTCACTGGTCTGACAGCACATAAACTCTCTGTGATGGTGTTAGATGGACAAATGCATGTGTATTTGCTAGTGACTTTGGAGATTGGTTGCCAGCCCAAAGTTCCCAAGCTGAAGTTCATTCATTTATTTTATATTTGTATTCCTGAGCACGTTTTGAATGACAGTAAATGGAGTCAAAGTGTAGATTCCATCGACTGCAAAAAACCCGGAACCGAACACCGCTAGTTCCTCCATTCATGAAGCCACAGATGACAGAATGTCATCTGAAACGTTCAGATTTTTTACAGAGATCATCGCTCTGAAAAGCGAGGTGTGCTCTGATTGGTAAGTTAACAAGTGCGTAGTGATTGGTCAAATAGTCCAAGCGTCTGAAGGAAATGTAACGTTTCTTACCATATTTGGAACGTCGAGTTCTAAAGGAATTGTGCTGACAGCTAAACCCTCCTTTATTTCGTAACCATTCGGGAGTCTTTGTCAAATCATACCACCAACTGACAAATTGTGGAGGTGTGGTTACAGGGGACGATCAGGCAGGTCTGGGTGAGCGTTAGATTTAAGATAGAATGCATTTTTTTGTTCCTAAACTTACATTATTGTTGTTTTACATGTCTAATACATGCATGGGCTTATAACAAAGAAGTGAAAGTGATCTATTTGTCAGATATGGTGAATCATACCCAAAATGTGACCTCTGCATTTAACCCATCCAGAGTCGTGAACACACATACATCAGGGGCAGTGGACAGCTATCACTGCAGCGCCCGGGGAGCAAGGTGCCTTGTTCAAGGGTACTTCAGTCGTCACCCGCCGACCCTGAGAATCAAACCTTCAACCTTCTGGTCATGAGTCCTACCCACTAACCATTGGTCCACAAATTGTAAGGTTTGTAAAAGCACTGCGACAAAGTAAACAGAAAACCTCACTGAGACACTTAAACATCTACAATGGTGGACTTAATCAACAAATCAACTGCAAAGCATGCTTGGAGTCATGAATGACTTTTGTACTTTCATGTTACCCAGCATGCATTGCACATGAAGCTTTCTTTTGTTGATTGACACCATTGTTCAGATTCATACACCAATTCTTCATGTCTAACTGTTTCAGAAATATAAAAGTTTTGTTAAAATCATTTATTCTGTCAGTTGTCCATAACACTGCTTTGATCTCTTTAAACCTTTTTAAACCTGATTAAGTAAGTATAATTTTCTGAACCTTGTGTATCTTAGTTCTCTTTGCCACTACATATGTGTTTCAACACACATGGACAGCTACATCAAATCCTGGTCACAATAATGGTTATTTGATGAAATTTCAAAACGTTTAATAGTATAATAAATAATAGTGAGTGCAAAAGTGATCAACATATTACAAAATCAACAGTGACGGTTAAGTGAGAGCTACCCGTGCAGGTCCAGCACCAAGGGGCCAACGTTTGGCAGTGAGCAAATTATTCAGGGTTGGCCCTCAGTGGCCTGTAAATTGTCACGTCAGGCTTGCTCACAGTGACGTGCGAGGATCACCTCAATACACTCAGACAACATGTTGAAATCGAAAGAGATGCAGAGTTGGGAAGAAACGTGAGAGTACAGATACCTGCTCTAGACTACCAGCCCGGTGTTATTAAAACAATTAATGATATTATATGGAAAATAAAAGCAGAGAATCTTTGTTAAATCCAGTAGCGAACCGTGACATTTGAACATTCACCATCTGTGCACGCGCATCAAGACCCCAGTATTTAACTTACTGTGCTTTTCTATACTGAGAATAAATCATTAAACCATCACACTTACCACATGATACATTTACAAAGCTACTCCAGACTTCAAACGCTACAAGCCGAACAGCAAGACAGTTATCACCAAAATAACACGAAGTACAAATACAAATCATTATTACACACGTGCATTATGATCGGCGTGTTGACTGTATGTGATCTTCAACGGAATATTGGACCCCATGACAGACACTGCGTCCCAGTCTGATCATAAAACCAAATGGACAAACATACACAATACAGGTAAAAAAAAAAACACCTCATGTGAGCGCTCTCAGCAAAGAAAACAAACACTAGCTGGCAGTAAACAGAGATTCATCAGAGAAAACAAATTATGGAACTGACTGTAGTAAATTTCCCATTTATCTTTCTTTTGTTGATTCTCACCATTGTCGAGTTTTGTGTGATGACTGTTTATGCCTAAGTACCTTTTAACTCCTTCACCGCCATTGACGAGTTATTACGGCAATCAGTGTTTGTACTGTTGTACAGCAGGTGGCGCTATTACACACCTTTGGGAAAAAGTACAGAATTCCAGAACCTATAACGTATATGTTTTAGCGGTTTTTAATGATTGTTCTGAGTGTAATCTGTGCAGAATCTTTGACAATTTTTTTTAATTATCTCTGTTTAATCAAAGAGATGCATTTCTGAAGAAATCTACCCACATCTACGGAGTGATAAAAAACAAACAAATGAAGATAGAAGAATTTGGTTTATTTTGTTTAAAAGCTGAGACTCTGTGAATGAGTTAAAATACAGGAAATTTGCATCAAGCATGAAAGCACAAATCTCACTATTAATTAAATCATCTTAACTTTATATTGGATATATCAAAAATAGCAAATACTGACAACAAACATTTCAATTTTATACTTTGACAAAACACAAGTGTTCATGTAGAAACTGTAATGTAGAGGAAATTGAATTAAAAAGGAAAGTCCAGAGTCAAGAGGCCAACTAACATTCTGGAAGTATATTTGACACCAGCAGAGACGTTCGAAGAACGTTCTCAGGACAAAACATATATTTTTGGGTTCTTCATTAAAGATAAAAAGTCAAACTAAGAATTTGATCACGCACAGTATTAATAAGACCTATGAAAATTCATCAACATGTTAGGATTCAATACCATTTGAACAATAACATCAAATAATAAACAAACAGACAAACATTTTAAAGCCAATATATATCACATAAATCTCATCAGCACTTGAGTTTGTTTGTCAAAGGACATATAAGTCACTGACAGACTGAAACATATTTTTTGTTTATGTTGTTGTGGAGTGGGTTTATATTTATATTTGTGTTTTATTTGCGAGTGGTTTTGTTCAGGGAGGAGTAAAGGTCTCTGCAGGCGTCTTCAGGTTCAGTTTTTCCTCCTCTGATAGCGGCATAAGTCACATCACCATCAGAGTGAACCTGAATGAACACAAATACATATTTATGAGACTGTATATCATGAAGAGATTGCAGCGCATTAAATCATGTGTGTAGTTGGAGAGTTCAGAATGGAGGGCGGATGTAAATGTTTGTAGTTTCTACTCACAATGTTGTTCTTCAGTTGTTTTTTACTGACAACGGTCACCTCAGAATAAACCACATCATCTTTCTGCTCCTAAACATCAACACAGATATAAAGATCTGAAAAACTCTCCACTCACTGTTTGTTAGACAGATTTTACCCAGATAACAAGCAATCATTGAATCAATGTTAAAAAATAGTCGATTTGTCAATGTTAGTTGCATTGAATCAATATTATTTTTGCACCCGCTATTAATGTTGAAGAAACATTGAAATTTCAACAAATCACCATTATTGTGATCAGTGTTTGATTAAGTTGAGCTCTTGACTCTTGAGTTTTATTAAGGATAACTCTTCTACACTCATACATAGACAAAGAAAGAGATGCTCTGAAAAGCTGAAGTTGGAACAGGTTTCTTCATAATAAATCTCATACAAGGGTCAAGGGTCAAGGGTCAAGTTAAGTTTTACTAATAAAATAATTTTAGGTTTCGGTCCATTCATGACAGATGTCATATTCTGATTCAGAATGATAAAAGAACAAAGATGAAAAACAAACAGACATCAACAGTCATCACACAAACCTCAACAATGGTGACAATCATCAAACTAATTCTGAAAAACTCCAATGCATGCTGGGTCGATGTCTCACAGTTCTTTTCAAATTTTACACCTATGTACTTTAATAATTCTAAATCATAATATTACATCAGTAATCAATGAATCAAATCCTAATATTATTTCATGACCAACACTTAACGTTATCATTGTACAAGTGTTCTTTTTAAACACTACTGTAAACATTGTAAAGGAAAATTGAAAGTTTCCTGCAGTAGAAAAAAGATTCAACTTAATAAAACTCTGATCACAATAATGGTGATTTGTTGAAGTTTCAAAAAAATTATAAGTTTAGAGAACTGTAAAGATAGAATAAAACAAATCTGGTGAGGAGGTTTGATGAAAAAGACACAGACATGACTATGAATGGACCAGAGAAGAAAGATCACAGTGACTGTAAATATTCACAAATCTCATGAACCTTTGAGTTTAATGCAGATGAATGTTTACTAACATGTGTGATAGGAGTAGGAGGAATGATGCTGATGGTCTCATATGTTCCATTATTGTCATTGTTAGATGCGACCTAAAGGCAAGGAAATGTACAACATCAAAATTTATCAGAATTTATTTATCCAACATGACTAAGACGCCAGTCCCAATGATGATATCTCACAGATCAACCCTTCCTATACTCACCACAGAGTCTCCAGACAATCTCCGATCTAAAAAAAATAAACATTTCTCGTTGCATTTTAATCATTAATGAGGTCAGCAAAACAATGTTTTTCAGGCATATATGGCCAGTCAGTCAACACACTTAACAGGTGAGGTCACGCAATGATCATAGTGATGTCACACCATTCTCATACTGTGACATGCTGCAATACTTTATGGGTAACATCATAGTTCAAAAGTCATTCATGACTCCCAGCATGCATTGCAGCATGAAGCGTCTCAGTTTATTCTTACCATTGTTGAGGTTCATACACTGAGTCTTGATATGTATGGGTCTTAATTATCACTTGTTGTGACGTTCTTGATGTTATTATACAAGACTCCTTTGGCATTACTCAATATAACAAATGTGCTCTTCACTGTAAACTACGGGGCTGCGGAAGGGACATGGGGAAAAAAAACATAATACTTTCTTATGCGCACACAATGTTTTTGCGTACTCATGAGTTACTTTGAATGTGCTTGTTATGCATAAAAAGTCCTTTAGATGGCACCAGTATAAATGAAATGTAGATACAAATTCATTAATACTATTACTGCATAAGCTATTATGTATGGCAATAATCCAGGACTTGATATGACTGTGGTCTAGCTAAGACTAAAATAGCTAACCGGAGGCGTTGCAAACATGGCCACCAAGCACCATAACTTTCTAAATTAAATTCAATTCAAGTTTATTTATATAGCGCTTTTCACAATGTGTATTGTTTCAAAGCAGCTTTACAGGGGCAAACAGGAAAAACAGAAAAACACAGCACAGTGCATGGTATTCATACAACGAGTAAGATCATACTAATAAATAATAGCTAATTTCTAAATAAATAAATAAATGAATGAATGCAGTCTCCCGGTGAGCAGGCCAACACTGCCCTGCTGTGGCGAGGAACCCAAACTCCAATGATTAATTAATGGAGAAAAAAACCTCGGGAGAAACCAGGCTCAGCTGGGAGGGCCAGATCCCCTCTGACGTGTCATAGCTGCACTCAAACTGGTGACATGTGATTTAAGTTTAGCATTTAATACCAAATGTTGTAACTTCAGCATTAATAAGCCAAATAGTACGTCTTTGCTCTTGGTTGGGGATGTAGTGGTCTGAGCTGGGATGGTCCGATGGTCATATTTCTCTTGGCTGGTGGTGGAATTGCCTTAGATGGAGCTGGGATGGTCAGTCAGTCTGCAGCTGTAGCTGGCGTGATCTCAAATTGGGGATGGGCATCTGTCGGTCGTCTGGACATGGTGGAACTTCTTCCTACCTCGGGATGGGCATCCCGAGGCAGAGGCGGAAAGAGAATAAAGAGGATAATTAGCGTAGCTGCTGTTCATTAACTATGCATTAAGTGAAAGCTTGGCTGAAAAGATGTGTCTTTAATCTAGATTTAAATTGGGAGAGTGTGTCTGACCCTCGAATAGTATCAGGAAGGCTATTCCAGAGTTTAGGTGCTACGTATGAGAAAGCTCGTCCCCCTTTGGTGGAGTTTGTTATTCTAGGTGTTGTCAAAAGTCCTAAGTTTTGAGATCTTAGGGAGCGTGATGGGTTGTAACGTGATAAAAGCTCGGTTAAGTAAGTAGGTGCTAAACCGTTCAGGGCTTTGTAAGTAATTAAAAGAATTTTAAAATCAATACGATACTTAATGGGTAGCCAGTGAAGCGATGTTAAAACTGGGGTTATGTGATCGTATTTTCTTGACCTAGTAAGAACTCTGGCAGCAGCATTCTGAACTAACTGTAGTTTGTTTATCGATGATACAGGACAACCACTAAGTAGGGCATTACAATAGTCAAGCCGTGAGGTCACAAATGCATGAATAAGCTTTTCTGCGTCTGCAACACATAAACTATTTCGTAATTTGGCAACATTTCTAAGGTGGAAGAAGGCTATTTTTGTGATATTTGAGATATGATTTTTAAATGACAGGTTGCCGTCTAATATAACGCCTAGATCTTTAACAATATTTGTTGGAGTAACAGTGCAGCCTTCAATTTGCAGGCTGTAATCGGAGATATTCTGTTTACTTGATTTTGGTGCTATAAGTAATATTTCTGTTTTGCTAGAGTTTAAAAGGAGGAAATTACTAGTCATCCAGTGTTTTATGTCCTCGATGCACTCAGCCAGTTTGGATAGCTTAAATGAATCATTTGGTCTTGATGAGATATATAGCTGAGTATCATCTGCATAACAGTGGAAGCTAATTCCATGTTTTCTAATAATGTTTCCGAGGGGCAGCATGTATATGGAGAAAAGCAGGGGTCCTAAAACCGATCCCTGAGGTAATCCATAATTTACTTGCGTAAGATTTGACGATTTCCCATTTAAATGGACGTATTGATATCTGTCTGTTAAGTAAGATCTGAACCATTGCAGTGCCTGTCCCTGAATACCGATATAATTGTGTAAACGATCTAGTAGTATTTTATGGTCTACAGTATCGAAAGCAGCACTAAGGTCAAGCAGGACTAAGAGTGAGATGTTACCTTTATCTGAAGCAATAAGGAGGTCATTTGTAATTCTAACGAGCGCAGTTTCAGTGCTGTGATGCGGTCTAAAGCCAGACTGAAACTTTTCGTGCATGTCATTATTTTGTAGGAAGGTACACAGTTGAGTTGACACTACTTTTTCTAGTATTTTAGACAAGTACGGGAGATTTGAAATCGGTCTATAGCTTCCAAGTTCATTGGGGTCCAAGTTTGGTTTTTTGATAAGAGGCTTAATTACAGCCAGCTTAAAGGGCCCTGGGACATGTCCTAGATTAATTGACGAGTTGATGATGTTACAAATGGGCTCAATTACAGCAGGTAGTAACTCTTTTAATAAAGTAGTCGGAATGGGGTCTAATAAGCATGTCGTCGGTTTGGATGTTGCAATAACTTTAATTAATTCTTCCTGATTTATAGGAGAAAAACACTCTAGCTTTTCTTTTTGGGTGACGGTTGAAACTAATTCTTCCGACACACTTGGAGGTTTGGTTTTAGCTATGTTGTCTCGTATTATTTTGATTTTATCGGTAAAAAACTTCATGAATTCATTGCTACCAAGGTGCGGCGGAATACCCAGGTCAGGTGGAGTCTGTTTGTTTGTTAGTTTAGCAATTGTACTAAATAAAAACCTTGGATTGTTTTTGTTATTTTCTAAGAGGTTACGGAAATGCTCGGCTTTTGCTGCTTTTAGTGGCTTTTTGTAACAGCTTGCACTCTCTTTCCATGCAATTTTAAAGACCTCTAATTGGGTTTGTTTCCATTTTCGCTCCAGTTTACGAGTTTCTCTTTTTAGGGCTCGAGTGGTGTTATTATACCATGGTGCTATGATCTTTTCAATAATCCTTTTTGACTTCATAGGTGCGACCGCTTCTAATGCGTTAGAGAAAATAGTGCCCATGTTGCTGGTCATGCCATCGAGCGATTCTATATTAGTTGGAAAGGTTATTAGAGGAGTCAGATCTGGCAAGTTCTTTACGAAACTATCTTTAGTAGTTGAGGTGATTGTTCTACCCTGTCGATAACGAGATATACAACTGATTTCTGCAGTGCGAAGTGTACATGTTATAAGATGGTGATCGGAAACATCGTCGCTTTGAGGTATAATATCGATATCGGTTAGATCGGCTCCGTGAGATATAATCAAGTCTAGGGTATGATTAAGGCGATGAGTAGGTCTATTGATGTATTGTGTTACACCACAAGAGTCTAGTAGTTCCTTAAACGCCACAGCTAATGGATCGTTAGCACTATCTACGTGGATATTAAAATCTCCAACAATCAGTACTTTATCGACGTTAACCAATAGATCCGATAAGAAGTCTGCGAACTCTATCAGAAAATTAGTGTAAGGCCCAGGGGGTCTATACACAGTAACCAATGTAAGAGAGATCAATGATTTTTTACTTTTGTTTGGAACTGTTATGTTCAACGCAAGCATTTCAAATGATTTAAATGTATGCATTGTTCTCCGAGTAACGCTAAGAAAGTCTCTAAAGATTGTTGCGACACCACCACCTCGACCAACCGGACGTGGCTCATGAATATAACCGTAGCTTGGTGGAGTAGACTCATTTAGACCGAAGTAATCATTTGGCTTAAGCCAGGTTTCAGTAAGGCAAAGTATATCAAAACTGTTGTCTGTGATCATTTCATTTACAATAACTGCCTTTGGATTTAGTGATCTAATATTAAGTAGCCCAAACTTTAGGCGTTGGTTTTGCTCATTAAGAATATTGTCTTTTGGTTTAATCATGATAAGATTTTTTCGCTGACTTTTAAATAAATTATTATTTGGTTGTATTATTCGAGGGACAGACACAGTCTCTATGCATTTGAAAGCAGTAACATTTTTAACTGTAACATTCTTAACAGTTGGGTGAGAAGAACACAGACTATGGTTAAAATTTGTACTTACTAGTCAAATGGTGCGTAGTGTCTTTGAGATGTTGTCAGACAGAATTTCCGCTCCAATGCTGCTGGGGTGCAGCCCGTCGGGGCGGAAGAGCCTTGGTCGCTCCCAAAACAGATCAAAATTATTTACAAAGAGCAGCTTCTGTTCAATACACCATGACATTAACCAATTATTAAGCGTAAATAGTCTACTGAACTTTTCGTTCCCTCGTCGGTAAGTAGGAAGCGGCCCTGATACGATGATCCTCGCCGTGGGCGATGCGTTGCGAACAGTATCGACCAGACTCCTGAAATCCCTCTTCAGGATCTTCGACTGCCGCATTCTCACGTCATTCACCCCCGCGTGCAGAACTACGGCTCCCACTCTTGCATCCTCCTTCAGAATCGCAGTTACCTGCGCAGAGACATCGAGAACACGGGCGCCAGGAAAACAGTGAGTGCGAACCTTACCTTCATTGAAGGAGGCGCGTACGTTCCGGACGATTGAGTCTCCGATGACCACAGCGTTGGATTTCGTCTCGCAGAGGGCGGCAAAGCGGTTACTGGTAGGGATCTCGAAGACCGGTGGCGGCGATGGGGGAGAGTTCATCGCTCCGGTCCTGGATTTCGCCTTCCGCCGTGTGTGTGCTGGTGCAGGCGTGAAATTCATTTCGGCTCGTCGTGATCTAGAAGCCAGGGATCTGTGCATAGAAACACACGGAGTAGAAGTGATAGGAGTATTACAATCAAGTCGAACACTTACCGCAGCTTTGCGAGCGTCAGCCCGGGATGTTTCCATCGCCGTTTTACGTTCTCGCAGCCGTGTTTGCCTCTCGAGTAGATCGTGGATCTGCTTCTCCAATACCTCCAGTTCTGACTGAAGTGCGAAGAAAGATTCATCATCTGCACTCAAAGGTAACGTTAAACACATATCTGAATCATTAGCCATTAGTGGTATCATAATGAGAACAGTGAGTTAAGCAGAATGCTAACAGCCTGAGTGCTAATAACGAATGATCGTATAAAACAAATTTGTATGTGCGTTATATGACGATGTTTGGTATGGGATACACTTAAGGATAGGCTTAACCCTCTGTGAGTAATCAATTTAGAACATAAATATTAAGAAATAACAGGAATAAACGATATATTTAGAAAAAGTTTGACAGAGCTCTGTCTCAAACCACGCTCTCAAACGCTCTCAATCACAGTCCAGCTCCAGCTAAATGGACTTTGGTCATTCACAGCTGTAGAACTGCTGAGATTAAAGATAAACACCATCTGATTTAAAGGGATACTTCACCCAAAAATGAAAATTATGTCATCATTTACTCAAAAGAATGATTATAACCAAACAGTTATTGGACCCTATTGACTACTATAGTGAGAAAAAAATACTTTATATTGTTTTGTTCTGTTAAACAAAAGAAATGATAATTTGAAAATGTAGGACAGCAAACAGTTCTGAGGCACTTTTGACTTCCATTGTCATTATTCCTACAATGGTAGTCAATGGGGTCCAAGAACTGTTTGATTACGAGCGTTCTTTCAAATATCTTTCACTGTGTTCAACCAAACAAATACTTTTTTGTAGATCTTTAACCACAAGAGATTGAGTAATTCATGACAGAGTTTTCATTTTTAGGTGAACGTTCCCTTTAGGGAGAGCTTAAACCAGACACAAGCAGGAGCAGAAGATTTTTTTTTCTTCTGATTATTAAAATGTCAGAAACTGTATTTCGATGGCCCCTTGAAATCAGCATATTCTAAATAACATTAAATTTGTGCTGTAAGTGGGATATATAAACTCACCTTTTATTTTTCTATATATCCCACAAAGAACAGCAACAGTAAGTAGAAGAAGTAATGAAGCGATCACACCAATAGTCACTGTTTGAGAGCTGGTCACTGAGAAAGAAAAATAATAAAATTACAAATTAAAGTCATTAAAAAGTGAACAATGACTTGAGTTTGTGATCAGCCCCTGAAAAAAACAGCTCAGTCACAACCTGTAAACCAGTGGCGTAGACAGGGGAGGGGCCATGGGGGCACTGGCCCCTCCTGAAAACTGATTGGCCCCCCAGTGTGCCCCCACCCTTCTACTTGTCTGTCACTCAAAAATTCAAATCATAATCTTTCAGCTTGTAGTAGAATAATTTATGATTCCGCGTCGCGATGCTTCTCAACGAGGACCAAGAATAGCAAACTGTTTTCCAACGGAAAAAAAACACACGGTAAGTTGATCTAGTTTATACAGCTTATTTTTTTTCGATTAGCGAGTTGTTGCAGTGCTAGAGTTTGTTAACGTTACCGTCTTTCAGTGTTAGGACAGACCAGGCTCGATGTATTCTCTTAGAGCAGACCAACATAATGCTAATAATTACATTTAACGTTACTATGCTCCTGAGGCTGAATGTAACAGGGTTTTCCTGCGTTATGATTTTTTTCCCAGCCGATAAGTAAGTGATATTGCAAGCGAGGTGCCGAAACAAATCGTATGATGTTTATCTAGGCTAACGCTCAACACTTTAAAAGCTAACGTTACGTTAACTTTCAGAGGTGGAGGTCTTGACTTACGTGACTACACTCTAAATAAAGAAAATTAAGTTACATGACATTGACTTCGAGTCTTGAGAACGAATATTCTAAAGTCTCGAACCGCATGCCTTGATAATGACTTTTTTGGGGGGGGGGTTTAAACATTTTACCTGTTTTTAGTTTATAATTTTCCAGCTGGGCTGCTTGTGATAAAAGGTAAAGTTTTTGTCATCCGCCAATAAAACCATAGCATTTAAACAAATAGTAATTTCCTCCTTTTTACCTCTGTTATCTCAGGCAGTGTAACAGGATGGAAAGGCAGGGAGATATTCAGTATTTTTTTGGAAAGAAAAAGCCATGCCAGCCAGTGAGGGAGAGTCCGTCTGATGGTTTAACGTTACACACAGTGAGTTCAGGGTCTGCCTGCTCAACAAAATAAATAAGTAATACTAAAATAACAATGGATTAATTAAGCCATTCTAAACTGTTTCTATGATCCACATATTTTACGTTAAACTAAAGCTACCTTTTTGAAAAAGTAGCTATCTAACAAAGTATTGATATATGATATTTTACAATCAGTATGCTCAAGACTAATTAGCCTTCCTCGACATAAGTAGATTTGGTCTATTCATCGAGGCGATTTACTGCAACTGCTGATATACAAATTGAATAGGATGTCGGATTTTTTTTTATTACAGTTATATGAATTCATTAATTGTGTATTTAATTATTATATGAATGATTAATATAGGCTAATTATGCATTTATAGAAATAAGGCTGTTCTATTATTATTTGTGAGTTGTACACTAATACATTGGATTATTTTATCTATTACAGTTTTCTTTCACTTTTGTAAAGTGAAAAGTTAATATAAATTGTATTTTATTGTTTTGATTTAGAGCAGTGAATAACTGCTATTAAAAGATAATAGGGTATCACTGTTTATTGCTGATTTTAAAGCTTATTGAACTTGAAATGATTTGGATATCTACAGTTCTACATAAATACACAACATAAGAATGGCCCCTCTATATTAATTGTGGCCCCTCATGTGCCCCCCAGTTGAAAAAATCCTAGAATCGCCCCTGCTGTAAACATCATTTTGTTAGTTAACTTTAATTAAAAGAATATTGATTTGGTGAAAAAGTCTTCATTATGGTGATCAGTGTTCTACATTTATTCATTTATCAGACGCTTTTATCCAAAGTGACTTACAAGTAGGGTGCAGTGGGCAGCTATCACTGCAGAGCAAACAGGGGTAAGGTGCCTTGCTCAAGGGCACTTCAGTCATTTCCTGGTGGCACTGAGAATTGAACCAGCGACCTTCTAGCTACGAGTCCAACTCTCTAACCACTAGACCACAACTGACCTTTCTTTAGTTGGGCTCTTGACTCTTGGCTTACTATTTTGTGTGTGTGTTTATAAACTACATTTGTTATGATGATGCTAATGAGAATCTAATCAAATGGTGTAGATTGTTACGCCTCTATCTGTCAAGTTGCCATTTTGGTAACTTAATCTGCCAATCTCTACAGGGTTTCCATGCCTCTCTGTGAGTTTGTGTAAGCGCATGTATGTCTCTCAGGCTGAATCAGAAATGGTATACTTCCTTACTATATAGACGGTAAAAATCAGTAGTCAATCGAATAGTTTATCCAAATCATCAGTATTCACAAAAGAGTAGGCGAGAAATACCCGGTTGAGGGACTATTGCTCGTGAGATTTAGATGTGCAGTGCTAATGTTACGTCTGAATGGCT
Source organism: Triplophysa bombifrons (assembly GCA_029783895.1). Lineage (NCBI taxonomy): Eukaryota > Metazoa > Chordata > Actinopteri > Cypriniformes > Nemacheilidae > Triplophysa > Triplophysa bombifrons. Next base: position 24,081,234 of record CM056449.1, read on the forward strand.
CTCCTGTTTTTGTCAGATGGTTGATATCCTTAGGACAACATTTAAATCAACCAATCAGATTTTAGAAATAAGTTTACAATGAATTAAATCTTTATATATCGTTTATAAGTTAAATCTTCCAACCAGGATTAGACCATTGTTTTTCATGTATCATTTCCCTCTGATTTTACGGGTAAATTATGGTTAGGGTTTGGTGTGGGTCTAGGTTGTCCTTATTTCAACAAAATATGTTGCCCTGAGGACATCATACACTTGGCAAAATCAGGTCGAGAGGTCCAAATACGTCTGCTTACCTACTGTGTAGCAGGAGAAATCAGTACTTGAAAAGAGTACACTATAAACAAATTGTTGACTCAACTAATTATTCTTTAGTTACTAGTTCCACAGAAATTTTATGCTGACTCAATTGCTTTCCACCAAAGAGTTACTTTAATTAATATTATCTAGTTGACCTAAACTTGTGTAGTCCCTTGGACCAGTCAGACACGCAATAACTTGTTAAATTTATTAAATATAACAACAACACCCCTCACACAACCAGCAAACTTGTCACCAGGGTGTCTACCCTCAATCCTAGGCAGGACCAGATCTCTGGTGACCATTGCAACCCACACAAAATCATCAACATAATGTATTATATATATATAACAGTATTTTACGACCGAATGGAATGTAGGGAGCAGAACTCTCTTTACTCACTTTGGGGAGAGACATACAATCCTAAACAAATCTATATAGAAATGTTCATATATTCATTGATAACCTTTCCATTTATTTATTAGTTCTTGTTGGTATGTCTGTTTTAAACATAAATCCAAAGTATCCATGAATGTGTGTATTACAACAATACTTATTAGATTTGTAGTAACTCATTTAACCAAGATGATATTTAGATCATGTTTGGTGTCTATGAGCTGCATTTGTGATGTCCTTAATGTTGATGTTTGTTGTGTTTTGGTAACTCTTTTCATATTAGTTTTATCAAACTCTTAGAAATTTTCTTAGTGAACAACCAATCATCTTCCACATGCAAAACATCATCTCAAAGACAATTAACTTTCCCTCCACAGTGGCCATCTCTTTATTGGGTCAGTCACATCTGTAGGAAAACTGTAAGGATGTCACATCTGTAGGATGTGACATCCTTACAGTTTAAAAGAGACCACGAGAAGAGTCTCTTCGATTATTAGGTTCTTTTGGTACGCGGGTGTTTGTTCTTTCTCTCCTCTCGGGTTTGGCATCTCTAATGGATGAACAAGAAGTCTTCATCCCCTTAGTTTGTGCCAGGCTGCAGCCTTGTCTTTACGTATACAGATGCGCTGCATAAAACTTGACAAACATCATTGACACACTTTGACATCAACACTCATCATACAAACCTCAACTGTGGTGAGAATTAACAAAAACGAGATAATTAGCTCAATTGCAATGCATGCTGGGAATCATGAATGCGTTTTGAAATATGATGTCACCCAGCATGCATTGCAGCGCAAATAATTCTTCTGTTGGTTTTCACCATGGTTGAGTTTCATACACTAATTCATCATGTCTTTGTGTGTTTTAATGCTCATGCTGTTCAATCATTTGAAAATATATTTATAAGATTGTTAAGAAATGACAAACGAAGGGCTTTAACCACACATAAATAGATCAGCCATCATTTGCACAGCAATACAACAAACTCATGTTAGTGAGAATGCTCATTCTCTAAAGAAACTCCGAAAGCTGATATCACATATTCTTGCTACCTGCTCATAATGCTAATTGATTTCCCCATCATGAATTTTGATCCAAATAAGTATAATTGATCATAATCAATTGAATTCATCCCAATTTGGGCTGATATTTGTTTCCCTTACAAAGGAATGGTGGAGAAAATATAACTAAAAATTGGGATCAAAGCTCATGATAATTCTTACAAATTTGGTGAAGAATAGTGTTTAAATAATACTGTTCCTCATTGAAAGCCCTACCCTTGACTCAAACTTTAAAAAGTTTGTTTGCTCAACTAGTTTTATATTTCATTCAACTTAAAATGTTCAATTAGTTGAACTTTTGGAAAGCTCAATGGTGTGAACAATTTAAATGAATTTACATTATTTGCTATATATGTAATATAAACAAAGATTAAAACTAAATTAAAACTAAAATACGGTATCAAAAAAAGTTTGTTATAAGAACATCCCTATGAGGTTATTCATGCTTTTGAAAAACAACAAAAGTGTATGTTTTATGTTTTAAGATCTTCACCATTATGGCTGAAAGACATTCCATTTATCCGAAGTCAGGGATCAACTAAGCAAACTAAATTTAAATTTTGATTTGAACCAAGAAATAAATATAATTTGAGAAAACTAATACAATTGCATGTAACAAGTTGACATATTTTTTAAGTTGTCCAAAGTAAAAGTCTTTTTTTTAAGCTGATCCAAAGTCTAACTTTTTTCAGTGAATAGGCCCCATTCGGCTAAATTACAAAGTGTCCCTTTTAAGACATACGCGTGATAAGTATAATAAGTCATACTTCAACTTATAATGCATTAACATAGGGCAATAGTATTTATTAATGCATTGTGTTGTCAGAGGTTTGTAAAACACTACACAGTGATCCAGTGGGAAACTTAAACTTATCAGCGTTTGTAATATTCATAAATGGCATATATTTCTTTATTTTCACTGTGAGCCTTATTGCTGCTTAAATAAGTGGCACCAGCATAGTGCTTTTTGCAATAATTTATATTTTATATATGTGTCTTTATTTTTAAATGTATAAACGTTTCGGGGGGGGGGGGGGGGAAATGACCATACACTGGAGAGGAACCACATATTGTAAATTACTTGACCTTGATTTTCCCCAAAAAATTGAATTTACTTTTATTGTCACAAAAGTTCAAAAGTCTTGTAATAACACTCCAGGGTTGAAATTTTGAATTTCTAAGTATTTCATTGAGTGGCCTATAAAGGGTTAAAATATCCATCATCTTGTAGTTTGATTCATTGCTCTGATCTGGATTGTGTACAGAAATAATGTTTTTATGTTGGAGAGTTTAATAGCATTTTGATGTTTAAAAAATATTTGTGAAAACAGGCTGTGAATAAAAACTTACACTGATTATTCATGCTTGTGTGCTTCAATGTTTTGAAATCAATAACAGTGAAAATCGACAAAAGAGAATGTCATGCTGCGATGCATTCTGGGACTCATGAATAAGTTTTATTCTATGATGTTACCCAGCATACATTGCTGCGCTATTTTTTTGTTGTTGTTTGTCACCATTGTTGATATTCATGTACAAATTAATGTTGTCTATGTGTGATTCCAAACTCTGCCAAGAAAATGTAACTCATAAAAATCATGAAACACTGAGAAAGATATATGTAAGACTGTTAGTAACATTCAGTTCTGTGACATCATTGACTGCCATAGTAGGAAAAATGTTATGGCCGTCAAAGGAGCCCCAGAACTGTTTGTGTTCCTAAATTTGTCAAGCGATCTCTTTCGGTGTTCAACAGAACATTTTTTTCCCTATTGTGGCATTGGATGATGTCACAGAACTGAAAAGTGATGACATTCTAACAAATATCTTTCTCAGTATTTAACAGAACAAATACATTTATATAGCTTTGAAACAACCTGATGGTGAGTAAATGATGACAAAAAAATGTTTTGGGGGGTGAACCTTTTAATGCATGTTAAGTGTTAAAATACTAAGTAGTATTTTGTAGTTCAAATACATATTTTAAATACATTAATTTGAAATACTACTCATCCCTGTCAATAACTGTGAAATTACATCACAGTAATGCTTTTGATTTTACTGTGAAAGTCCTGCAACTAGTAGCCAATAATATACTGTAGTATCAAGGTGTCATTTTTTACAGTATGTGGGGATGTTCACAGATTTGGTGGATCTTCAAAGAACATTCAGGACGTTCTCTGACCACAGGCAGCAGGCTAACAGGTACAAACTATTGAATCAATGTTAAAAATATTTGATTTGTCAATGTTAGTTAATGCTATTAATGTTAAATTTCACCAAACCACAATGACTGAGATCAGTGTTTGCTTTAGTTGGACTCTTGACTCTGGACTTTCATTGTGTCAATTCAATTTCCTCTTTCAATACATGTGATGTGTTTCTATAAGAAGACGTATGTGTTTTAAAGGATATAATAAAAAAATTAAGTTGTCAAAATTGGCTTTTTAAATGATATGATATGTGCAACAGTAAAGTGAAGATTCTTTAGGAAATACTGAGATCCATGCTTTCATGAATTATGAAAATGTCCTTTTATAAAAAGTGAAAAAACTGTTACAAAATTATATCTGTCACACTTAGACATCAACAGTCATCACACAAAACTCAACAATGGTGACGATCAACAAAAGAAAGCTTCAAATTAGTTTAATGATTGTCACCATTGTTGAGGTTTGTGTGATGAGTGTTTCTAAATCTGTCTAATGTCTAAATGTGTAAATGAAAATTGTTTGTTTATTGTATCATACTTTTTTGAAAGGTAATTGTCATTATTTATAAAAATATAAACTTCAAGATTAGCTAAAAAAGTCTCTTCACACAGACCAAGATAAAGCAAACAGTTCTTTCTTTTCCAGAAGGAGAAGTTAATAACATAACTGGTTGTCATTTGTTGGGAGGAAACATTTTGGTTTGGTCCCCTGAAGGTCCTGCAAATGTATGAAATTGTCTTTTAGTAAACGTTGCCTATACGTTCTGTGAAGGTCCACAAATAAGGTCCTCAGAACCTTTAAACAACTCCACATCGTGACCATATCAGAACGTTCTGGGAATGTATTCAGCACCAGCAGGGACAAAATCTTTCTAGCGGGAATATACCTTTTTGTTGTGTAGTTTCTGTTGTGTTAGGAGTTGAGAGTCTCTCAGGGTTTGTGGTGGTCACTAGAATCTTGTTTGAATCTGTAGAAGATGATGAATGTTCAGAGACATCATACTGTAGAACATCACAATCATATTTCATGTTTATGTCATTTCTTCATCATCAGTACAGAGTTTAATGACTGAAGTCACTTTGAGTTCAGGACACTCCTGTCAGAATGATGTCTTACCTGTAAATCTGACAGTATATGTGACTGAGGTCTTGATGTCATTCTTGTGTTTGAGCACACATCTCAACTCTGTGTTGTCGTCTTCATTCACGAGTGTTGTAGTCAGAGAGATGAGACAGAGTTTATCTGATCTAATCTGATATCTGGAGTCTGTCTGTAGATCAACATCAGTCTGATTCATCCACACCAGCTGAAATCCATCATAACTGAACACATGACCACAGTAATGTGAAAACAGCTGACAGGAGAGAGTGACAGGTGTGTTTGCTCTTATCTCAGTCTGTGATGATGATGATGATGATGATGAAGACACTGAAACACAAATCACACAACACACTCTCAGTACTCATGAGTTTCAGTGAAAACACAAGAGATAAAGAGAACTGTGATCTGAAGTTAAACATGTGTTCATATAAATGAAGAGAAACACTGACCATGAAGAACATGTAGATTAACATCTGAATCAGGTCCGTGATGACTTCCATTCACAAATTGTTGGCAGATGTAAAGTCCACCATCATGTTGTGATGTTTTATAGATGTTGAGAGAGCACTCAGATGTCAGACTCAGTCTCTCAGATCTCTCTGTGTTATTCTGATTTATTCCTCCAGTAAACACTTCTACTGCAGGTGATCTTGTATAATTATCGTAGTTCCATGTAGTTGAGGAGCATTGATGAAGAGCATCATTACAGGACAGAGACACACTTTCACCAGAACTGATGAACACATGAGTCACTTCTGCTCCACTCACACCTGAAACAGCAGATGACATCATTCATATTAATACTTCACAATATATTCAAACAGTTCAATATTTATCTCTTAAAGGCGTGGTGTCCAATTTCCGAATTATGCTTGAATAAACAAAATTTGCCGAGTACCAAAACAACCTTTAGCCAATCAGCAGTAAGGTGCACAGTGCACAGGACCCGAGCGCTGAAGAAAGCAAAAGATGGGGTTAGGGGCAGAGGTGGACAATCCAGGGCCAAAAAGTAAAAGTCCTGCCATATTTTTGTTTCACCCATGGACTCAGCAGTTGATTTCATCAGCGGAGGAACCAAGACATTCCTTTCAAGTCTCAAGTCAAATCTCAAGTCCTCAAAGAGTTAAAGTTAATGAGATAATTAAGTGAGTAATTAAATGATGATTGAGCATCAGTGATGAACACCTGCCGTAATTGAGATGTTGATGTTTTATTGGTTAAATGATGTCACCATCATGGAGATCAGTGTTTGCTTTTGTTGGACTCTTGACCCTTTTGTTAGATTTTGCACTGTATCAATTATGTACTGTTGTACACCAGAGAGATCAGTTCTGTGAAGTGTTTAATTTTTTCATTGTTTTGTTATGATGAGTTGATCTAACACTGAAGTTATTACAGGCAAGACATCTCTTTTAGATCATAGTCATGTTTCTCATAATGCACCCTGTATGCTCGGTGTTTAAACAAAATGTTTATCTAAAAGTATCAGTTAATAGCTACAAAACATATGCTAACTTAAAACCTTCTAGACAGACATCAAGAACCAGCATATGAAGCTCAACAAAATGCTTCAAACTCCCATCATGCAATTCAGTATGACTAATTATTGTCACCACTGTTGAGGTTCATATGATAAATGTTCATGTGTAAAAGACTGATCCCAATATAGAAGCTTTATCGTGCCGTTGATTCAGGAGGTTTTTATATCCAAATGCAGATCATAAACCCAGAGGGATTTAAACCTGAAACACAAACTGTTCGGTTCCTTCAAGATTTGATTCAGCATTGAACAAATGTTTGCCGTGAATAAATATTGTAATTACTTAAGCAATTATCTTTGACTGAATAAGACATTCATATAGCTCTCAATTGTGTTTTCCTGTACAACTAAAGTGCTGTATGTATGTACCATATGTGGGGAGTCTGTGAGATCACCAGCGCGCTCACGACATACCAGCTATAGGTGGAGAGGAGAGAGACAGAAACAGAGCCACTTTCTATTATTGAAAGGCTCAAGAGCACAACTAAAGCAAACACTGATCACAATTATGGTGGAAATGTTTTTTTTCCTTCTAGCTGATGTCATCCAAGGCTGTGGGTGAAGTCAGTTGTAGTTCTTGTGTTTCTCTTTTCTTCAGTGTTGTTGATTTTTAACAGCAAGTGTTCATCACTCAATCATTATTTAATTACTCACTTAATCATCTCATTAACTTTAACTCTTTGAAGACTTGAGATTTGGCTTGTGACTTGAAAGGAATGTCTTGGTTCCTCCGCTGATGAAATCAGCTGCTGAGTTCATGGTTGAAACAAAAATATGGCAGGACTTTTACTTTTTGACTTTGGATTGTCCACCTCTGCACTCACCAAATAACAGACCAACATATAAAGTAAATACAGCCTGACAACAAAACTGTTCTTATGAGTGTCTGTCAGGATTGTGTTACATTGTTCTGATGATGCTTCACATCTTAACCTGACATGTTTGAAACGAAACTAACGACTGTAGTTTGTAGAGCGGACTAATCCGAGTGCGCATTTATATCCATCATTATGGTAAAACACGTCATCAGAGAGTGTAGCGTTTATCACTGTATTTACGCTAATAGAGGAGCTGAGCTATTAGAGTTTTCGTCAAGTTGCCCATCATTTCATGTTTTCAGGTTATTTTAAAATGTTTACAGGTGAGAATACTGCGTTGTTATGTTTATCAGTAGTGTCTTTCTGTATTGACCCCTTCAAGCCGTCTGTAGATATCAGCCAAATGTATAAAATAAAAAAGTGTCACCTTATGAATTTGTTTTACTGAGAAATATTTCATATACAAGTTACTTCAATACATTTATACGTTTTAGAAAGTTAAACTTTTGCCTATGAAGTAAAAAAAATGAAAAACACTTGAGTTAACTTACTTTAATATTGATGCACCTAAATAAACATTTTTTTTGTCAGAACCTCTTGTAAATTATGTATTACTTTTAGTCATTATTCAGAATCGTAAAAGAATCGCAATCTCTATTTGAAAAAAAATTATCGGGATCCTCAATTTATCCAGAATCGTGCAGCTCTAGTCTTCAATTTAAAAAGAGCCCTGGTGCGGTGATATTTCACACAACACGAATAACAGGAAGCATGTTATAGATTTAATACACTGGAAAGTATCCGCCGCAGCCATGTTGAAATCGAGGTAATGGTGGGAAGTAAACCACGATTAAAACGATTAATGATCTTATATTCGAAAGTATAAGTAGAGAAAGTTTGTAAATTTACACAGGTTTTTGTACCTGAGCTGTTGTGTATGGGGTCAGATTTGTTTCATTATTCTGAATAAATAAACTACGATTCGCAAATAAATACAGAGAGTTTCACAAATGATTTTTAAATCCACAAATGCACAAAAAGCGAACCATAAATATATGTTAGACGTTCCACAAAAATAAATGGAATTCACAAATAAATACAACGACATTTGCAAATAAAAAATATTTACAAATGTATTTTATTGATTTATATTTGTGGATCGCTTTCTTCACATTTGTGGATCAGTGCACGCATTTGTGGATCAGTCCACGCATTTGTGGATCGCTCTCTGTGCATTTGTGGATTTTGAAACATTCCTAACGTCAAGACGTGCGCACAATCCACAAATAGGTGGACTCCGCCCACTATCTACGCAAGCCAATCGGCTAACTTCCGCTTTTGTTGTCCAATAGGCCACGTTCTAACTTCAGCCAATCACGTTTTGCTATGCACTAAGATTCAGGGAGCTAACATGGCGACTAGTGGCGGTCTAAAATCTGTTATACTAAGAAATGATAATGGCCTCTTCTTTATACTATGTAATGATCGCTTGTGTTCATATACATTGTCCGTATTGTTACATATATGCTGTATTTAAACGTGTATGACTTGACAACAGCGTGCACGGACTGGAGTGGAAAATCCCGGTGACTATGGAGTCAGGACTGATTTGGTCTGCCAGCCTTTTTATTGTGTTTATGGACCAAAGTGCTAAATTCCGATTTTGTCATTCGATCAAATATGATCTATTACTGCATGGTTAAGCAGCTATTTCGATCCAAACACTCGGCGCGTGCCTCCTGTCAAGTTTCGCGGAGTTTGCAATGCGCACTGCAGCTGTCGGTGTAGGATACTACCAGTATAACGATTGCAGAATTAACCTCAGGGGAATCATCAGCATTGTGAATTTCTATGTCATTCATAATTCAAAATAAAACGTAATTTCTACAGTCATCTCGGTTTATCCCATTCCTGAATGATCTCTGCTGCTATCGCTACACTGTTCTGTTTACTAACTAACTCTTTGCCATGACAAAACCATATGATACCTGTTATATACATTAACAATAGCAAGCGTAGTCTTTAGTGGCAGCAGCGTAGGTAGACTATATTGCAAGATTATCATGTGGGACAAGTCATCCACAATTCCCCACATAGAAATCCTGTAGTAGTATAATATATTACTAAACAGCTCACATAAAGAGACAAGACACAGGTAACAAAATAATAAAAATGAATATGTAATAGACAATACACATATGAAAAAAAAACAATACATGTCAAAAGAGAACCGGATGCCATATTTTATGCATGTGCCATATATACAAGTTATTAGGTGCTATAAAAATTGTGTAAGGTTATGGAATAGCTATATTATATATTAAATCAGTAACATATGTATAATAAATAAATATAAGTGTGAGTGAGTAGTTTAGTATTGCACATATGTATTGCACAGTGAACATTTAACTGTTCAACTGTTCATGGGGTAGATGACCTGAGGAAAGAAACTTGTCCTATGTTTGGCTGTTTTGGTGCTCGGTGCTCTGTAGCGCTGACCAGACGGCAGCAGTTCAAAGAGATAGAGTGCTGGGTGTGAGGGGTCCAGAGAGATTTTGTGAGCCATTTTACTCGCTCCCTCTGGATGAGTAAAGTTCTTGCAGTGAGAACAGTAGTCTACCAGTGATTCGCTCAGAAGTCCGAAATATCCGCTTTAGTATTCGGAGTTTGTATGTGTCCCGAGCATGTTCACTGAAATTGAGAGAGAATAGGCTATGTCGCCTCTATATGCAGCAAGTTTTAAATGACTTCATCGATCAACACAAAATTACAATACTAGAGCACTTCAATTAACTTGAACGTTTAGCAATCTTTAAAAGTACGTCTCTTGATGTACACGAAGCGGAAGAGCCATTTTTTTTTTGTTAACAGACTGATTCGAGCCTACCTGAGCATGCTTGTTTTTTCTCAACAAAATCAAGTAAAACAAATAATTGCCTTTTAATTGCAGGTCACTGGCATTGTAAACCAATATCAACCGATCTCGTCATCCCGGGACACCTTCCGCATATTTTCGGGGATCTCTGTATGAAAATGGCTTTACTGAAATGCCCAGTAATGTCCAGTGCCTTTTGTGCGTTTGTATGGAGAACTCATTCATTTGTACAATTGGCTTCAATTCATTTTTATTTGGCAGTTTCATATTTTGCTTCATACTTTTTTCATCGAAGAAAAAGTTGTGTTGCCTCCCTTGCATTCTTAATGCCCCCGTTGTGCTTTTATTTGCCATTAAATAATGGAAATAAACAGTATTTTAAAGCTGTCCTATATGTCATTTAAAAGGCAGCAATATATACATAATTATAACCCAACAAAAATAATTTATTTAGCACCAGGTAAAATGGAGACGTTTATCGTTTAACACGCTACTGAGAGCACTGCCACATCCATTATTATTATCTACAGTAAATTGATTATCTGCAGTTGTAGCCTCAACCAATATTTACTATGGTAAGGTTCGAAAACACAAATTGTATAGGTTTACATCATTTACTTTTGGGGTTGAATTTAAGAATATATTGTGTGCACAAGATCATAGTAAAATAATCGACATCCTTTGTCATGGGAAAGAGTTAGACAGTAAACAGAACAGTGTAGCGATAGCAGCAGAGATCATTCAGGAATGGGATAAACCGAGATGACTGTATAAATTAGGTTTTATTTTGAATTATGAACGACATAGAAATTCAAAATGCTGATGATTTCCCCCACATTAATTCTGCAATCGTTATACTGGTAGTATCCTACACCGACAGCTGCAGTGCGCATTGCAAACTCCGCGAAACTTGACAGGAGGCACGCGCCGAGTGTTTGGATCGAAATAGCTGCTTAACCATGCAGTAATAGATCATATTTGATCGAATGACAAAATCGGAATTTAGCACTTTGGTCCATAAACACAATAAAAAGGCTGGCAGACCAAATCAGTCCCGACTCCACAGTCACCGGGATTTTCCACTCCAGTCCGTGCACGCTGTTGTCAAGTCATACACGTTTAAATACAGCATATATGTAACAATACGGACAATGTATATGAACACAAGCGATCATTACATAGTATAAAGAAGAGGCCATTATCATTTTTTAGTATAACACAGATTTTAGACCGCCACTAGTCGCCATGTTAGCTCCCTGAATCTTAGTGCATAGCAAAACGTGATTGGCTGAAGTTAGAACGTGGCCTATTGGACAACAAAAGCGGAAGTTAACCGATTGGCTTGCGTAGATAGTGGGCGGAGTCCACCTATTTGTGGATTGTGCGCACGTCTTGACGTTAGGAATGTTTCAAAATCCACAAATGCACAGAGAGCGATCCACAAATGCGTGGACTGATCCACAAATGCGTGCACTGATCCACAAATGCGTGCACTGATCCACAAATGCGCAGAAAGCGATCCACAAATGTGAAGAAAGCGATCCACAAATATAAATCAATAAAATACATTTGTAAATATTTTTTATTTGCAAATGTCGTTGTATTTATTTGTGAATTCCATTTATTTTTGTGGAACGTCTTACATATATTTATGGTTCGCTTTTTGTGCATTTGTGGATTTAAAAATTGTTTGTGAAACTCTCTGTATTTATTTGCGAATCGTAGTTTATTTATTCAGAATAATGAAACAAATCTGACCCCATAGTTGTGGGTTTCAATCGCGCGCACACGCACGCACGCACGCACGCACACACACGCACACACACACACGCGCACACACACACACGCACACAGGCACACACACGCACACGCGCACACGCACACAAGCACACACACGCACGCACGCACGCACGCACGCACACACACACACACACACACACACACACACACAGCCTCTAACAGTGTTTTAAACTCATAATTTGTTTATTCATGTCACAAACACATAAAAAAATATATTCTGGTGTGAAATCTTCATTTATTCATGAGGTCAATTAATCAATAGAGTTGACTTTACAAGTGATGATTGATCTTTAGTGATGAACACCTGCTGTTCATGATCAGAGTCCACTGAAGAAATGAACAAGAACATGAAATAAAGACTGTAGCCCCACAGATTCATTTCATATAAATACACAATCACATATGCTAATAAAATACATATTTACATGTAACTAAATTAAACTCTTGACTTCTCTGAATATCATTAGTAGAGCTTTAGTTGTATTTAGTTTTGCTGATGTTGTTTTATTGAACAAGTCATTTAAATTCACCATTATGGTGATCAGTATTTTATTTGGTTGGGTACTTGTACTAAATTCCAACTTAACAGTTTTCCCTGCTTGTGAAAAGTAGTGTTTTAAACTTACATCATGTTAAAGCAAGCAGGTGTACAGTCCTGTCTTTAAAGCATTGGTCTCAAATAATGTTTAGTATAAGAGTCACATGAAAAAAAAAAAAAAAGAGTTCAGTGTTAAAATTAAACGCAGCTAGAGTGATAAAATGCTATTTAAAAGATTTGATCAGATGATCCTAAAACATTTTTCACAAATGCTATGACTTTCACACTCATCCTACAAAACTCAACAGTGGTGGTAGAAATAATCAAATGCACATTAATGCTTTTCTATTACCCAGCATGCACTGCAGCATTTACATTTTATGTAACATGTAACCTTTATTGATATTTGTATGCTGAGTTTTGATGTCAGTGTGGAACATTTTAAAACATCTTATTTATAATTGTTGACAAAGTCAGTATCTGTTTATCTTACACACCACTGTTGACAAACATCAGCATCTCTAGCTTGACCAAAACATTTCATTTACACCATCATCATTTTCTGATGAATTCAAGCAAAATCTTCAAGCAACAAACCATTTAAACCACAGACAGTGTGTCTATTTAACCAATTTAGCAAAAGAAACGGTTACCTCAAGTACCCCACTAAAGAGAATCCTCATCACCCTAATGATGACGTCACATCTAAAACATTTCAAACTTACTCAAACTGCAGCTAAACCTCTAACTCTACATGAACATCTTTTACACTCAAACTTCTTTGAATAAGTGTTTATGGAAACACTGTTTAAAGTTGTTTGAAGCATCTTGATATTTTGTGATATTAAGAGACTACATTAGTTCTACACAGAGATTTTTATGTTTGCTTTACATCTGCTGTGTATCTAAACACTTCATGAACAGCAGGTGTCATCACTACAGAACAATCATCACTTGTAAAGTCAACTCAATTGATTCATTAACCTCATGAATAAATTAACATTTCACACCAGAAAGACTCTGCTTCAGTGTAAATTTGTACACCCGTAGGTACCGACTCATATTTACACCAGCGGGTGTACATTTGATACCAGGGACTTTCCTGTGTTACTTGTGTTGGTTCGGCTGACAGTGACAGCGTGTCGTTTCTTTGGTCGTACCCTAAAGAGCGTGTTTACTGACATCAGCTATAAGGAACACTATACAATCTTGTTTCTGTATGTAAATGATTATACGGTGTATTCAGAGCTCTGTTTCAAGCTGGGCGGCTGTCGCTTCTGTCTTGTGGGGACAGTACGAGACACCGCAACAGCCCTCAGGACAGCAGGAAAATAAAGAGTATTTACACTGTAGACTTTACAGTAAATACACACACACAAGTATGTTGGAAACAAGCTGGTATAGTGTTGCTATTCATGTCTGTGACATAAAAATAAACAAATGACACGTTTAAAAACACCAATGGCGCTGTGCGTGTGAGTAAAACCCATTAATGGCAGACAAAAATAGCCTATGTGAAGTATAAAGCTGAAGTGGTCAAGTAAAAGATCTTGTGTGATTTGACATCAGACTTTTAAATGTGAGAATAACCCTTACGGAAAGAAAATATATTTCCTAATATATGATTGTAAAATATATGAAATGACATAATGGTATATTTGAAAATATAGATAATAATAAATTGTGTAAATATATTAAGATTTATTAAATAATACATAAGGAATTGCCACTTTTCATATATATTCATAAAAATATATTGACCATAATATATTTAGTTATATGTTCCAATATATGTAATTTTATAATCAGTAAAATAGTTTATAGCATAATGATGTACACGTGATAAGATATGGGACTGAATGTGTAAAAATATATTGACCATAAAATTTCTTACGTTAAGAATCACAACATACATGTTTCATATTTTTAAACATAGCCACATCACAATAGCCTAAGCACTCCTGTTCAAACTGAAGCACTTATTGAACAGACAATCACTTCACTTAATAACGCACAATAAAGTAATATATGATCTTAGTGATATTCGATCAATGGTTATCCTAACCACAGACACACAGACTCTACCACGGTAACCCCACACATTTACACATACTAGAAACCCTTCTACATTTCAAAGTAATACAACATTAAACACTATATGCGTATACTAAACAATCACATTTATATGTGAACATTTTTCAGGTTTATTTTTGTCTTCGTTTCTAAATATATTTTATGTTGTCAATGCATATATTGCTGTATATCAAAAAACATTAGCACCAGCTTCAAATATATGGAAATGTATATTTATAAATTTTTGTTCCGTAAGTGAAGACACATGAACTCTATGATAACTGTGACATGAGATGAAACTGAACATGTTTCTCAGAATGTCAGTGAGAGTAATGAAATGAAATCTGATGAAATAAATGTGTTGTATAGTTTACCTGTGAATAGTGAAAAGAGAAGGATCAGTCCCAGCAGACATATATCACTCTTCTCAGTCATGTTGTGTTTCTCTTACTGAGTCTCTTCTCATCATCTACTTATAGTTCTTCTGAGAAAATTTGTTGCTCTTCCTCTAATGTCTCATTTCCTCTTTTCACATTGACTGAGTCATGACACAATAACAGACTAGAACACATTCTGTAGTTTAATGGTGATATTTATAAATGACTTCTATTGTCTTAAAATAATTGGACACAGAGCTCAGTTATGACTTTTGTTGTCAGAGACTTTAACAGGACTAACATGATGAAGGTTTTCTACAAATTCATTCAACACAAGACTTTCCTGCCCGAGCAGAGCAGACGCACAGCCTTCATTAAAGCTGATCACACCTCAGTTCTTCTTCTGTCTCCACACACACACAAAAGCAGAACATGAGTGAGGTCATCTTCACACTTCTTCCAAAGCACAGATCTGCAGATTACCCATGACGCAGCAGTCACACACATTAATAAACACACTCATTCTGTCACAAATTATATCAATATGTCCACTGGTGTAGTCCTACCATAAAAAGTGGTGTACTACGATGTAACTGCCCAAATGACCAAAAGAAGACAGTTTTGTTATTCAGGTAACATGATAATTAAAACAGTTAAATATGACATTTATTCATAACTATGCAAAATTCTTCAGTTATGCTTTAATTATGAAGTTATAACACTGGAAAATCATTAGTAGGAATTTTTAAACACGTTCACATAAACAAGATTACGTTAAAACATGCGGGATTTAACTTTGTACAGATAACGTTACAGATGAAGCCTAACTGCCAACACTGCCATCTCTGTGCACAGCAAACTCCCTGGTGTTGAAAACGTACACCCTGGTGTATATATGAGTCCATACCAGAGGTGGACAATCCTGGGCCAAAGAGTAAAAGTCCTGCCATATTTTTGTTTCACCCATGAACTCAGCAGTTGATTTCACCAGCGGAGGAACCAAGACATTCCTTTCAAGTCTCAAGTCAAATCTCAAGTCCTCTAAGAGTTAAAGTTAATGAGATGATTAAGTGAGTAATTAAATGATGACTGAGCATTAGTGACGAACACCTGCTGTTATTGAGATGTTGATGTTTTATTGGTTATATGATGTCACCATCATGGAGATCAGTGTTTGCTTTTGTTGGACTCTTGACCCTTGACTCTTTTGTTAGATTTTGCACTGTATCAATTATGTACTGTTGTACAGCAGAGAGATCAGTTCTGTGAAGTGTTCAACTCTTCACGGTTTTCATATGATGAGATGATCTAAAACTGAAATGTTTCCAGGCAAAGATATCTCTTTTTGATCATATTCATGTTTAGCATACTGAACCCTGTACACTCGGTGTTTAAACAAAATGTCTATCTAAAAGTATCAGTTGGAAAATATAAAAGCAACAAATCAAACGCTTACTTAAAACCTTCTAGACATACATCAAGAACCAACATGTGAAGCTCATCAATGGTGACGCTCAACAAAATGCTTCAAGCCGCAATGCATGAAAAACTCCCATCATGCAATGCAGAATGACTAATAATTGTCACCACTGTTGAGGTTCATACGATACATGTTCATGTGTAAAAGACTGATCCCAATATAGAAGCTTTATCGTGCCATTGATTCAGGAGGTTTTTATATCCAAATGCAGATCATAAACCCAGAGAGATTTAAACCAGAAACACAAACTGTTCTGTTCCTTCAAGATTTGATTCAGCATTGAACAAATGTTTGCTGTGAATAAAATATTGTAATTATTTAAGAAGCAATTATCTTTGAATGAATAAGACATTTATATAGCGCTCAATTGTGTATTCCTGTACACCTAAACTGCTTTATAATCATGTGTGGGGAGTCTGTGAGACCACCAGTGCGCTCACGACATACCAGCAATCGGTGGAGAAGAGAGACAGAAACAGACCAACTTCCTATTACTGAAAGGCTCAAGAGCACAACTAAAGCAAACACTGATCACAATTATGGTGGAAATGTTTTTTTCTTCCAGCTGATGTCAGTCAAGGCTGTGTCTGAAGTCAGTTGTAGTTCTTGTGTTTCTCTTTTCTTCAGTGTTGTTGATTGTTAACAGCAAGTGTTCATCACTCAATCATCATTTAATTACTCACTTAATCATCTCATTAACTTTAACTCTTTGAGGACTTGAGATTTGACTTGTGACTGGAAAGGAATATTTTGGTTCCTCCGCTGGTGAAATCAGCTGCTGAGTTCATGGGTGAAACAAAAATATGGCAGGACTTTTACTCTTTGGCCCCAGGATTGTCCACCTCTGGTCCATACCTACGGGTGTACAAATTTAAACTGAAGCAGAGTCTTTCTGCTGTGAAATGTTAATTTATTCATGCAGTTAATTAATCAATTGAGTTCACATTACAAGTGATGATTGATCATTAATGATGAACACCTGCTGTTAACAAACACAACCACTGAAGAAACATCAACAATAAGAATTCACCCTGAGAGTATTTAGTGTTTTCTTTAGTTGGGCTCTTGATCCTTGTTTGTCCATGATAAAAAACATGATATTCAGTTGTAACATTCTCTTTTATTGGTGTCTTTACTTCAGTGAAAGCAAAGTTCAAAGAGGCCAAGTGGTGATTTTGGTGTATGATACAGAACTAAAACATTATACTTAAACGATTTTGATGATATTAAGTTTTTTGATCCTGCGTAATAATACCCCAATTATTTTCAAAGGGACAAAATATTTAAGTATTTAAACACACAGACTTCAAGAATCTATGAATGCTTCTCAATGATGGTGACAATCAACAACAGAATAACTTTAGGTAGCAATGTATTCTGGGTAACATCATTATAGAAACTCCTCTACTATGACTCCAAGAACGCTTTGCAGTGTATCTGTTCATCTTAATAATTCTGTAGCTTGTCACCATCATTGTGGTTTGAATGAAGCTAGCAGTGTAGATAAAGTACGCAGGGTGTCTTTTATTACAGAGGAGGTAACAGGATTGAGCAGGTTTGTTTTCATCACAATCCTGAAGACCTGGCCTGATGCTCAGAGTTACTGCAGACAACATCACATAGATCTGGCCACCATCGGAAGTCAAAGTGAGAATGACCTGCTGCAGCAGATGATGCAAGGAGTTATGAGAACATGGATTGGTTTATTTAGAGACTCGTGGAAGTGGTCAGATGACGCAAATGTCAATAGGCCATCGATTACCTGGATGACTGGACAACCTAACATTGATGGGCTGAACAAGCCTTGTGGTGTTATAGGTCCTGATGATTTAATAGATGATCGAGTTCCTTCATCTGCAGGATCTGTAAGTTTCATGTTTGATTCCAATAGTTAAAATAACTCTGCTTGGAGAATATTAGAGTGTTAAATAATTTTGAGAGTTATTAGAGCATTATCAAATTTAGAGAGTTAAAGTAACACTGAAGCAGTGTTGACGATAATGAGATAAATAAGTTGATTGATGAAGTGATGATTGAGTCATTAATGATGAACACCTGCTGTTAACAAACACAATCCCTGAAGAAAATATGAACAAAAGGTCACCCTGGTAGGGTTTAGTGTGTCCTTTAGTTAGGCTCTCATCCTTGATTATTTTAGCTAAATACATTTTTGGATAGATGTAATAGTGTGTTTTTAAAGCACATGTTTAACAAACAAAAAAATGTCTTGTAGCAAGTTCTTCATCTGAATATATTACTCTGCATAAATAAAGGTGAGGGATGTCAATCTTTAGACTTAATTTTACACTCTTAATTTAACTGTAGGCCTATGCCACAGCTGTTTATTAACAGCTTATTTTTTATAAGTCCTTTTTGGGGTACTGTTTAGGTAACGCTGCACAAACAAAACCAACATCTACAACAATAACAACCCAGACAGAAAGCAAACTTTGAATCAAAATCCCTTTTGCCCCCGTAATTACAGTAGATGTTTAAAAAAATCCAACAAATCACCATTATTGTGATCAGTGTTTGCTTTATTTGAGCTCTTGACTCTTATGCAAAGTGTGTTAAAACACATATGTTGTGAAAATGAGAACTACGATATAGCGTAATCAGAAAATGATAGCTTTTTTTATCACCGTGAAGATCTTTAACTTACATTTGAGTGAGATATGCTATTAAAGCTTTCCTGTGGCTCAGTGGTTAGAGCATAGCACTAGCATGCCAATGTCATGGGTTTTCCCCAGGGTATTGCACATAGTCGGAAAAAAAATTACACAATGTATGTCGCTTTGGATAAAAATGGTATGCCATAAGCATAAAAGTAAATATGTGAATACAGAGTTATGACACAGTTTAAAGATATTTAAGAAGTGTTATGAACAACTAACAGAATACATTATTTACTGTTACATTGCAAAAAATCAATTAGACATGAAGAATCAGTGTATGAAAATGGTCTCAACAATGGTGATAATCAACAAAAGAAAGCTTTATGCTGCAATGCATGCTGGGTAATCATATAAAAAACTCATTCATGACTCCCAGCATGCATTGGAGTTGATCTGTTTATCTGAATTAGTTCATTGATTGTCACCATTGTTGAGGTTTGTATGATGAGTGTCACAGAATGTCTGACTGTGTCAGCAACTTTTTCTTAAATTTGATCATCTCTGTATTTTTATTATTGTGACGCAGAGTTCAACATCAGTCATGAATGGACCAAACCCCAATATTATTTAAATAAGCTTAACTTTACCACTTCCCTATCTTGTATTATCAATGCACAACACTACTGTAAAATTTTAAAGTGGTAATAGAGTTACCTTAATGTAAGTCCAGAGTCAAGAGCCCAAAGTTTAAAATCAAGATTAGCTAAAGTTATATATGGGGCTAAAGATATATGTGATTGATTGTCAAACTTTTAGTGTGAAGGTTTCAGTTTAATGTTGTAAATATGAAATGCTTTATATAACACAAATATTGTTGCTGTATGAGAAATATCACTGTTATCAGTCTGGAGAAACGATTTCTTTCCCAAAGAATTAACACAGTCACTAAGATACATATAGATATCAACACTCTTCATACAAACCTCAATGATGATTACAAACAACATAATTATTGAGAATTGGGTACCCACTGGATCTTAGTTTTCTTTGCCACGACATAAGTGTTTGAACACACATGAACAGCTAAAGAAATCTTAACATTTAAACTCAAGAGTCAAGAGCCCGACAAAATCAAACACTTTTTCAACATTAATAGCGAGTCCAAAAGTGATCAACAGTTCAACCAATCAACACTGGAGGCTAAATGAGCGCTGCCCATTTGGCCAGTGAGCAAATCATGCATGGGGCCCTTAGGCTAAACCAAAGTGGGCCCGTTAAGTGCCAGCGCAGGCTTGCATGCAGGACCAGCGAATGCTGGTGGTATACCCTGTGTCTCGATCAGCTCCCTTGCTCCATAGGTCATAAACCAGTAAACAGGTCTGGGCACTGGTAAGGACCCTGTCTCTCTTCACAATGGGACACTGCCCAGCTAGCAAAAATGTGTTCCTTAGACAATCATTAGACCACTCCAGTCCACGTGCATTACCACAGGGAATGTTTTGGATCTCTCCCTAAACAACACATGAACAAGTTAATGAGTAAAATCAGGTTGAGTTAAGGAATCAATCATCACTTCATTATCTCAGTAATGATGAAAAGCTGTTGTTAACAAACACAATCACTAAGAAAACATGAGCCATAAGAAGTCACCATAATATTGTTTAGTGTTTCCTTTAGTTGGGCTTTACCCTTGATTTAATATGGGATGTTTTCTGAAGCACAAATATAGCTACCATGAAAAGAACAAGTCATCTTAATTCTTGTTGTTGGGAAAATTCGCACAATATGAGAAACACTTTTATTATTTGTTTACATATCAGTGCACAGATTTGTTTGATTATTGAGTTGACTTGTTTTGATTGTGTTCTCTCCTGTCTGGCAATGTTTGTTTACACATAACATCCCTTACAAAACTTAACCATAGTTTTTTTTTGGTACAAGTCTGGTGATCATGTTTTTTTTGGTGCATTGATTACTTAGGGCAAAATCCTGGTTTTACTTCAGTAACCATCGTATAATATGTTTTTACAAAAAATATGGTTTTCCCATTTAAAATGTAGTAAAACCAAGATACATTTATCGTAAGGGATCAACTAAGCGTTTGTCTTTTCAAAAGTTCTGTCGCGTTTCATGAAGTTCCTTCAGTTGGCTTCTGCGATTTTGGATAAAGGTTTTCAAAACTTGTCACGTGACTTCCAGTGCATTATGGGAATTTTTAGGGAATGAAGGTTTCAGTGCACTGGAAGGTTTCACGAATGAGACAGCCCTTAAAATTGCAGACTCCCTGACCAGCACCCTGACTAGTAAACAAGGGAGCTGATTGACACAGTCTGTATGATGAGTTTCAGGGGTGTGTGTAAGTAGCGGCGCAAGGCCAGCTGGGTAATGTGGTTCACACTATAATATTCAGGAGACTCTTAGCTGGCGAACGCGAGTCCCAGAGGCAGCTCTATCCGTAACAGCTGACAAGACAAATGCACATGATTTGAGCATACTTTGGTGTTGACTTGTTCAATGTTTTTTTTTATCAATACAGCTTGTAATGTTCTTACAGATTCAAAGAAGCAGATTGTGAGATTGGAAGTGAAATCTGACAAGAATGTGAATGATCCTGCAGTGATGGAGAGCATCTTACAGAGGGTGAGTAATTACTTTTTTCATGTTGTATAAGGAAGCTTTCTGAGGAGGCATGTGTGAGGAGACACATGGGTCTTTGTTCGTATTAACACGTGCATAGACTCTCCTCCCCGTCACATCGAACATAATCAGATAAGCTGAAATGTGATAACTCAGCATTATATTCTTATTAATGTAGACACATTTCAGACAACATACTGTAGGTTATATTTATGTATTACATATATTCTGCCTTATTGAGCACACTTTATTTGAATGTAGTGGGGATACGAACTAAAGTGTGTAGTAAAAGCTGTGTTAGATCTAGAACTAGATGAGCGGACAGCCATATAAATATACCCTTTACATAGTAATGAAGGATCCATTGTGTTCTTCAGGTGAAGCAGACACTGATGGATCAAGGGATAGAAAAGAACACTAGATTGATGTGGAGACTGCATACAGATGGAAATGTATTCACACGAAAACATGAGTGAGAAGATGATGCAGAATTAAGAAACCTCAACCCCAACTTTCTTTTGAACAGTAGCACATCTGTTAAGGGATTTATCAGAATCTGCTGTTGTCTAATTCTTTCTCTAATTAAGTAATATCGCATGTAGTGCTCTCTATTGGATTAGACAGTGTCATCATTAAGAGAGGTTTAAACCAATCAAATGAACACTATATACATATATGCATTACTCTAAAATAAATTACTTAAACGTCGGACCAAATATACTATAATTTGTTACAGCCAATTTTATTACTTTTACTCTATTTATACTTTTTCTTTACAAACATATAATACAAACTCATACAAACGGATGCGCCCAGATTGAGAAAACTAACTTACACAGTTGTGTAACTTATTCACAAACATACTGTCAACGTTTAATAAACATTAAAGTTTTCCAAAATATCCTGTATTAGCTGACCACCAGGATTTGCAAGAGAAGTATTTTAAGTTAGGTGGATCTCACTTAGCCATGAGTAGAAGCATCAAGGTTTCTTTTTTAAGCTGAGGTAAAATACAAAGACAATTTGATAGGGAACGCTTAATATCTAACAATAAGATAAAATATTACAAATGTAACATAAGTATGATCAGATAACTAAATGTTACTTACCAAGATTTACCAAGAGTTAAACTTGTCACTGAGGAAAGCAAACATGATGTGCATGTGATCACTTTAGCTACAAATTTGACTCAATCAGTTGAAGTTAAATATAAAGACAATTGGTAGAAATGACGTAATAATTTGTATTTTAAAAACTGATTAGTTCAAGTAAATAATCCTCAAATATTTCTATTAGAATTCACCAATATTAAAGGGGTGTTATGGTGCAAATACCAAATGTTAAAGTGTCGGAACAAAAGATGCACCAATATGGTAAGAGACGTTTACGCTTCCTTAAGACGCTTGCAGTATTCAACCAATCACTACGCACTGGTTAACTGACCAATCACAGCACACCTCGCTTTTAACAATCTGATACCTGCTGATTTTTTACAAAGCTCTTAGAGGCCGAGCAAAGAGGAGATACAAACATGCACAGTATGTGGAAAATACAGAGTTTTTTAACCTTACATCTAAATCAAACCATAATATTTGTTTAAGCCGTGTCGTTTGACACCTTTAAGCATATATTAAACATATAATATGTTAGTTAAACACTTGTTTATTTTCGTTAAATAAACTTGAATAATATATTTACAGTTGAGAAATGTCAACTGTTGGATTTTTAATCAATCTTTTTACATTACATTTACATTAGATTAATGCATTTGGCAGACGCTTTTATCCAAAGCGACTTACATTGCTTTAACCTATACATTTATACATAGGTATTTGCAATCCCCTGGGATCCAACCCACAACCTTGAGATGTTAACGCAATGCTCTTACCACTGAGCTACAGGAAAACATTTTAATATGTCCCACTAAAAAATTATCTCCATTTTTAGGTCAATATAGCTGTTTATTTTTCTGATATTTACTAAGCAGAGGATTATGTTTTTAGAGTGAACTCTACATCAATATTGCCATCATATGGTTATTCTCTGCTTGGTTTCTTGTCTCAAAATACAGTAACTAGGTTAAATTATATTATGGTTAAAGTTAATGTTTGAATGAACATGTTTCATTTAAAGTCACCATTATCGTGAGCAATGTATCCTTTAGTTGAGTATTGCTAATGTCATTAACTCTATAAATGTTTAAGCCAATATTAACATTGAGGGAAAACATCAGTGATAAAAACCTAATCTTGATAATCTTCAGCATTTTTAACCACTAGATGGCGACAAACATCTTATTTTACACATTATTCAGCTCTGCTGCAAAACCACTTTATTTCTAATTAATTTCATTTTTTTTTTCTCATTTATATCTTTGGTGTTTACACCAAATACACTCAATACAGCGTGAGTTTGAACGGTGGTCAGATCTGTGTAGTGCTGTCTGCAGTGACTCTGAGCATCAAGACAAGACATCCAAACATCAGTGATAGACACAAACCTGTCAGCAGTGACTCTGAGCATCAAGACAAGACATCCAAACATCAGTAACAGACACAAACCTGTCAGCAGTGACCAGAGGTGGACAATCCTGGGCCAAAGAGTAAAAGTCCTGCCATATTTTTGTTTCACCCATGAACTCAGCAGTTGATTTCACCAGCGGAGGAACCAAGACATTCCTTTCAAGTCACAAGCAAATCTCAAGTCCTCAAAGAGTTAAAGTTAATGAGATGATTAAGTGAGTAATTAAATGATGATTGAGCATTAGTGATTAACACCTGCTGTAATTGAGATGTTGATGTTTTATTAGTTATATGATGTCACCATCATGGAGATCAGTGTTTGCTTTTGTTGGACTCTTGACCCTTGACTCTTTTGTTAGATTTTGCACTGTATCAATTATGTACTGTTGTACAGCAGAGAGATCAGTTCTGTAAAGTGTTTAACTCTTCACGGTTTTCATATGATGAGTTGATCTAACACTGAAATGTTTACGGGCAAAGATATCTCTTTTTGATCATGTTTATGTTAAGCATACTGAACCCTGTACACTCGGTGTTTAAACAAAATGTCTATCTAAAAGTATCAGTGGGAAAATTTAATAGCAACAAATCAAATGCTTACTAAAAACCTTCTAGACATACATCAAGAACCAACATATGAAGCTCATCAATGGTGACGCTCAACAAAATGCTTCAAGCTGCAATGCATGAAAAACTCCCATCATGCAATGCAGTATGACTAATAATTGTCACCACTGTTGAGGTTCATATGATAAATGTTCATATGTAAAAGACTGAACCCAATAATGAAGCTTTATCGTGCCATTGATTCAGGAGGTTTTTATATCCAAATGCAGATCATAAACCCAGAGAGATTTAAACCAGAAACACAAACTGTTCTGTTCCTTCAAGATTTGATTCAGCATTGAACAAATGTTTGCTGTGAATAAAATATTGTAATTATTTAACAAGCAATAATCTTTGAATGAATATGACATGTATATAGCGCTCAATTGTGTATTCCTGTACACCTTAACTGCTTTATAATCATGTGTGGGGAGTCTGTGAGACCACCAGTGCGCTCACGACATACCAGCTATCGGTGGAGAGGACAGAGAGCAACAGAGCCACTACCTATTACTGAAAGGCTCAAGAGCACAACTAAAGCAAACACTGATCACAATTATGGTGGAAATGTTTTTTTCTTCTTCCAGCTGATGTCATCCAAGGCTGTGTCTGAAGTCAGTTGTAGTTCTTGTGTTTCTCTTTTCTTCAGTGTTGTTGATTGTTAACAGCAAGTGTTCATCACTCAATCATCATTTAATTACTCACTTAATCATCTCATTAACTTTAACTCTTTAAGGACTTGAGATTTGACTTTAGATTTGCTTGTGACTTGAAAGGAATGTTTTGGTTCCTCCGCTAGTGAAATCAGCTGCTGAGTTCATGGGTGAAACAAATATATGGCAGGACTTTTACTCTTTGGCCCCAGGATTGTCCACCTCTGGCAGTGACTCTGAGCATCAAGACAAGACATCTAAACATCAGTAATAGACAAAAACATGTCTGCTGTGACTCTGAGCATCAAGACAAGACATCAAACATGAGTAATAGACACAAACCTGTCTGCAGTGACTCTGAGCATCAAGACAAGACATCTAAACATCAGTAATAGACACAAACCTGTCTGCAGTGACTCTGAGCATCAAGACAAGACATCTAAACATCAGTAATAGACACAAACCTGTCTGCAGTGACTCTGAGCATCAAGACAAGACATCCAAACATCAGTAATAGACACAAACCTGTGTGCAGTGACTCTGAGCATCAAGACAAGACATCTAAACATGAGTAATAGACACAAACCTGTCTGCAGTGACTCTGAGCATCAAGACAAGACATCTAAACATCAGTAATAGACACAAACCTGTCTGCAGTGACTCTGAGCATCAAGACAAGACATCTAAACATCAGTAATAGACACAAACCTGTCTGCAGTGACTCTGAGCATCAAGACAAGACATCCAAACATCAGTAATAGACACAAACCTGTCTGCAGTGACTCTGAGCATCAAGACAAGACATCCAAACATCAGTAATAGACACAAACCTGTCTGCAGTGACTCTGAGCATCAAGACAAGACATCCAAACATCAGTAATAGACACAAACCTGTCTGCAGTGACTCTGAGCATCAAGACAAGACATCCAAACATCAGTAATAGACACAAACCTGTCTGCAGTGACTCTGAGCATCAAGACAAGACATCCAAACATCAGTAATAGTCACAAACCTGTCTGCAGTGACTCTGAGCATCAAGACAAGACATCTAAACATCAGTAATAGACACAAACCTGTCTGCTCCGGTTTACATTTCTAGAATTTAATTTAATTGTTTTTTACACTTTTAAACAAGACGAAAATGTGATTTGGTTGAATAATTTGTGGATCTATGCTTCCCAGTGCTGGTGTGTATTCCAGAAAGCAGGTTAACTTACAGTCAGCTAAACTCTGAACTCTCGGTTGATGAACACAAACTTGTTTACTCGGGGTCTGTCTGTTCAAAACACCTGAGAAGAGTTTGTTTAATCTCCCTAAAGATACTCAGAGTTAACACACTCACAGAAACAACATGAAGACACTGTCAATGGATCACAGATCTCACCAGTCACCATAGAAACGGCTGAGAAGCTTAAAGTTTTGTCTGCAAAACAACTTTATAAATCTGAGTTTTTATCACAGAAGACATAAATCTGCTTCAATGTATAAATTGTGGGATAAAAATTACAAATTAAATTATTTATAGGTTATATGTTTATAAAACTATAAACGCTATACATTATTTCATTAAATATAGAAATATTTTTAATATGTGCACTATTTGTATACTATAATATTTAAAATATATACTCATTATGGCTATATTTGTTAAATAAACTGTAGATTTGTTGAGATGTTTGTCTGTTATTTTAATGTCTGTCTGTATTTCATCACATTTAGTCATTTTGAAGGCAGTATTAAACCTTTATTTTTTTTGTTTTCTGAAGACTGACTTTGTATTGCTGATGTAGTCATATTAATGGAGACTCTTTTATTTCTAGAAACTACTACATTGACAATAATCACAATGTATGATGAATAATTTGCAGCAGAGGATGAAGATCTGAAGGATGAAGTTTAAAATATTAGTCCCAGTCATATATCCATAATAATCGCTTAGCCTTTATATATCCCTTTAAATACTAAATACATTTTGTTTGTTTTCCTTCGACTGTCTTTGCTAAAAGGTCAAGGCTTTACAAATTGTGACTCATTGTGATTTAGGCCTTTTAATACTAAACTGTAGGAGGCTGAGGATCATAAAGATATTTCTAAGCAATACAGTCAGTATGAAAAACCTCAAGTCTAAGTTTTAGTGTATTCTTTATGTTTATATTTATTTAAATGATATTAAGAATTTAAATATGTGAACAATATGCCATGCTGAAACCCATTGGCGGTCTAAAAAAGCCTTGAAACCTGCCAGCCTGGGACTCAAACTTACAACCTTTGAGTTTTAAATCTGGATCTCTAACCATCATACACAACCATCTTTGACCAAATGCATCAAATATTGCCCAATAAGTGGACAATAGAAATGATTTATTCCTCTCGAGTTAAGATACTTCACTATTAACATCCATTAACTGTTGGAAATTGTAAGGTGTGTTTATTTATCCAGTGATGTTTGGATATGTTTTAATAAACCTAATTCAAAGTTTATACAGAATTTAATATAAATACATAAAGATAAACAATAAGAGCTTACATTATTTTATTTAAATATTATTTCATTTTAAAAGGTTTAATAATAAAGTTAATAAAAAAATAGTTGTGAATGCGGAGCAGATAATCTCCAGAGAGCGAGTTGCTATGGTTACTTACATTCCCTGAAAGTTATATTTGTTTAGGGAACTGAAAGTTGAGGTTTTCAGATAAAGATTATTTGCAAGCCAGAACAATGTATACATTTGACTTTTTAAAGACTTCTTGTGTTTTAGTGTATCAATATATTAAAAGTCTACGTAATGCATTATTACAAAAAGCATAATACATTTTTTATAACTTTAACCATTGTTTTACCAAAGTGTAAATGTGACACTTGTAGTTAAACCATAGCTATTCTAATGGAAAAACAACAAATGTAAACATATTTGACATTACATTTTTCATATGAAATAATCTCACTATGTAACATTTACATTTCATAGATCTATAGAATAAGAGTCAGTTCTGCACACGACTGTGTTTAGTTTTGTATGAAGATCAAACACAAGAGCAGTGAAGAGAGATCTTGATCATAAATACTATAGATGACATGAATGTGTGTGATGATAAAACACCTCTATGACTGTAAAACACTACAAGAATCTCAACTAGACCTCAAACACTTTCAGACTTTATTAAAGTTTCAGATAAAAACACAAACTGATCAAATCTGCAGACTGACACAGACTTTCTGTAACAAGTCCAGACTGAAAACTGATCAAAAGTCTTGTGTGTATTTCAGCCTTAAAGCAGCTGAAGACCGAACTCTGATAGTTTATATCCGGTACAATACCGCCACCTTCTGCGATAATCGTGCAACAATAACTAGTCAGAACTTTACATTTATATTTACTTTAACACATGTTCTTTATGATAAAACGGTTGGTCGCAATTTTAAACGCCGTATGTCGCGTCATAATTTAAATCATTAAAAAAAAAAACAGTACAAGCTTACAAATCATGAGAATCTCTTTTGACGGAATAAGTGTGTGGCTCTTAAAAGAGCCTTTGTGTGCGGCGGATGAAAGCGGCGCTTTACTTGGAGCTGGTGTACTTGGTGACGGCTTTGGTGCCCTCGGACACGGCGTGTTTGGCGAGTTCACCGGGCAGCAGCAGACGCACGGCGGTCTGGATCTCTCTCGACGTGATGGTGGAGCGCTTGTTGTAGTGCGCGAGACGAGACGACTCACCGGCGATGCGCTCGAAGATGTCGTTGACGAAAGAGTTCATGATGCCCATCGCCTTGGAAGAGATGCCGGTGTCGGGGTGGACCTGCTTGAGCACTTTGTACACGTAGATGGCGTAACTCTCCTTCCTGGACTTTCTGCGCTTCTTTCCTCCCTTAACGGCGCTCTTGGTGACGGCCTTCTTAGAGCCCTTCTTGGGCGCGGGTTTGGCTGCTTCAGGCATGATGCTTCTTCAAAGATGAGTTATTGCTGAATGTTGAAGAGTCTCGTCGCTGTGGTATTTATTCACTCTCACATGCAAATGTTTAGCGTAACGGAGCCTGTTGTCTGATTGCGTGTCTTCGTCGTCCGAACCCATAAAATGTGTCTATTGGTCAGCTCATAGTATGACGGGTCGGATAGAGAGCCAATGAAAGCGTTTCCCGCCCACAGTCTCGTGTTTGAAGATGACCCTCCCACAAGCGATTCAGTTTCCTTTGTCTGCACTTCCCGCTCTTTATCTAATTTGAATTAAAATAAAACGTTTATTTCTGTATTAACTCTACATTATGAAAATACGTCATCGTGTCATCAAAGTCACTTAAAGAATTCGTACAGAAAGCATTTCACCCTTTAATGTTTTATTCACAAGCTTTGGACGTGTTACATTTATATAGTTAGATGATGATTGTGTCTCTTTTTCGAGCACCAGAAGTGTGTAACACAACAGATTAATCTCATCAGTTGTGGTTCTCCAAAACGCATCCGGGATAATAAAACGTGACATTCATAACATCTCGTCTGATATGATATAACTTCTGAAATTCAACTCCTCCAGTGATAAAGTGGCTTTTAGAAGAGCCGTTGGGTTTCATAAATCTTGTTTCAAAGTGAAAGTACGTCATCGTGTCATCACAGTCCGTCAAAGATTTCGTACAGAAATCATTTCACTCTTTTACACGTTATTCACAAAACATTACACGTGCAGTGGTTTATAAAGTTACGCCATGATGATGATTGTGTTTCTTCGAGCGAGAGAAGTGAGCAACACATGTTATAAAAGTTCAAGTTCTCGTTAATTGTGATTTATTTTATGAAATTCAACTCTTGGAGTGAGACAGTGGGTGGCTCTTAAAAGAGCCGTTGTGTTCAATGTTTAACTTCAGAATAAACGCGTTTAACCTCCGAAGCCGTACAGAGTGCGTCCCTGTCGCTTCAGCGCGTACACGACGTCCATGGCGGTGACGGTCTTTCTCTTGGCGTGTTCGGTGTAGGTGACGGCGTCACGGATAACGTTCTCCAGAAACACCTTCAACACACCGCGGGTCTCCTCGTAGATCAGACCGGAGATACGTTTCACTCCACCGCGTCGGGCAAGACGACGGATGGCGGGCTTGGTGATGCCCTGAATGTTATCGCGTAAAACTTTACGATGACGCTTCGCGCCTCCTTTACCGAGTCCCTTTCCGCCTTTGCCTCTTCCAGACATGATTCACGAGTAGTTCAGAGTACAGTTACAAATTTTATGCCGGACCGAAGACAGCGGAGGCTTATTGTATGTACCCACAGGACCTAGTAGAAACACACGCGTGAGAGGAAGGTGCAAGTGGCGTCACGTTTTCTATTTTCCTCACAGCTCCGCCCTCCAAAGTCTTCAGTAAATCAGTTAATATACATTTATGTCTTTGTCAGATGATTTTATCAAAAGTGACTCACATCACATTATCTTATACATTTGTTTCTGAGTGTTTAATCCCCTGAGATAGAACCCATGACCTCGGCGTTGATAACGCCATGCTCTTCTATTCTAGACCAGTACAAAATCTAATGTACAAAAAAGCGAAGAAATAGAAATTAGCACCTCGCAGCTTAACATAACATTTCTTCACATCGCATCATAAGTGCAGCATGAACACGTTTACTGACAAAAACGCTCAACTTCTATTTACGAGAGCCGGTTACACATGACTCGTGAGACTACAATTATTCTTCATCTGTTTGACTGAACGTTAGACTCGATTAGTCGCTTCAGATAAAACAACGTGATAAATGTAAACGAATACATATAAACTCTCAGTGCAGTAATATTAATATCAAATACCGGTTTAATGATCTGAAAGCAGAATGTGCAGTTTTAGTCTGCAATTAACCGTTATAGAGACACAGGAATCATATCGTTCTTTTATAGGTGAAGTGTGTGGCTCTTAAAAGAGCCTTTGGTTTGAAACGAACTGCCGCCCGTTTACTTGGTCTTGGCGGGCTTCTCGGTCTTCTTGGGCAGCAGCACGGCCTGAATGTTGGGCAGAACGCCGCCCTGTGCGATGGTCACTCTGCCCAGAAGTTTGTTCAGCTCCTCGTCGTTGCGCACCGCCAGCTGCAGGTGACGGGGGATTATGCGAGTCTTCTTGTTGTCACGAGCGGCGTTACCAGCCAACTCGAGGATCTCAGCGGTCAGGTACTCGAGCACGGCGGCCAGATATACTGGGGCACCAGCACCCACACGATGCGCATAGTTGCCTTTACGGAGGAGCCTGTGGACGCGGCCCACGGGGAACTGAAGTCCAGCTCTAGAGGAGCGAGTCTTGGCCTTAGCTCTCGCTTTGCCGCCGGTTTTGCCTCTGCCGCTCATTTCTTCAGCTGTGGTAGTTTACTTACTGTGTGAGAAAGAAAGATGAAGCTTCCGCTCTGCAGTTCTCAATCTTTAAATCCGTCTGTCTGTCGACTATTGGTTGGAGTCGGAAAAACTTTAAACCAATCAGTCAACTTCCCTCCAAACTCAAAGCCCAACCCCCTCTTTCTCCTCTCCTCACAGATGCTGTGTGACACACAACAGTTTTGATATAATGAGAAAACTTAAAGTGATAGTTTACACTAAATTAAACAAATCTGTCATCATCTACTTACCATCAGATTGTTCCAAAACTAAGAACAGGCTAAACACAAAAGAGGCTATTTAGAAGAATTTCAGTTCACTTTATGTTACATCTCTCCTTCTCATACAGGGAAGTATTTCCTGATTATCATTTAAAGTTTAATCAACTCTGTCACTTGTTTTATATTTCTTCAATCTCAAGGCAGCCTAAGAGATGAAGGAAGGGTAGTTTATTGAATAGGGTAACATTAGTTGTGTTCTTTAAAAATTATAATATACAATATTTGTCATGACAATAAAGAAATTACACTACATTCCTTTCTTATCAACACACACTAAAGGGGAAATTCAATACAATGTCACACATCACTCCTCTCTTCATTCAGTTACATTGACTCCTGCAGTCGCTCTCATCAAACTCAAAGCTCTGCTCTCGGCCTACAAGACCACCACTGGTTCTGCAGCTCCATATCTTCACTCGCTCATACAGACTTATGTACCCGTCAGATCCCTGCGCTCTACACATGAAACACGTCTTGTGCTGTGATCACAAAAAGGTCAAAATCGCTAACTCATCTTTTCTGGATCTGTTCCACATGTGTGTAATGATCTGCCCGCTGCTACAAGATCATCAGATTCTGTGTCCATCTTTAAGAATCATCTGAAACACATCTCATCTGTCAACACCTGATCCATCAGTTCTGACTTCTGTCTCTTTTTACTCTTTCTATCAAAAAACAACTTCATCTTTGTACACTGAGTTAGACTATGAGACCAGTTTTACTGCACTTATGCTTTTGTTGTCCTGATGTTGTTCCAGCTGCTTCTGTTATTTACCTCATTTTAAAAGTGTCTGTTAAATGATTAAATGTAAATGTGAGCACATATTTATAAAAACCAATGTACACTACTGGTCAAAAGTTTTCAAACACCTAATTCCTCATTTATTCTTATTTTTACACATTTAGAAAAATCCTCATTAAAACTGTTGAATACTACAAAGGCAACTGTGGACTATGTTGTGACTAACAAAATCTTAACAATCACATAAAATATGTTGTGTATCTGCTATAAACCTGTTGTATACATTATAACAAACACAACTTTTTTCAGAAGGGTTTAATTACTATCACGGGAAACGTTTGACCAAATTGTTGCCTTCTACTTGCTGGTCTTACAATAATAAAAAATAAAAAAAATGTATGAATGATTCTGTATACTGTGTTGGACTATATGAACCTTATTTTTGATTGCACTTATGCTTTTGTTGTACTTATGATGTCCTAATTGCTTCCATTACCTACCCCACTTGTAAGTCGCTTTGGATAAAAGCGTCTGCTAAATGACTAAATGTAAATGTAAATGTAATATCAAACGACAACAAGGTTATTGACATTTAAACACAAACACAAACTCAAACACAAATAGTCCCATGCATGAGAGTTCTTCAATTGAAGCGTTGGATGTGGCTTCCAGTAAATTAATCCACAGGCAAGTAAAAAGAAGAGGAAAAAATAACCAAAGTACTTATCAGTAGGTCGTCTCAGTCCTTTTCTGATAAGATATGGAAAGCAGGTAACAAAAATCCAGATGAAGGCAAAAATAGTTCCAATGTACCCAAAGGTGAAAAAGTGGAATCCACTGCTTTATGGCCACTCAAAACCAAGTTATTCCCCAGCTCATGTTCCTCAGAAGTGCGCCAATTGATCCAGAGCTGATGCTCCCCAAAACATGTCACCTCACCAAACAAGAAGACCTCTCCCAAAATGGCCGCCTTACCCCTCTTATGGGCAGGCCCAATATAATAAAAGTCCTTTGCAGCCCACAAAAGTCTTCGTATTTTATCTTGCCCACAATGCCAAAAAGAATGATTAACAGCCAACATATCTTGGTAATGAAAATAATTAACAAACATTTTAGCTTGTGAGACAATCATATATAATTAATCTTTCACAACTTTACCCATAGTAAGTTAGTCTCCTGGAGGCTTTGCTGGGACAGTGTCACAACATCTTCAATGGAGTACTATTTTGCCTGACATTTGCAGAAATTAATTTTATCATCTAACTGCTTGACGTTTCTTTAAGATGCTTTTCAAACAAAACTAAATTAGGTCCCATATGACCTCTTTTTCATTATTTAGTCAAAGTCATCAATTTCAAAAATGTTTATATATATACACAAATATATTAGTTGACATACACTATGTATAATTTCCGACATTTAAGCACCTTCAGATGTAAGCATTTAAAAAAAAAAGAGAAACATTTCATTCAAGTGTTCAAACAGGTTTGACTGGTAGTGAATAGTGACTGAATAAAGCAGTTTAATTAATAAAAGATTAATCTTTAAAACAAGTCAGTTTATGTACATCAAGTCAGGACAGATTCACTGTTTTCTTCTTTTTTGTAAAAGACAGACTCATAAATTACAGTTAAAAGTACATGTGTTCAACATGTCTGCAAAACAAAAAAATAATAATTTACAGATGATAAAACACTAAATAAAAGTAATAAGAAGAACTGCTTTAACGTCTCTATCATTCAGAACCCAAGACTGACTGCAGCAAACTTGCTTATCTGTAGGAAAAAAGAAATAGATAAAAACAACACAAACTGTAATTTTCCCATCTCTAGAAAACACACAGAGACACACACACACACACACAATTTCAGATCATTCGATCTATCAGCATGTCAATACTGGACACAACGATTTAGTTTTATTATATTTAATCCATATTTATTCTCCGTTTTTATCGTTTCGTCAGTCTGAATATAACACATTTACACATCAGTAACACAAACAGCGTTGTGTCATTCACACAAATACCTCGAGAGTGTTCTTGTGTTTCAATCTGATCAAAACAACTTCTGTATGAAACACTTTAAAAGTCCCTGAATGACATTAACTTAACTCAAGTCATTTATTACATGTATGTTAAATAAACAGAAACATGTTTAATGTTTCATCAATGTTTACACAAACAAATCACATGAAACTCATGCGCAGCTTTTCTCCAGAGATCGATGCTGGTCGTGTTTTTAATGTAACAGTGAAATAATAAAGCCTTTACTGTCGTGTAGTTTAGTGTCTGAATAAAGCTCTGGATCTCTGCTCTGTGTTCACGCTGTTTTCACTCCGTCAAAGGATTTTAAAACTCTGATATTTACTCGAAATGTCGCAGGAGAAAACACAAGAGTTTGCGGCTCACAGAGGCACTGACGGGTCGAGCTGAGTCTATATGGTTCTCATGTAGTGTTTAAGAGCGCAGGGCCGCTCAATCCTCCCGCATTATTGATCAACTGTAGTGAGACAGCACAGATCTGAACAGAGAAATGGCAGAAACCGCTCCAGCTCCAGCAGCCCCGCCGGCGAAAGCGCCCAAGAAGAAATCTGCAGCCAAACCCAAGACAGCGGGTCCAGGCGCGAGTGATCTCATCGTTAAAGCCGTGACGGCCTCCAAGGAGAGAAACGGTGTGTCTCTGGCCGCCTTGAAGAAAGCTCTCACCGCCGGCGGATACGATGTGGAGAAGAACAACTCCCGCGTCAAGCTCGCCATCAAGAGCCTCGTGACTAAAGGCACACTGGTCCAGACCAAAGGAACCGGTGCTTCAGGATCTTTCAAACTCAACAAAAAACAAGTCGAGACTAAGAAGCCAGCGAAGAAAGCCGCTCCTAAAGCAAAGAAGCCCGCAGTGAAGAAGCCCGCTGCTGCTGCTGCCAAGAAGCCGAAGACCGCAGCGCCAAAGAAGACCGCCGCAAAGAAATCTCCCAAGAAGGCCAAGAAACCTGCCGCCACCGCCGCTAAAAAGGCAACGAAGAGCCCCAAGAAGGCGAAGAAGCCAGCGGCCCCCAAGAAAGCAGCCAAGAGTCCAAAGAAAGCAGCTAAAAGCCCCAAGAAGGTCAAGGCTGCAAAA
Source organism: Triplophysa bombifrons (assembly GCA_029783895.1). NCBI lineage: Eukaryota > Metazoa > Chordata > Actinopteri > Cypriniformes > Nemacheilidae > Triplophysa > Triplophysa bombifrons. The sequence goes on from CM056449.1 coordinate 24,117,324, forward strand.
CCCAAGACGACAAAGCCCAAAGCAGCTAAGCCTAAAAGGGCCGCCCCGAAAAAGAGGTAGATTCCTTCTCCAGACTTTCTTTTACAAAAGGCTCTTTTAAGAGCCACCACCAGCCCACTAAAGAGAAGTGTTTCAGAGATGTGTTGATATTATGGTTGTGTTCTTACATTTACGCATGTGGCAGACGCTTTTATCTAAAGCCACTTACATTTCATTATCCTATACATTTATACATAGATATCTGGGATCGAACCCACAACTTTGCTCTTCTAAGCTACAGTAAAACTCTTAATAAATGAATATGCTGAGAAATCTGGTTCAAATTAAGAACACAAGTTATGATCGTCAGAACATTTAATTCATAATCAGCTCAACATCTGAAGTTCTGTTGTCAGTATAAATGTTTGCTTTTGTTCATACTGTTGTTTTCCAATAGACGCGTCTGAAAAGACCTCAGATATAAGATTTAATGTAGTGAAAGATCACGTGATCAAAAACTGAAACAAAACCAGGCAGATGGGAAGAAATGGGCGGGCTTTGGCGTTTGGAGGGAAGTTCAGTGATTGGTTTGAACTTTTCACAGGCTCCAACCAATAAGCGAACGATGGTCACGTATAACTGCTGAATACCACAGACTCCATCTCATATTTCCTTCGTGTTTCCTATAATCGTGAGGATTTTATATCTTAAGCAATAATGAGCGGAAGAGGTAAAACCGGCGGTAAATCAAGAGCGAAAGCCAAGACTCGGTCATCCAGAGCGGGTCTTCAGTTTCCCGTCGGCCGTGTTCACAGGCTACTTCGCAAAGGTAACTACGCACAACGCGTCGGTGCCGGAGCTCCAGTTTATCTCGCCGCTGTCCTCGAGTATCTCACCGCTGAGATCCTGGAGTTGGCCGGAAACGCCGCTCGGGACAACAAGAAGAGTCGGATCATTCCCCGCCATCTACAGCTGGCCGTGCGTAACGACGAGGAGTTGAACAGACTTCTGGGCGGCGTGACCATCGCTCAGGGTGGTGTGTTGCCCAACATCCAGGCGGTGTTACTGCCCAAGAAGACTGACAAACCCGCTAAGACGAAGTAAACGGGTGACCATACGTTTCAAACCAAAGGCTCTTTTAAGAGCCAACCACATTATCACTGAGAGAGCGACGAGGTTTCTGTTGTAATACATCGAGTATGTCTATTAATGCATTATCATACACCTAATGAGCTTGCATTCTCCAGATCAGTATGTGAGACCCTTTGCCCCAAATGCTGTACAATATATGCTTATGTTTACTCGTACAGTAACTAACAAGATGCATTTGACGTTTTAAACGAGTAAATAATAATTGTTAAGTAAATAAATTGCGGAAGAGATGGAAAAGCTGAACGTTTCTGTCGTTAAAAACGTTGTTGCTGCGCTTCTTATTTAACGTGGAGATTTATTTTAATTTTATTTTTAGTTGAAGACCTTTCTATAGGAACTTTCTTGAATAGCAACGTGCAAATGTCTTAGAGGAATAATACACGAGTATTAAATAAAGAGATAAAGAGAAATTATATGATGATCTTGATTGTGTACGTGACACGTGATCTGAACAAAGGAAACGAAATGTCCCGCCAGTTCATTTGAACACATATCGCGCGGCCATTGGCTCACTGTCTCTAGATGACATCACACATCAGCCAATCGAGTGTCTCCGTGCCCTTGACGTGCTGCCTGTTCTAGCCTTTATAAACAGACACACCGACTCTGCAGTCATATTCTGTACTGACCTCAGAACACATTGCAGCAATGGCAAGAACCAAGCAGACCGCTCGTAAGTCCACCGGTGGCAAAGCCCCGAGGAAGCAGCTCGCCACCAAAGCCGCCCGCAAGAGCGCTCCCGCCACCGGCGGCGTGAAGAAGCCTCATCGTTACAGGCCCGGCACCGTGGCTCTGAGAGAGATCCGCCGCTACCAGAAGTCCACCGAGCTGCTCATCCGCAAACTGCCTTTCCAGCGCCTGGTGAGAGAGATCGCTCAGGACTTCAAGACGGATCTGCGCTTCCAGAGCTCCGCCGTCATGGCTCTGCAGGAGTCCAGCGAGGCTTATCTGGTCGGTCTGTTCGAGGACACAAACCTGTGCGCCATCCACGCTAAGAGGGTCACCATCATGCCCAAAGACATTCAGCTGGCCCGCCGCATCCGTGGAGAGCGCGCTTAAGTCCCGCTTTAATAACAAACCAACGGCTCTTTTAAGAGCCACCACATCAACTGAACGACACGCTTTCCTCCGTTTTTCACAAACGTAAATTGTAACGCAAGGTGTATCAATTATTAATATTATTGTGGTAAGAGTGATGCTCCATATTAAGAATGACCATTATCATATCAGTGTCTCTTAATCAGCAGAGATACCCCGTGTGTTTATCCATCCATTACTCTGCGCTAAATCAGTCCTCTTAAGGGCGTCTGATCACATGTCAATTACACTTTTCTTCCTCAAACACACTTTAATACTCATTTTGATATAGTAGATAATAAAAGCAAAATTTGGCTAGTGGTCGTCTATCATTTCTATCTAATATATAATTACAATTTAAAGGGCTAGTTCACCCAAAAATACAAATTCTATTATTTACTTTAAATTTCTTTGTTCTGTGACATCATCCACTACCATAGTATTACAAATATCTCTGTTGAACACAAAGTGAGATATATTTGAGTATTTAGGAAAAACAAATCGTTCAGTGCACCTTTGACTACCATTGAATTGTTCCTATTTTGGCCGTCAATGATGTCACAGAATTGAAAAATGCTGACATTCTTACAAATATCTTAAACTGTGTTTGTGAGAACAAAGTCATTTAAACGGGTATGATATATCATAAGGCAGAATAAATGATGAAAGAATGTTATGGGTGAACTCTCACTTAAAGTTTAGTGTTTAGTTTTTTAGAAAATCCTAAACTTGCTGTTTTCTGTAAGTTACACCGTATAGAGATTTACTGAAAGCTTTGGGAGGGCAGAGGCGCGAAGAAAAAGCATGTAATGACGTGAGCTGGTCCCGCACTCGTGTGCATGTTTCTACTAGGTCCTATAAGCACATGTTTAAGCCCTTCACTCACGATTTCATTCCATTGCAGTGTTGCCAGTGTCGCGGTTTTCCCGCACAATTGGGCTGTTTTGAGAATGCAGTTGCGGGAAAAATTATGGAAAATGTTTATTTATATTCTAAGGATAAATGATAATTGATGAGTTTCTTAATATCTTGTGTCCGTATGAATACCTGGTAACTCAAGGACTGGACCGATCTCAAAAGTGTGGAGAACGAGTTTGACAGACAGGCTACAGTAGATGGAGGAACGCGGAAGTTCAGCTCAACCAAATAGGAAACATGTGCGGTGGTATTAGACACAATGCATCCGAATGATGTTTAGACCAATGTTTCGTCAGGTGAATGTCACGTTACACAATGAAAGAAATCACTCATGATGAGTGTACAACACTTGATTCTCCCGGCTGCCAAATATCACGCTTGAGCAGCGCTATACCCCAGATAGCAATGAGTCGGCGGACCACCAGCGGAGCTCCAGAGGCAGTAGAAGCTTCAAAAAGGCGTAATCGCAAACACGTTTTTGCTTTTTAAAAGCGGCTGCCGCCTTCCTACCGCGTTCGTTCCGCGGCTGGCCTCCGTTATACCAAAGGGCGGACCATCGGAGGCAAAAAGCTATTTTTGAACGAGTACCGCCGCTTATGTATACATATTTTGTATATTTATAGCATACAGTTTTAACAAGAATATGATTGATTAAACCAGACATATTTCCATTTTGTGTTTTAATTCCACATTTCAAAGTAAATTACAGTCACTGTCATTGAAACAAAATTTGTCAATGACTGAAATGTAAATAACAGAAAATATAAATAATAAATAAATATAAATACACACAATAAAGGACATTTTATTGACCAAAAATTTTGGTTTAAATAAAACAGCCTTACAAGTAAATTATAACACTTGCAATAATTGTTAATATAAAGAGGACAGCTCTGGGATGAAAAGAATTCCCAGGAAACATTATAACAAGTAATGAGGATATTGGGTACTAAAGAATGTGCAGGATACCAAATAAACCAAGATATAACATCACAGTTTCAAGCCATTTGTAACAATAGGATATGTAGTATCCTAATAACTTAAGAGTACTAAAGTATATAGAATATTTGGTATATGTAATACATTATATGTGCAGAATGTAAAGTATATATTATGTGCAGATATCAAGTATTAGAGGTATAATTTAGGATTTTCAAGCTATATTTAAACATAGAATAGTAAGCACCATAACAATGAAATAAGCAGCAAATTGTATGTGAAATAATTGAGATCCTTGGTATCAAAGAATGTGCAGGATACTAAGTAAAATATGCATTTTGACATTCAATTTACACATGACAACAAGTGGAAACAAATACAATTAACAGCAGGAAATCTTGCTGTAGAGAACACAGCCAATCAGAATGTTGATAATGTTGATGATGGTTAGGGTCTGCATGACGTAGTGGGCTAAGAATTGCAGGACAGTCTAAGTCATGATAATCAGTGTTTCAAGCCTGACTACGGGTTCTCAAGTTTTGCCCGACCTTCAGAATGAGGCAGCGCAAATTGGCACATCTTCAGTGAATCCGCGTGCGCCTGTATAATCCCATATCCATCCAAGGAGCTGCCCACAAGGCAGGGCCAGGGGGAATAAAAAAAGAAAGTAGTTTCCACAGTGAACAGTGTGGATTGGGTGAGTAGTCTGGCACTTCTGGCTTCTTTATGTTACTGACAGCGGGATAGAGGAAAGGTTCCAGTTGTCAGTGATGCTGGGCTGTCAGTACTCAGCCTAGGTTTAAGGGGTCGGCTGTGTGTCCCTCTCAGCTGTGCGGCGCCTTTTTCCACCTTCACGGTCAGAAGCTCCTTTCAGGTAACGCATTACATTAACCTGGACCGCCTCATCAGTGGCATCCTGGGTTGCCGGGTTCTTCCGGATGGCCCCTGTAGAAAATAAAGATCTGTCAAGTCCATTTGGATGGCATAAGGTCATACACATCTACTTAAATATAAAAAAATATTTACTGTCCAGGTTGTTTTAATAGATAGCTGGTTGGAGAAGATACTCTGAAGCATTCGCCACACTGTTGTCTTTAGGTCCCTCCCACATTTGATAGCCAAAAAACGAAGCTGAAATTGCAAAAAATTGTTACAAATTAAATATTTCTGAAGCTTATCATACATAAATATAAAATTTGACAGGCTGTGGATTCAGAACGTAGAATATGCAGTGTAATATCTTAATTTGAATTTAGATTACCCTATGGTGTTATAAACGAAGGCAGCACACTTACAAATCTTTCCTGGAGCTCTTTATCCTGCCTCAAATTGTTGTCAAGCAATGTCAAATCTTCCTGGGTGTCTAGGGGGAGTAACAGATTCCCTGGCAGGGATAACTCTCCAACAGACACATTGGCACTGAAATGTTGCAGCATAGTGTCCATTTTGTTGTCCATGTTGCGCTGAACATCACCAAACTCTCCAAGACGTCGCAGCAGTAGGGTCTGATCTGCAACTACAGGGGTTCCCGGAATAAAATAAAGTAGTCAGTCCTGGTCCCTCAACTACTAAACTATGACATCTTTATCTAGGTCTACTACATGTACAGGTGGCCCCAGTGCGAATTAAACCAACAACCGCAGGTGTTGTTTGAAAGTTGTACCTGATTGCCCAGTGCGAGCAAACGTCTTCAACATTGCGCCAACTTGCTTCACCTGCTCTTGAAGCGAGCCACTTTCATCTGAAGCTACAAAATTAAAGGCATATGGTAATTTTGAACCAACATCACACTCAAAAAGTCAAATTTAAGAAAGAGTGCATGTTCTCACCTGCTCGTGCATTTCTTTCCCTCAGAGCTTGGTTCTCCTCCCTCAGGGCTTGGTTCTCATTCTGGAGTCTCTGGAAATCTAAGTAAAACAATAAAAAAAAATAAAGGCACTATTTTCAATACTGTTAAAACACTGGGCATTATGACATAGGCCTAGAATATACCTTCATAGCTGAAAACTTCATGCTGTATACGAGATGCCAGGGAAGTCCAAGGGCCAATAACGGAGGGATGACTTTCTCCTATTGATAATCTTTGACGTAAAAATATGTTTGAAGTTATTGCATACATTTAAACAAATTTGATTTAAATGTAACAGTTTAGCACAACGTATAGCATACCTCCAGGGTTTTCACCCACATGCTGCCAGGATAAATTTGCTGATGGGGGTGTAAAGCTTAGTACTTGACGAGCTGGTGGAACAAACATAACAGCTTTAATTTCACTGCAGAGATTGCATATTCAGTAATGAAACAATAATTGAACTGTGCAAAGTTAATGGAATGTACAACAGACCTCGACACCTTTCATGCAGAAACTGCTGCGGCGAGTAACCTGCCAAGTGTCCTAATGAAAAACAGATTATGGATAAAAGGATTCCTCATCTTAAATAGAAGCAATAGTTTCCAAGACAAAAAACATCACTTACTTGAACTCAAACTCTTGGCTCTGTGAAGTGGAGTCTTGATTACTGGGGAGACACGTGGTTCTGAGAAAAAGGAAACAGAAATTTTAATATCTAACAAAGGGTATAGTTTAGTGGCAGGATCACAATTTAAGCATCACAGCAATACATTTTACATACCAGTTCTGAAGTCTACAGATGGCTCAACATTTTCCTGGTTTTCTGGAATCGATGCAACTTCTGGAGCATCGGGCAGCACTGAAACCTCGTTACCGGGAACAATGTTTTCAAAGTTCAAAAGAGGTTGTCGAAACGCCAGCGCTGCTGGTCCATCTGGAAGGCTAGACAGCTCTTCATCAGACGAGGCCTGTTGTCTGTACTTGGAATTTGAGATTCTCTTTCGCTTTCTCTTCTTGTCATCATCATTAACAGGAGGATTCACTTGGTCAAAGTCAGGAATAACAGCAAGTAGAGCATCGTATGCAGCTGCAATTTCCTGTTTGTCCCTCTCAACTCCTTTCAATATCCTTCTCCTTTTGGCCCAGTAACTAGACATTGTGACTAACAATGCATTTACCTTTACAGCCAAAACGATTGTCCAACAGTAGGTCTCTTGGGTGAAGATAATCGGTTATGCTCTGGTCAAGGAATCTGCAAGAAAACCGCATTGTTAACGTCCGCAAATGTGGAACAGTAAAATGTATCCATTCAGTGTAATGATTCAAGTGAACAGCATTGTCCTCAAACATAAAAAGTACAGCAGTTCAGAGAAATAACTCACAAATCACCTTAAATGCTAGAAGAACAGTAGCAACACAGCATATGTTAGCTAACACTTGCTAGCCACTGTAACTAAAGTTACATTGCGAACTGAACTAACAGCATACTTGTTCAGACAAACAAAATCATTTAATCAACCTATAAACATGATTATGTTATGTTAGAAAACAACAAAAGCTAAACTTTCTAGATGTAAAGCTTTGGTTTGCTTACTGTAGCTAATTACATTTCTACATGTAGAAACATTACTTAACCTCAATGTGTACTTTAACAAAGGCAAAGCTAGCAACTCGCGCTATTGGACATGCAGCATACTTGTGCAGACAAACAGAATAATTTAGAATATATAAATGTAAGAAAACACAAAGTTAACTTAGTCTTTCTAGATTTAAAGCTTTGGCTAATTTACCTACAGTAAGCTAGATACATTTTAACATGTAGAACGTGCTTGAACTAAATAAAAACCCGAAACAGCATGTGCAGCGTGTCGGAACAAACATATTAATACAACCTGACTAACGTTAGTTGGGCAAGAAAATAGTTGACTAGAAATGATGTAAACAATGAACATAATATTGCGTTACACAAAAAGCAAACATGTACTTACTGAAACGATCGTAGTCGATGATAATGTTTGAAATCCTCTCTTCAAATACTGAAACATTAAAACGAGGGGCACTGTTGCTATCTGCTTCATATGTGAACTCCCACACGGTAACTTCTTCCGGTTTACAAAGTGTCTTCCGTCTTTTTTAGGTACTGCCCCTCTCGACTGGTGGAGATACTTCTCTGTTTGTTTTTATTTATTTTATTTTTATTTAGTGCAGTTATACACAAGTACAATACAAAAAGTACAATGAGAGAAAAAGAAAAGTAATAAAGCTTCAGTTCTGAATGTGTAGAACAAAGAATAATAACAACAGATGTAATATAAAATGAACATTTATATAAAATAAATAATAACAATAAAAATAAGAATTCTGAGATAGAAAATAGGCTACTTTATAATATTAAGGCAGTCACATGAAATTGAAAAGCTTTGAGGTTTCTATTGTCTTTTTTAAGCTTTTTGTTTTGCGACCTCATGTTTGAAAGGGTTTCAAAGTAGGCTATTGTAAAAATCAGCTTTATAAAAGGTAATATATGAGGGCTTCTTTTGAGTTATTCTTGTCTTATGAATGTAGAATTTTGCCAAAATAATAAAAAAAATATATATATATATATATATTTTTTTTTTTTTCAGAAAAATATAGGTTTTGAAAACAAAGTAAAATGTCATGAAGTCTTAAGAGTTAAGAGTCTAAGTTAAGAGTACTGTTTAATTGTTTGTCTAGTTTAAAGTCAGTCCAAAAAGAAATAGAAAAGGGCAATAAAAAAAAGTTGAATATCCTCAAATTAACTTTCAAACTTAACAAAAAAATGACATCCGTTATGGGTCAAATTGACCCAACGCTTAAACACACTCGACAGGCAAATAATTAAGTGAATGTGAAAGCTAGTGAAAACTAGTTAAAATGCTGTCAGTTCCACTCTAACTACCAATAGCATGGTCGATTTTGAGAGTAAACCGTGTATTTCAAAGCGGCTTGCCGCCAGCCGGCCGCGTTCCATTAGACGGAGGCAACCGCCAGAGAAAATGAAGCAGTCAGCCCGCCGGCTATTCGGCTGCGGCATCTCGCAAGAAATGGGTGAGAGAGATTTTTGACCCTTTTGTGATCACAGCACAAGACGTGTTTCATGTGCAGAGCGCAGGGATCTGACGAGTACATAAGTCTGTATGAGCGAGTGAAGATATGGAGCTGCAGGACCAGTGGTGGTCTTGTAGGCCGAGAGCAGAGCTTTGAGTTTGATGAGAGCGACTACAGGAGTCAATGTAACTGAATGAAGAGAGGAGTGATGTGTGACATTGATTGAATTTCCCCATTAGAGTGTGTTGATAAGAAAAGAATGTGCTGGCATTTCTTTATTGTCAGGACAAATATTTTGTATTATAATTTTTAAAGAACACAACTAATATTAGCCTATTCAATAAACTTCACTTCCTTCATCTCTTTATCTACCTTGAGATTGAAGAAGTGTAAACATGTGACAGAGTTGATTAATCTTTAAATGATAATCAGGAAAGAATTGATTTAATGAGAAAGAGAGATGGGACTTTAAATGATAATTCACCCCAAATTTAATAGTCTGTTATAATTTACTCAACCACAGATTGTTCCTCCAGTTTAAATTTCTTTGTTCTGATGAACAAGAAGGAAGATATTTGGAAGAATGTCGCTAACCAAACAGATGTCATCCCCTATGACTCCCATTGTATTTATTTGATGTACTGTGGCAGCAAATGGTGGATGAGATCTGTTTGGATACTCAAATTCTTCCAAATAGCCTCCTTTGTGTTTAGACTAGTGTAAATTTTGGAACAATCTGATGGTAAGTAGATGATGACAGATTTGTTATTATTGGATGAACTCTCACTTTAAGATTTCTCATTATATCAAAACTGTTGTGTGTCACACAGCATCTGTGAGGAGAAGAGAAAGAGGGGGTTGGGCTTTGAGTTTGGACGGAAGTTGACTGATTGGTTTAAAAGTATTACTGACTCCAACCAATAGTCGACAAGCAGAGGGTTTGAAATATTGAGAACTGCAGCGCAGAAGCTTCATATCTCTCTCACAGAGTAAGTAAACTACCACATCTGAAGAAAATGAGTGGCAGAGGCAAAACCGGCGGCAAAGCGAGAGCTAAGGCCAAGACTCGTTCCTCTAGAGCCGGACTTCAGTTCCCCGTGGGCCGCGTCCACAGACTCCTCCGTAAAGGCAATTATGCGCACCGTGTGGGTGCTGGCGCTCCAGTGTATCTGGCCGCCGTGCTCGAGTATCTTACCGCAGAGATCCTCGAGTTGGCCGGTAACGCCGCTCGTGACAACAAGAAGACTCGCATCATCCCCCGTCACCTGCAGCTGGCGGTGCGCAACGACGAGGAGTTGAACAAACTTCTGGGCAGAGTGACCATCGCTCAGGGCGGCGTTCTGCCCAACATCCAGGCCGTGCTGCTGCCCAAGAAGACCGAGAAGCCCGCCAAGACCAAGTAAACGGGCGACAGTTCGTTTCAAACCAAAGGCTCTTTTAAGAGCCACCCACTTCACCGATAAAAGAACGATGCGATTCCTGTGTCTCTATGCCGGTTAATTACAGACTAAAACTACACATTCTGCTTTCAGTTCATTAAACATGTATTGGAATATTACTGCACTGAGAGTTTACTTGTATTAGTTTACACTCATCACGTTGTTTTATCTGAAGCGACTAATCGAGTCTAACGTTCAGTCAAACAGATGAAGAATAATTTTAGTCTCACGAGTCACGTGTAACCGGCTCTCGTAAATAGAAGTTGAGCGTTTTTGTCAGTAAACGTGTTCATGCTGCACTTATGATGCGATGTGAAGAAATGTTATGTAAAATTGCAAATTTCTAAACAAAGATAATCTTAAAAGTCACGCTTCTTTGTACATTAGATAATGTTGTACTCTAGATTACATGAGCATGACGCTAACAACGGTCATGGGTTCGATCTCAGGGGATTAAACACTCAGAAACAAATGTATGAGATAATGTGATGTGAGTCACTTTGGATAAAATCATCTGACAAAGACATAAATGTATATTAACTGATTTACTGAAGGCTTCGGAGGGCGGAGCTGTGAGGAAAATAAAAAACGTGACTTGCCACTAGCAACGCACGCGTGTGTTTCAAATAGGTCCTGTAGGTACATACAAAATTCTCCGCTGTCCTGTGTTCAACATAACGTGTGTAGCATTACTCTGAACTATTCGTTCATCATGTCTGGAAGAGGTAAAGGCGGAAAGGGACTCGGAAAAGGAGGCGCGAAGCGTCATCGTAAAGTTTTGCGTGATAACATTCAGGGCATCACCAAGCCTGCCATCCGTCGTCTTGCTCGACGCGGTGGAGTGAAACGTATATCCGGCCTCATCTACGAGGAGACTCGCGGTGTGTTGAAGGTGTTTCTGGAGAACGTTATCCGTGACGCCGTCACCTACACCGAACACGCCAAGAGAAAGACCGTCACCGCCATGGACGTCGTGTACGCGCTGAAACGACAGGGACGCACTCTGTACGGCTTCGGAGGTTAAACGCGTTTATTCTGAAGTAAAACATTGAACACAACGGCTCTTCTAAGAGCCACCCACTGTCTCACTCAAAGAAGTGAATTTCAGAAGTTCTATCACATCAAACGAAATGCTGTGAAAGTCGTTTTATTATCCCGGTTTTGTTTCGGAGATCTCGTTCTTTATTAACTGATGAGATTAATCTGTTTTGTTAAACTTCTCTCGCTCGAAAAAGAAACTCCATCATCAGATCAACTATATAAACGTAAACACGCCCAAAGCTTGTGAATAAAGAACAAAAGGGTGAAATGATTTCTGTACGAACTCTTTAAGTGACTTTGATGACACGATGACGTACTTCTTTCATAATGTAGAGTTAATTCAGAAATAAACGTTTTATTTTAATTCAAATTCGATAAAGAGCGGGAAATGCCAACAAAGGAAACTGAATCGCTTGTGGGAGGGTCACCTTCAAACACGACACTGTGGGCGGGAAACGCTTTCATTGGCTCTCTCTCCGACCCGTCAAACTATGAGCTGACCAATAGAAACATGTTATGGGTTCGGCCGACGAAGACACGTAATCAGACAACAGGCTCCGTTACGCTAAAAACATTTGCATGTGAGAGTGAATAAATACCACAGCGATGAGACTCTTCAACATTCAGCATTTTCTCATCTGTGAAGAAGCATCATGCCTGAACCAGCCAAACCCGCGCCCAAGAAGGGCTCTAAGAAGGCCGTCACCAAGACCGCCGTTAAGGGAGGAAAGAAGCGCAGAAAGTCCAGGAGGGAGAGTTACGCCATCTACGTGTACAAAGTGCTCAAGCAGGTCCACCCCGACACCGGCATCTCTTCCAAGGCGATGGGCATCATGAACTCTTTCGTCAACGACATCTTCGAGCGCATCGCCGGTGAGTCGTCTCGTCTCGCGCACTACAACAAGCGCTCCACCATCACGTCGAGAGAGATCCAGACCGCCGTGCGTCTGCTGCTGCCCGGTGAACTCGCCAAACACGCCGTGTCCGAGGGCACCAAAGCCGTCACCAAGTACACCAGCTCCAAGTAAAGCGCCGCTTTCATCCGCCGCACACAAAGGCTCTTTTAAGAGCCACACACTTATTCCGTTAAAAGAGATTCTTATGAGTGTAAGCATTTACTGTGTTTGTTTACTATGATTTAAATTGTGACGCGACATACGGCGTTTAAAATGGCAACAAACAGTTTTATTAAAAGAACATGATGTTATAAAGTAAATATAAATGTAAACGTCTGACTTTATTTATTGCTGCACGATTATCGCAGAAGGTGGCGGTATTGTACCGGATATAAACTATCAGAGTTCGGTCTTCAGCTGCTTTAAGGCTGAAATACACTACAAGACTTTTGCTCAGTTTTCAGTCTGGACTTGTTACAGAAAGTCTGTGTCAGTCTGCAGATTTGATCAGTTTGTGTGTTTCTATCTGAAACTTTAATAAAGTCTGAAAGTGTTTGATGTCTAGTTGAGATTCTTGTAGTGTTTTACAGTCATAGAGGTGTTTTATCATCACACACATTCATGTCATCTATAGTATTTATGATCAAGATCTCTCTTCACTGCTCTTGTGTTTGATCTTCATACAAAACTAAACACGGTCGTGTGCAGAACTGACTCTTATTCTATAGATCTATGAAGTGTAAATGTGACACAGTAAGATGATTTCATGTGAAAAAATCAAATATGTTATGTGATGGTTTTCCCTTAGATTAAAAGTTGGTCTACCACAGTAACTCTATGGTATAACCATGGTTGAAGTTATTAAAACTGATATGTTTTTTGTTATAATGCATTAAGGGGACTTAAAACAAATATATTTACAGTAAAACCCCTTACAAAAAAGTCACATGAGTTTCACACATTTTTCACACGTGATCACATGTTTTTTACATGTGATCACGTGTGGCCACATGTGACCATGTGTGAACAACATGTGAAATTCATATAGACAACCTAACACCACAAGCGGGCAACATGTGATTACACGTGGGCTATATGTCACCACATGTTGCAGCACATGTGGAAAAGATGTTACCATATGTTATGACATGTAGAGCACATGTGTAAAATGAGACTCTTTCCAAAGTGTAAATCACATCACAATACTGACCTTTCAGATTCACTCAGAAACACATTTTGTAATGTCAAACACAAAACATATGCATACATGCATATGGAATCTGTATAAAGGCACAAATGCTGTAACTATTTTTTAAATCTTTATTTAAATGATTGATTAAAATATTGGCCAGACAGTGTTCAAATCAGCATGTTCACACTTTTTGCAACATTGCAACATTTACATTTGGTATTACTAATACATTTCATACAATACAAAAAACATTATAAATGATTTACATTAATAAATAAGCTACTGACCAAAAATGAAATACTGACCAGAAACAGTTAAGTTGTCAAAAAAGTGCACTTAAACTGTTTAAAATTTAAACGATTTAAAATTTAAGAACTGCAACATATCCACACGAAACAAAGTGCAGATGTGTATGTATCACCGTGCTAAATGTGACGTGTGTGTGTGTAGATCTGTGTGCAGCAGACCCAGGCTGAATGTGACTTGTGTGTTTTTGTTGACCTGGACTGAATGTGACTTGTGTGTTTTTGTTGACCTGGACTGAATGTGACTTGTGTGTTTTTGTTGACCTAGACTGAATGTGACTTGTGTGTTTTTGTTGACCCGTGCTATTCGTGAATTGAGTGTTTGTGTTGACCCATGTTGAATGTGATGCGTGTGTAGATCTGTGCTATTTATGGCTTGTGTGTGTGTTTGTTTTATTCAAGAATTTAATCTCGCTCTAAACTGTTTGGCATTGTACAAACTAAACAACTATTTTCTTGTCTGTATACTACAAATTTGTCTGACAGTTGGCTTAGGTCCAGCACAGTTAATTCACCAAATTCAGAAGATATTGACATCACATGCTTAATCTGGCACCGAGATTCACCAAAGTAGCCTTGAAGAAACAACCTTGGTTTTGACACACACTTTCTCACAAGACATAATGCATGTTCACAGCCAGTGTGACTCTCAACTTTGGCAAAACCAACTATTTGACAAACAGTACCATCAGATATCCTGACCAGAGTGTTATCTCTCTTAAATTTTCTTCTGTAATTAATGCTAAGAAATATCTGTGAGTTATATACAGCTTTGTGGTAAAATATTGCTTGATCTTTGACAGGGTTTTCAAGAAACTGCTCAACAGCATCCTTTTCATATAGATCAAGAGCTCTAGAGCAACCATGACCAAAAAACACAGTGCCATTCACTCTTCGTACATGTTTAGTTGCATTGAATCCATCAACCACTGTGTCAAACAGCTGCTGCACTCTAGGATGAGCATTCAGCATCAGAACCTTGCCCATGCTCTCTACTTCTTTTAGTAAGAGAAAAGATGTTACTATCTGTAAAGGTACAGATTGTGTGCCATTGTACAGTTTCAACAGAAATCCATTGCACCCTTCAAAACTGTATGCACTATAACACCACAGGGGGCCCCAGTTTCTGACACTTTCACTCAGATGTAAAATAATGTGAACATTGTATGTCATATGGGGTCTACCATACAATGTCTCAAAATTTAGCACAAACTCATTTAGGTGTTGAGATGCATAAAATAGCTCCAGCTGCGTAATGCATGTTGTTTGCAGGACATAAACTGCTTGGCACAAAAGGAGGAAGTGCTCAAAAAATCTACGAGGAAGAACAGATTTTAAAACAATGGGAGCATAAAACAAGAGAAAAGCTTGCCATTCCGATGCTTTCCAATAGGCTCTGGTTAAGATAGATCTTGGCATTCTTGTGATGTTGGATGGAGGTTGAAACTGTTCAATTTTCCTATTTATTTCATTTGCTCTGGTTCCAATATACCAGGGCTCTTTGTGGAAAGAACTGTCAAACCACAGGGTAGACAGCTGTCTCATCACACCTAAATCAATGCAGTGCATGGAGTCATCAATAAATCCAGAAACAATGTCAAAAAAGGGCAATGACCTTAAAGGTGTTGGTCCTTTTACACCAAAGTTTTCACCAGTGCCTACATTTCTTTGGTATTTAATCATATCTGTGTGAGAGCGTTCTGTGACTTCTTTGTGAAAAGGATATACTTGAACATGTCCTCTACCTTTCTCAACTCTTTCCCCTGGATGCAGACACCAGTGTCAGCCAAATTTGCCATTGAATTGCTTGATATTTTGCAACATGGCTCAAGCAACACTATCACATGAACAAATTATAGCATACACATAAGATTTCACAATCTTAGCATTTGAACACCACTCAAAACCGACTGAGCTGAGAGTTTTCATCTCATTGATAAAAGGTCTAAAAAATGTGGAGATGGATGGCTTTTTCGGACCAAACCATAGTCCTGTTAAAAACATGGTCTTTTTCCTTATGTGAGGTGGAAGCTCATTTATGTGACATAACAAGGGCCAGATAGAAAAGGAGGAGGATTTGAAGATGGGTACACCATCAGAGTTAAAAGTAAGACTAAAGGAGTAATCTTTTTTTAGACTTGAGTCTTTGCACATTTGTTTGTACAATTTCCCATCCATAATGTCCGAAATGGTGTCAGGGTTTGTTTGTTGGTCTGGTCTTTCTGTAGTTTAGAGACTCTCCAAGATTTGAAGTTTCTAGGGAATGTTTAAGTTGGTCGATAAGGGGCAAGATAAAGAAGAAGTTACCATTTTTCATTAGTTCATTTTTGTCAAAGTCTTGATGGCACCTCTTACATGTATTATTTTCCAAAACACAACAGAACTTAGGGCAATATACATGAAAATCGTATTTGCCCGTTTTGAAAAGTTTTTTAAACAGATATTTGGTGGCTGGCAAGTGAGAATCTTGTGGTAGAATAAGATTCAAAATTTGGAGAAGTGTTTGCAAACCATCTTGTGTTAATCCCACAATTACGGCAAAGGCCATCAGAAGAAGGATGGTTTGTCCTAGCGTAACCAATGCTCCTTGGTACAGTGGGGACCTCATCATGTCATCATTAACCTTGAAAAAGCATGGGTCATTTTAGTTACAGCACTGCATTATCAGGGAACATCTGCAATATACATACATAAATTCATTCATGCATACATACATACGTTTACTGGCAATAAGCATTAAAAAAAATAGATTAAAATAGGTTTGTTAAGGTCAAACAAACTCCACTGACTCCACCATAAACTACAACGCAACCAACTTTCAAAGTGCTGAAAGTGTTTAAAGACTTATTGTATAATAGTCTTGTTGTGACTCCAGTGATTTAGCATTAAATAATATAAAGCAAAGAGGATAATTTTTGTGCACAAACAAATTAAAATAATGAATGTATTCAACAATTTTCGGACTTTCATGTTATTTTCACATCCGGGAAAATGCTTTCAAGATCACCAAGATCTCAATGACGGTGAATCTGGGGTCAGCACCGCCTGACGCATGCACTGGGTGTTGACATGAATGTTTTGTGCGACGCAGACCCCAGATGCACTGTCATTGAGATCTTGGAGCTATATTAAACACACATTTTTGAATATTGAAATTGTTGAATATAGTCATTATTTGTATTTGTTTGCAAACATAGAGAATCCTCGTTGCTTTATAGTATTTAATGCTAAATCACTGGAGTCACATGGACTATTATAACATCGTCTTAAGGGCTGCAACTAACGATTATTTTAATAATCGATTAATAATAAATTATTTTTTCCGATTAATCGATGAATCGGATAAAAACATAAACCAAGAAAAGCATTCATTTCCAACCCTTTATTCAAAATCAGAACTAAAATCTTTAGAAAGTGCACAAACATTTTGCTCCTTGAACATCCCTGAGCTGTTATAATAATAATAAAATAAAAATGGAATAACACAAAAAACATACACATGTATGCTTTACATCTGCCAAATATATAGACTTTTTTTAATAAAGTGCCACCTGAGCTGCTGAATAAAGAATAATACAAATCAGAAAATTTGACAGGACTTGTTTGAATGTCAGAACTTGGTTCTCTACACTACACTGCAGACGCACACACTCGCAGATGCACACACTCACAAACTCTCACACTGACACACACACACACTCTCTCTCAAGTTCACTTGAAGCTTATTCATTAAATTATTACCATCATTGTAGTAAGTGCAGGGTTAATTTATACACCACATTTTAACAAAGTTTAAAATGACCGAGTGCTATAAAAGAACTTTAAAATTAAATTAAAAAGTACAACACACACAAATATATTTGTCAATAATAACCTATATGGGACAAAGCACAGAATATACACTGCAAAAATTGCTTTTCTAACTTAGTAGTTTTGTCCTGTTGTCAGTCCAAATATAAAAAAATCTTAAATCAAGAAAAATGTACTAGACACATGAAAAAGCATAAGAAATGATGTCTTGTTTTCTGAAAAAACACCTCAAAATGAAGTGATTGTTTGCTTAAAACAAGCAAAATTATCTGACAATGGGGTACGAAAAATAATCTTAATGAGATTTTCTCATGCCATTTTTCTTGTCTAGTAATCTTGATTTTTTTTTAGATACTTGGACTTGAAACGAGAAATAAATTACTATGTAATAAAAGCTGTTTTTGCAGTGTAGCTATACATGACAACAGATTGATAAATTAATGGTTCAAAAAAGGCGAGTGAATAAAAACGTGTCTTTATTCTTGCAATGCAAAGTGCATTGTGCACTATACCCCCCTGCCTGACTTCTGTTATTAACGAGCTAACGCTAACTTGTCATGCTAGTCAAGCTGAATAACGAGTAAACACCAGCACCAGGGACATTACATTCCTCACTTCAAAACGGAACAAAAGTAGGATTCTGTAGTGACTTAACCTGCTGTTGAACTCCCTTCCTCCTCATCAAAGACTCCAACATGTTTGCGTTTCAGGTGCTGGGTCATTGCTGTGGTGCTCCCTTTCCATGCCATGTCACTTTAGCATATTTAGCAGTTAACACACTTTTTCAGTTTATTTAGTGTGAAATGCTCCCGCACATTGGATGACTTTGGTCGCGCGGATTTCTCTGCCTCCGTCATGTATCTTTCCTCCGCTATTTTATTTTTGCTCCGCCCTGTTTATGAGGCACCGAACTCTGCTAGCATAAGTGCGCGAGAGAGACCGAGTGTGTTCACTCCGCTCCGCGCTCAAATAAAGTTTTTTTAATAATCAAACGTCTCCGTGTCGCGCGACACAACGAATCGATAATGAAATTCGTTGCCAACTCTTTTAGTAATCGATTTTTATCGATTAAATCGATTCGTTGTTGCAGCCCTAATCGTCTTTACTTACTTTCAGCCCATTGAAAGTTGATTGCATTGCAGTCTATGGTGGAGTTTGGGTGGTGGTACAATAAACTGGTGGTACAATATACTGTATGTGTACATATATTGTAATGAAATCCAAACGCCAATAGTATAATATTTTTTGTAAAAATCTAACTGTAAACTCAACTGGAATAGTGAATAAACAATGAAATACAATAATTTGAAATGTTACTATAAAATGAAGAAGTGGTCCTACCATTTGTTCATAATCAGAAGTTGTGTCATCACCACCATCATAATCATCTGTGTGGCTGCTGGAGTGGTGCTTCATAGAGAGACAACAATAGCTATTATTAGCCAAATTAGTCCAATGACATAAAAAGATTGTATTATTATTATTGTTCAATTGTTAGCCTGTTTATTTTAGATAGAACCCTTAACTGTCACTTTTTTAAGCCTGTGTTTACTACTAGTTTTTCTCCTAAAGATTGAGCCAAACATAAACAAAGTAATACAATAGTTCTCAGCTTTAACACTAGTTCAACTGCATACTCACTTCAAAGCCCAAGCCTTCACTGCCACTGTTTGTGTAGTCATCAAGAGACTGCTGTTAAAAGGGAAAAATGGTTGAAATTATATTAATTGTTTAATGTGATGCTTAATCTCAAATGTTTTTGAGTTGGACATGAAATAAACGATAAATCAACCCACTTGTTCATGTTCATCGTCCAAACTGACCTCAGCCTCATCACAGTCCTCCACAATGTGCCCAGTGTCCAAACTTGCACCTGTGCTTTCACTGGTTGTGTGGTCATAAAGAGCCTGCTGCAGAAAATGAGATACAGATGGTATTAAGAGTTTAATGTGGTGCTTAATTACAACTATATTTATTATTAATTACAACTATGGGGGTCAGCTATGACCTAGTAGTTAGAGAGTTGGGCTTGTAGTCAGAATGTTGCCGGTTCAAATCTCAGTGCCAGCAGGTCATGACTGAAGTGCCCTTGAGCAAGGCACCTTACCCCTGATTGCTCTGCAGTAATGTGCCACTGTAAGAAACTACTTGTTAGTCGCTTTTGGATAAAAGCGTCTGCAAAATGAATAAATGTATATTATGAATTGGACACTGGACATGATAAAGCAACGTGAATGTAAGACGCAATGACAAGCTGGACTAAAAATAATAGCCCATCAGACTGCATGCGATCACTCATGTTTCCTATACAATGCAGGAATATGCAATGTAAGCATTAAAATAAATATTAGACACACGAGACAACATTACAGCAACTGTATTTACAATAAACTGCACAGTAAGTGTAACACAAAGCAATCGACTCCCAGACACATATATGATTACAACCAGTAACACGGTGCGCCATTGATTATTGTCACATTCAAACGCAATTCATAAAAACACGCAGCTTTGTCTAATGCACCTATTGTTTTTATTCTTGGTACAGACCAATTTTTTCGTAGCACTGTTAGTATTATTTAGTAACTGTAAGTTACTTGTCCGGTCGGGCTAGTTAAATTTCCACTAACTTGCCCATACTAAACATCCACTTGTCCCGGACAAGTGTAAATGTCAAACCCTGTTAAAGCCATTAAGAATTAAGGCTAGACTTAAACGAACTTTAACTAAATGATGACAATCTCTTGATTAAGGTGTCATTATTGGCATTATTTAAGTGAATGCATCAGCACTGAAAACCCAGGGAATTTTTTAAGATCACACACACACACACACACTTTTCCAAATTTTATAATTAAAAAACTAACTGAATATTCAAAATTTGTGACTCATCCCTAGTATGTATTAGTATTAGTATGTGAAAACACTGAGTAAACCTACTTGTTCAGGTTTATCATTCAAGCTGCCCTCTTCCTCATCACTGTTTTCTACATCATGTCCATTCTCAGAGTCCATACTTGCGCCTACTAGGCCATCACAGTTTGCATGTTCATCATGAGACTGCTGCAAAAAAGAAGATAGAGAATGTTTAGTTTAAGCTTAATCTAAGCCATTATATGGGGAACCTACTTCATAAGGTTAATAGTTTAACCTCCACTCTTCCTCATCACTGTTGTCTATAATGTGCCCATTTTGTTACTTAAACAGTTTATAAAGATAACTTTTTATTTAGCTTCACAACCAGAACTTCTGACAGTTTATCAAAAACAAAAAAAAAAGAAACGGTATTTCTCAACAATTTGAAGGGTAAACACACCTCAGAGTCCACAGTTGCACCTGTGTCATCACTGTCACTGGATGTGTGGTAATCAAGAGACTGCTTCAAAAAAGGAGAGACAAAAGATATCAAGAGTTTAATGTGGTGCTTTATCACAACCATAATATGAGTCAGACATGAAAAACTCATGCCTTGTGTTTTAGCTCTGACAGATCACCCTAAACAAAAACAATTATTACTGTATAACAAACTGAAATTTTATACGCACATTAGAGTCCAAACTTGAGCAAGGAGCACTGTCTTTGTCTCGATAGTCATCAATAGACCTCTGTAAGGATACAATAATAAATGTAATGCAGTAATTGTAACAAAAACTGTACCAGTAGTGTTTCCCATTTCTTACTTACTAGCCATATTCCTATTTTTTTTCTGCCATAACCAAAAACCAAAAATATTTTTAAACTTTTCATTATAAGATGCATTCTCTATTTTGCAATATTTTGCTGCATTGTTTCTGAATCCCCAAAGCGTGCATAAAAACGACATGTAAACGACTTTATGTAAATGCCTTTAGAAGGCATGAAGCTGTTTAAAATATGATGGTCTATTTAACAGTTCATATAATAAACGCAAGTCCCACCGGATGACGTATCGAGTATTCTTATTCGAAGTTCGTGACGCAAACTTGCGCCGTAGTTACACAAAACCCTGTTGGAAACACTACTGTAACGATAATAATTATCATGTTCAAATGTATTCTTACCTCTTCATTATTGAAAACTTGGTCATCTTCACTCCAATCAGAATGAGAGCTGCACAGATATTGTTTCTTGTGTTTTTTTATCTCCAACAGATGCATAAACAGGACTTAACTTTACATCTATATTTGCTTACCTCTCATCATCATCAAGGGGATCTGAAATGAAGTGCATAATATTAGGTGTCTTGTAATTTAAAACTTAGTAACTAGGTATTTAAAAGTACAAATAAAATATGGCAAAACATAAAGTCACAAAGCACATTTTTGGTGCACTTAATCAATATTTATGTCATGCTACCTTCATTTTATACATATATAAGTGATCAGACAGATATACCTTTAAGACAGAAACGTCTTACGTTAGTTTTCGTAAGCTGACTCATACATTTCGCATAGAATGATATACAGAGTGTACAAATTAAATAACTTTGTAAATTTTTTCAATTTCATTTGTTGACAGCAACATGGCGCTGTTGACGTAGCTGCAAAGGGCTAAATCGACATTCGGTTCTATGCTAGCTGTCCAGGACAGCCTATCTTAAGTATTTTAAGCTGGCCACATTAATGTTTTCACTCTCACTAAACTAGAGATATTCTATAGTATTTACGCTTAATAGCTGATAAAAGTTCATTCGCATGCATGCTTTTAAATACGTTTAAATGTCGCTCGTGTGGAGTCCTAACGTTGTATGGTGAAGATGTATTTCATTCGCCAGACAATTAATTTACCAATTTTAGCCATACGATATCTTGTCGTCCGTGGTAAAGGCTCGTTGTAATCGCACAAATATCTTCTGTAATGTAACTTCCTCCTCTTTCTTGACGGCTCCATTTTGTAAAAACTGAACGCCCGTCACCCGCACCTCACTCTTCTCCTCCCTTCAGGTTGCGCTCGAGCAAAGAAGAACTTGACTTTTGATTGGATGATCTGATTGACTCTGATCTGTTATGATTGGTTGCAATTAGCGCTCTTTTCACCTTTCGTTGCTAAGGTAAATCTAGTCAGACAGAGACTACCATAAGATAAAGCTGCAACCATGCATATGCTTATAAAATGGATTAAAGAAAATAAAGTAAGTGTTGAATTAGAAAAAAATGTTAGAGACAAAAAAATGTTAAGTGACCCCAAGAGGATCGGCCTGGTGGAACACGGTGCATTAGGAACAAAGCCACCTAAAGGCGGTTGGAAAGCTTTTCCAGGCCAAGTTCTCAGTATAAACGGTAAGTTATTATTTATAAATATTAACCAGCGAACACATTATGTAATTGCTTTTTTTGTAGTTGTAATTTTATATTGGTGACGTAATATACTATAGTAATAAAGTACCATAGAGAACTCAAAATAAATCCAGGCTGAATGGAAATAAGCCCACATTACTTTATTGTAACATTAGAAGCGCGCGCCTACTGTGTGTCAGGTCCAGTCAGGACTGGTCGTTTTACCGAGTTTTAAATGACAGAAAGTTCTTCTGACAGGAAATTTCGTTTTACTATGTAAAAGACATACTTCTAAACAAACTAACTATTATAACATATGACAGTGAAGTCTTTGACGATGTTTTTTCAACTTTATTGTATGCTTTTATATTAGTTTTAAAGTAATAAACAATACTGGTATAGGGTTTAAAAGGGAAAATTATCATGGCAACTTTTGTCCAGTAATATGACAAGTTCAACAACCTTATCACTTTAAATAACTTTTTTGGTTATTATTTGCATAATTACTTACTGTAATTATTTTGTCAACTACAAAATGCTTTTATTATGCTAAATTAAAACTGCTATAATGTATATTTATAAAGTTCAACATAAAAATGTGTTACCCACGATTATGTGCAGACATTTTAATGCAGTATGTGTCAATCACTTCTTTATACAGAGAGCCTTGGGAAAATAAGAAAGGCAGAACGTCAGTGGATAGAGACACACAAAAGGTGGACTGCATCAAAACCAGAGGTATGTTACACTATTATATGGCCGCCCCTAAATGAAAATCGAATATTCTTTCCCCTAAAATAGGTATTCTCCCATTTTTTAGTCTCTTTGAATCTCTTTGTTTTTACTCCTTTTTTCTCAATTGTTCTGCATTTTTCTGCTTTCTGATTTGTCAGGCTACATTTTCCAATGAGGTTTATGGTTCCTTTGATGATAAGGGTGAAAGTTCTCAAAACCAGGAGTTGGAGGTATGCTATTACACCCGAGTTTGTATACATATTTTTTTGGCTTATTACACAGTGCTGGAATACTTGATGGGTCGTTGCGACATTGCAAGGGTTTTCATTTTCAGAAAAGAATTGCTCAAACTAGTAACACCCTGTAAACTGGCAGCTGCAAATAATTTTGACCGGTGCAGTTTAATTCTACACAAAATTAATTATAAAATGTCTTTTAATAACATCTCTGATATTATTTTTACAAATTAAACCAAATTACGGGTTCATGGCATTTGATGGCCGTGTCATACCTTAACACCGAAAGTAAAGGGAAAGGTCTACATTAAAAATGAGCTAATAAAATATTTCAAATAATTTTTACATGTTCAATAATTTATCAGGTAAGAAATGTAAAAAGTGGGATAATGTACAAGCAGCCAACTGTTATCACAAAATAAACCCTTTCAGCATGATACAAGATCCTCAAGATTGGCCTCAGGTCCTGATCACGCTCTCAGACCTTATTTCTGCGATAACAACCGGCTCCCTGTACATTATCCTTTACTCATCATCATTAATACTCACCACTCCATATACTTGTTTTTCAGGATGATTCATACTGGACCCCAAAACGACCCAAGGTGACATAACCTGCTTTGTTTATGCTTATTATGTGCTAAAAGTTGGCCTATCGTTTTCGGACTAGTTTTACCATTTTTACCAACACTTGATTTTTTTACTGGATTCCTAAGCAACAGTCAACAAAACCATATTCTGGAATTGTCACATCCAGGACAAAACAAGTTTTCTAGCCCTGATAATACTTCATTTTTTTAAAGGAAAAAATAAACTGTTTAATTACTCATCCTCATGTCATTTCAGTCCTATTGTTTTGCTGAACACAAACAGAGATATATTAAATCTGTGAAACAAAAGACTTTGGAATGAAAAAGAATTATTATTAATTATTATTTGCTGACAGATATTTAACCATATTTTTTTCTATTGTATATTCTCTAAACTTCCTCTTTCTAAAGCAATAGAAAAATGAAATTAAGGACCTTGAGGAGAGACTTAAAGAAAAGGACAAGGAAAAAAGGCGGTTGCGAAGGTTGAACCTTCTACTGCAAGAGGGTAAAAAAAGTGGAACCATTTTGCAGTATTACTGTAACAGGTATTTTTTTTACTGTCAGTTGATGATCTCTTTATGTTAAGTGTGCATTCCTTTGATCTAATTGTAGGACTTGCAGAGACAATCACTAAAGCAGTAAACGATGCTTTTCAGGCAGCTCAGCGTGCCCCCAGCCACCCAGTGCCCACTTCTAGCATCCAAGAAGATTTTCTTAAACAGACCGAAGGGATACAGGTATAATATACATAGTCAGAAAAGGTGATATAATCTTTATAGCAGGCTGTTTTTGTTCACCCAAAATGAAAAGGCTGTCTTCTACTACTTACCCCCGTGTCATTCAGAATACAAAAGCCTTCATCTGTAAAACAGAAATAATCATATTTAAAGAAACAGATGAACATATTTAAATGTATTGTAATATATTCTGTCATCTTTACAGAACAAGTCAGTTACAGAGTTAATGAATCCTGTTGCTCTGGATTACACTCAAAGATGTGAGAGCTACCAAAAACTCACCAGATCTGTGATGGACTCTGTCTTCAAGGTAGAAGAGATGACAAAATGCTCCGTCACAGGAAAAAAAGGGCTTGTTGGAGAACAAAAACCAAGGCTAGACCAACATAAAGTTAGGCTTGTAATAGGTGAGCCCACTTTAATTGCTCTGCAGGTCTAGAGATAGTTTAAAATTGGATCTGCGAATAGATGGTTTCATCAGACACACGCACATTGCCACTGGCCTTAAGGCAACATATGGTTTTCCTTCTATATGCATATTCCTTCTCAAATAAGTGTTCAAAGATGTGTACCAAACTGATCTTAATGAAATCAGACTTAGGTCTTTAGAAACAGACAGTTGCATGTTATTAGATGTAATCTACTGTAGAGGGACTTTTATTTTTGATTCTTTGAAGAAGTCTATCGGAAGTTAAGTTTGGGCCAGTGTTGTTGCTGCTGAAACCATCTATATTAAATTCATATTCAGTGATTGTTGACATGTTAAATTTTAAGGTGAATACATGTTTTTTGTCACACCGATTAAGTCACGGAATATTAATTGAAAAGTAATGCTACATGAATTGGGGAAATATCTATTGATTTTCAGTTTCTTCACTGTTCTAGGTTTCTTCTAGATGTAACCAGAGGAAGTCAATAAGCTGGAATGTTTAGATGACATTACTAGTTGATTTCCTAGTTGAAATGTATGAACGCACCATAATTTTATTGAAAGCTGAAAGGGATTTTAGCATGATTTTAGCATCTAAGCCCAACATTTTTTTAAAGGTTATTTTATTTCTTACAGACCATGTCAAAAAAGTCTTTCAAGGCATTGGAGACTCTGAAATCAAAGTCACCATGGCACAAAAATTAAAAGACCTGCGGAGACGAGCAGAAAGGTAAACACTGTAAACTATAACCAACATATAACCCACTGATTATGTCAAGATGCGAATAATTCAAAATCTTTTCTTAATTGGTCATGACATATGTGTAAGATCTTATATTTTCATACGCCATGACAAATTTATGAAATATTTATGATTATCAGCATCTTGGCATAGTACCATATACAAACAACCGTCGGATGTCAAGCTGGGACGTTTCAGCAATATCAAAAAATATGTCCATTGTCTTTTTTTGTCAAAAAAAATAAATTATTCTATATAACATCAGGTCTATCATCAGTGTAAATGGCTTCAATTTGAAAAATGCAATTTTTCTTGCGAAAGAATAACAAATTATAGTAGCAAGCTGATGTTAAAGGACTTTCCCGGAAGAGATCACCCAGAGATTACTACAGACGGGTAGCCTAAGGATTGCTGCCACTTAGCAGTTTTATTACTTTTATGAATCAAAATTATATTTTGTGAATTTGGAAAGTTTAATTAATCTCTTCCGCAATGTTTACATTTTTTCACAATGTTTTCAAAGCCGATGGGTGGGAGAGAGTGACCGCATTAAGATAATGATCTTTAACCCTAAAAATTCCATTCCTGCAAATTGTCACATTCAGCCAACTTCTGATAAACATCATTTTTGTTACATACAAGGTATGAATAAAATTACGAAAAGGGCTTGAACCCAGCTTTCATACGATATCAAAACCTGTAATATGTAACATTGCAACATGTGATGGGTTTTCCCAGATTTCTTTTATTGTGTTGTATTTTCTGAGTTATTATGGCTTAAATCAAAACTAACCAACCGCAGTGTGATTGATATTAATTGGAATGCACAATCAAAAAACATGATTCTTGAAAATGGATTTATAGCGTTTTGGAAACAAACTCTTCATATATATATGTATACATCTAATTTTTTATTTTGTTTATGAATCCTTAAACAGGGAGCCTACTGGAGGAGATGCAGAAGACTAATGCACAAATACACAATGCACATACAAACACTCTATACAGTACTTGTACTTGGATTTTCTTGTTCTTAACACAAAGTTCTTGCCCTCTACATGCACACACACACGCACGCACGCACGCACGCACGCACGCACGCACACACACACACACACACACACACACACACACACACACACACAGACAGACACACACACACACACACACACAGACAGACACACCTGTACATATATGTTATTTTTGCTCATTTTATGATCAGTAGTTTTTAAGGATGTTTGCAAATAAAATCTCAATGTTGTACCTTTTGCAGTGCTGTTTAGTGTGTCATGTTTAGATGTCTTTCCACTCTACATCACAGCATGGAGCCTCCACTTTGCATACTACCAACAGCTTAACAATATAATGGCTTGCCCTTGGTGTCAAAGCTTATGCTATGATGAATGAATAAATACAAATATTACTTCTTCCTCTAAAACAACCTAAACTAATTCTGCTTGCAGACCTGTAAATTTGTAGATGATATGTTTTATTGAAGAAACATTGTTTTGTACTGTACACGCACCAACTTGAAGACACATGCATTTGCATTTCATTTGTGAGCACAATTTTTGTTTCATGTTATAGTACAGATTATAGGGTATACATGTGAGCTTATCTTTAATATTTAATTTACGTTAATGGAATAATAATGGAATTTTACATGAGTAAAATGATCTTATTGGTTTTACATGTGTTTTACACGTGATCCCATGGGCTTCACATGGTTATTTATATGTGTGTCACATGTGATCCCATGGGTTTCATATAGGAATATGCATGGGTTCCACATGTGATCCCATGGGTTTCACAAGGTAATTTATATGAGTGATCACATGTAACCCCATGGGTTACACATGAGAATGCACATGTGTCATATGTGATCTTATGGGTTTCACAAGGATTTGACACAGCTTTCAAACAAAAACTGTTCCAAAAACACACATTTCCCATGTGCATTTCACAAGGGATTTTAATATGTTAACATGTGAAACTCATGTGACTTTTCCGTAAGGGCGTGTATAGGGCAGGATATGAGGCTGATTCACGTACACACACTTGCAGGTAATCTGTGATTTATAAAGCGAAAACTGCATGCAAGTGTCCTTGCGCAAGTTTTATAATTTCAATTTTTTACGTAAGCCCTTTTCAGCATTCTAGCGTACATTCACTTTTAGGAAGGTTTTATAAATAAGGCCCCAGATGATTTGGCATCTGTTGACTCATGTAGCAGCAATGATCTCCTGAGTCCTGGTCTTGCACTTGGCCTCAGGTATTCATAGTGACACGCCTTTCATATTGTGCAGAGATGCAGCTCCAGAAAGGAAATGATGAATTTCCTGTGAATGGAACTCTCCTTTCTCTTACCCCGAAAGGCCTTGCAGAAGAAATAATTAAGTACAAAGTTGCTGAGGCCTTGATTCAAACCATCCTTGTTTGCATGAGAAAGGAACTCAGACTGGGTGTTGTGGATGGAAGCACTACATTAAGATAAAAATGATGAACTTCCGCACAAAACTTGGCTGAGCTGGACACCCAGAGGTCACTGTCAACTCACTTAAGAACAACAGAAAGGTCAGGGGAAACCAGCTGAGGCAGAGGTTCATTTCTGTTCAAACCATCCAAGCAGTGAAACCACAGAGAGTCTGGAGGAGGAAAGAGTTTCTCTATTGAGTGAGGTTAATAAAAGAATAACTGAGCTGTGATCAAGGAAAATATGTTAGACATTTCAAATAACTGGAGAGAGTTTAAGAATGTTGTGCTTTAAGAAATGCACGTCCAGAGACGCCACGACTTTAAATCCAAAACGCTGCTATATTCAGTACGAAAGTAATTCCCGTGGCTCGATTTACGTCTTATAAAGCGATTTGATCGGTCTGTCCAAGAAACGTAATGTTATTTGCAATGTTATAATTGGCAATCCACAGCCACAGGTGAGAGGTCACGTTCCAAAACGCCTTGTGCGCTTGAAAGTAACTGCAGGAAGTCTCAGATAAGGAAAAAAACTGATGTTGTTTTTATTACTGCATTCATATTGTATGATTTAAACAACTTTGTTTATGAAAACAGCTGTTTGTCTTCCTCCAGAACTTACACGTCAAAAGATCTGCACTTATAAATGTGTGGGGCACATGAATGCGATCGGCATTCACCCGAAGATTTGATTATAGTGTTAAGTTTCTTGCAGAGATCGATTGATTCGATTGAACGCCAGTTTAACTTCAACTTTTTAGCTGAATTTATGAGCATTTTTTAATTTCATTAACTTTCATTAATTCAATATCTTCATAAATATCTTATAAAAAACAATACTACGCATATCCTGGAGGTATCGGGGGACTGGGGGTGATTAAATTAACAGCAATTTCATTCAGCGTATTAGTGAATATAAAATACAATTATAAAGACACTATCCCTTTGATTAAATATCATTAATAGGTATACTGGATGCAATATTTGTGTGCATACTTTTATATATGACCTGTAAGTAAAAGCAACAAAACCAGTGTAAATGGAACAAATGCAATAAATAACGGAAATACAAAATAAAATAAATTATGATATGGAAACTCCTATTTATACTTTTGGAATCTGTTCCTCAATGAAAAGTAGTTGAAGACCCCTGCTGTACACAGTCAGAAGTACACAGTCAGTGCTCAGAGACTACGTTTAACTAATAAACACATACAGCAGACTGTGTATAGTGATGAAACTCTGACTGACCTCAGACAAAATGATTAGTCTCGAAAGATTCATCAGACCAACGAGGTCTAGACTAATAATCCTATTTCCACTGAAGTGATATTAAAGGCAAAAGCCATCAAAATGTTCTTGGAGACGCTAACAGCCCGGTGATCACACAGAACTCACACATTAGATTCGCGCTGGGACCACTTTTAAAATAGGCTCTAGTGTCTTTATAAATCAACTGCAGCTTTCGTGTCCAATTGAAAAGACCTTTCGTTAAACCCAGTTCTCTGACCTGCAGACACCCCTGTCTCAATAAACCTTTAACTGTAGTATAGTTTAGAATTAGGGGGGGGGCGGATCGATCCTGAAATATGAAACACTGTGAACTGTGATGTATGACAGTGGGCCTTTGGGGGTAAAGTGACAAATATTAAAAGTACTCTATTATTTTAACTCTTTATTGACTCTGTCTGTATTGTGTGCACTTTGTTTATGAATTCACTTAAAAGTGTAATGAAAGGGAAACATGTTCATTTGTTTTATTGTGTCTAAACATAAGACTGAACAAAAACGGGAAAGCAGTTTTAAAAGCTTTGTTCTTCAGTAATACTTTTGTGCACTTTGTTTTTTTTAAAGCTGGAGAACTGTCACGAAATGGAAGTAGAACCCAAATGCAGGCAGCGGTACGGGGTAACAAAAGATTTTAATAAACACAAAACAAAAACCCACAATGGGGTAAAATACAGGGGATTAACAAAGACAGCCAACAAGAACGAAAAACTCACGGACGGTAACAAACAGTAACAAAACTCTCAGGAACAGAGTGAGGCTGAGCAGAAACACTGGGACACAGCGTATGGATAAATCCAAGGAACAGCAGATCAGACGAGCAAGCATATACAAAGTTACAAGTGACAAACGAGCACAAGACAGAGAATACCAGGGCATTAAATGGGGAGACGAACAAAGGATCATTACAATAGGCAGGTGTGGGTAATAAAACACTCAAGGGAAGCTAACGAGGAGACGAGAGGGGCGGAGCCATAGACGAGACACGAGAAGGCGCATGACAGCCAATATCTAAGCCATGCCATTTCCTTCTCACACAAAACCCTAGACTTAGTCATGACTCCGCTGCAAGAATAAGAATAAACATGACATGATAGCGGAATCATGACAGAGAACTACTACTAGGATAGGGAGAAATTGTTTTGTTATATATCAGTTTTCTGTTCTGTTAATCTGTTATTGTTACTATTTTCCAGAAATAATTTGGTGCAAAATTCATGCTTGCAAATTCTATTACAGGAATAAATGAATGAATAAATATATTTATTTGGTTTAACTTATGTCCCATTTTAACAGCTACATGATTACAGCCTATAGGCACATTAAGAGCACAAATCACAAACTATTTTAGAGGTCATGAAAATGTTTTTCGATTTAGCAAATTAATGATGAATTCATCAGATAAATGATGACATTACATCCACAGGAAAGTAAATGTAAATTCTAAAAGTATTGATATCGGTATCGACAATACTGGCCCTGTATTTACTTTAATTGTACAGCATTGCAATCCACTACTAAGAATCACACATGTTGAATCCGTGTATGAATCTCAACAATGGTGACAATCAACAAAAGAAAACTTCATAATGCAATGCATGCTGGGTAACATCATGGTGGAAAACATATCCATGAATACCAGCCTGTGTTGTAGTTAATCTGTTAATCTGAATTAGTCTGTTGATTGTCACCACTGTTGAGATTCAGACACATATTCTTGATGTCTGTGTGTGTCTGATCACTGTAGATTACAGATTTATTTGCTTCAAGGTTTCACACGTCTCCTCAAACTGTGGTTCTCATACAACTAGTATGTGATGTGAAACAACAGAAATGCATAACTACAATACAATTTCAAATGTTTAATATGCCTCCATGATTGATAAATATGGTATACATCTCAGCCTATGTGCAATTATAAATAGTTGTATGTATTATTGTTGTTTATTTATCATTGGTGGATGTGACGGGCAGCTCAAACACTGAGCGGGAGCAGACAGACGCTTGTGAGTCTCTGACTCTCTCTCTTCCGATGAGCTGCATGTAAATGAAGTTTCTTATGTATTTCTGCACTTGAAGCGTTGTTTAAAGCTGTTGTTATTGCTGTAAAGTGCTCATTCAACATGTGTCTGCATCTACTCGAGGTTAAATCAATGAAGCGTGCGTTGAGAGGATTTTGGAAACGCAACATTAACAAAAGCCGCTGCAGTAAAGTGTAATTCTGTTGTTTATATACATCAGTTCTCTTCAAGTATTTGTGTATTTATTTATCTTCTGTGTTAAATATTCTTTCCACATTGTTTGTCTTTAATATAAGTTCGTAGGCTTTCTGGAAGTCCCCACAAAGTTAATAAATCCCCCATAAGAGTTTACAGAGCCGTGTTTACTGTGCACTACTGAAAAGTATTTGTGTCGCTATTACTGCTGGATAACTTGAAAATATGGAAAAACTTGATTTAGTTTGAGAACAGCTGGTAATTAAAGTGTTTGTATTATTAATAATAATTCATCTCTTCATGTGATTTTCTATGGCGGTCATGAGGTGATCCTTGAAACTAATTTTATTAAAGGTGGTACATGATCTGAAAAGTTTGAGAACCACTGCAATAAAGGGTATAAAAGTGACATCACTTTCCCATGTGACCGTGCCAGAACACGCCCCCTTGAGAGGCAAAACACTCTGTAATAGCTGCTTACAATATAAGGTCACAGCCTTTGAATTGGGACACAGCTATTGAGTCCTGACAATGAGTGAATGAGGAACAGTTTGTGTGTTATCATAGTATGTCGAAGTGTGCGGTGAGGTCTGGTGCTGGGGGCGTGGCTAACAGAGCATCTGAGTCCGTGACAGAGATCATTATCAGACATTTTATTCACCTATAATGCAATATCAAAACAGATATAAATCAACACACAATTTAACTACGTTACACAAATGCAATAACACACATGCAGTTACACAAACCGTCAGACTCTGTTGGCATATTTAAAGTAATAGTTCACGAAAAAATTTACATTCTGTCATCATTTACTCACCCTCAAGACGTTTCAAATCTGTGTAAAATACTTTGTTCTGCTGAACACAAAGAAAGAATTTGGAAGAATATGTGTAACCAAACAAAAGATTACTATAGTCAATGGTGACCCAGAACTGTTTACTTTCCCACATTCTTCAAAATAACTTATTTTGTGTATAAAGGAAAAAATATACAGGTTAGAGCTTTTTGAAGGTGAGTAAATGATGACAGATGTTTCATTTGGGGATTAACTATCACGTTAATAGTGAACAGAAAACATTACAGAAAGTCGTGGTTTAATGGTTAGAGAGTCGGACTTGTGACCAGAAGGTTGCCGGTTCAATTCTTAGGGCCGGCGGCTAACGGCTGAGGTGCCCTTGAGATTTTATTCCCAAACTGCTGACATCACTGTGTCTTCTGGATGAGCGTTCTGAGTCCTTCTTCTGTTTTCTGAGAAGATAAAAGTCAATAAAAGTGATGAAGTTCTGCTGTTTGTTTTGTGGATTGTTTCAGGTGAATGTGAATGATGATGATGATGATGATGATGATGATGATGATGATGATGAAAACTCACGCGCTCTTCCTGCACAGATGATCTGAAGAAGAATGACAGTAGGAGCAGCAAACACTGACACCTCAACAATCACTAGAATCACTAGAAGACACAAGAACACCATTAAATCATCAAACTCTCAAACACTACACATGAGAAACAAACACAAGATGAGTTCAGTGAGAGTTTCACTCATGTACTTATGTAACAGGACACATGGATCACAATCAACACTTCATACCTCTTATTATTATTGATGTTGTAGTTGATGCTGTAAAAAACAAAGTTTAATTAAGATGAGTCATAATGTGGAAACACACACAAACACACAAACACAGTGATGATGTACCTTGTTGTTGTGTAGTTTCTGTTGTGTTAAGAGTTGAGAATCTCTCAGGGTTTGTGGTGGTCACTAGAATCTTGTTTGAATCTGTAGAAGATGATGAATGTTCAGAGACATCATACTGTAGAACATCACAATCATATTTCATGTTTATGTCATTTCTTCATCATCAGTACAGAGTTTAATGACTGAAGTCACTTTGAGTTCAAGACACTCCTGTCAGAGTGATGTCTTACCTGTAAATCTGACAGTATATGTGACTGAGGTCTTGATGTCATTCTTGTGTTTGAGCACACATCTCAACTCTGTGTTGTCGTCTTCATTCACGAGTGTTGTAGTCAGAGAGATGAGACAGAGTTCATCTGATCTAATCTGATATCTGGAGTCTGTCTGTAGATCAACATCAGGCTGATTCATTCCACACCAGCTGAAATCCATCAACACTCAACACATGATCACAGTAATATGTAAACAGCCGACAGGAGAGAGTGACAGATGTGTTTGCTCTTATCTCAGTCTGTGATGATGATGATGATGATGAAGACACTGAAACACAAATCACACAACACACTCTCAGTACTCATGAGTTTCAGTGAAAACACAAGAGATAAAGAGAACTGTGATCTGAAGTTAAACATGTGTTCATATAAATGAAGAGAAACACTGACCATGAGGAACATGTAGATAAACACGTGAATCAGGTCCATGTTGACGTCCATTCACATATTGTCTGCATGTGTAAAGTCCACCATCATCTTGTGTTGTTTTATAGATGTTGAGAGAGCACTCAGATGTCAGACTCAGTCTCTCAGATCTCTCTGTGTTATTCTGATTTATTCCTCCAGCAAACACTTCTACTGTAGATGATGTTGTATAGTTATTGTAGTTCCATGTAGTTGAGGAGCATTGATGAAGAGCATCATTACAGGACAGAGACACACTTTCACCAGAACTGATGAACACATGAGTCGCTTCTGCTTCACTCACAGCTGAAACAGCAGATGACATCATTCATATTAATACATCACAATATATTCAAACTGTTCAATATTTATCTCTTATTATAAAACAGTCAGTTCTGGTCCTTGATTCCGATTGGCTGAGAGGAGATCTAAGCCGTTATAAAACACCCTGATTTATAACAGCTGACTGCACAACATAACCTAAATATCATTGTATTAACTTTATTTTATGAATCCTTGCTAAGCATATGGAAGAACCCCGCGAAGCAGTGGGTTACAGTGTATTTAACTCAACTTCGTGTCGTGCCACAACGCCCTTAGCTGTTATAAAATACACTGTAACCCATTGCTTCTTGGGGCTTATTGCTTTGATGACAGATAGATTTTGATTATTTTTACATCATATAAATCAGAAGGTTTGACAGTAAATCATCTGATCTAGTTCCTCTATCATTGACTCTTGACATCAGACTGCTGTATGTGAGAATAAGACACATGTACTCTATGATAAATGTGACATGAGATGAAACTGAACATGTTTGTCAGAATGTCAGTGAGAGTAATGAAATGAAATCTGATGAAATAAATGTGTTGTATAGTTTACCTGTGAATAGTGAAGAGAGAAGGATCAGTCCCAGCAGACATATATCACTCTTCTCAGTCATGTTGTGTTTCTCTTACTGAGTCTATTCTCATCATCTACTTATAGTTCTTCATCAGAACATTTGTAACTCTTCCTGTGTTTCTCATTTCCTCTTTTGACATCAAGTGAGTCATGACACAATAACAGACTAGAACACATTCTGTAGTTTAGTCCTGTTACTTATAAATGACTTCTGATGTCTTAAAATAATTGGACACAGTGCTCAGTTATGACTTTTGTTGTCAGAGACTTTAACAGGACTAACATGATGAAGATTTTCTCCAAATTCATTCAACCAAGCAGAGATGATCACTTCACCATTCTTCTTCTGTCTGCATACACTGTAAGAAAAAAGGGAACTATGAAGGAACAATTTTGTTCCTAGGGGTACAAAATATCATATTGCACCTTTAAAGGTCCACAAAAGGTCCTGAGGGAACACTTATGTACCCAAGACAACTTATAAAGGTACAACAATGTGTGAAAGGTACATTTTTGTCCCTCTTGAGTTTTTAGCTTCAGTATGTAGCTCGATTTACCTCCACTTCTTTTTTTGAATCTTTGTTTATTTATTTAATGTGTGCCAATAACATCACAACCTCATATTAAGATGTCTTCAAATTGATTTTATAGTATATTGATATACTTGGACACTTGTATCCTGCCAGTAAAATAAAGTTATTTCCTGTTAATGCGTCTATTCAACTAATTGTTTTATTTTTAATGTTTATTGTAATATAGTTTTCTTTTTTAATTATTAACGTTTTTTGACAATATTGTTCATTTCATTTTGACCATTGCATCAAAAAATAAAAGTAACGTTACAAGGCAGCGCTCCGTTACAAACGAATCTTAACTTTATCTTCAGTCAAAACTATTTTCTCAGAGACAAACAATAGATTTATGAGACCAAAAATTGACCGTTACACATACGCCCCGATTTAATTAAATGATACCTCATGTTTAAACGTTACAGAGACATTAGAACTAGCGGTGAATTTCAGAAAGATTTGCTGAGGTGAGGCAGCATTGGGCGGGTACATGAACGCTGAGCATTCGGTGATTGTCTGGAGCGCACATCTCCGAAAACATCCAAGCAAACTTTAAAACAGATGCAATCCTTATTAACCGACCACATATTTTAACTTTAAACACATATATTCTCGCCTAAATAATTATTTAAACTACATTTAGTAGCAAAATAACGGTTATGTTATGAACATTGTACAGACCAAACTGCATCTGCATTGGAAGATCCGCCCAATCATCATTAATGATGAAAACCTGCTGATAACAAACACAATCACTGAAGAAAACATCAACAAGAAATCATCATAATAGTGTTTAGTGTTTCCTTTAGTGTGGAAGTAAACTTAACATTTATTTGTTATTAGCTGTAATAGTGTTTTAGAGGCACATTCATAAAAGTCATTATTAATTATCTTGGTTTATAGCTACTGTATCATCTAATTCGAGACGAACATAGGAGACGAGTCAAATTTAGTCTTAATATTCTTAGTTTAATTATGTGCCACAATGGTCTAACAAATGCATTTTTGAAAGTTGCACATTTTCACAGATTAAAGAGACGTAATATTTTAGCTGCAATGCATGCTGGGTAAAAAAAGTCATAGATGACTCCCAGCGTGCATTGCAGCAAAATAAAATATTCAACTTTTGTCACCATTGTTTAGATTCATATAGCGTTCTTCATGTCTAGTTGATTCAAACTGGTGGCTTTTTTTTATCTATTAAGAGTGTACTTTCATTATAGAATATATAAAATTCAAAATTAAGTCTGAAAATTATAAAAGACACATACATTCAGCTTAAGAAAGTCAAAACTGTATCAAATACCATAAGTAAGTGGACAATAATATTTAGCTTTGTTTTGCTGTTATACATGTGCATTATTAACACACTATTACAGCTAACCAAAAATTAATTAAAGAATTAACAATGAACTAGCATAACTAAAGGAAACACTAAAACACTATTATGATGACTTCTTCTTGTTGATGCTTTCTTCACTGATTGTGTTTGTTATCAGCAGGTGTTAATCATTAATCATCAATCATCACTTCATTAATAACATTAATAATCTTATTATCTTAAACTCTGCTTCAGTGTTACTTCTTAACATTATGTGAGATAAGTATATAAACACAAACAGTGCTAATTTAACACTGGAGGTTTTGAGTGCAATACAGTTTTGGAAACATTGCATCCCGTGTGCTACAGCTTGTTTAAACTAAATCTCATTTTGCAAAGCCACACAAAGAAGCTAAAGAAGAATCTCTAGTTGAAAACCATCTTGGTAATTGACTTTTTATGCTTTTTTTTCTTTTTCGCTTTCATGTCAGTTCAAACCTGTAAGATATGTATCCATATTTAAAAGTATCTTCATTTGTTTAACAAAGAAGTCTTAACATCTTTCTGTCCCTCCATTGACAGCTCAAGGACCAGAGAGGTTGTAATATCTTGTCAAGTTTGTTTTAGGAATTTATTTCACAGCACCACTTTTCATGTTGTCAGGTGAGCATGTTTCCACTTGAATTTTGTTCATAAATGCATATCATTCTTGACGCATATTTACTGCCTACAGTAAATGACTCATAATGATCTTATTCCTCATGCATGCAGATTATTTCTCTCTAACTCCTATGCTTATAAAATTTTGATTCGTGTTTTTGTTAACATCTTTCTGTCCCTCCATTGACAGCTCAAGGGCCAAAGAGCTCAAGGGCCAGAGAGTAATTCATGTGCTTTTAATTCCTGAATCTTTTTGTCTTCATTATTATTCATATTCTGTGAAATATCAGAATGAATGGTCTGTCCTCTCACCAGGTGAAGAGGTTGATTACCCGGCACTAGACACCTACAATATTGATGACAAGTTATTTTTGAGCACTAGCTATTCATGCTGAACAACAACTGTCAGCTTTAAACCTCAATGTGCAGTACATGCTGCCTGTAAAAAAGTTAAACAATTATTATATTTGTCTAACTTGATTTGTAATGAGTTTACAGTTTAAATGGTTATGTTTTAAATGACGGCATTATATTTCAGATTATGTGTGTTGAGTAATGTCTGATGTGTTATTATGTGCAATGAACAATTTATTGTCATTATACTTCAATGTTGCTTTTATGAGATTTAATAATATCTAAAATTTTCTTTGTAAAAGGTTTGTGAATAAAAAACGGATCTCTGAATTTTTGGAGGAGGCTTAATAGCATCAAAACTACCCTGCCTTGAAGAGCCTTTTATACAAAAAGGTAAATTTTTGTGCTTTCGTTCCAGTGTGCACAATTGGTCCCTAGAGTACCTCTAATTAATGGTACAAAATAGTACCCTTCCGGGTATCACCCCAGGGACAGCCACTTGTACCCTAATAGGTACAGTTTTGTACATTTGTTTCTGACTGTGTGGTTGACTGGATAACCTGATGTTACTGCTGAACCAATCTTGCGGCTCTATACGAGCTGATGGTCTGATTTTCTCACATGTGTTTCATTTCATCTGTTTGACTTGTAAGTTTGATGTTTAATGCTTTGCTACTCATCTTAGGTAACGGCCATCAGAAACACACTTTATTGTGAGTCAGTTTAGTGAAAAAAAGTGTATTTAAAAAGGTACGCTTTGAACAATTCAGTCGCAGATAGCACCATCCATCTGGGTTACGTCTATTTGACGTCTGCATTTACATCTGCAAGACATCTACAATACATAGTTTGCTCATCTGCAATACGTCTCGGAGACGTCAGAACGTCTGTAATACGTCTGCTAAAGATCTGGAGATCTGCTGCGTGAAAACATCTTAGAAAGAGCAGTTTTACATCCATTCTAAATCATAAACATCTTACAGACATCTTCTAGATGTCTAAATGATGCCTGACAGCAGACATCTCCGAGACGTATTGCAGATGAGCAAACTATGTATTGTAGATGTCTTGCAGATGTAAATGCAGACGTCAAATAGACGTAAGCCAGCTGTATGTGTGCTATCAGGGGTTTGACAAAGTTGAGTCATCAGTCAAACTATTACACTATTCAGTGTTTGTGTCCATTAGTGACACTGATTCAGTCAATTTCAAACAGAAAATCTGCACATTTACTTCCTTACATTTACGTGAGTAATATTTTGGGAAATATATACTTTTAAAGTCAAATTAAAGTGTTTACTTTTACCCTTACTAGAATCAATTTCTGAATCAAAAATCTGCACTTTTACTTCGTTACAT
Source organism: Triplophysa bombifrons (assembly GCA_029783895.1). Taxonomy (NCBI): domain Eukaryota; kingdom Metazoa; phylum Chordata; class Actinopteri; order Cypriniformes; family Nemacheilidae; genus Triplophysa; species Triplophysa bombifrons. The sequence goes on from CM056449.1 coordinate 24,157,243, forward strand.
TACGTGACTATCGTTCCTTCATTTTAAAATATGTTGTTTATTTCAAGGTTGTCGTTTTTTACGGGCGTTCCCTAGTGATCGATTCTTTTGAGTCGATTCTTCTGAAAGCATTAATTGAACAATGGGAAAAACATGTGAAAAGTCTAATGAATCAGTTCAAATGATTTGTTCAGTTCGAAGCACGATGTGTGTAACGTGCAGTGTTTATTTCTCATTATAAGAGAATATTAATGTGTTTAAGAAGTACATTAGTTTCCTCTAATGGTAAAACATGTTATAACACTCTTTCCTGTGTTACCCCTCGCCTTGCTCTTGCATGGGTAGAAAACCCCTGGGCTTCAAAGTACACACAAGGGGACAAGGTTTTCCAAAAATATAAGAATTTATTAAAGACAGAGTTTATGAGAACAACAGACAAATTCTTCCATCGAAGACAAAACATGTAACAAATGTTTTCCTTCCCTCTCTCAACAGGTATAATTTATCTTTGGCCAAACCCAGATTCAATGGCAGCCTTAACACAGGACCACACCAGACCCAAAGTAATTCATATGCCAAGTCCCCAAACTCATAATACAATTCAAACAAAAACAAATACCATAAAACATGCCAAAAGCAACACCACACCAAACCACACACAGGAGAGTGGTCCACGTGCGGTAGGTACCAAATGTTGTCTGGAGCATGTCCTAATGGCCAGACAATGCAAGACTGGGAAGGGACATAAACAAACAAACAAACGAAAAAGAAACCACCTCGCTGGTAAGTCCAATACACCACAATCGTAGCCCTTAGCTAGATTGGAAACGTACGCCACCCACGTACAGGGACAGACCAGCGAAGGGAAAACCAAACCAAAAACCAAATACAGGAGGAACAGCAAACAACTACATCTGCCACAAAAAAACACAGAAATACACTTTATTATTCAAATAACAATACAAATATTTATTTTAATCATGTTACCTTTAAAAGCCTTTCAACCCTATATAAAAAAACAGTTTCAATTACCTGCAACACTGCCATCACCACTGACCCGATTTCCCCAAACCACCCAGCATTACCGTTGGTCTATGAGGTTGTGATGCACGTATCTACATTTAAAAATATTCGTGACTTAAAACAGGGCTCTGTGACCATGAAAACAACATTCACTAAGCCTACCTGATCAGGGCACAACCCGACAACGAGAGCACACCCACGCACTTGCGATCCAGACAAACGGACCGGACCTCATATTTTGGTGTCCTCTCAATTGCCCGCTTATAAACCCCCAACCATGTACTCAGCCACGCCCTTCACAGAAAAGAAGCTAGCTCACCGGCTACACCTGGAACATCACAGGAGGTTTAATGTGATAGAAAGAGGAGGCGATCGGCATTCAGAGTCACGTTGTTGTTTGTTTGAATCCTTGTGGTAGATACGACCGTAAGTCACTCATTTTATTTTGATAACATCTGCAATCATTTTGTTTAGTTCATTTCATGATTATATGGCTGATTTTTTACATTTGAAAATTGATGTTATGTCTTAAAATCCATCGGGAACTGAAAGCTAAAATGTTGACGGAGTTATATTGTTTCCATATACAAGCACGTCATTAATGCACTTTCATTGTTTATTTAGCTGTTGAAATGTGTCAGCAAATGTTTATAAATATGAAAGTTGTGATATATAACAGAATGTACCGTTGATTTGTATATTTTATAAATCATTATGTAATTTGTACTTTTAGTTTTACAATAAGTCAAGTAAAGTAAAGTGTGAATTGCACAAGTTAAGAAGAACTTGTGATTAACTTTAGTTCTGTTCACATTCTATCAACACTTTTGTTCAGAACACCATCAGATCAGAATAATGTGAATCATCTGAAGCAGTGGATGACTCACTTCTCATAAACTTAAGAACACGCAGAACACAACGAGCGTTGGATGAAGTGGATATTAATCTATAAACAATCAAAACTGCAAATGTGTCACACTGTAAAAAAAATCCTGTAAAATTTACAGTAAACTACTGGCTACAGGGTTGCCAGCCAGTTACTGTAAATTGTACAGCCACAGTACTTTAATTTAATTTACAGCCATTTACTGTAATTGCTGTAAGAAAAAAACTGTAACTTTGAATAGCAACAGTATAATGCTGTATTTTTTACAGCAAATTGCTTGATTTTAATTTACTTTATTTAGAAGAAATACATAAATCACTGTATATCCAACGGATTTCATTTTTTAATTGATACAAAAATACATTACAGACGAATTGTGTACATTGTTGTACATGAAATAATTTTATTCAGTTACAATTTCATAGTATCCAACATGGCTCTTTAAACATTCATGTTTAAACAACACGTTAACCAACATTACCATCATGCAACAACATCGCAAAACAAGGCCCAAGTGAGTCTGTAAAACGGTCCACATCTTGATCCATTAGAGCACAACAAGTAGCTGGAACTATGGAAACGAAACAAGAGAATAATGTTAGATATTCAATTTATAGTCAGAGAAAAACAGAGGACAACATATACAGTCAGAGAATAATACAATGATGTAATTCAATGATGAGATCTGTGTGTGTGTGTGTGTGCGTGCTTCTTACTTTTCATCGATTACACTTAAAATTCATCATTATGTTTAGAAGAGCGGCAACATGTGGTTTCACTGCAACCTGTTTCTTCTGTATCCTGCCGTTTTAGATGACGCTTCTTCTTGTTCCACTCTCTGGATTAATATCTACAAAGGAAAAACAAAATGTTATATATTAAATATAAAATATATATTATATTAAAACACATGAATTAAATCATCAGCTTGCTAGTGTTAAATAGGGGAGACTTCTAAATAATTTGCACTAAAAAAATCCATCTCTCATTGAGAAATATTGTCTTAAAGGTCTTAACAGTTATATAACATTAACATATCTATAAAATATATAAGGAAGTTGTTCAACTAATACTTTTCAGTGGACTCCAAGATACACGCTGCCCCATCCTGGTACTCAAGATTGAATATGTAACATGCTATGAACAGAGTGGGAATGCCAGACATGAAGCTGTGCTGAGCACCGTCACACACAATCTAACCTTCAGTAGTCAGCATCCAGTGGCCTGCAAGTGTGTCCTAAAACAAACAATACCCCATGTGACAATAGTTAATAGTTACTATACAATTTTATCTTTAAGCCTTTTACATTTAAACTACATTTAAGTATATGTGACTCTACAAACAAACTCTAAGCAAATTACACAGAGTAACTTACACATAAAACCGTACTTATACAGAAATGTAAGCCAAATAACGTTAGGGATGTCACGGTCAAGAAATTGTCACACTGGTATTTGTAACGGGCCGTATCACTCCCACCCTACAACGGTCCTATCTGGGAGACAGTCCTGCTCTAACGATGAGGGGTCGGTAACGTCTTTTGCTCAAGCTCTCAGCTGGCCTCCGTTAAATATACTGTATAACTAGCTGGTTACGTACATTAATCACATTACCGGGCTATCCTCCGTGAACATCGACTTCCCAGCTAGCAGACGTTTGTTATAAGAACGTTCCTTATAGGTTTTTCATGTTTTTGAAAACGTTTCAAAAACATTCAAAATGTCTAGTTTTTGTTATGTTTTTAGAACGTTCCCAGCTAACAAAAGTCACCATCATGGTGATCAGTGTTTCCTTGAGTTGGTATCTTGTCCCTGTATCCTTATGTGTGAGATGTAGCTGTACATGTAATGTACTGTTGTCATAGCAATCCAATCAGAATCTGATCTAAATGAGATAGTATATGGGCATTAAAATTGCTGTTATTTGGTAGTTCGATTAATTGATCTAATCTGATTGATTAATATGCTGTTGATTTTAGTAGAAAATGTTAGATTGTGTTTTGTTTGCAATTTGTTGTCTACAAGTATCTGCCGGATGTGTATACAAATATAATCTTAATCTACATAATGACTTTGACAAACACAGACATCAAGAGTCAGGGTATGAATCTCAACAATGGTGACAACCAACTAAACAAAACTTAATGGTGCAATGCATGCTGGGTAAATTCTTAGTACAAAACTTGTTCATGACACCCAGCATGCATTTCACTAGATCTTTTATCAGAATTAGTTTGTTGATTGTCACCATTGATTAGATTCATATCCTGATACTTTAAGTCTGTCTTTGTCTAGACAGTGCTGCGGTTTTTAAAACCCTTTTTACACATTTCTCGTAGACATTGAAACAGTTAATTCCCTAAGAGTAAAATATTCTTTCAGGATCAAGAGTACAATTTACAATTGATATATATACTGTAGAACGAACTACAGGAAGTAAATGCTATATTTGATAAGCTTCTCATTGATTTGTTATAACTACAGTACATTACCTGCACAGAGTTACTAACCATCAAATGTTCTCATATACGAAAGGTGAAGGGACAAGAGTCCAACTCAAAGAAACACCGATCACCATTATGGTGACTTTTGTTAGCTGGGAACATTCTTAAAACATAACAAAAACTAGACATTTTGAATGTTTTTGAAACGTTTTCAAACGAAGCACATGTAACGTTTTCAAAAACATGAAAAACCTATAAGGAACGTTCTTATAACAAACGTCTGCTAGCTGGGCAGTCGCCTTCGGGATCGGCTATCACTAAATCCTTGGTGTTTCCAGTCTGACGTCATCACGCAACTTTTTAGCAAGTTTAACATTTAAATGTAGTTTATATGGTTAGAGTTATGTTATGGTTAGTATGTGGGTTAGGGTGAAGTACCGGGATCAACTGCACGCGATCTTGCGAAACTCGAAATGGATGCATTTACATGTGCTTCGTTTGTACTTTTCACTCCCGTTAAAGAGTCACACTGAGAGAGGAGGACATGACGGTGGAAAAGATCTCAAAAATATAATATTGGACAATGCCTAACGTTCACATACAATACTTTCCAGATCTTATACAGTCGAAGCTTGTTAGCATTGTTGCTTTTAATATTTGACATTTAAGTGAACAGATAGCCACAGCAATTGCTAGCCGCAGCAAAGGTGTAAATACATTACGGTTGTAATTTAGAAGTTATGTGATGCGAACAGCCCCTCCCCCCGTAGCGTCACTCAACCGAATTCATTAGGTTCCCCCTACAAGAACTACAGTTTAGCTATAGAGAAATACACAAAATTGTTCAGTTTGTGTTGAAACTGTGAGGTTTTTATGAGTCATTTGCACTGTTACATTACATCAGTTTTACCTAAATTAACCTAGTAAACTGCCAAATGATTGCAGTCATGTGGCTATCTAGGGAATAATTTCCTTTATGCAGATTTTGCTTGCATTAGGCTACTGTTTTTAGGTAACATGCCAGAGCCTGTACCGGCCCATAATAATGCTGCAGTGTTCCCAAAAGAGACTATGGCCTCTTTTTCCAACATCTCGTGATATGTCACATTATTTATAAACATGTCATGAATATGAAACATGTACAGCTAAAGACATTGTAAATTATAACTGATAGATCGCATTTGTGAAGAGCGTGATACCGCGCTTACATAACGCGCATGCGCAAAGCGTGCGCGCGCAGAAGTCCGTGCGAAATTCCCCCAAAATGAAAAAAACAGTAATTCGGGTCGGTATTTCGTTTTGGTTTATGTACTTATTGGATTTCCCGTTTTAAGATGAAATTAGAAGAAAACCATCGTTTCTTCTAAAAAATTGTACATACAGAAAAACGGAAAAACGAGATATCGACTATAAGCGTGCGCGAGCAGAAGACTTGCGATATCACCTAGAAATGAAAAAACAGTTATTCGGGTGGTTATTTAGATGTGGTTTATTTATTTATTGGATTTCCCGTTTCAAGCTGAAATAAGAAGAAAAACGTCGTTTTCCCGAAAAAATGTGCATAAAGAAAAACGAAAAAACGAAATATCGACAGTTTTATTTTTTTTCCGGTTTGTTGTATTGAATGGAATTATCAAATGATCAGATGATACACGGGTCCGTGTAACGCTTTGAAGTTCCTTTTTCAATTTGCGCCATCAAAATTATTATAAGGAAAATTGGTTTCAAACTATCATTTTCAATTTTCATGAGTACTTCATAAGTGGATAATTGTCCCTCAGTTTCATTTTCAATTATACGTGTTTGGGTAGTTGCTTCAGAATTTCTGATTATGGAACAAACAAAAAAAATACTTGTTTTTCTTATTTTTCATTTTTGTGCGTGCGCTTGCAGCTGGATTGTACCATTGTCGCCGGGGGTAGGGGTGTACAGTGCGTCCTACTATTTATATCCGATCACCATTAACTTTGCGATTTAACTGCATTGCCTGGACAATGAGCGAGTGGAGTGCGCTTGATTCATATGAAAGTGTGATCCGTCAGTTGGTAGAAGAGCTGGGATACACATACAAATAGGTAAAAGAAGTCCTGCATCAACAATATGGACGCGGGAGGGGTTCCAGCATTTCAACAATTTCAAAGTTTTGTGCTTTAAAGAATATTCATCGTTTGGATTACGCACGGTTAGGGAGAGATGGTGTTGATGCCGTTGTTTTACCAGCAGTAACTGTTTGCGGCCCTGTGTGTGGTCGAAAGATGATGACTGGTATGTTGAGAGCATCAGGATACAGGCTGGGTGAAAGAGCTGTAAGGCGCGCGCTAGCACATCTAACCCCGCAGTACACTCAAATGTGAAGAGAGGGCACTGCTCGCCAAACGGATCCCCATGTCTATTACGCTGAGTATGCTGGTCACAAACTACACATGGACCAAAACAAAAAGCTCGTGGACTTTGGAGTGACTGAAGTGGTTGCCTCTGATGGTTTTAGTGGCAAAATTGTAGGATTTTCGGTAATGCCGATCAAGAATAACCTTATAATTTATGATGAGGTGTACAGAGAAATCTGTCTGACCCATGGACTGTATGATCAGCTGCGAGTTGATCACGGGCGCGAGTTTTATTTATGCTTGTATCAACAAGACAATCTTCAGGATTTTAGGACCAATGTGAATAGACCTCCTTTCATTCAAAGTCAGTCAAAACAGAACCATGCTGCAGAAAGAAAATGGGTTGAAATCAACTCGCGAATAAACTACCCAATTAAGCATACAATGTGTTCCTTGGTTAACAATGGTTTCTTGGACATTGATGACCCTTTGTGGAAGCACTGTGTCTCTTCTGTTGCTTCAAAATGTTGCATGGTTGGGTTAGTGAGTTTCATTTTATCTTGGAATGCACACACAATCCCATCCAAGGGTATACCAGATGCTCTTTTTGCAGCCCATCTCAGAACCTCTCAGATCCCGTTTCAGTTCTTTCCACCTGCTGTGGACATTGCTGCTGACTACATTAGGAATGGAGGAACTCTGACTTATCCCACACCATTCGGACGAGACCCCCTCGATGGCCATGGCGACCTTCAGGTGCAGAGGGAAAATAACCTGTAGTTACAATGAAATGTTTTACGCTTCTCTTTTAGGTCACAGTGACCTTTTCTGGGAGGGTCTGGAGACCTATCTGAACATTACACATAGACTGGAGCCATACTATAATTTTTTTAAGTTAAAAGTTGTACGATGTTCCTTGTACTGTCTTTTGCCACACTTGAAATGATATGATCTAATGCTACACTAGAAGGATATAAACCTGCAATTACATGATTTATGTTTTGTACGGTAATTCATAACCTATCACCAGTTATGCACGATGACTATGATAAACTGGACAGTGGTGTTCATATTAAACAGAGTAGTTTTATTCTTTTTGACTTTACAAGTGTACACCACTGTATTAAAGTGGAAAAATATATATATACCACTGCATTTTCAGATAAAAGGAAGGGTTGGTGATTTAAATTGTGATATTAAAAGTAAGTAGTAAAGATGTCAGACTTTATTTTCAAAATGGGTGATTAATATTTTTCCTGCAAATGTTTATGGTCTGAGGAAATTTACTTTTTGTATAAAAATAATAAACTATAATAAATAAACCTTTTTTGCAGACAAAAATGCATCTTCAGAATGAAAACTTTTACTGAAAGTCAGTTACTGAAAACTGAGATTTTCAGACTACGATGGTCCACAGGGTAGCAAAGCTACAGTACAAACATGATTATAATACATTGCTGTAGATTAAGAACCTAACAGTACATCATTTCAGTAAAATGTGTTATTCTGTTTTTGCTCTTCATGAACTGCAGCATGAATTGGTCCCACATTACACTATAATGACACACATTACAGTAATATTCAGCTATGCAATGTGATTATTGCTTCCATTGTCTTCCTATACTTCGTAAATCGCTTTGGATAAAAGCGTCCACTAAATGGAAATGAATATGGAAAAACTGGCATTGTCCCAAGGGCACATACAACTTGCATTAATGACAACAGACATTTTGCTAATTGAACAGGTTTATTTGAGCATTTGTTATCATAGAAATTAACAGTTCAAGTTTTTATGTTTTATAGTATTCTACAAGATTTCCTAATCCCATAACGTTAGGAAAATACTTAATTCAGACTATCTGTCTATATTTCAAGTAGCCTACCAGTACTATTTTGTAAACAGTGTTTTATACTAACAACGTGAGGTGCTACATGTGAGAGATGCTATTATTGCTCTTAAAAATAAAAAATAAAGCACCAAGAAAAACAACTGTGCTGTCTTTAAATGCACTTCCAATAAACAGAAACAAACATGTTTCCTAACTGTAACAAAACAGTGTCAGTCAGACTATTTAAATTGCTTCATTTGTCAATAATGACAGTACCTCTCCTAGACCTCTTAAAAACACCAGCTTGCCTGCGAACATATTGGCTTTGCATAAAAGGCAAGTGTCATTATCATTTAGATAGGTCTGGATACAGGGGCCACACCCTGCCACCTGCCCACAACATGCAGTAATGACAAGCACAGAATTTGGAATGTTTGTGCACATTCTACATGCTAAAGCATTTTTCAGAGAGGAAGCAATGGTTAATGACTTTGACACCTCAGCAACCTTCTCTTTCAACTCCGCTAACACATCCATCTGTTGGACTACCTGTAAGACATTTGTCTTAATGTGGTCGACTGAAATTGTTAGCTCGCTAAATTTTTCATCCATGTTTTCCGCCAGCCTGGACACAGAGTTTTTGACCTCAAGTTCAACATCTTGTAGGCCCTCCAGCACCTCATTTTCTTCAGAGTCCACTCTATGAAAAACGGGTATAATTCAGAATCAGAATCCGTAAAATTCAAACGATACCCAACCCTACTGATGATGAGTGTAATTTACACCATTTCAAACTCTGGCAGGCCACAATGGTTAATTTTGAGTTTTAAAAACCATACCTTCTCTTTTTGGAGGCACTCTCAAGTCTTCCCATCTTCAGCTTCGACAGATCCATGGTTCTGATTGCATATACCTTCCGGCTTGACACTTTCCAAAATTCCAAATCTAAAATGGAACAACGTATCCGTTATGCTCACATAATATATAATGAAAAATACATAGCCAATAAACACATTTTTTCTGTGTAAACTACTCAGTTAAAGCTAGGATACCCTAAAAGCAATGTTAAATATTGCTGATTTCTCATTGAATCAATATAATTTTGCACCCGTTCATAATGTTAAAAAAATGATAAACTTTCATCGACTATCAATATGGTGAGCACTGTTTGCTCACCATATTGATAGTCATTATTATTTTGTTATTTTTATTAAAATTTAATTTAATTTTAAAATTTAAAATTTAAATTGTATTATTTAATTTTAAATTAAGTACACTTACACTCAAAAGTTGTTAACATCAATTCGCGACAAGAATCAGTCTATGAAACTCGACAAAGGTTACAATTAACAAATGAAAAGTTCATTCTGCAATTTATGCTGGGTTTCATCATAGTACAAAACTCATCCATGACCCCCATCTTTTTTTCTGATGTTCTTCATACACCACAAACAGGACACCAGAAGCCAACGGACCCAGCTCACGCAACCTGATGCTCACCCTTGCACCGCCGTGGACAAATGATTCCAACTGATCCAGCTCTATTCACTTTATATTTACTTATCTGCTTTAAACTTGTGTGAAGCTGCTTTGCAACAATGCAAAATTGAAATTGAAATAAATTGAACCTAAATTGACGCAATTAACAATTTCAAATCAATTTAACATTGGTTCAATGGTTTCTGTCTGCTATCAAACATCTGGTAAACCACTGAATTGCCCGGATTGGTCTGGAAAAAATGTCTCTCTAGTTATGTCGTCCTCCAAATAAAGACTATCTGGTTCGACCTAAGGAAATGGGAACATTCATGTTCATTAATGTTTACTAGTTACATATTAATACCTAGGAGATATTAATATGGAGCTGGTAAACTAGCCAATATAACAGGGCAGAGGTCATGGGGGGTAGGGATTCGCGGCACATAGACAGAAAACCAATGATATAATAAAAACAGTCACCTTAAAAATAGACTCCAGACGCTCCCTCGTAATATCTCGGGCTACCATGATGAGTCTCTTCGAGCCATTATACAGGCTGAACTGCGGCTGTTATAAGTTATCCATCAGTTTCACTTCTTGAGTGCATGTACACTTCACTTGCTGCCGGCCGCTTACACTGACATCATATAGATGCGCAGTATTGCCATCTACTGACTAAAACCAAAACGGCAACCGATATCGAATGGATATGAATACAGACAGTAGCATCACAGAAAACATATTTAATAAATGTGTACTACATAAGGGAGATAAATAAGATCAGATCAACCGTAGACCTTTGATAATCCGATAGCGCTGTGGGTCCGTTGGTGGCTGTATACTACCCCTACCCCCTGCGACAATGGTACAATCCAGCTGCAAGCGCACTCACAAAAATGAAAAATTAGAAAAACAAGTAATTTTTTTGTTTGTTCCATAATCAGAAATTCTGAAGCAACTACCCAAACACGTATAATTGAAAATGAAACTGAGGGACAATTATCCATTTATGAAGTACTCATGAAAATTGAAAATGAAAGTTTGAAACCAATTTTCCTTATAATAATTTTGATGGCGCAAAGCATTACACGGACCTTCCCAGATACCTGCAACAAAGAATATCAAGTTGAAACTCAAGTAGTGATGACTATTGTAGTAGAAGTGCAATGACTAGTACTCCACATCCTGGCTTTTATTTCTTATGCAAAACAAGCTTAAGTTTGGAAGCACAGAGACTGATTTCCATTTCTGATTGTGTTTACAATGTGAGTTTCTGCATTCAAATGGCCTCACAGAGCGTAGTGATGTTTATCTATGAAAGTGCACACACAAAGTCTAGGTAATGGGGGGGATACAAAACAACAACACTCAATTTTCGCATACAACATCTTTATTAATAGAAAACTATGTTGGCTTTTCTATAACAGTATTCACTTTCTATGTTTTTCTGTTTCATCATTGTTTTTTCTATTATTAAGGTTCTTATATAAAATAATACATTAAATACATTTTTGATATCAATGTACAACTTTTGATATAACTTTTAGTATAACAAAGGCTGTGAACCTCATGGGTTGCTTCTACTAGCGGAAGATAAACAGGAAGTCAAAGCAAAAGCTTTGCGAGGTAATGCAAAATCGTAAAAAAATATTTCTCATATTATTTCCACTACCACGTCCCTAAAAGGGCTCCGTACACAACAGTGTTTTGACGGTCAGCCTTTATTAATATTCATATGCTGATTATTGATGGCTGTGTTTGTTGTTCCGCATATTATAACTTGCGATTTTCCAGACTTATCCCCATATATTTCCAACTGGGAATGTTGAACATTTCCGAGTTTAATTTGCCATGAACATATTCTTGAAATGTCCACCCCTTTGCAACCCTCCCGGTCAACACATGAGGTCATGCGGTGATCACTGTGATGTCACACCTTTCTCATTCTGCAACTGTGTGAGTAACATGTGAGCTAAATGTGAATTTATTTAATTGAGTCATCTTTATGGATGCATTAGCTGGACTCACATTTATCATTTATGTACTAGTTTTATTTTGCCTGCTGACTTTGTTTAACTATGAATCACAATTGTAATGGCAAATAATAAAACAGAAGTGAAAACACTCAGAGAATTCTGATGTAGTGTATTTTGGGGAAAACTATGGGTTAAACCACAGTAAAATACGTATAATTAATGGTGATTAACCATTCCTATGATTACACATTTTACCTGATGTAGTAGACCTAATGATAGTGAAAAACTAAATGAACTCGACCAGCAAGTGATCAGCAGATTGTATATCAACTCAAACAAAAATAACTTTCCTGGCCTTGGAAACATTACACTCTTACCTTAGTACAGGACCGCTTCAAAAATTATAATTAAATCAAGTAGTTTAAGTGATGTTAATATGTGATAAGTAAACACAGAAAGAATTCGAGCGTGGAGACAAAAGCGGGTTTATTGACCACACTGAAGGGTAAACAAACCGACTAACCAACAAATAACAAATGCTAATAAACAAAACATGAAACATAAAAGCAGTAAAGAAATGAAAGAAATAGACAAAGCAAAGAGTGGCAGTATTACAAACAGCTTTTCACATCTGCAAGAACCATCGAGGACAATCTCCTTAGTTAAAAAGGGTTACAGCTTAAACGCAGCTATATAGAATATAGTTGAAACACTTGCACTGGCTTCCTGAGTTTGCTTGGAAAAGTTCTTGTGCGCGTGGTAAAGGGTTTTCAGAGTCCTGATGGTTTCAAAGCAAGCGGGTGAGCCCGACTAATTATTTCTTAGAACCGGATTGGCTGACGGCGGTAGAACGAACTTTTGCCAAAGCAAACTGCCAGAAGAAGCTGTCTCCAAGGCGACGGAGAGAAAGAGAAATTTTAAGAAATGCATTGGTTTGCCGCATGTTTTAGCACTCTGTCCTCCCCTAAGAAGCCCCTTTGAAGTCCAAGTTGGAAACCGTACTGGTCAGTGATGAAGATGTTAAGAGGGGGCAGTTGGACCAGACTCACTGGAGCCTGATAGAGGCCCTGGTGAGAGCTTGTGGTGTTTTACTATACCAAACAGTAACCTCTCCTGTAGCTCAATGGTAAGAGCATTTGCGTTCACAATGCCAGGTTGTAAATAGAGATTGCAAATACCAATGTAAAATGTATAGGATAATGTAATGTAAGTCGCTTTGGATAAAAGAGTCTGCTAAATGCATAAATGTAAATGCTCCGACCAGATCCTACACTGGTTAACTGATTATAGTTAGTCATTGAACTCGTGTAGTATTTTTAGTCTGGTTATCATTTTAGAGAAGCTTCATGCTCCATTGGATGCTGGGTAACATCATGGAATCACAAAACTCACTCATGACTCCCAGTAAGCGTTGCAACACACTGAGTCTTGATATATTTGTGTCTAAATTAAAAATTGTTGGAATTTTATGTGCATAATTCATTTAGAAGACCATTATAATATTTTATAGTATCAAACCAGCAGGATCTCCCGCTCTTAGATCCTGTCAGATAGTTGACAGACAGCTGTCAACTATCTCTCAAATTGACAGCTTTTTCATCAACATTTACTCATGTTTATGTTACCATCCAGGACTCCCCCAGCTAGCAGAAGTTTGTTATAAGAACGTTCCTTAGATGTTTTTCATGTTTTTGAAAACGTTTCAAAAACATTCAAAATGTCTAGTTTTTGTTATGTTTTAAGAATGTTCCCAGCTAACAAAAGTCACCATCATGGTGATCGGTGTTTCTTTGAGTTGGACTCTTGTCCCTTCACCTTTCGTATATGAGAACATTTGATGGTTAGTAACTCTGTGCAGGTAATGTACTGTAGTTATAACAAATCAATGAGAAGCTTATCAAATATAGCATTTACTTCCTGTAGTTCGTTCTACAGTATAGATATCAATTGTAAATTTTACTCTTGATCCTGAAAGAATATTTTACTCTTAGGGAATTAACTGTTTCAATGTCTACGAGAAATGTGTAAAAAGGGTTTTAAAAACCGCAGCACTGTCTAGACAAAGACAGACTTAAAGTATCAGGATATGAATCTCATCAATGGTGACAATCAACAAACTAATTCTGATAAAAGATCTAGTGAAATGCATGCTGGGTTTCATGAACAAGTTTTGTACTAAGAATTTACCCAGCATGCATTGCACCATTAAGTTTTGTTTAGTTGGTTGTCACCATTGTTGAGATTCATACCCTGACTCTTGATGTCTGTGTTTGTCAAAGTCATTATGTAGATTAAGATTATATTTGTATACACATCCGGCAGATACTTGTAGACAACAAATTGCAAACAAAACACAATCTAACATTTTCTACTAAAATCAACAGCATATTAATCAATCAGATTAGATCCATTAATCTAACTACCAAATAGCAGCAATTTTAATGCCCATATACTATCTCATTTAGATCAGATTCTGATTGGATTTCTATGACAACAGTACATTACATGTACAGCTATATCTCACCAATACATCTCACACATATGGATACAGGGACAAGATACCAACTCAAGGAAACACTGATCACCATGATGGTGACTTTTGTTAGCTGGGAACGTTCTTAAAACATAACAAAAACTAGACATTTTGAATGTTTTTGAAACGTTTTCAAAAACATGAAAAACATCTAAGGAACGTTCTTATAACAAACTTCTGCTAGCTGGGCCTTTGGCATGACTCAATACAGCAATGCAAATTCCTACGCTAGTTTTAATATGTTATTTAAATGGATATTTTTAACGCTCTTTAAGTTGCATAATTCACATTCCCGGGATTGATGATATATGTTTAAGATAGTCGAGCAAAACTGTAGCAAAAAGAAAATTCTAATGTAATTTTCCATTAATGCATTAACATAAACATCTTGAACATTTGGTATTGCATTTTCATTTACACACAGTGCGTGAGTGATGCAAAATTCAACGTGGACTTGATAATGCATTTCGACCTGACCACGCCCCTTCTGTTACAGCGTTATTGTGTGAAGGCGGATCCAGAACTGCTAGTTTCCTGTGTTGTTTTGAGGTGTTGAAAACACGTTCGACTGCAGATATGATAAAAGCTTTCATATTAAAATATTGTTTCCATAGAGCCACAGAGAGTTTGATGTGTGGTCACATTTTGAACTCATCGTGAGTATTCTGAAAGCTGATGGTGACATTTGCTTTGATTTGCTTTTAGTAAAACATTCTGCTCTTTTCCATACTTGGGAGTGTGCGTTGTGTGAGATCATGACTGTCAGAGTCAATATTAGTTTTGCTTGGAAATTTAAATTCCATTAAAGGTTGGGCATATTTGCATATCTGAATCGTTCTCCCCACCCGCAGTATACAAAGTCTGAGGTGACATGAGGTGAACGACTACAGTTTCGGACAGAATTATCAGTTTAAGCTTTCACCGCCAAAACAATAATTAAACATGATATAAAATCTCAAAGTTTATAAAATATGTCAAATTATTTTGTTAATTTTATTATCAAAATTAACAAGGTTTTTTTATGCATTGCAGCATGAAGCATCTGTTGATTGTCACCACTGTTTAGCTTCATATGCTGGTTCTTGATGTGTGTGTGTCTAGAAAGTCCTGAAGATCACATTTTTAAATGTGATACATTGACTAAAAATTATTTCACAGTAACTATTAGAGAAGCACTTTGATGGAGCGCTGTAGTGTCACAAGGTTGATTATACAAAACCTAAGATGTGAAACAAAGATGTGAAAAATAGGCCTTTTGCCTGTAAACAGGTCAGCAGATTGAGAAATTATCTCATTAACTTGAACTTTTTGAGCACTTGAGACTGTATTGTTTGTATTGAAGAAGCAGATTCTGCCTGTTAGTGCATAAAACTTAACTGAGTCAAAGGAACAAGAGAACAACAAAATAAATGTAAGATAAGTGATTTTTTCTCAGTGTACAAAAACAAAAGACCACAATATTAGACATCTGTGCACAGATTATCTTCCTTCTTCAAGAGAAAACACCTGCACTTGGAAAACAACATTTCTATGGATTTGAATTGTAACCACCATCACAACACTGCTCACAAAAAAAAGCATGAACTGACCCCTGTGACACCAACATTTGAATACAGAGAGTTATTGGCCAAGAGCTTCAGGCAAATTACATTTGAATGAGAAAGAGAGCTGAACACGTGAACGTATTGTTTTAAATTTCAAACTTACTTTTAGTTTTAGGTGAACTGTCCCTTTAAATGTTTAGCAAATAAACAAGTAAATTGTTTCTTTATTAGAATCTATTGTTAACTTTTTGCATTTAAGATAGTCAAACGACAACCTATAAACACTTTTAAGCCACACATATGTCGTAGTGAAGGTCTGAGGAAGATTTAATGTTTGGGATAGCAATACTTGGTAACCATTACATTTTATTCACAGTAAGATGTTTAAAAATATATTTATTGTCATAAAAAATAATGAAAACTCACAATTCTATTAATATAATAATAATGGACTGATGGAATAAATAGCAAGAAACCTAAGTGAGTCCGGCAACACGATCTGAGAGCCTCATTAGATAAGAATCATCACTTTTTGCTTCTCTGAACGTCATTGTTCTGATCCAGAAACAGTAAACACACATGAGATCAGATACTTTCTTCGATGTTTTCAGGGCTGAGGCGTAAGACTCACTCATTTGACTCTGTTGGCACGATCTCACTCCACACATCTGTTTTCTCACGCAGGGCCATACATCAATGTGACCTCCTTCCTTAAATAAGACCTCAAGTCAGGCCGGGGGAAGTCGTCCCTCTGGAAGCTTGAGACCCCCAGCGCAGAGGTGTTCTCCGTAGTGTGGTCATCAATCTCAAGAGGAAACGGCTGAACAACTCGCTGACTGTAGTACGAAAGTCTGCCAGACCTGTTTCTTTAAAGTCGTGCCTAAAATCTGTAAGTTTCTTGTTATAAATATATATTTAAGTAACACATCACATCAACCTCTGCTGTGTCTCTTATTTTCTTGTGTTCGCCAGCAGACACGCATCACACATGCAAATAAGAGAAAGCACACCTTGTTTCTTCCCATTTCAGTGAACAAGTATACAAATAAGCAAGATGTAAAGTATAAACATAAGTCTTTCTAGAGAAATAACCAAAAGATGGGAGGTGCTGAAGACCAGATGTAATATAATGTGACACATGAACACACAGAGAGAGAGAAACAGCAGCAGATTCAGGAGAGAAACACACAAGAGATGAAGAGTAAGAACTATTTACATTCTCATTCTTATTAAAATCATTCTTTTGAAATGACTCTGTTTTTGTGAATTGATCTGAAAATAACTTTTAATGAAACTTTATCACAAAACTGATTTTCTGAAGAGATACAGTAGTGGTAAAAATGTTGACTTTTAACCTCATTGACTTCTATACATGACAGAAACTAAGCAAACTTGTATGTCTTAGTCACAGATTTAATTGATTTATTTATGTTGTATCACGAAATTGTGTACAAACAGAAGAAGTTTAACATTTGAGGTTTTCAATGCGTTTCTTTCCCAGAAATGGCTCAGATTCTGTATTTCAGTCTTCTTGTCATTGGTGAGTTTGTTTCTGGTTTTAAGTTTGATTCAAATGTCAGGAGAATTGACACCAGAGTTACCTGTCCGTCTATCAATAAATGTTCTATTAAATATAAAGAGCCATTTGGTAGTAATTACTTTATTAAATATAACCCACCCCCAAGTTAAGGTCAAAAAGACGTATTTTCTGCGTCTTTGCTGATGTTGAAGGGGCCAAAAGTTTGAGGTTTTTCTACGTCTATTTATGACATCTTCTGAACACCTAATATTGGGGACATCTGCAGTAAGAACCCCTGCCCAAAGCCAGAATTTAGTCCTTTGTAATTTGAAAATACAATATTTTTTACAAGCAATCATTTAAAGTGCGAGAGAACCAGTGGAGCTAGATATACAGATGAAAGAAAAGTTTTCTAAACAGCAGTCCATCAAATTAAGTAAAACACTTACATAAATATGTAACCCTTCAAGTCATTTTAAAATTATTTATTTATCTCGTTCTCCCGCCAACAAAGTCTGTTTACAGTGCATTTCATAACAGCTAAGGGGGTTTCGGCACTCCATTAATACTTATATGTTCTGCGTTGTGTTCTATGTTGTGCTGGATGAAGGAAAGACCCGGACTACGACCAGCTGCTGGTTGCTCTTTAAATGAAGGCAGAATGATTGATTGTCTGTACAAACTAACAGAAAAACACATGAGGCGCTGTAACATGCAGTCTCGTCCACAAAGCACAAAGGTCTCAAGCTCCTGTTAGCTAAGAGATACAGAAAACCTTGTAGACTAGCATGAGGAAACATGTCTATTTTAAAGTGAAAGTGACCTATTTGTCAGGTATGGCGACTCATACCCGAAATGTGACCTCTGCTTTTAACCCATCCAGTGACAAGTGAACACACGCACAGCAAGTGATGAACACACGTACACCTGGAGCAGTGAGCAGCTATCACTGCAGCGCCCACTGCAGCTTCCAAAGAGTCTGTTTAGAAGGTTTATAATCAATTGACACATTAACTGCATGTCCACAACCTAGAACTAACATTTATACATGCACAAAACAAGGTTTAAATAGTCCAAAAACCGAAATAAATGTTCGAAAATGACGAGCAAAATAATATATCACCTCCTCTCAGCTAGTCTGGCGCAGACCGAGCGAAGCATCTGAATGACGACATAAAGCCTGCGACCTCTTAAAGTGTCAGTAGAGGTATTAACACTTAGCTCTTAATACAACATTCAGGCATAAATATTTGCAATCAAACATCTTTTAAACAAATGAAAACAATATTCATCAGGATTTGGTGACATTTAACTTGTAAAAGTAAAGATATAATTTCAACCCGGTTACATTTAGTCTCTCAAGGTATTTAATTACAAATTACATTTGTCTTTTTTTTAAGGAAAATACAAAACACTCAAAATTAATTAAATATGTATTTCAAATACATGTAATTAATATTCTGCCCATCTCAGCGTATAGCAACCAAACAGGTTTATCAAGACTTATATCTCTGCTTCAGAACATCGTAGAGACATGGGGGTCGGTTCATTTCATTAGTGGCTTAAAGTGTCATCACCCTTGTTCCCAGTTCCGCCGTTTGCCACAAAGCACCACTCACATTTTCTACTGTAAATCTATATTCCATTATTATGAAATCTTTATTGCTTTCAAAAAACTTTAGAAATGTTTTCAGTTTTTCTTATTTAACGTGATAGTTTCCATTTTCGCTCCAGTTTACGCGTTTCTCTTTTTAGGGCGCGAGTGGTGTTATTATACCATGGTGCTATGATCTTTCGAGTAATCCTTTTTGACCTCATAGGTACGACCGCTTCTAATGTATTAGAGAAAATGGTGCCCATGTTGCTGGTCATGTCATCGAGCGATTCTATATTAGTTGGAAAGGTTATTAGAGGAGTCAGATCTGGCAAGTTCTTTACGAAACTATCTTTAGTAGTTGAGGTGATTGTTCTACCATGTCGATAATGAGATACACAACTGATTTCTGCAGTGCGCAGTGTACATGTTATAAGATGGTGATCGGAAACATTGTCGCTTTGAGGTATAATATCGATATTGGTCAGATCGGCTCCGTGAGATATAATCAAGTCTAGGGTATGATAAAGGCGATGAGTAGGTCTATTGATGTATTGTGTTACACCACAAGAGTCTAGTAGTTCTTTAAACGCCACAGCTAATGGATCGTTAGCAATATCTACGTGGATATTAAAATCTCCAACAATCAGTACTTTATCGACGTTAACCAATAGATCCGATAAGAAGTCTGCAAACTCTATCAGAAAATTAGTGTAAGAGCCAGGGGGTCTATACACAGTAACCAATGTAAGAGAGACCAATGATTTTTTACTTTTGTTTGGAACTGTTATGTTCAACGCAAGCATTTCAAATGATTTAAGTGTATGCATTGTTCTCCTAGTAACGGTAAGAAAGTCTCTAAAGATTGTTGCGACACCACCACCTCGACCAACCGGACGTGGCTCATGAATACTGATCATCATGATGGTGACTTTTGTCAGCTGGGAATGATCTTAAAACTTAAAAAACTGACATTTTGAATATTTTAAAAGGAACGTTCTATTTCAGGTTGTAGTTTTTGTATTTCTCATGGTAAATATGCTTTATTTTAAAAAGCAGATGTTCATCACTGATAACTCAATCATCACTATAATAATAATGAAACTCAATACAAATTCTGTCAAACTGTGGCACAGAAAGGTGTTGCTTTTGGGATAAATCTGGGCCAGAATTAAAATGATCTTTTGTTTATATTTGGGTCAGCTCTGCTTTATTTGTTTTGATATTTGACATGTGGCATAGCTTTGGCATGCCTGTGGCCCAAATCTGGCAAACAGGAGCGGACCGAAAATCTGTAGATTGACATAAATTAGACATGAAAAATCAGTTTATGAATATCAAAAATGGGGATGGTTAACAAAAGAAATCAAAATGCTGCAATCCAAAAATAGTATATTTAATTTTAGCTGCAATGCATGCTGGGAATCATGTATGAATTTTTACTGTTACCCAGGATGCATTTCAGCTAATGAAATATACAACTTTTGTCACCATCGTTGAGATTCATAAGATAATTCTTGATGTCTGAAAGATTTAAACATAATGTCTCTTTAATCTGTGAAAATGTGTAGCTTTCATAAAATCTGTTATTATACAACTGTGGCACATAATTAAAGAAGATGAAGTCTAAATTTGACATGTCTCATATATCCATCACAAATTAGATGATACAGTAGCTATGATCCAAGATAATTTCTAGTGATGACACCTTTCTTGTAGCTCAGTGGTAAGAGCATTGCGTCAACAACGACAGGTTGTGGGTTTGATCCCAGGGGATTGCACATACCTATGTAAACTGTATAGGATAATGTAATGTAAGTCGCTTTGGATAAAAGCATCTGCCAAGTGCCTAAATGTAAATGTAAATATTATTAAGCAGCATTGACTATAATGTAAGAGAATCACTTCATTAACAATGATGCCATTCAATTCCAATGTCAAAGACAGTCAAACACATTTCAACATAAGAAAGAGTCAAGAGCTCATCTAAAGGGAAAAGATAAACACTATCAGTAGCTATTATTAGCTATTATGTGTTTGTTATCAGCAGGTAATGCGATAATGAAGTGATCATTGAATCCTTAACTTCACCTGATTTAACTCATTCACTTGTTTATGTGTTATTTATGGAGATTCAAAACATTCGGTATGGAAGTCATGTGGACTGGAGTGGTCTAAGACACATTTTTTTGGATAACTGGATTCCTTCTTTAAGTAGCAACTGATAGGGATAAAATACTTATTCTTTTTTAAATATCCACGAGTCACACTGTAAGACATCTGTTTTTGATATGTTCTCTCAACAAAGGATCTTCAATAACTTCAATCTTATATAGTAGAAAAGTAAGTGTGTTATATTGTGTGTAATGAAAAATGAGTCTAAAACTTGTTACTAAAAACATTTTTTGTTGACTGGACTGATAGATCCAACTATGGGTTATGACTTGCTGATCTAAGATTTGAGTCCAGTTTCACTAGATCTCACTCCGTCAGGAACTTATTATATGCGAAAATATCAACTCCATTGTGAGTCAGTACTTTAACCCAACCTCCAGTGAGATAATGAGATGAAGGGAAGAACAGCAGGCAGGAGACAAAGTGACGTTAAATAAACTTAAAAATGGTTGAAGAACATAAGTTGTGCTTTATTGCTCAGTCTAGCTCTGTTAAACATCAGCTGACTAGAAACAGATTTAATAGGTGTAAATAAAATAAATGAACGAATACATATGATAAATGAATAATGTAATAAATGAGATAAATGAAATATAATAATAAAATGAAATAAAACAAGAAACAACAGTATATTTCTATCCCGATCTATCAGGACAAACAATTCCACATTTAACAAACAAGGGCTTTGAAATGTCACCAGCATTGATGTTTGTGATTTCAATGTTCAGGTCTAAGTGCACGATGCAGAGTCACTATTTCTTATTGTTGACTATATATGAGAATAGAATTGAATAGATTAGAGATTCCTGCATGATATTGCCTTCTTTTTCTTGTTTTCTCGGTGTAAGACAGACGTGTTTTAAAATGTGATCTGTTTCTGAGTTGCCGACTAGAACGCTCATCTCTCTGAGACATTGACAGACTACAATCTGTCAGAATCTGCTTCTTCAGTACAAACGTTGTGTCAGTAAATGATGATTGTGTGTTGTCAGCCCAATCCTGCTTAGATCAGCTCTGAGTGAATATGTTTGAATAAAAACTCTCTCTTTCAGCTCTCTGTTCATTATCTGAAGGCATTCAGCGCCGCTATCACTATATAAACATGAAGATGAACAGGACTGAAGCTCAGAGATACTGCAGAGAGAACTACACAGATCTGGCCACAGTCAACAACATCAATGACATGAACGAGCTGAAGAAGACTGTAAATAACAATCAGGAGCTCTGGATTGGACTGAAGAGAACAGATGAATGGAAGTGGTCTCTGGGTGATCCTGTGAAATATCTCAACTGGGAAACTGAACCATTAAATGACACAAATTACTGTGCTGTTATGAGAAATGGAAAATGGCGTCAGCAGAACTGTAATGTGCCGTCACAGTTTATCTGTTACAATGGTGAGTGACAGCAAACCTTCACTTCAAAAAACATGATCATAAGACAACAATAATAAACATCACAGTTAAGACCAGTGTTATTTTCGTAAACTAAAACTAAGATAAAAACGATTGTTAAAAAAAATATTTCGTAAACTAAAATAAATAAATAAAGAACCAAAATTAAAGGAAACTCACAAGAGTTGTGTAAAAACGAACAAAAATAAAATAATAATTATCAAAAATAAATAATAGTTTTCATAAATAACGAGGTCTTTTTCCCATTGTGGCTAATTCTGGCTGGACTGTAGCAGCAGCTGTTCTACTATAGATAGCAGTTTACGGTCATTTGCGTGAAGGATAAGACCGTAGCTTGCCTGCCTAGTCGGGTTTTCGACTGAAACTGGAAAAAGCAAGTGTATTGTCTTGGTGCAAGTTAAGATGTGTGGGGTTGAAGTAAGGGAAGAAAATCCGACAAACCTGAAAGTACATTTGCATTTGAATCACCGCTTGGAGTACAAAAACTTCATGATAAAAGATTCTGAATGGAGGAGTAATAAAAACGATGAAGCTTATGACGTTGCAGGCAGCTCGCAGTCCCGGTGTGAGAAGCAGCTGACTCTGTCATCGTGTAAATTTGTTCATATTCATATATACACACGCACGCAGACACACACACTGGATTATATCAAAGATGTTTATGTTGTAAATTTGATGATTTTGAAAATGTTTTATTTTATTTTCTCTGTTTTTGTTTAGATTGACAAGCTTACATTAAAGCTTTCATTCGGAAATTTGTGTCTTGTAACTCTGTTTTTATTACTCAAACTAAAACTGAAACTAAAATATATAAAAACTAATTAGAAAATGATTTACATTATAAAAACTAAATAAAAACTTAAAATTCAAGAAAAAAAACAAACTAAAACTAAAATTTGTGGCAAATTTGAAAACGATATTAAAATAAAAACTACTTTTAAAATGCAGAACTTAAATAACCCTGGTTAACACAGAATACATGAAGGATTGGACACTTCTGATTTAAGCAAATACTTAAAGACAGTCAAAGTAACACAGTAGCATCACTACATCTAATTCACTTCTCATCTCTGACTTCAGGTGTTTCAAAGGATTTAATTATCTGTCAATCAGAGACTTTAAGTCTCAGCTGTGGTGAGTTCTCTGAGTTTACATGTTCAGTGATTTAAATTCCACATAACATGATGAAAAAATAAAGATTTGTCAAACACAATTGTCTGTAATGTGACTTTTTATCAACAGACCAGGGAACTATTAAAATCCTTTCAGCCAATTACGGGCGTACAGACGGACAGACCTGCTCTACTGGAAGACCAGATGACCAGATCTCAAATGTTCTGTGCAGTCTGAGCACAACTCTAACGGTGGCCACTCGGTGAGAACAGAAAACATTATTAAAGAGCTGTCAGATATTATCAGATAATTGTTTATATATTTTTGCTGTTCCTTGTATTTGTTAACACAGATGTCATGGACAAACGAGTTGTTCTTTGGTTGTGAGGGATGCAGTCTTCACTGAACCTTGTGAGGGAAATTACAAATATTTGACTGTGTCTTATGAGTGTGTTGCAGCACCACCAAGTGAGTTTTACACCCAACTGATACCAAACCCTTACAAAACCGTATACAGCAGTAAAGTTGAAGTGTATTTTAAGTGTTATATATTTATTTATTAAGTATATAATTAACAGTCTGGTAGTAGTGTCACTGTAGGTGTACTATTGTTTACTGCTGGAGACTAATCTGGTCCTCTTCCAAGTTTATGAAAGTAGACTTTCATACTAAGTGTAGTCTAAGTTTAAGTCTGAGGCTTTAAACTTCAGTCCTTGCACACAGAATAACTTAGATGTCTGTCAAAAGCAAATCGTAGGAACTCATCCTTCAGGTCGATTGCCATGTACCAATCCTGACATCTGATAGTCTGAATGCACTTCTACGATAGCATCCTGAATGGTAGCTTGTGTTAATGCCTGTTCAGTGTACGCAGATCTAGAACGGCCCCACCTTTTTGGGGAAACTTAAGTGCAACCTTTAAAACAACTCAGCTAGAGGGACGAGCACGATCGCTTCCTCTGCCATAAATATGGCGACCTCGGTCCGAAGCATGGGAGCATCCTTGCCTCTGACTGAGGTTGAGAGGATGCCCCGAAACTTGGGCTGACGTCTGGCTAATAGGATCACGTAGCCGAGACGGATCATATCCCATAGCCAACGTGACGGCTGGGAAGCTCTTGTCAGGCTCCCAGGGACCGAGCCAGCGGTACGATCTGGTTCATCAACCTCCCGGAGGGTTTTTAGATGGTTGGCAATGCGTATCCCTCCCCTTGGGGAAGTACAGCACCCCCTACTCAAAACAGGTTGCCGCTGCTATGCAATTAAGCGTTTCTGTTGAATCTTCAGCTGCAAAAAAATGGTTCTCACACAACTGGAAAGAGCACTAAGGTTTAAAGGAGTCATATGGCGGAAATTTTTGTTTTTCTTTGGTTGTAAGTGGGCCATGGATGTATTAGACACGTAGAATTTTTTAAATTAAAGT
The DNA here is from genome assembly GCA_029783895.1 of Triplophysa bombifrons. Taxonomy (NCBI): domain Eukaryota; kingdom Metazoa; phylum Chordata; class Actinopteri; order Cypriniformes; family Nemacheilidae; genus Triplophysa; species Triplophysa bombifrons. Next base: position 24,182,502 of record CM056449.1, read on the forward strand.
TTCGGAACAAAAGATGCATTCTATCTAAAAGCGAATGTGAACCCAGTCCAGCCTGAAAAGCCTTGTGTAACCACACCCTGGGGAATGTAAATCACTTTGTAACAAGACATGACTTCAGACCGCCCAAATATAAACGCAAGTGAGGGGGGCATACTTGTAAATCTCATTGTATCGTCGCCGCCGCAACCATGTCGTGAAGACGCTGTGTTTAGTTGCGAAAAGAAAGACTCTTTCTTTGCCCTGCCAAAAGATAAACATCCGTATGTTCAAGTTTGTCCAGTGCATTTCTCCGAAGATTGTTTCACGAATGTGGAAGAGAGATTAAGAGCGGCTATGCAAGAAAGCTTAGGTTAAAAAGTGGGGTCGTTCCAACCATTACTTCGCTGTGTATTATCATAGTTATACTTTGTTATGGACTAACGCGAGTTGAGTTGTCGTGTGTTGGTGATCTGCAAATGCAGGCGCAATGTGAAAAAAGACAACATAAGACCTAATAATCAGTATCAATGTTCCAACTAGAGGTAACAAATGTCTTGTTTATTGTCTTTGTTGAGTCGCGACGGGACGTGGTGTAAGAGTCCTTGATCAAGAAGGGCCAAAGCGCTGGCGTTATTTATCATTTTACCATTCCCTGCTATAATGCGACCTTTCTCACACAACCTGTATGATTTATATACTTGTTTGTTTATAGTCTTTAAACGTTGTTTATAAAAGGTAAATTGGTTAGCCTCTAGGTTTTTATCTATTAAACATCATATTTTTAATAAAACCTTACCACTTACTTTACATCCTGCTCGAGTCACGCCTTCAATTATCTCCCAATAAAAAGTGAAACCAGTACGAGAACTAACACGACTTCAACACATCACACGGTGGCAGTAAACAAAGCAAAGAAACTGCGTTTCAACTCAATAAGACAAGATTAATCAATTCATCTGCAACAAAATGCTTCTCTCACTTTTTGCTTGGCACCTGAACAAGCTTTTTTCAAGACTTTTAGATGAAATCAGTTTCTGTAGATTGACATCTGAACTGTAAGTGTTGTAATGAATGAAAATCATGAGACTTGAATATTTATTTCCTTCAACAGACAGCAGTAAAGCATACATCATTGATACTTCTAGTAAAACTTGGAGAGACGCTCAGAGTTTCTGCAGACAGTATCATACTGATCTGATCAGTGTGAGGAGCCAGACTGACAATCAACTGATCCAGGACATCATTGAAAATACAGACACATCTGTCTGGATTGGTCTGTTCAAAGACTCGTGGGTGTGGTCAGATAACACTGACTCCACCTTCAGATACTGGAATTCTGGTCAACCTGATAATGATGGTGGTTCTGAAGATTGTACAATGACCAATATGAATAATGAGGGGAAATGGCATGATGTATCTTGCAGTGACTCTTACACTTTTGTGTGTCATGAAGGTGAGTTAATAAAAGTCAATGTGTGTGTTCGATGACAGACTTTTCTTCATGATGAAACTGATCTCAGTTCAGTTCAGTTTTGGTGTTTTGTTATCATGTTCAGTGTATGGTGTTTGTGTTTATTATGTGTTCAGATGAGCTGATATTGATCCAGAAGAATCTGAGCTGGACTGAAGCTGTGAGATACTGCAGAGAGAATCATGTGGATCTGGTTTCAGTTGATTCACAGGAGATTCAGCTCATGGTGACTGGAGTTCTTCATCAGGCCTCGACTGCTGAGGTGTGGCTGGGTGTGTGGCACTCCTGCTCTGTGGGGATCTGGTTCTGGGTAAATGAAGAGATTGTGTGTTATCAGAATTGGGCTCCGGGGAATGAAACGGCAGTAGACAACTCTGAGAGTGAAGTGAGATCTGGAGCGGTTCAGTCTGGAGGAGATCATCTCTGGATCAGTCTTCCTGGTTCTCATACACTCAACTTCATCTGCACAATAAAATAGAAATAAGGAGACTTTTTTGTTCCTTGTTAACTTTCGATTTGTTATTTAGCAATAGGGAGCATTTAAACGTCAAGGATCAGGGACTATATTTTAGAGGAAGAAATGCTTAAAGTTATTTTTTAAGAAATTTTCATTTATTACCTCTTTAGGCTTTAATACTTTATTGTAAAAAGGTAGCTGAGGCTACTGCTTTGTTGTGAATAAATCATGACTGAACGGGGTTTTCTGTTTCACATAGCACCTTAAATTATTCCTTTAGATTATTCTATACTTGATATTAAATCTGGTGAAGGTTGACTTTCATTCTGCATGTGTAGGATTCATGTAATGGTGATGGATCAGCTTAAATAAACTATGATCTAAAGAAAGTATTTTCTCTCCTGACTTTTCACTCCATCCACAATCGTCACGGATATTAAAAATGTTTAGATTTATTATATGAAAGTGGCAATTAAGCTGATATTAAACTGAAATAATGACATTTATTAATATTTCTGAATGCATGCATAAAAACATTCTACTTCCATCAGCCAGCCAAGTCATGTGAGACTCTATGCTTTTGATGGGGCTGTCTTCTGACTCTACGACAAGATGAAATGAACACTGCTTGGTGTGCATACTACACGCTGCTAAATGTACCACTGGATGTTAAAGTGAATGAGATAATGAAGTGATAACAAACATAATCACTGATGGACAGAGAAACAACGAAAAAGAGAAATATATAAAACACAAGAGCCACAGCCTAGATAAAAGAAAACATTTAATCTTCACAACTACAGTTACCATCTCAACTTCCTGAAACACTATCTTCAGTTGTTTGAGAATAAACAGAGGATAAAGGTCAAGTGTGTGAAATTTAATGGCATCTAGCATAGATGTTGCGAATTGCAACCAATGGCTCACTCCACCCCTTCCTTTCGAAACCCAAAGGCTACACCGGACTAAGATCTTGTCACATTTTCATTTATTTAACGAATGAAAAAACATATTTACAAAAGACTCTGTAAAGCAGTTTGTCTGTTTAGAACTACTGTAGAAACAACGTGTTGAATTCCATGTGAGGGGACCCGAGTAATATAATCATATACTGTGTGTCAAAATGTTGATTGGTTTATGACCCTCCTGTCAAAGATCACCAAACCTGTCACCCAAAAGGTTCTTTTATGGCCTGTCAGTCTTGATGACATATATGTTTTACGACTGTAGTGAGTCCTCTGTCCCCTCCCTACTGTAGGCAGCCTGCACAGTACACACCACCCCACACCCTAATCAAAACTGTGCTTTCAGCATGGCTGATTTTCTGCTAGGCTACATGCTGCGAAAACGGTTGTGTTTGTACATTATAGAGAGAGAAAGTAAATGTTTACACTGTAAAAAATGTTCCGTAAATTTTACGGAAAAATACCGGCAGCTGTGGTTGCCAGTAAAATTCCGTACTAAATACAGGAAAAGAACGTAAACAGTCTTGCAGTTTAAAACTTCAGGGCACAAACTTCAAGCTGTGTATGAACTTAATACAATTGAGTATTTTACATTAACAGAATTTCTTTATATAAAATTGAAACTTGGTCCAAATGCACAAAAGTGAAAACATTACATTTACTTCATTTTCTTCTTTGTAATTTGTTATTAAAACACCAAAGTCACTTTTAAACAAAGCAACATGCAGCATGACATCGGGACGCCATTGCCTGACCTTGACTTAAACACAGACTCCACTCTTCAGCATAGTGGTGACCCACAAAACATTAAATATCAGGAAAAAAAGAGAGAAAATACAAATTCCGTAGTTTTTACGGAAAAATACTGGCAGCTGTGGTTGCCAGCAAGCAACCGTAAAATTACGGGAACATCCTGTTTTTATTCATCCAATCAATTCACAGTGGAAAACATGAGCCACACCCACTATTCATCTTGTAAATACGTCAGAATACTGAAGACGATGTTCACTTCTGCTTCACAGGGACTGCAGCATAACAGCCATGACTTGATGCTTTATTGGTTTAATCAAAGTCACCGTTTTTGTGATCAGTGTTTGCTTGAGTTGGCCTCTTTCAGCCGTCATAAATAAATTACCATTTTTCTTTGGGCTGCTATGACATTGTTTTATATAAAACATAGTTTTGTAGCAAATGACAACAAGTGAAAATGTGATTAGATTATTTCAAAAGCTAATTCTACAATGTTGTTTAATTACTTTTTTGTTTGTTTCAAACGTCTAAATGAATTTACATTTAAAATTCACATTTCCAGAAACAATCAATATAAAAGTTGAATTGTTGAACCGTCAAAAGATTTGCATTTGGTCTTTGACTCACACATCAAGAATAAGAGTATGAATCTCAACAGTGGTGACTAACAATTGAAAATCTTACAGCCGCAATGCATGCTGGGAGTCAATGATGATTTTTGTGCTTTGATGATACCCAGAATGCATTGCGTTTATCTTTAATGGTTTTTTTCTGTTGTCACCATTGTTGAGACAAACTGTTATTTTCTTGATATGTGCTAGAACATCTATTATGTGTCACATGTGCTGTCAAAGACTTTCAGTATATTATTTAATTTCATGCAATATCATAAACGATGATAACAAATAACTTTAAAGCACAACCTAAACTCTCAACCATGTATTTACTCTCCAACCTAAAGAAGTTAATAGTTAGCTTTGTCTGAGCTTTTACCCACCTGTTTCGGTCTATGTTTCAACACACAGATATCAAAACTGGGCAAAGACTTCTTCACATGTAAAGCAAAGGGTCAAGATCCCAACTAAAGCAAACACTCATCACCATAATGGTGACTCAACGAAACCATTAACATGTAAACTTGTGTTAATTTTCAATTAGAACTTTTGTAGATGTGCAACAGAAATAAAGTGACAGTGGTGTCTGTAAGTGAAGGTGATAAAAGTGTTTGTGGAGTTAAAAACAACTCCTTGTGAAAACTATGGAATTTCACTGTTCAATTCCCAGAGAATTTGACAGTGTTTTTCGTATTTTTGCTGACGTTTTTTGACAACAGTTTTCTCTGTGAAAACTACAGAATTTCACTGTTAATTTCACAAGCACTTTAACAGGGTTTTTCCGTATTTTTCACGGATGCTTTCTGATAACATGTTTTTTGTGTGAAAACAACAGAATTTTACCGTAAACTTCACGGGCATTTTTTACAGTGTATGTGTTGTTTCTTTGTTTTATGACTTTTATCTTGCAAATGAGTTTGGGTTCCGTATTCTTATCAAAGTGTCATTGCCCCCCACTCTCCCAGGCTCAGTTATGTCGACCAGTCAGTCACATAAGGCCTTTTTAAAATTTTATGGCCTGTCAGTCTTGTTGACTTGTTGACCATTATTACATAATTTGTGTCTGTTGCAGGGGGGAATGCCATGGCAGTGATGCCCCATTCAGGATTTTGTTGTTTTGTTAGTGAGCTAAGATCCCTCCTGCCGGTCTCTATACCAGTACTGGCCCTAACTGCTACAGCCTCTTTATCAACACACAAGAAAATAATGAAGCACTTAGCACTACAGAAGTGCTTGGAAGTTGTCAGAAGCCCTGATTGGAGCAACATCAGACTTGCAGTGAAAAAGGTGTCTTATGATGCAACAAATACATTTTCATTGCTTGTCAACGAACTTGCAGTGAAGGGTCCACACGCTGCACATACTGTTATTTATTATAAATCCATACCATACTGTTCATGGTGTTTTATGATGTGCTTCTTGACACCCTTGGACAAACATCAGTGCACCCCATTGGCGCTAGTATTGTGTCATCCAACAGAATAGTTGACATGTTTCATTCAATGACATCTAATAATGTAAAAAAACACATTGTTCACTCTCTCAGAGATCCGGAGTCTTGTCTCAGAGTGGTACTGGCAACAACTGCTTTGGGAATGGGAGTGGATGTAAAAAAATTGCAGCACACAGTTCAGTATGGGCTGCCAAGAGACATTGAAACCTACATGCAAGCATATGTAAGACCAGCTAGAGATGGCTCTCCTACCCATTCTCTCATTCTGTATTATGGAAGGCAGCTTATTGGCATTTCACAAAAATTGTGTGAATATGTAAATAATGATAGTTCCTTTAAAACATGAACACAATTACTCTACCTGTTTGATGGTGAGATTGTGCAGCCACTTGCATTAAAAAACATGCCTGCTGTGACAACTGTGCTAAAATGTCTCAGTGCAAAGGACAGTTGTGATAGTAGAAAACCACACAAAGTGAGAACGGTCAGTGAACCACAAATAGAATTTGCCCGGCAGTTATGTTGAAATGATGTTAATGGATGACTATCGATTAACAAAGTTCGGGAGAAGCCAGAGCATATAATTAAGACCGGCTGGTTCGCAATCAGCAATCAAAGTCACTACCCTATCAGCTCAAGGGAACCACCACATAAGTAGACAAGGATTCTTACCTGAAGCCATCTCTAAAGGATTACACATCCCACCACCTCCCCAGCTCCTCTAGAAGAGCTCTTGTCGAGAGCAGGATGCCGGGGGGTGAGTTCTGGGTTCGGCCGTTTCCGAGCTCGGCACACATGCCCCTATTGGGGGGCGGGAGCGTTCCGGGTTAGGAAAGAACCGGCAAGCTCGGAACCCGCTCCCCAGACAGCACGCCAAACACGCATACTTTTACCCCCCCTGCTATCTTCATTATCTGCTCAGGTAAACTCGTGAACATAAAAATGTCAATGTCAAATAATTTTGCATTCTTTATTTAATTATACCGATGAGTTTTTTTCAGGTAATCCATGTACTGTATATTTACTTCATTTGTTTATATTAAATATTTCCAAATACGTTTTTCCTAAACAAACAGTAACTACATTTAAAAATATGTGGATCAGTATAAAGTGTTTTCTAACATGCATTATATTTCTAACATGCACCTAATTAGATTTTTCTCACTGCCAGACATGAAATAAGTACATTTATACAGTTGTTTAAGCAACATGCATTTGTATCCTCTTCAATTTACATTTACATTTAACAAAAGTGATGAAAAAATGTAAAAATATTGGCGTGTTTTAATCAAAAGTATGTACCGTTAGCTTTTATGTATTTATATATACAGCACTCTGCCCTGTTTTCTTTTAAAGAGGCACCATCTTGTCAGTCCATTTACTGTACATGACAATAGAGATCATGTAGTTACTGGTGTTCAGTTTCTATATGTTACAGGTCAAAGAGTTTTTTTAAGTATCTTGGTGCGATAACATTCTTGCTTATGTTCCCATATTTATCCAGTAATATGTTTGGAATTAAGGTTGCGAAGAGAATTTGCTTTGCAGGATGGAGAGGAAGTATAACACCTTCCTGGTGTGACTTAGATTTGTTGATGTTTTAGTACAGCAACCATTGCATTAAAGCGATAACAAGCAACTTTTTGACCTTAAAATAATGTGGTAGGACAACTTTTAACTGGACAAATGTTACTTCTGTTGCTACCTTAACAGCCTCCTATCGTATTGCAACTTTGGGGTTCGGGCCGGTACAAGCCCCGCCTTTCCCCTGCTTAATGGCATACGTCACGTTTCACTCATAGCCAGGGAGGAGTTAGCGAAAATCAAACAATAAGACGAAACAATCTAGTTCAATGCAAGTCTCCAAACCCTCACCATGGCAGAGGCGGCTAATAAAACAAAGAGGAAAAGAGAGAGAGTGATCGGACATGATTCGTTGCAAGCTGCAAGAGGCAACGGATTGCAAAACGGATGGAGACCTAATGTTAGCCTTCCTGCTACTCAATTTGAAGTCTTGTATGTACATTTTTCTTACTGTCCTGTACTTTTTGTGTACTGCCTGTTGGTTGGCTGAAGGAACAAGGTGAAAGGCAGGGCCGGCTCTGAGTTGGAGGCCTCAGAGGAGGACCCCATGGGAAGCAGAGAGTGAGACGGGCAGTGCGGCGATGCTCGACGCAGGAGGTTCTGACTCCCCCAGGGTGAGAGTGCCTACCACGCAGTCCTCCGGAATGGACACTAGACCGGAACGAGAGAGGTCTTGATGACAGCTGGGAGGGGAGCCGCGAACCAGGTCCTCCCGAAGCTGCCGCCGCCGCACCAGGTGTGGGAACGGCTTATAGACCCACTCCTCCCACTCTGGAAAAGATGGAGGTTCGTTCATCCTGCCAACAGGAAGAAACTCACCAACACCTCGGGGACGGAAGCCCTCCTGGCCTCGACCTCCCGAGCATAGTCCCGCATGGAATGGTGGCCTTGGGGTGGGAATGGGCCACCTCCAGCATGGGTCTGTGAGGCTATGGCCTTCCACCACACTGAGTTGGAAGTACACAGCCACCGCCTCATGTCTGTCCTGCCTGCTGTGTTCATAATTGGCGAGTTCGTTTAGTCGTGATTCACACGGAAAGAACCTCTCTGAGCTGCTGTACCCCTACACTCCTAGCCAATCTCTCAGGTCAGCCGACCAGCTGCCCCTGAATGTGCCTAAAGCTAGGCTTAAGCTCAGAGGGGATCGACCATTTGCAGATGCAGCAACAAAACTTTGGAATGGACTGCCGCTGTACATTAGACAGGAATCTTCTCTTCTTAAAACCCTCCATTTTCTTTCGCTTTTGACACCAGGCTGAGTGTTGATTTTATGTGTATACCTGCATATTTTTTATCTTCTTTTATTGTGTTCTTTATATTTTTATGGTGCTTCTATTATATTATCTATTTATTCTGTTTTATCATTTTGTGCAGCACAAATTGTGCTATACAAATGTGGTGAAGTGCCCCTTTAAGCTTGTCCCCGCCCCATGATTATGTTGCAGGCCTTATTTGGACTATATAAGGGGCATCCCTAGAGTGGTAGGATATTGCATAATCCTTGCGTCATCGGGTTGTTGGTTGCCGGTGCCCGAGTGCTCTGGGGGTGAGGTACGTGTTTTAGTATGGTTTGGCATCTAGCTGGTGTGGATGTTTACTGACTTTTCTGTGTAGCTGGTGTCTGTCTGGAGGTACGAATCATACTGCGTGAGGGTGTTCCCTTTACATTGCTGCTGTAGCTCCAGCGTAGAGAAGAGAATCGAGCGCACACACGCGTTGTGCTGCGAGTGACTGCCGCGCTACTGCTTGTTACGTGAGGTAGGTGTTTGGGTATGGCAAGCCAAGAGGGTCACAATTACGCCATAGATTAAACGCGTTTGTATCGGAACGCCGTTTTTGACGGCGTTTTAAACAGTATTTGCGCCGCAAAATACGGCGTCGCGATTCCAAACGCCGTAAAAAACGCGCGAAAAGCCGTTCATCACGCCGTATTTGACGGCGTTTTAAGGCGGCCGAAAAGCGCCGCTTTTTGCGCCGCTATCTTGCCATATGACGGCGTAAAAAACGCCGTTTTGGTTTTACAGAGCGCGCGTCATTTACGGCGTTTCGTCTGTTGTATAATGAGCCCCTCCCAGTGATTTCCAAAGCCAGTGAATTTGAACCGTTGTCAACCAATCCCTGATGAACTGAGCCAGACCAGACCAATATGCCACTGATCATTTCACAGGATTGTATTATGTGCGCAGTGTTTGCTAACATTAAACAAATTATTGCGTGCTTTCTGAAGAAAATATTGATTTTCTTTGGTAATCTAAGGTTTCACAATGTCGTCAACATGGTATAAAGGCCAACCAATCCCATTGTATGTATCTTGCTTATTACATAAGCTATAGCACATATTGTCTACGTAAAATGCAAAATAGCAATCGGTTGAAATATTGCATAATATTATTATCATAGTGTAAATAATTCCTGATACAAACGGTGTCAGACAAAGTAAAACGTAGAGTTCCTTCCCTGTGTAGAAGCGTTGGTTGTCGTGTGGCCTGCTGAGTACCACATTCGATTCATGATTTGTTTTATGGTCGTTTTTCGGTTCGAGGCCCGCTCAGATCACCGGTCATTTTTTACGTTGTTGGTCTTGATCTATTTATCTGTATCGCCGGGTAGTTTTTAGATTTATATTTCAGTACTTAATGCGTGGTCAGTATGAAAAGAGAGTCTGGAATGAGAGATCTTTTTATAAAACGGATCTGCACTTGATTTTTGCTGCTGAACTCACACATCAGTGGACTTTCATGCTAAAAACAGGACGAACGAACAGTAATAGATGCTGCATTTACGGATTTAGCAGACACCTTTATCCAAAGCGGCTTACACGGGCCTTTTAGTCCTCGCATGTCTTTTATCAGTAGCCCAGGTGATTGTGGTTTCCGTATTACAAAAATTGATTGACTATAAGGATGCGCAATAATGTTGCGCAATGATGGTTATGTAACAAGCATGGACTTATTTATTAAATATAGCAAACACAGCCTAAGTCAATGCCAAATGCCTTGCCGTTTACCTCCGTGAATAGGCTGACGCTATATCGTGTCTGCAAAGAAGCATACAATGAACAGCCCCTTTTGAAATGGAAAAACATTATGCATTATTTTCTAATTTTCAGCACATGGATATAGGACTCAGGCACAGTGACCCACCCATGCAGCCAAGCATTTGCAAGAACGTAGCAAAATTGAGTCGGGATGCGCGCATTTAGCTACAAAAAATTGTCGGTTTGCACAAAGATGGTTGTTAAGCCTACGGATCCCTTTGCTCCGAATAATAGCCCTTATTTAACGTGATTACATATACACTGTAATCATAATAACATAATTAAAAAGCAGATCATTCATATTAACGCACATATTTATTCTAGGCTTAATTAAGTTTATTCACTACATATTACTGCAAAAGCTGCATATGCTATGTCCACTTCAAGAAGAGCGAGTCTGATTATTGCGTTAAATGAATTAACATACTGTATACTAAAGAAAATAAAGTGAGGCACACGATCGATGTCAAGGGTTATTCCAAGTTGTTAATACACAAAAATGATCTTACTCTGACTGAAACATCTAAAATGTGCACATCAGAATGTATGTGTCTCGCAAGCATAATTATGTCTCAACTGAATGCTTGGTGAACTGCCGGGGGAAATATTTGATCCGTCCGGTCATAAGGCCTTAACACTGGATGTCAATCAAACGAATTCAATTAATTAAACATAGATACAAATACCTTTAGAATTTACCTAGATATGGTTGCCAGTCATCCTCACTAAGATTAAGAAATGTACTGGCTGTTGAAATCAGCGGGAGGGGCTCATTATACAACAGACAAAACGCCGTAAATGACGCGCGTAAAAAACGCCGTTTTGGTTGCACAGAGCGCGCGTTATTTACGGCGTCATATAGCAAGACAGCGGCGCAAAACACGGCGCTTTTCAGGGCGCAGTAAAACACAGTTAAATACGGCGTTATTATGAAGGTAAATCAGTATCAAAACTTTAGAGGAGGTAGAATTTAAGTTGTTCACTTGTTAAGTAAGTATTTGTACCGGTACACTAAAATGTACATTCACTATGTGAAAACGTGTAGAATAAAAAACTTAAATTGAATGTTAAAATTTGTACTCGTGGAGGAAAATCACAAATCTGTTTTCTGAATTTGAAGTTGCAGAGAAAGTCACAAATGTGTAGACTGCATTTATAAAATACATTGGTAGATACAAATGTTTTGCACGTATTTACACGTTTTCCTGTTCAGATCTAAATTGCAACCACAAATAGACATCTACAACCTCGCAACCTGTCATTGCAGTTTCAAAGCATCCCGCATTGACTTTTGCAACTACTTTCGCGATAAACCCGTTGCAAAATTAACTTTAAGCTAAGAGGCGACAGAAGGAGCAGCATTTGATGACGTCATGTGGATGGGCCACACTGCCCCCTAACGGCAGGAAAATCAAAATGAAAGGATCTAGCAAATAATAGTTAAAAAAAATAAACTATAAGGTTTTGATATAAAGGTTCTACTAAAGTTATATAATAGGAATGCTAGAGTGGTAAGCTATAGTTTTTGAAAACCATGGGAAAACTATATAATATGAATTACTACTATGCAAGTACAATGATATGGTTATTTTTGGATTTACTGTGGATTTACTACAACTATGAAGTGTATAATTGTAGTACAACTATTTATTTTGTGTTGACCATTTACTATGGTCTCACTGGAAAGAAGGATAACTATATAAGTATGGATACAAATAAATGTTATCTGGATGCTTCTTTTCGTGTAACCTTGGTTAAAAGCATTTGATAAAGGTAGTGCATTTATGTATTTGATGTGTTAAAATAAAAAATGTGCTGTTGCTATTAAACATGTTTGATGCAGTATTGTATTTAAGGACATATTGGTTTGCGTTATTTAACAATAATGAGAGGCGGGTCGGGTCGACCGTGGATTAACCAGCGGCTCATAGCGGACCACTAGCAGAAATGTGGCGGCTGCCGCTGAAGTCCCGCTGGAAAAATGATTAGCAAAACCCGGTGGACAACAGACAGTTGACATCGGTTGCCCGCCAACTTTACCACTGGGCCGCTGGCCTTCTTTTAGCTGGGGTGACTGTGAATCATTTAACCATCTTTCCCCATAGATAATTCAATTCGATTTGATTTATATAGCGCTTTTCACAATGTGTTCAAAAGCAGCTTTACAGAAGAAAATATATTAAAAAAAATTAATAAAGCTATGTTAACGGAATTTACCGAAACTAAGCTAATTTAAGATATAATTGTATTATATTAATGTATTAACTATAATAAAGATAAAATGGTAAAGAACAAGAGTTAGGAGAGTAATTTGTTATTAAAGGAAAACAGTGTTTACTTATAAAATGCAGCTATGCATAAGTCTCAGACTTCACCCAAACTGAAATTGAGATATCATCTCATATTAGTTAAATTATATGAGAATGCAGCGTCAACCGATTACATGCAGATTTAAGTTTGAAAATTACTTAATCAATATAATTGTTGCAAAAAAAATGTATAAGCTTGATTTCTAAACAACCTTTAAAACGTTCACAAAAACATTTAGATATGATTTATTTTTCTCCACAAAGCATGAAACTAAATAAAAATAATGACCATGACTCACTTCAGTAGGCTGTGTGAAGGCTGTTTTATGAAACGGGTTTTTCGGTTCGCTCTGTGTAAACTTAAAATGCGTTTCTGTTAACCCTTTACTGAGACACTTTCAAACCTGAAATTAATAATATCGTGTACGTTTGTTGTGGATATCTTGTGTACCTTATAATATCCAATGCTTTTTGTTTTGTATTCGTTTTGATACTGTAACTGCACAAATATATTGCCTTATTTTTGTTTCTTTTAGATCCACTGTGTCACTGTGTCATTGTAATGAGGCTCAGTAAGTTTGCAATGCAGGCTAAACATTTAGCTTTTATTTATTCCATTTGACAGTGGAAGGATGGAACGGGAGATTGACAGACGGATCAGGGCAGCTTCTGTAGTAATGCAGTCGCTGTACCGGTCTGTCGTGGTGAAGAAGGAGCTGAGCCGCAAGGCGAAGCTCTCGATTTACCGGTCAATCTACGTTCCTACTCTCACCTATGGTCATGAGCTGTGGGTCATGACCGAAAGGACAAGATCGCGGATACAGGCGGCCGAAATGAGCTTTCTCCGCAGGGTGGCCGGGCGATCCCTTAGAGATAGGGTGAGAAGCTCGGTCACTCGGGAGGAGCTCAGAGTAGATCCGCTGCTCCTCCACATCGAGAGGGGCCAGCTGAGGTGGCTCGGGCATCTTTTCCGGATGCCCCCTGGACGCCTTCCCGGGAAGGTGTTCCGGGCATGTCCCACCGGGAGAAGACCCCGGGGAAGACCTAGGACACGCTGGAGGGACTATGTCTCCCGGCTGGCCTGGGAACGCCTCGGTGTCCCCCCGGAAGAGCTGGAGGAAGTGTCTAGGGAGAGGGAAGTCTGGGCAGCCCTGCTTAGACTGCTGCCCCCGCGACCCGGCCCCGGATAAGCGGAAGAAGATGGATGGATGGATGGCATTTGACAGTTTTTTCTTTGAATTTTTTTAAACGGCAAGACATTTGGCATTGACTTGGGCTGTGTTAGCTATATTGAATAAATAAGTCCATGCTTGTTACATAACAATCATTGGGCAACATTATTGCGCATCCTTATAGTCAATCATTTTTTGTAATACGGAAACCAAAATCACCTGGGCTACTGATAAAAGACATGCGAGGACTAAAAGGCCCGTGTAAGCCGCTTCGGATAAAGGTGTCTGCTAAATCCGTAAATGCAACATCTATTACTGTTCGTTCGTCCTGTTTTTAGCATGAAAGTCCACTGATGTGTGAGTTCAGCAGCAAAAATCAAGTGCAGATCCGTTTTATAAAAAGATCTCTCATTCCAGACTCTCTTTTCATACTGGCCACGCATTAAGTGCTGAAATATAAATCTAAAAACTACCCGGCGATACAGATAAATAGATCAAGACCAACAACTTAAAAAATGACCGGTGATCTGAGCGGGCCTCGAACCGAAACACGACAATAAAACAGATCACGAGTCGAAGGTGTTACTCAGCAGGCCACTTGTCATCCTACAATTAAACAAAAGGAAGGCACCTTAAGTTTATCTCTGTCTGACACCACTTGTACCAGGAATTATTTATAGTACAATGATAATATAATGCAATATTTCAACCGATTGCATTTTTGCATTTTACGTAGACAATATGTGCTATAGCTTATGCAATAAGGTAGATACATACAATGGGATTGGTTGGCCTTTATACAATTGTTGACGACATTGTGAAACCTTAGATTACCAAAGAAAATGACTATCTTCTTCAGAAAGCACGCAATAATTTGTTTAATGTTAGCAAACACTGCGCACATAATACAATCCTGTGAAATGATCAGTGGCATATTGGTCTGGTCTGGCTCAGTTCATCAGGGATTGGTTGACAACGGTTCAAATTCACTGGCTTTGGAAATCACTGGGAGGGGCTCATTATACAACAGACGAAACGCCGTAAATGACGCGCGCTCTGTGCAACCAAAACGGCGTTTTTTACGCCGTCATATGGCAAGATAGCGGCGCAAAAAGCGGCGCTTTTCGGCCGCCTTAAAACGCCGTCAAATACGGCGTTATGAACGGCTTTTCGCTCGTTTTTTACGGCGTTTGGAATCGCGACGCCGTATTTTGCGGCGCAAACACTGTTTAAAACGCCGTCAAATACGGCCTTCCGATACAAACGCGTTTAATCTATGGCGTAATTGTGACCCCCTTGGCTTGCCATATTTGGGGGCCATAGCTATGGGCTGGCATCTAGATCGCGTGTTTACTACTGGAGGTACAGTGTATTGTTCGAGGGCTTCCTACATCGCTACGGGAGTTCCGGTTTCCTGACTGAGGTTTGATCACACGTGTAACACTGCGTGTTGGGAGTGACTGTTGCTCTTCGGCTCGGTAGGTCCATTTATACGGTGTATATGCGGTTGTGGGATTGTAATTGTTGCATCTGTATGACCCGGGAATTCCTCTATACAGTTAATGGGAGAAAGGAATGGTTTGCCGGATGCTTGAACGGAAGTCTTGCAGATCGGGGGTTAAAGTCTGCGTTTGATCACGACGCTGGTTGACCTCAACACTGCTGTTTTGCTTTTGTTTATTTGTTTGTTTTGGTTATAATTATTTTTGGTTTCTAATTGTTATTTGTTTACAGCCGTTTCTTCCAACTGCCTTGCTTACAGTTGTATTGGACAACTGTGTTGCGTGCAGCTGTTGTGTACGGCTATTTATGTTTTTTTCGTTTCTTTGCCTTTTGTAATATTGGGCTTGAGTTTAGATTTGGATATAATTGTTTAGTTTGGGTCTTTGTTTATTTTTGCCTTGCTACTATCTGTAAGCAATGGTGTTTATTTGCTTTTACTTGTTTATTGTTTGTAACTGTAGCAATTAATGCGGTGTTCTGAGAGGCTGCACTTATATACCTGGTTGATTGTTGTTTTCTTTCTGCAGGAGCGGGGTGACCCTAACGCGGGCAGGCTAGCCATCTTATGCCTGGTGACGGGAATTCTCTTTAAGTGTGCGGTAGATGTGTTCTTGCAGTGTAATTCACTAGTGTTTGTGTGTGCTTGCGAAGTTGGGGGCACGGTGTCCTCATTGCGGGCTAATTTGAGGCCAATCGCTTAGCCTGCCCAGTTAATGGTGAACCCCAGCTCCGCCCCGAGAGTCTGCATGTCTGGGTATTGATTGAGCTTCGTTGCTCCTACCACCAGTGGTCTGGCCCTCTAGCACCATTGTATTATTGACTCTAGTAGCCTTTTAGAATATTTATGTCAAATAAAGAAATATATTTTGCTGTACTTCTCAGGTCTACGTCTCAGTGTCTTGTGATTGTGTGTGAGAGAGAGAAACGAACTTGTGTGCCCTGGTAGGGGTATTTCCCCAGCTAGTTTAATGCTGGGGTGGCATAGTCGTGACGTATTATACTTTTGCTATATGAGAGCGTGCTCTCAATTACCCGAAATGCCACACAAATAAAGTGGATTGGATTGCTTTAAAAACTTTCTGAGCGGCAACTACATGCCGTATACTTATATCAAAATTAAGCTCCAGAAAATTGGGATTTCTAAAAGGGCCAACACATTTTAAACCTTAAAAATATTGATAAGTATATTCGAAAGATATAAAAATCTGTTATATTCGTGAAAGATACACTGTTAGAAATTACCAGCATTTCACAATAATTAACAGTATTATTTTACAGTAACTTGTTGTAATTAAGTTTCCCTGTAATATCCCAATGAATACCTATAAAAACTACAATATCCTTGAATTTTACAGCATTTAACTCTTATTTTACAGCAAAATCTTGCAATCTAAAACGTGCTGTTATATCACAACAAGGTCTGTAATATCACAGCAACACAGTGAAAAAAATTAAGGATTTCACAGCATTAAACCGTATTATTACAGTAAAATACTGTATTGAAATATGACCTGGGAAGTCACATGACATAACAGAACTGTTTTGAACTGAAGGCGCCATCGTGTCCCTCTTCTATTCCGGGCTGAATGGAGAAGGTGAGCAGCATGCATGTTTGCAGCACTTACACCCATGTTATTTTAATATGATAATATTTACTTTCAAATAAACGTTTATCGCATGACACAGTTCACATTTTTTTAGCAAGTGCCCGGAATTGTTGAAAGTTCTCTCACAGCATTTGCTAATAGTAGTAATGTTAGTAATGACGAGAGTTTTGCTATACTTTTTCATGTCACTATCACCGTTTAGACAAATCTGGTGTTTGTAAAGTTTATAAAACCAATGATGGGACAAACATTACTATTTATGTATGCACATTTCTGTAATTAGTCAAGGTTATCATAGATTAGCAGGTTAACCGTTAGCTGCTTAACTTTAATAACTTAGTGATTCAAACGGCCCATGAAAAAATATTTTTTCCAGCGGATATCCTAGTTACAATATGACTGAGCTAACTGAAGTAAGTTAGTCTCATGTCTTGTTCGACAACGGGAGGGTTTTAACATAGGGTTCCCACTTGTCCTGATATGAATGAAAAATAATTGTAAAAATTGTAAATGCAACGGGGACTACTTTCAGGTGCTGCGTGATATCACTGCGCCCATGGTACGTTTGCAATGTTCCTTGATTATTACGCCAGAATGAGAGTATAGTTCCATGTTAAATCAGCCTAGAAAATTGCCACGTTTCAGTTTCCGTTAGTTTTATTGCACGTTCTAACTTGAGAAGAGACCGGAAATCTTAGTCACTTTGCGGGCGAGATGCTAATGGTCTAATCTGATCCAATGATCTATGCTAGGCTGGAGCTATACGTGGTATCGCCAGACTCAGGGAACTGCTGGATGAACGGGAGAAAGGTAAAAATCAATTGTTTTACTCGAGGGGAGGTGGAAAATGAGCTTAATTCCCCAAATGGTGGAATATCCCTTTAATTAGTTTGATAAAATACACCTGTGTTTACAACACTATTACACTGAACATTACTTCTGTGGGATGGGTCTATTTAGACAGTCACAACAGAGAATCAAACTGCTGACCATTCAGTCATGAGACGACTTGCCCCAACTTCTGAGCTATAACCGTCTCCAATAGAATTGTTACCCTGTGATGCCCACTCCTAGGTGTGTCAGGTGGGGCCCAGCAGATTTGCCAGAGGGGAAGACCGAGGCAACGTTGGAGAATATGAAGAGTGATCTGCTGAACATCTACTCAGGCATGTCATCTACTGTCTTTTTGGGTAATTTTGTTTAGACTTTAGTAATTGGTCAAGATCTGAACACTGAGTGTGTTGGGCGGCTACAAGACCAAATTGTTACTTGGGTACTAACAATACATTTGTATGTCTGTATACACAGAGGAAGGAATGAGTGGGGCAGAGAGAACTGTGCAACACTGGACAACCCCAAGATCCGTGATGTTCTGGCCTGCTATGATCCAGACTCTGACAAGGCTGCCAGCATCCTGCTGCTCCTAATGTTGTACTTCAAAGAGCCAAAAGAGAGTTTGATGCTTGAAGTTGATGTAAGATTTTTTATTCAAATATTTCAAATGCAAAACGAGTGATTACATTATCAACATTTACCTTGCTTGATTTACTACTTCTGACAAATGAACAATATTTATCCTTTATCCTAAATCCATGCTATTGTGTGTTAACTATGTTACAGCCATTTGCCACTGCTGTGGACGTCAATACTGCAGAACACCCCTGCACCCCCTGCTTGATCATTCAAGGTAATGTTACTTTGATCTAGTATCGACATTTCTGACTCATTATTTTGTTTTCATTCTAGAAATCTACATGACCACAAGAAATAATAATAATAATTAGAATAACATTTGTATAGCCCTTTGTATCTTAAGCAGATCGCAAAGTGCTCATAACACATAATGTTGTATCTTTTCATTTCAGGCGACATGATGAAGCCCTCTGGATGGCTAATATCCATCGAGGGACATGTCGTGATGGGCCCACACCCTTTCTTTTTACACGGAGTAGCTGCTTTCTTCAGCAGCTATTACGTCTTCAACATTGAGTATCCTGCCGCTGGATCGTCGACGCTGGAGTTCATTCAAAGGTATTTTATAAAGATCACATTTAATCTTGTAATTCACATTATAGTACAGGCTTCCAACTCAATGATTGTTTTGAGGTCTAAAATGCTGACAAACGAGGTACCTGAGGCTAGCCTGGTGAGACCATCCTGATCTCGCAAACTCATTCAATTTCGCTCTGCAGATCAGTCTGGGTTTCTACACATGTTATGCTGACAAATACCTGCTGGTCCAATCACAGCTATTTATTCTGTTTTGGGCCAGGCCATGTGATGATGATTTCGAAACGTCTATTGCGAAATGCGAATGTATTGAATGAAGTATATGACATTTTATTTAAAAGCAGAACAAAATGCTCTCAGGCCCTTAATTGAAAAGGATGTGTTTGTCATACTTTCAACAGGGTTTGGTTTTAATTTTCCAACTGGCCAATTGGGTGAAGATGCATTTCAGTGGCGGCGCACGTTGATATGACCTCTCATAGTAGAAAATCAACCACTTTGCCTCAGGCAAACCTAACCTGAGGCACCTTGGCTAAAAATGGCTAAAAAAAATTATGATGAGTGTAAGATCTAACAAATTTTATTTATAAATCTATTAAGGTTTGATGTGGGGAAAAAAGCACAGCAAAAATCACACCTTGATAAATGCTGTCTGCAATACTGTAAGTCTATAAAAACTGAAACTATCTTTGCTTATTAACAGGTGCTTCCTGGGCATCAATCCTGAAAGAGGCTCAAAGACCAAGAAGCGGACAACAATGAACCCTCATGTGAGCACCCTTTTTAGGAAATTTATTGACTTTGATTGGGCATCATAGCTTTTTTTTGCAGCAGTAGTTGTCAGGCTCAGTTTTGAGTAGCCTTGTTCTTTTTGTAATTTTTCAAGACAACTTTGCACTACACGATTTTTACACAATGCTGTTGCGTGTGGACTCATTATAATGTTTGAGACGGAGCGCCTGACCCCTTTACGACATTCCTTCATCGCTCTCTACCTTGCTCTCTTATCTTGCCATGAAGGCCTCATTCCCATCCTGTCCATTACTGTTATTGTGACACAGCTAGTTGAATAGTTGAATTGTGAGACAGGTAGTTTAATTGCAAGTTTGCAGAATTTCTCTGCATTTTCTGCATTTTAAGATGGCTTTTTTGACTAGAAAGTTTAATTTCTTGAACTCTTGAAGTTCTTGGCATCTGCTGTACATTGAAAAATGTTTATTTGTTAATAAATATGCCATTGGGCTAACATTGACTTTACCTCAGACTTGTTTGTTGGGGGGAGGGGGTTAATTGTACACAAATTGTAAATTCACAGTAAATGGAAGCTTCATCTGCATTACTTTTAAAGTAAGTTACTGGACAATTTTAGCATGACTTCCACAGTATACATTTTAAATTCACAGTAAATTATTGTCAACTTGTCTATTACTTTCACAGTACATACTGTAAAAGTACAGGGCCTTGTTGTAATGATGTACAGCAAAAGATTGTAATTGCCCAGTAATGTACTGTAATATCACAGTAATTGTTTTGTCATTGAAGCTGTGAAGTTACAGTATACAGTTGTGCTTTTACAACAATGCATTGTAATATCACAGATATAAAATTACAGTAAATTGCTCTGAGTATATTTCACAGTATATTGCTGTAATCCTTACTGTAAAAGTCATGCAAAATTTATCCAATTATTTATTGTAAATTCACAACGAAAATTTTTGCAGTGTAGAAGGTCACAGTGCTGTAATACTCCACAGCCAACTTTACAACCCACAATTTGGGAACCTAAAGAAATTTGGGAAGTAAAAAAATGCAGCAGAGCCATAGGATGGACCTGAGGGGCATGTGCTTGCCCATTCTGACTTATTCCCACACAGTTATTATATTCAAATTATTAAATGTATAAAAGTATTGCGCTTCATTGGTCTAACCCAACTTTTTGCAAAACGGGTCCCCCCAAAGCTGGTTCATTGCAGTTGGGGCCCAAGTGCCCCCCCACACCACCCACACCACCTTGCATAGATAGATAGATAGATAGATAGATAGATAGATAGATAGATAGATAGATAGATAGATAGCCCTAGGCTACTATTTTTAGGCCCACATTATTATTATTATTATTATCATCAGTAGCAGTAGTTAGGCCTATTATCATTACTAGGCTATTGTTATAATTAGTAGTAGCAACAGACTTCTAATGTGAGCTTGAAGACATTATTATTATTATTATTATGAGTAGTAGTATGTCTATCATCATTACTAGGCTATTGCTATATAATTATATGAGGTTACATGCTTTATTTTTGTTGTTGTTGTTATTATTATTATTATTATTACTATGAGTAGTATTATGTCTATCATCATTACTAGGCTATTGCTATATAACCAATTGAGGTTACATGCTTTATTGTTGTTGTTGTTATTATTATTTTTATCATCATCCATCCAGCCATCCATCCATCCATCCATCCATTTTCTACGATTATCCGGGGCTAGGTTGCGGTTGCAGAAGTCTAAGCAGGGATGCCCAGACTTCCCTCTCCCTAAACACTTCCTCCAGCTCTTCCAGGGGGACACCGAGGCGTTCCCAGGCCAGCCGGGAGACATAGTCCCTCCAGCGTGTCCTCGGTCTTCCCCGGGGTCTGCTCCCGGTGGGACATGCCCGGAACACCTTCCCGGGAAGGCGTCCTGGGGGCATGCGGAAAAGATGCCTTAGCCACCTCAGCTGGCCCCTCTCGATGTGGAGGAGCAGCGGATCTACTCTGAGCTCCTCCCGAGTGACCGAGCTTCTCACCCTATCTCTAAGGGATCGCCCAGCCACCCTGCGGAGAAAGCTCATTTCGGCCGCCTGTATCAGGGATCTTGTCCTTTCGGTCATGACCCACAGCTCATGACCATAGGTGAGAGTAGGAACGTAGATTGACCGGTAATTCGAGAGCTTCGCCTTGCGGCTCAGTTCCTTCTTCACCACGACAGACCGGTACAGCGACCGCATTACTGCAGAAGCTGCACTGATCCGTCTGTCAATCTCCCGTTCTATTATTCCCTCACTCGTGAACAAGACCCCCAGATACTTGAACTCCTCCACTTGAGGCAGGGACTCTCCACCTACCTGAAGTGAGCAAGCCACCCTTTTCTGACTGAGAACCATGGCCTCAGATTTGGAGGTGCTGATTCTCATCCCAGTAGCTACACACTTGGCTGCAAACCGTCCCAGTGCATGGTGAAGGTCCTGGTCTGATGGGGCCACCACGACGACATCATCCGCAAAGAGCAGAGATGAAATCGTGTGGTCCCAAAACCCGACGCCCTCCGGCCCCTGGCTGCGCAAAGAAATTCTGTTCATAAAAATTATGAACAGAACCGGCGACAAAGGGCAGCCCTGCCGGAGTCCAACATCCACCGGAAACAAGTCTGACTTACTGCTGGCAAAGCGAACCAAGCTCCTGCTCCGGTCGTACAGGGACCGGATAGCCCTTAGCAAAGGGTCCCGTATCCCATACTCCCGGAGCACCCTCCACAAGATGTCGCGAGGGACACAGTCGAATGCCTTCTCCAAATCCACAAAACACATGTGGATTGGTTGGCAAACTCCCATGATTCCTCCAGCACCCTGGAGAGGGTTTAGAGCTGGTCCAGTGTTCCGGGACGGACACCACACTGTTCCTCCTGAATCCGAGGTTCTACCATCGGCCGGATTCTCCTCTCCGGTACTCTGGCATAGACTTTCCTGGGGAGGCTGAGAAGTTTGATCCCCCGATAGTTGGAGCAGACCCTCCGGTCCCCCTCCTTAAAAAGAGGAACCACCACCCCGGTCTGCCAGTCCAAGGACAATGTCCCCGACCACCACAGGATGCTGCAGAGGCGTGTCAGCCAAGACAGCCCCACAACATCCAGAGACTTGAGGTACTCAGGCCGGATCTCGTCCACCCCCGGTGCCCTGCCACCGAGAAGTTTCTTGACCACCTCGGTGACTTCAGCCCGGGTGATGGGCGAGTCCTCCTCCGAGCCCTCAGCCTCTGATTCCTCAATGTAAGATGTGAAGGCAGGATTGAGGAGATCCTCGAAGTATTCCTTCCACCGCCCGATGATATCCCCGGTCGAGGTCTGCATCTGCCCCCCTCCACTGTAAATAGCGTTGGTAGGGCACTGTTTACCCCTCCTGAGGCGGCGGACGGTTTGCCAGAATCTCTTCGAGGCCGACCGATAGTTCTTCTCCATGGCCTCACCGAACTCCTCCCATTCCTGAGTTTTTTCCTCCCCAACCACCCGGGCTGCAGTCTTGTCAGCTGCCTCGGGAGTCCCACAAGCCAGCCAGGCCCGATAGGACTCCTTCTTCAGCTTGAAGGCATCCCTTACTTCCGATGTCCACCACCGGGTTCGGGAATTGCCGCCTCGACAGGCACCGGAGACCTTACAGCTTCAGCTCCGAGTGGCCGTGTTCACAATGGAGGTGGAGAACATCTTCCACTCGGACTCAATATCTCCAGACTCCCTCGGGATCCCTCGGGATCCCCTCCTGCAGGTGGTGGGTCCACGGGAGGGGGGCCCCACGTCGCTCCTTCGGGCAGAGCCCGGCCGGACCCCATGGGCGGAGGCCCGACCACCAGGCGCTTGCATATGAGCCCCAACCCCGGGCCTGGCTCCAGGGTGGGGCCCCGACTGCGCCATACCGGGCGACGTCATGGTCCTCCAATTCCTTTTCATCATAAGGGTTTTTTTAACTATTTTGACTATTTTATCATCAGTATAGGCCTATTGTCATGACTAGGCTTTGCTATAATTGCGAATTGGCACCAGACCTCCGATATTAATGTATGCTTTATTATTGTTTTTATTACTAGCCCTAATAGTAGGTATCTTCTGCATTTTTTTACAGAAGCTTGCAGGTATGTGATGTTAATGTGAGACCTGAGCCTGCTCTGCCCTACATAGATCCTCAATTTCTGGCAAAATGTTTGATAAACATATAGTCTCAAATCATCCTCGATTTGTGCACAATTGCGGTATTTCGTTTTGAGTGCAGTCATTTTTGAGAATCCTGCCTCACACAAATATGTCGACGCGAAAGGAAGGAGAATCTTCAAGGTGACGTCACAGAGTTCAGGATATTCCTGCATCAATGCTGCCCAGAATGACGAAAGAGGCCAGGAGTTAAAGAGTTCCTTCAGTCTACTGTCACTCTTCAGCTAACTAAACTGTTCCTTCATATCAATTGATAGCTCGTTTGCTGTGCACACAAATGGATCTCGAACCCACGCAAAAGAGCGATAATCCTCTTTAAAGTACGTCACAAATTGTTTTCTCATTACTGACAGGTGCTCAGACGCTGATTGATATAGGAAGAGAAATCGTGTGACGTGGCTGCATGCGAGTTCCCTCGACTGATGCGGCCATGCCAGAGGTCTAGTTTTTGTGTGAAGGTGTGCACTTTGTCAGCAAGGAGCAAAACATGAGTTCTGCAGCCTCGCAAAGACAGGTTGAGGCCGTTCAAGTGGTCAAATATATCTACCAAATAGGACAAAGACGCAAGCCTATAAAAGACTATACGTTTGTGGTGTTTACAGTACACTTACCCGCCAATTGCCAACAAAACACAGACATTTGACGGAGTTTCACTTACTGTCTGCGGTTCATGACTTCTTTTAACGCAGAGACCGCTCCATATATCAGTTTCAAACAATCTGAAAATCCAGAGTCGTCTACATTATAAAACATCCGTCACAGAAACTGCAAGCTCTTTCTCTAACCCTTGTTCTGGTCGATGTGTGCGCTTGTGCTGTTCTGGCAGAACTGTGTATCCCTTGTTACAAATGGCATTAAAACATAACTGGTTTATATATCTGAGGTATATTTATTTTTTTGGCAGTGGATCAGCCAATGAGAATGTGTTATGCTGGTTGGAGATAGACCAATCCTATGTCAGAGTATTATCTGGCGCTTTAGGCAGCTTTTGCAGCATGAATATGGAATCAACATGTTTCTAATGGCTTGCATTTTTCAGAAACTGAAAAAGGCGTTCGAGTCGTTTGAGTCGTTCGTTTGAGTCGTTCGTTCATCACGTGACAGCCCCGTATGCATAACCAATGCAGCCGAAAAGAGAATTGACGAGTTCACCTCTCGAGTCTTCGGGTTTGAGTCGTTTGAGTCGTTCGTTCTTTTGTCATGTGACGTGACAGCTTTTTGACAGAGAAATGAGTTAATTTACAACATTCCATTCAAACTGGTGCATATGCACAGTCATTTCTGGGCTCAAATTATTGCTTTTTAATTTCTGTCTCGATGGTTCTTTTCCATAACACTGAATGTGGAAATAAAGATAATAAAGAGTTGGTTATGCTTTAAAAACAATAAATCTAATCTTCATGAAATACAATAACTTGTTGTATTAATTTCCTTTGAGTTAGCCCTTTAGATTAGACTATAGTGTTACTTACTATACTTTTCTAACATAAGACACTTTACATATTAACACTGTTTACACACTCTTGAATGTTTTTTATTGTTTATTTTTGTTTCAGAAAAAGCTTAAGCACATAGGATAACTATTTCAAAATAAATGAAAACAATTTAAATTAAAAATACAAGAAAATGCAAATAAACTAAAGCCACATAGCCTTAAGAAAAACTAAAACAAAATATATCACAACAAGCTAGGCTTTTTATTAAAAATAAAATAAATACGCTTTAAATTAAATAACACACTGCGGCTATATTTTAGAACATGCTTTAAGCCATATTCAAAAATGCAAGCTCCCTCTTAACTCTCTCTTCTGCTGCCTGCTGATTGACAAAAGCTTGCTTGAACCTTGCGCCCAGGCAAGTAGCATCAGAAGGCTTCTGAATGTGTTCCACTTTGCCAAAACTCTTGGTCATTTCCAACATCAGGGAATCCACTAGTTTTTTAACATGGTCAGAGCTGGAGGGATTTCTTTGATATCGGGTAACAATCCTCTGAAGACCTCTTATCATCAAAATGACTTTGGAGGCAGTCACAAACCTATGAAGATTACATATTGTAATAATTATAGCAAAATCAAAGTAAGTACTTCATATACTTCTCTGTTAGGAATAAGGATACAGAAAAACATGCATCGTTAAGAGAGTGTAAATGTTTTAAAATTAATAATAATAAAAAATCTTGAACTATACTTACTTTTCTGAACTCACTTCAGTGGTGACCTCCTCAAATGGCTTAATAATGTCCAACATTTCTCTGGAAATGTTCCATTGCTCTGGCGACAAGGTTGGCAGAGATGCATTAGTTAGTGCCAGGGTGGAGATGATTGGATCTTTGATTTCAGTTAATGTTTTCAACAGGTAATATGTTGAATTCCACCTTGTGGCCACATCCTGTTTTAACCGCAACATCTCTTGACCCATCTGTTTTTGTGTGGCCTTGAGCTTGTCAGAAGCAACTGTACTTCTATGGAAGTATTCAACTATTGTCTTGACCTTTTGCAATATTGCTTGGACCTCCTTCAATGCAGCTCTGACAATGAGGTTCAGCATATGTGCGAAACAAGGTATTTGGTCCCAGTGGAGATAGTCTTTCAGGGCCGAAACAATGTTGCTGGCATAGTCAGTAAAAATAGCTACAATTTTCTCACACACACCCCATTCATTTGTAACTCTTGCCAGCTCACTTGCCAGGTGAGCAGCAGTGTGTCTCTCCGTCAAAACAAAGCAGTCCAGAAGATAGGAGGTCATCTGAAAGTCCTCTATGAAGTGACATGTCACAGTCATGTAACTTTCTGTAGTCAAAGAGGTCCAGCAGTCTGTTGTGAGACAAACAACAGAGGCACTCTTGATTTTATCCATTATATTACCTCTTAACTTGTCATACAGCCTAGGCATTACAGTTTTTGACAATGTTTTTCTGCAAGGTAGACTGTATGCTGGGTCCGGAAGATGTGAATACTCCTTAAAGCCCTTGTCCTCCACTATAGAAAATGGCTGAAAGTCACATACAATCATTCTCACCAGAGCCTCATCAAGTTTGCTTTGTCTTAATGGATCCATTGGTCTTGTTACAAAACTGCTCATCGAAGTTTGCTGTTGTGGCCTCCCTGGCCTAACTGGTCCTTGGATGGTGTTGGGTGCTGCTGGTGTACTGGATGCGGTAGATGTGGTCAGCATGCCAGCCAAAGCTGTGGAAGGTCCATCTGAAGAAGTGGTGGTGGTAGAAACTGCCCCAGCTGCTGCAGGGCTATCATCTTCAGTTTCTGTTCTAACTTGTGCTAACAGCACAGTAGGATGTGAGGATTTAAGGTGCCTCCTCAAATTAGAAGTGCTTCCTCATTTAGTTGAAAAACTTTTTTGCATATGTTGCATTTTGCTTCAGTGGCTGAAGTTGCCACAAAATGAGTCCAAACATCACTCCTTTTTCTAGTGCTCATTCTCTTGAGATGTAAGAATATGTCTGAGGCTGTTCTCTGCACCTCACCTAGTTGGGGTCGGTTTGGAATGGTCACCTTGATGACAGTCTAGAGTGACAGTTGTCCTTCAGCTGAACTTTGTGTGACCCAAGCACACTATATTTCTAAGTAAATCACTTTAACTCTCCAGTTTTATGTCAGTTTGGTTACAACTGTTGAAGCTGGCGTTATCATAACCTTAATATCTTAAACTAACATTAATCATTCAAATTCAAAATGTTATTTGCTTTCACTTTATGTCACTGTGTCCTTTTTGACCAATCATCTTATACAAAAATTAGACAAATATGTCAAGTCTGCCTAGGAAACACAAATATACCAGCAAAGTCAAAATTGGAATAAAAACTATAATTTTAGGCTTGGATTTTTTTTTTATATAGCGTAATCCTAGTGTTTGTTTATTGATAGACAAAGACAGTGAAATGACAAATTATTCAAGATAAGAGGTGAGCTAATCATAGACCAAATACCCAGGTAAACAAGTAATCAATCTTTTCTGTTTATTGTAGCATTATAGTCTTGTATTGGTTGTAATGTGATCAACGTTTGCATAAGTAGTAGATGTGTATTAAACAGCCGAGATAATTAACGCTTTTTGTCAAAGATTTCGCCCATATTACACTCAGAACAATCATTAAAAACCGATAAAACATATACGTTCTAGGTTCTGGGATTCTTTACTTTTCCTCAAAGTTGTGGCACAGCGCCACCTGCTGTACAACAGTGCAAACACTGATTGCTGTAATAACTCGTCTTTGGCAGGGAACCGTTTTTTTCAAAAGACGAGATAACTTGTCAATGGCAGTGAAAGAGTTAAGAGATAGCTAACGTTACGAGAAAAAGGGAAAAAAAGGCAGCTTTTACCTAAAATATTGTGATTCATATCTAAATTATGGTTTGAGATTTCGTAGCGAATCTCAATACTGTGAATGTTCATAAAATAATAATATCAATAATCCAAGACCTTAACTATAGAAAACACTGTTCACCATAATGGTGACCTCAAAATCAATTGTTCTTGTTCATGTTTTCTTCATTGATTGTGTTTGTTATCAGCAGGTGTTCATCATTAATGATCAATCATCACTTCAATAATCACATTAATTATCTCATTAACTTTAACATTGCTTCAGTGTTACTTTTACACATATACGCATATAGACACCTCACAGTGTTTCATTAAACCTCTTCAATACACAACATGGGTTTTCATACAACACTAGCAGCCGTTTTAAATGTGACATGATCAGGGTGACACCCTTCATTCCTGCAAAAATCAATTAGTTGATGTTTATAGGCGTATGTGTTGTATGGTGAGAGGTATTTTGAATTGTGTACGTGTGATTTATTTTTATTAGTTTGCATTGTTATATGTTATATGTACCATTATTTACTTTTCCAGGGATGGGGCCTAGAAAATAAAATGCCTCCCCAATACCAATTTGGGGTGGTTGAAGTAGGAGTTTGGTTTTGTTTGCTGTAGTTTATTGTAGAGAGATTTCACAGATGCTGTTCAGACTTTAGGGTTTAGCTGAACTAGCCTGTAGTGAAATTAATTTAAAGAAATCAGACAGTCAATGGTTGTTTACTATCTGGGCAAATTAAAAGTCTTACTGCATTCAGATAATTTAACTCAATTTATTTCAAACAATCTCACTCAATACATTTATTTCCACTTGAAAAGAGAAACTCCACATTTAATCCAGTTCTAAATTTGGTCCCTTGGACATCGATGTCAGATGTTCAGATGTCGTCATAAAAAGGTATATAAACCTTTCACCTTTGGCCCCTCAAGGGCATCTTATTAAAATCAACAAACACATTTTTCTGACATACCCTTACTCTAGGAGGGCCAGAATAAATGTTTGTATTGTTGATATTAGAAACAGAAATTAATATTCCACTTATTGTTTTTTTAAAAGTATCAGAAATATTATTTAATTAGAGTCAAAATATATTTAACTAAATCAAAAATGAAAATCAGACGGACATCAAAAACTTGACGTCCATTTGAGACAAAAGAGCTTAAATTGTACTTTTAACAAACCACCGTGGATGTGATCAGTATTTGCTTTAGTTGTGCTCATGACTGTTGACTTCAATCCTTAGAGTTTTTGGCAATCCATGTGTCTTAAAGTACATTTATTTTGAGATCATCACTTTGAAATGATCCAAATAACTTTGTGTTGTGTTAGAGATATGATAATAACGTGTAAAACTGGAATCTGATTTTAAAACTGTGTTAAGCCTGTCATGATCTCAGGATATACTCAAAAACTGTCTGCCAACGGATTCAAATATAGACATGGAGAATCAGTGAATGACATTCATGCTGCAATGCATGCTGGGCAATATCGCAGTACAACACTCCATACCAAAACACCAGAACATTAACAGGATCAAGACTAAAAATAGCTTCTTAACTTTATTACTGTTTGGTACTTATTGTTTGAAACAAACAACTACATTTTTAACTTCTCAGATCTTCCCTTCAAATGCCTATACAAATGTGTTTGCATTAAAATCACAATTGTAAGCATTGAAAGGCAAAAGGACAAGATAACTATATTTAACAATAGAAAAAGAGACTCAAGGCCAACTAAAGCAAACACTTTTCACAATAATGGTTAATTGATGAAGTGCAAAATTGCGGGTTTGTTTTGGTTGTAGAAAGGACATCAGTGTGTGGACTTCAAACCTTTGACATCAGTTTGATTTTCATTTTTGACCAGTTTTTTATGTTAATTTTTAAGTCAAGGTGCCCGCTGGGCAATAAAACAGTATGTTTCGATCATTTTTTGTTACGCCGCTTTGGTGCACTTTGCTGCGCAATTGCATTCCATAATTCCTCTGTTCTCCTGTTGCACTCCATCGTTATTGCAAACTCTCTTTCTCTGTTGCATTGAGCGCTCTGCATCTTTAACCCTTCAATCTCTCGTGTCATCCTGTCTGACCTCTCCTTAAAGCCCTGTGCCAGCAGAGCAGCTTGCTCCTTCAGTTTACTCTCCATAGCATGATCAGCCTGCATTTTATGAAGCTTCATCTCCTCATCCATCTTCTCCTTCATCTGTTTCATCCTCTCTTCATAACTTCGTCTCTCTGCGTCCATCCTCCTTTCCAGTTGTTGCTGCTTCACCTCATTACCTTGGATTTTCTGGTTTAGGAGGGCTGCTTTCATTTGTTCCTCTGTTCATTTATTAACACAAAGAGAAAAGAAAATAGTTAGAATGTTTTGCTAACATTCAAAGTAGGTTAAACATGTTCTGGTTCTAAATTAATGAATTAAGAGGGAGGCAGGAATTTTTCAACCGTTCAACCATGTTTGATACCAAAAACATGGATAGAGTTGAACACTTGGTCAATTACATCAGACTTCAATTACAACTGCAAATGGTTAAATTTTTTACTTTTTAATAACGTACATGGGAAGATTCTACATTCCCATAAACCTTTGAACTTTTTTAGTAACATGATATTATGAATGTACAAACTGGGAAATTTAGATTTAAAGCATTAATGGGCTGTTTCCCTGACAAGGATTATCTTAAAACAGGAATAGGCCTTAGTTACATAAAGACATTTAAAGGGGTTGTCAGTAGTTTTACACAAATGTCTGTGAAGTTTCAGCTCAAAAAACACCGCAACGAAGAAACATGCTGTTTTGGTGTGTGTGTCTCTTTAAATGAAAGGGAGCTCCTAGTCTCCGCCCCATTTTCAGCAGAAAACGTGCTGTGAGCCTGTGCTTCCAGCGACAAAACAATTATGTATGGTTACATAAAGCGAAACAAGGTCTTGTCTTTGAACACCAAACACTTTGTTTCCAATAAGCATAACGTTTTCCCCTGGGGACATTCGCAAAGCCCCTACAGTCCTGGTTGGTCCGGTCACGACCGCATTCTGGAGAGAGAACCGCATTGCGTGTTAACAAACCATACACACAGTTTTCTGAAGTGAAGATACTCAAGTCAAATTAACGTTACACAGGACAATCCCGTTGCATGTTTACAAGCCACAGACATTACTTTCTAATATTCGGAAAAAACGTGTAAAAGTGACATTTAATCTATTTTTAAGTTGCCAAAGGTCCCTGCCCAGCAAGCAAAAATGTGTTCCTTAGACGTTATTTAGACGTTATTTAGACCACTCCAGTCCACGTGCATTACTACAGGGAATGTTTTGGATGTCTCCCTAAACAACGCATGAACAAGTTAATGAGTAAAATCAGGTTGAGTTAAGGAATCAATCATCACTTCATTATCTCATTAATGATGAACAGCTGCTGTTAACAAACACAATCACTAAAGAAAACATGGGCAATAAGAAGTCACCATAACAGTGTTTAGTGTTTCCTTTAGTTGGGCTTTACCCTTGATTTATTACAGGAAGTTTTCTGAAGCACAAATATAGCTACCAAGTTGGGAAAATTTGCACAGCTTTGAGTGATGTATTATTTCAAGATTCAATATTAAAAGGGCTTTATTGGCATGATAAAAAAAATAACATTGCCAAAGCACAAGGTGAAATATAAACATGCACAAATAGAGATTAAGAGAAAAATAAGATTGAATAAAAATAAATATGTATTAGACGTATGTGTCCCTAAATTACATCTCTGTTTTGACAGCTTAGATGGAAGCGGCAGAATTCTAAAAGTTCAAAACTTTTTTTCCAGTTTAAACTTCTAGACATAAAGAATCTTCTTATGAATCTCAACAATAGTGACAAAGTTGAGTTGCATCTTTTCTTCATGCAGCAATGCATGCTGGGAGTCATGGAGGAGTTCTGTTCTAGGCTGTTACCCACAATGCATAGACACGTGAAGCTTTCTTTTGTTGAGTGTCACCACTGTTGAGTTTCATGAGCTGATTCTTGATGTCTGAATTGTTCAGGTGATATTTCTTCTATTGTAATAGTAAAAAATATTTTCTTTCACAAAATGTTTCACCTCACTGAGTCATACAATAACAAAACACATCTACATTTAACTATCAAGTCCTCTATTGCAATTAACACCTGAAAGAGAAACAATCCATTTCCCCTTTTGTCAAGGTGTTTTGAATGTGCTTCAGAAACACACTATTACAACGAACAACAAACTTCACATAATGAATCAGGGGTTAGACCCCCACTAAAGAAAACACTAAACACTATTATGGTGACTTCTGATTATTTCTGGTTTATTTCACTGGTTGTGGTTGTTATTTCATCATTAATGAGATAATGAAGTGACAGTTGATGCCTTAACTCAACCTGATTTAACTCATTCACTTGTTCATTTGTTATTTAGAGAGACATCCAAAACATTCAGGGTGGGAATGCACGTTGACTGGAGTGGTCTATGGAACACACTTTTTGCTAGCTGGGTTCTTTCTTTTGACTTGCTTTTTCGGGAGAATTGCCAAGTAAAAGGAATAGAATCCCTGTGATAACACAGGGATCCGGAACTAGTAATATAACTTTCAAGTTGGAGTGCTGGGGGAGTGTGTAAGGTCCAGGAATACTACGTCATACGTCCAACTAGTTTTTTAACAAGTTCACCATGTTAAGCATGAGAAGCCAGCACATTTAACAGTGTAAAGAATTCACATTGCATGACATAGCATGATACTCAATCTTTAAAAACATTTTCCACCTGAAAATGTTACCCCTGCTGAGCTTAATTTTTTTTCTGTAAAATAACGGCGCATACAGCAATGTACTGTAAAACAGTCAAATGTTTCTGTTGTGTTATATTATCACTAGGTTACAGAATGAAAAAAAATAAGAACTTCCAGAAACACTAAATTGTTTTGGAGTGATCTCTTTCTCTATAAATACACATTCTGCATGACAGTGCAAATTGGTTTATACCCATTGTAATGTAAATAGATCTAGCCTACCTCTAGAGATTTTAGGTATTTCCCATCAGTGTCCCTGAAGGAACGTTTCATAAAGGTTTGTATTGCCATGCTGCTGAGACGCTGGTGTTATGGGGACACATCCTTCAATTCCAGGGGAAATGAGTTCTTAAGCTTATCCATTCCACTTTGGTACACCTTAAGGCCATCCTTCACTGCAGCCTCATTCTCAATCATTGCCATAGCAATGACAGTGTTTTCCAGACATGGTACAGCCCCACTGGTAGATGATGAATAGGTGAGAAGAGCAAAAACAGAAATTTGGTCATCACAAAAAGCCTTTACAACAGGAAGAAAACACAAGCAAACGATCCAAGGCATCAAAGGTCAGAGCATCTTCTATGGTTTGCTGTGTATCTATGTGTCCATGTTTTATGAACACATAGAGAAATATGACCATCGGACCATCCCAGCTCAGACCACTACATCCCCAACCAAGAGCAAAGACGGACTATTTGGCTTATTAATGCTGAAGTTACAACATTTGGTATTAAATGCTAAACTTAAATCACATGTCACCAGTTTGAGTGCAGCTATGACACGTCAGAGGGGATCTGGCCCTCCCGGCTGAGCCTGGTTTCTCCCGAGGTTTTTTTCTCCATTAATTAATCATTGGAGTTTGGGTTCCTCGCCACAGCAGGGCAGTGTTGGCCTGCTCACCGGGAGACTGCATTCATTCATTTATTTATTTATTTAGAAATTAGCTATTATTTATTAGTATGATCTTACTCGTTGTATGAATACCATGCACTGTGCTGTGTTTTTCTGTTTTTCCTGTTTGCCCCTGTAAAGCTGCTTTGAAACAATACACATTGTGAAAAGCGCTATATAAATAAACTTGAATTGAATTGAATTGAGTTTTACACACAAGCAGTGTGGCCCAATGGTTAGCCCCTTAACCCAGCATGGTGAGAATAGCCCCCCCTGTAAAGTGCTTTAAGTAGCTATGATAAAGCGCTATATAAAATGTAATAAATTTATTTATTTATTATAAAGGGCTCATTTTTCATAAACATTATAAAGGGGAAAAACAACTGTCAAATGAGCAAATGTTTGTCATCCCTCTGTTTCGTAGGAGGTGGATATTATTGGGGAGGATGATACCTCAATAGCGAGCCATGTGAAAGTCCTGCAGGACCAGTACCGGAAGACAAAGCCAGATGACCGGATTGTGGAGGAACTGATGATGAGGACATTTGCTTGGAGGAGGCGAGAGATTGCCAATGGGATGACTGTCAAAGAAGCCAATAACAAATATCCATTCCTTAAGAGTCCATGCGGGGTTTGTCTACATTTATTTCCTTACATTTGTGTTGGTGTTCATATTAAATTAATAAAGGCTCTCTTTGAAATTTAATTTTAAAATCCTATGTGACATGTTTCCCGTTTGTTTGTGCTGTGTTGCAGCTATTTCAGGAAATGGGCCGGCTTCATGATGAAATGAATATCTGCCGAAGATTCGAAGATGGCTTTAAGGTCCTAGTACCCAAGAACACCCTGATTTTCATTCAGCGATATGTTCTAAAAATGTCTGAGGTTGGTGATAAGCCTCTACCTGTTAGTGTGACCAGGGTAATCAACATTTTAGCTTAATCAACAACCGCAATGCCTACACCATTCAGCTGTCCTAAATGCTCTCAAAGAGCCTTCACATTGGTGAAGTTAATCCAGCACATCGGACTTGTTCATGCACATTAGCCACATTTTACTATAACGTGTGGCCTTAACAACTGTCAATCAACATTTTCTAAATATGAGTCCTTTTAACGACATATTTACAGGAAGCATAAAGACATTACAGCCAGACGAGCCACTGCTCATGATATCCAGGAAACAGTAGTGGGCGAGGAGGAGCAGGGGCCCAGTGATGCTGTCAATCCTCCTGAACCTCCTGAGATGAATGAACTGTTAGTGCACTTTAGAGAGAATCTTTTTGGCTTTATTCTGAAATTGAGGGAAAAAAAACACCTTCCTCAGACTGTTCAACAAGATATACTGGATGGCGTAAATTTTTTGTTTGACTTCTTTAAAGCAAACTATGATGCATTTCTAAAATATCATCTTGAAAAAAATGGCTTCAATGTGGAATCTTGTCCTGAACTTTATGAAGTTCTGCAGCGTTCTGACTTTTTTTCAGAGGCATCAAAACTTGTTAGGTCTCCACATATGTTGAAAAACTACTGCAAATCCAACCTCGAAATGACTGAACCTGTAGACTACGCTCTAAGAGACCCAAGTGGTCGTAAAGTTGGAAGCTACTCTTATGTATCCATTTGTGATGTACTTCAGAAATACTGCTCTCATGAAGATGTTTGGGATTCTATGCAGAGAGAGCGAAGCTGTGAAAGAGATGAACATGTTCTAACTGATTATAGAGACGGAATCTATTTCAGGAACCACAAGGTATTTGCAGATAATCCAGATGCTCTAAGGTTACACCTATATGAGGATGAATTTGAGGTGTGTAATCCGCTGGGTTCTAAACGCAACAAGCACAAACTTTGTGCATTCTACTACACTGTTGGAAACGTAGGTTCAAAGAACTGCTCACAGTTAAAACATATCCATCTAACTTTGCTTGTCCGTTACGTTCACGTAAAAAAGTTTGGTTTAGATGTCATTTTGAAGCCATTACTTGATAACCTTAAGAAACTGTCATCAGAGGGACTTAATATCATTGTTAATGGCATGGAGGATCATGTTTTTGGAGCTGTAGCTGCAATATTGGGAGACAATCTGTCATTGCACATGATAGGTGGATTTGCCATGTCTTTTGGTGCTGGTCGAATCTGTAGATACTGCATGGCTACTCACTCTGAGATGAAAAAGAACTTCAGTGAATCTGATTTTGTTTTAAGAAATGTTGACGTACACAGATATCATTTAGAATGTGTAAAACAAAATCCAGAAAACAAAGGAATGTATGGAGTTCGTGGTGGATGTGTATTTGACCAGTTAGATTACTTTGACGTCACAATATCTCTTCCTCCAGATGTCATGCATGATTTCTTGGAGGGTGTAGCACCGTTAGTATTGAGGCTTGTTGTATGTAAAGCTCATCAAGAAAAACATATAACCATACAAGAAGTGTAGAGTAACTGTGGTAGACCAACTTTTAATCTAAGGGAAAACCATCACATAACATATTTGACTTTTTCACATGAAATCATCTTACTGTGTCACATTAACACTTTATAGATCTATAGAATAAGAGTCAGTTCTGCACACGACTGTGTTTAGTTTTGTGTGAAGAGAGATCTTGATCATAAATACTATAGATGACATGAATGTGTGTGATGATAAAACACCTCTATGACTGTAAAACACTACAATAATCTCAACTAGACATCAAACACTTTCAGACTTTATTAAAGTTTCAGATAGAAACACACAAACTGATCAAATCTGCAGACTGACACAGACTTTCTGTAACAAGTCCAGACTGAAAACTGAGCAAAAGTCTTGTAGTGTATTTCAGCCTTAAAGCAGCTGAAGACCGAACTCTGATAGTTTATATCCGGTACAATACCGCCACCTTCTGCGATAATCGTGCAACAATAAGTAGAGTAAGACTTTTATATTTACTTTAAAACATGTTATTTATGATAAAACGGTTTGTTGCCATTTTATACGCCGTATGTCGAGTCGCAATTTAAATCATAATGAAAAAAATACACAACTTTACAAACATAAGAATCTCTTTTAAGGGAATAAGTGTGTGGCTCTTAAAAGAGCCTTTGTGTGCGGCGGATGAAAGCGGCGCTTTACTTGGAGCTGGTGTACTTGGTGACGGCTTTGGTGCCCTCGGACACGGCTTGTTTGGCGAGTTCACCGGGCAGCAGCAGACGCACGGCGGTCTGGATCTCTCTCGTTGTGATGGTGGAGCAGTGCCGGCCCGAGCCTCTTGGGGGCCCTAAGCAGAATTTGATTTGGGGGGCCCACTCCCAGCAAGCGGAGTCACCTGATTTAAGACTATTGACACAAATGGTATAATGCTATAATGTTACATTATAAATGAATAGAGTGAGGTTATGTATTAATACAAAATAAATAAATAAATACTCAATAGAAACTTAAATAAAAGACTTTACTCTTAAACTTCTGAATAAAAACTGTCACAAAACAAGAAATAAATAATTTGCAAATGTGCAAATGCAAATGTAAATGAAATGTGCAATCTTTTAAATAAAACCAAAATAGACAAACATTCATATAATCAAAAATAGAATGTTACAAAAAAATAGATACTTAAATAATGAAAGCAAACATAAGAACAGCAAGGGTTCAACAATGACAATTGTACAACAATGACCTTAAAATCGTTCCTTGCTAGCTTTTCTGGAAGCAAAGTCACTGATGATGACATCATTGTATGGTATTGCTTGGCCAACTTTGTTATCAATACTAATGAATGCAAGTCCACTTAGTCTTAGTATATTTTAACATTCACTTCAACACACATAGCAATGCTAGCGGGCATCCCTTTAACTTAGAAGGTTAAGTTCCCCTTCGGCTGTTTTCTCCAACTTAAACTGATATCTATAATCAATACGTGAAATACACCTGGAGAAATGTATATTAATAATGCGAGACATTTAACTGTTGATGGAGGGGATTTAACGTTAGCTCTGGCGATGGCTTATAAGATCACGAGTCATGGCTCACAGCTACCTAAAGTGACGTGAGCACAATTTGTCACTAATCATGCAAACATACCTTTATCCTGCTCTTTTTTCTACTCCTCTGTCCTTTTCTTTTTTCTCTTTCCGGCACCAGAGGGATACATCCTTTTTAGTGACATGCTTTGTCATTTATTAATTACAGTGACACGCACTTGCGCGCAGGCGCGAATTGTCAATGCACGCGAAATGTGTCTAAGCGCAATTGCGCATTATTCAACCGCTAGCAGTCACAGCAGCAGTTGTCAGCAAATCAGAATTTTCTTATCTTAAATTATTCATTTCATTTATAAGTTCATATTCATTAATTAATTGATTAATTCATTTATATAACTTTTTTTAAGTTATTTAATTGTCAAAACGATTTGGGGGCCCCCTGGTAGCCGCTTAGTTCGCTTATGCCTCGGGCCGGCCCTGTGGTGGAGCGCTTGTTGTAGTGCGCGAGACGAGACGACTCACCGGCGATGCGCTCGAAGATGTCGTTGACGAAAGAGTTCATGATGCCCATCGCCTTGGAAGAGATGCCGGTGTCGGGGTGGACCTGCTTGAGCACTTTGTACACGTAGATGGCGTAACTCTCCTTCCTGGACTTTCTGCGCTTCTTTCCTCCCTTAACGGCGGTCTTGGTGACGGCCTTCTTAGAGCCCTTCTTGGGCGCGGGTTTGGCTGCTTCAGGCATGATGATTCTTCTCAGATGAGAAAATACTGAATGTCGAAGAGTCTCCTCGCTGTGGTATTTATTCACTCACACATGCAAATGTTTAGCGTAACGGAGCCTGTTGTCTGATTGCGTGTCTTCGTCGGCCGAACCCATAAAATG
This sequence comes from Triplophysa bombifrons, assembly GCA_029783895.1. Classification (NCBI taxonomy): domain Eukaryota; kingdom Metazoa; phylum Chordata; class Actinopteri; order Cypriniformes; family Nemacheilidae; genus Triplophysa; species Triplophysa bombifrons. The sequence continues at coordinate 24,221,244 of CM056449.1, forward strand.
TGTTTATTGGTCAGCTCATAGTTTGACGGGTCAGATAGACAGCCAATGAAAGCGTTTCCCGCCCACAGTCTCGTGTTTGAATGTGACCCTCCCACAAGCGATTCAGTTAACTTTGTTGGCACTTTCCCGCTCTTTATCGAATTTGATAAAAAAATAACAGAACTGACAATTGCTAACATTCATGACAGAACAAAGAAAATTAAAGACAATTATAGAATTTTCCTTTTTAAGTGAAATAGACCTTAAAACTGATTTCAGAAAATAATAGATTAGTAAGAAATATACACGACCACTAGCCAAATTTTTCGTCGTTTTTATCTACTAGCAAAATTGGCATTAAAAGTTGTGAGAAAGTGGATTTCGGCCTTGTCCCGCACATAACCTAAAATGTTTTGTATGCTTTATCTGTTCTGTCTCACGATGAGTAATACCCAAGAGACATGTCTGACAGGGACTGAATGACAGTACTCCGGTCACCATGCCCTTGAATGTTCTAGATGATGGAGAACAAGGAACTAAAATATGCTGTCTTAACAAAATAATATGATCCGAGGTCTTGTGATCTTGATACAAGGTCTGGTAATTTTCCATGACCGAATGTTACTTCCTGTTTTATGCATATAAATAATACCCCTAAGATGTAATAAACTTTAGACTCTGATTGAACTGCACATCTCGTGTCTGTGTCTTTCTTGGTGTCCTGGATCCAGAAACTCTGAAGATTCAATCGACTCGACTCTTCAACTTAGAATAACTGAATTTAGACTTAGGGGACAAGTAAGAAATAATCTTACAAAAGTGTTTGAGGAAGGGAAGTGAAATTAACATGTGACCAGACGCCCTTAAGTGGAATGATTTAGCGCAGACTGAATAAAAACACGGGGTATCGCTGCGGATTAAAGAGACACTGATAAGATAATGATCATTCTTAATAGTGAGCAATGACGTTTAAAAATAATATTAATCATTGTCACACCTTGCGTTACTATTTATGTTTGTGGACAACGGTGGAAATCGTGTCTTAAAAGAGCCGTTGAGTTGTTATTAAAGCGGGACTTAAGCGCGCTCTCCGCGGATGCGGCGGGCCAGCTGAATGTCTTTGGGCATGATGGTGACCCTCTTAGCGTGGATGGCGCACAGGTTTGTGTCCTCGAACAGACCGACCAGATAAGCCTCGCTGGACTCCTGCAGAGCCATGACGGCGGAGCTCTGGAAGCGCAGATCCGTCTTGAAGTCCTGAGCGATCTCTCTCACCAGGCGCTGGAAAGGCAGTTTGCGGATGAGCAGCTCGGTGGACTTCTGGTAGCGGCGGATCTCTCTCAGAGCCACGGTGCCGGGCCTGTAACGATGAGGCTTCTTCACGCCGCCGGTGGCGGGAGCGCTCTTACGGGCGGCTTTGGTGGCGAGCTGCTTCCTCGGGGCTTTGCCACCGGTGGACTTACGAGCGGTCTGCTTGGTTCTTGCCATTGCTGTTGAATCTTCTGCGATCCGTAAAGAATATGTCTGAGGTTTCGCTGTGCCTGGTTTTAAAGGCTAGAACGAGCAGCACGTCAAGGGCACGGAGACACTCGATTGGCTGATCTGTGACGTCATCTCGAGACAGTGAGCCAATGGCCGCGCGATATGCGTTCAAATGAAATTGGCGGGACATTGTGTTTCCTTTGTTCAGATCACGTGTCACTTACACAAACAAAATCATCATATAATTTCTCTTTATCTCTTTATTTAATACTCTTGTATTATTCCTCTGATCAGACAAATGCACGTTGCCATTTAAAAAACTTCAGATAGAAATGTCTTCACATACAAATCAAACTAAAATAATCCTTCTCGTTACATCAAAAGCGCAGATATAAAGTTTTTAAGGACAGAAGCGCTCAGCTTTCCCTCGGGTTTTATTTTCTTAAACCCGTTAAAACAAGACGCTGAACAATTATTATTTTACTCTGATAAAACGTCAAAGCTATCTAATTAGTTACTGTACGAGTAAACATATGCATATCTTGTACAGCATTTGGGGCAAAGGGTCTCACATAATGATGTGGAGAATGTGACTTAATTTATAACAGGTCTATAATGATGCATTAATATACAAACTCGATGGATTAAATCAGAAACCTCGTCGCTCTCTCAGTGATAATGTGGGTGGCTCTTAAAAGAGCCTTTGGTTTATCGATGCGAACTGTGCCCAGTTTACTTGGTCTTAGCGGGTTTGTCGGTCTTCTTGGGCAGTAAGACCGCCTGGATATTGGGCAACACGCCACCCTGAGCGATGGTCACGCCGCCCAGAAGTCTGTTCAACTCCTCGTCGTTACGCACGGCCAGCTGTAGATGGCGGGGAATGATCCGACTCTTCTTGTTGTCCCGAGCGGCGTTTCCGGCCTACTCCAAGATCTCAGCGGTGAGATACTCGAGGACAGCGGCGAGATAAACTGGAGCTCCGGCACCGACGCGTTGTGCGTAGTTACCTTTGCGAAGTAGCCTGTGAACACGGCCGACAGGAAACTGAAGACCCGCTCTGGATGACCGAGTCGTGGCTTTCGCTCTTGATTTTCCACCGGTTTTACCTCTTCCGCTCATTGTTGCTTAAGATATAAAGACGAGTATAGAAAGACGAAGAAAATATGAGATGGAGTTTGTGGTATTCAGCATTTATAAGGTGCCTATCGTTCGCTTATTGCTTGGAGTCAGTGAAAAGTTCAAAGCAATCACTGAACTTCCCTCCAAACGCCAAAGTCCGCCCAATGTGCTTGGTTTTGTTTCAGTTTTTGATCACGTGATCTTTCACTACATTAAATCTTATATCTGAGGTCTTTTCAGACGCGTCTATAGGAAAACAACAGTATGAACAAAAGCAAACATTTATACTGACAACAGAACTGCAGATGTTGAGCTGATTATGAATTAAATGCTCTGACGATCATAACTTCACTGTTAAAAATGTTCCGTAATTTTTACGGAATAATACCGGCAGCTGTGGTTGCCAGTAAACTACCGTAAAATTACGGGAACATCCTGTTTTTATTCATCCAATCAATTCACAGTGGAACACATGAGCCACACCCACTATTAATTTTCGAAACACGTCAGAATACTGAAGACGATCATCACTTCTGCTTCACAGGGACTGCAGCATAACATCCATGACTTGATGCTTTATTGGTTTATTTAAAGTCACCGTTTTTGTGATCAGGGTTTGCTTTAGTTGCCATCTTTCAGCCGTCATGCAAAAGTTTCCAGTTTTCTTTGTGCTGCTATGACATTTTTTTATATAAAACATAGTTTTGTAGCAAATCACATCAAATGAAAGTGTGATTATGTATTTACTAAATCTTTATCTGGGATGTTGTTTAATTACTTATTGTATGTTTTGTTACGAACGCCTCAATGAATTAACATTTAAAATTCACATTTCATGCAACAATCAATCTAAAAAGTTTTTGAACTATTAAAAAGCTTGCATTTTGTCTTTGACTCACACATCAAGAATCAGTGTATGAATCTCAACAGTGGTGACTAACAAATGCAAAGCTGACAGCCGCAATGCATGCTGGGAGTCATTGATGAGTTTTGTGCTTTGATGATACCCAGAATGCATTGCGTTTATCTTTAATGTTTTTTCTGTTGTCACCATTGTTGAGACAAACTGTTATATTCTAGATATGTGCTAGAACATTTATTATGTGTCACATGTGCTGTCAAAGACTTTCAGTATATTATTTAATTTCATGGAATATCATAAATGATAACAAATAACTTTAAAGCACTACCTAAATTCTCAACTATGTATATACTCTCCAACCTTAAGCAGTTGTAGTGAATTCAATGAGGAACAGAATTATTTAAACACTATTCTTCATCAAATATGTAAGAATTATCATGAGCTTTGATCACAATTATAAGTAATATTTTCTCCACCACCCTTTGTAAGGGAAACAAATATCAATCCAAATTGGGATGAATTCAACTAATAATGATCAATTATAATTATCTGGATCAAATTCATGATTTGGGGAAATCACTTAGCATTACGAGCAGGTAGCAAGAATCGGCATGTTTAGGGACTCCGGATTATGAGCATGAACTACAAACAACATTACGTGTGAAATAAAACAGGACTTTATTACCTAGACTAGACACATAGTAATCTAACATACACACACATACAGTTAAGCATTGGAAGAAGGTTGAAGTTAAAGCAGAGAGAAGAACAGAGCATGGATTATGGCAGTATATGATATTCAGAAGATCAATAGCCTGAACGAAACATCAGTTTCTTCTTGTAAAGGACCTTTGTTAAAAGGATTAATGATGCCCTATGCATCCATTAATGAGACTAAGTTTGATACTTGCACGTCTTGCCCATCAAAAGAAAGAAAGTGTCCTGATGCAGTTTGTTGAGGCTCCAGTTGATCTTGGCTGAGAGTGATCAGAGAGAACCAGTTTTATGCAGAGGATCTGTATCTGGAAAGACAAGGCCGCAGCCTGGCACAAACTTATGGGTTAAAGGTGAAGTCTTCTTCTAGTCCATCCTTGGAGATGCAGAACGCATGGAGACGAAGAAGAGCAAGACCAAGAGAGAAAAGGAAGCGCGAGGAAGAGTGTAAAATGCAAGAGAGAGAAAGAATCTTCTCGTGGTCTCTTTTAAACTGTAAGGATGTCACATCCTACAGACGTGACTGGTCCAATCAGGAGATGGCAACTTTGGAGGGAAAGTTAACTGTCTTTGTCTTTCAGATGGTGTTTTGCATGTGAAAGCTGATTGGAGGTTCACTAGAAGACTTCTAAGAGTTTGATAAAACTAATATGAAAAGAGTTACCAAAACACAACAAACAACAACATTAAGGAAATAACAAATGTAGCTCATAGACACCAAACATGATCTAAATATCATCTTGGTTAAATGAGTTACTACAAATCTAATAATTCCAGTAGTTAAACACACATTCATGGATACTTTGGATTAATGTTTAAAACAGACATAACAACAAGAACATTAATACATGGAAATGTTATAAATGAATATGTACATTTCCATATAAATGCATTTATGATTGTAGGTCTATCCCCAAAGTGAGTAAAGAGAGTTCAGCTCCCTACATTCCATTGGGTCATAAAATAATCTATCTTGATGAATTGGTGTGAGTTGCTATGGTCACTAGAGATCTTGTCCTGCCCTTGGTGTAAGTTGCAGATTGGGGGTTGTCCCCCAAGCGACTAGCTCGCCGGTGGGGTGAGGGGTGTTGCTGCAGTATGTAAGAAATTGAATTAGTGAATTAGTCTGATCAGGCTCAGGTACTACATATCCCCCCTTTCGCACGTTTTTTTGTCTGACTTAAAAGACAACAACGAGCGACAAATAAAGATGTACATGATGATCAGACGTGTTCAGCACGCACTGCAGGTAGCTCGGGTGGACTCCTTGTCCATCGGTGCTTCCTGGAGAGGTGGGACAGCAGGTGTCAAGACATCATCAGATGTTTGGTGAGAGCTGTGTGAAGAGCTCTCTTACTAGTTTCAGCAGCTCCTGTGACTCAGGCGTAGGTACGTCCGGCTCTCTTTGTGAAGATACAGATCGGCACCTGTGTGTTGCATCGGATGATGCTGTCTGTGGCGGTTGGACAGCCAGTGGTGTTTCCCAAGAAGAATTTTGTCGTCTCCATGGTTTCTTCCAGTGGTTGGTCTGGTATCTGGGCCTATTACGATGGTGACGGTTTTGTCTTCTGGCTGGAAACTTTCCTGGCATATCGTTGAATGACATTGTGTTGTAGTGACAATGTCTGCCTTCTGGTTCAAACTTTTGAATGTTACAGTTCAGACTGAATGGTGCCGTAGAGGCCTTTCTTTCAGATGTGGCCTTATGTTTATTAAAGGCCTTCTGTGTCAGGTCATGCAGCTGATGAATGGTCATCGTATGAGGACAGGCCATGATGCCTAAATGGTGGCTAACAATTGGATGTAGATTTCTGAAGAACAGGCTCTTGAAGCTGATATCCTCCTCCATCTCGGGTTCATTGCTAGCTCCAAAATAAGCTTGTCTGAGTCTGTTAATGTAAACTCGGGGAGTTTCCTGTCTTCCCTGTTTGAGGTCCAGGGCAGCGACCAGTCCATATTCTGTTTCTGGGTCTGAGAATTCTTGTATTAGAGCTTGTTTCAGCCGGTGGTAGTCGGATTTGACAGCGTCAGGCTGCCGTTCTAGAAAGCTCTTTACCTCTGTACAAGAAGTTATCCAAAGCAGGTGGAGTCTCTCTCGTGTGGTCACATTCGGCATAATTTGCAGGTGAAAGTCTATATCCCGCAGGTAGGCATGGACATCGTGGTCTCCTGCAGAATTTGGAATGAAGCACTTGATGACTCTAGCCAGTTTGTTGAGGTCTTTAAGGGTCGCTCCATGTACCGTTTCAGGGATTATCTGGAGAAGTCCCTTCCCTTCTGTGGCTTCAGATGTTTTTAGGATGCTTGCTGGTGAGGTGTTAAGCAGAGAGGTCAGGCCCCCCCCTTTGTATCTTTGTACTGGGCTGAGGGACTTTGCTCTGCTTTCCTGCTGTGACAGTGGGGGATGTGTCTTCCCCTGTGGTTCCCATTGCAGCTTGTATGAGTGTTTGAGTTCTCTTTGGACAATGTCAAACTCGTCTCTTGTGTTGTCCAGCTGCTGTGTCAGAGATTCAATTTTGGCATCTCTATCTGACAGTTCAAAATGGGCTGTTACTAATAATGACTTTGTATCAAACAGTTCTTTTTCCAGCTCTTCTTTGGCTGCTTTTTCCAGTAGTTTTCTTTGCTCAGCAGCTGACAGAGCTATCTGAAGTCTGTTAACCTCCTCCTGTTGTTCCATCTTACCAGACTTATTTTGTGTGGTCTGGGTCTCACCTTCCAGTTGGGCTATGCGACTTTGAGCATGCTTAAGTTCCTCTTGGGACTCTGTTGCGTGCAGCTTTAGGTCGTTCACCTCCTTTCTCAGGTCTGTGAGGTTGTGGGCTAAGGAGAGGATGATGCTGGTCAGCCCCTTGTGGTCATAACTCTGGCTTGGACCATGTGTCATTTGTCTTCTTCCCTCTTTATCCAGTTGCACCTGTCTCTGGTGTGGGAAGTCATCAGCAGTTCTAGGTGGTAGGGCGTCCATCACCATGCCTTGCCAGGCCGTTAGATCTTCCATCTGAGACATTGGGGCACACTTGTTCTGAGAGTTAGGGCAAGAGACTAATGCAAGACCATACAAGAGATTTAAAAATAAAGCTAGGTGTATATTGTGCAGCTAGGTTTTACCAGGTGTGGTTAACTGCTTTAGGTAGCCAGTGAAGTGTGAACACTATTATTAACTTAACTGCCTATGGCTGGAAGCCAAGATTTGTATGCAACCAGAGAATTAACAATGATGTAAGACTGGTTTAAATCATTTAATCAAAACTCAAAACATACTGATGGTTCTTAACAGGCTTGATCTCTGAATAGTGAAGAACAGGAAGTAGACAGAGAGAGAAGAGAGCTTTCCCGATTCCGATTATGTCAATTAGTGGTGCTCAGAATTATACTTATGCCCTAACAATCATCTAGATTGTGTAGCAGAGTCATATTTCTGGAGCGCATATTTAAAATAAGCAAAATCGAGAAAAAGAGATTCGACATAGATAAATAATATAAAATAAACGGATGACTGCTATTAATAAAATTAACCAGTAAAAAATAAAATAGAAGGGAAGTGATCTAGTACTGGGAATAATCAATAGTACCGACATTTAACCATATAGGTCAGTGTTGGGCATCACTCCATTGTTGGCCAAGGCTGCTGCGTGTTCAGCTCCCATGCCTATGCCATTCAAAGTGTGTGCACTTGAGGGTCAATGTTCTATTCAAAATCCCCAATACCTATAAGAATTCTTCTCTGAGTAGGCAGTTCAAATTTAATTAAGTTTGGTTCAATTAAATGACTAACTGAGCAAAAATGCTCAGGAAGGAATGCACCTGAAATTAGTTAGAGTGAGTCTGAGAAGAATTAAGGAAAATCAGAAAAATAGAGATTTGTTAAGAGGGAATAGTTTCAACCACTTTACACTGCAATACACGCAAGCACAACTTAATGACTTCAATTATATATGCTATGCTAACCACTAACTATTGAAGTTAGGTATTAGTAAGCTCATCTAAGGTCGTTGGGCCGCTAGGTCATGTTAGCTTAGCTTAGCAAACAAATATGGATTGTTTACAATATGGCACCAGCCAATGACACCTATTGTAGGTGGAGTCAAACTGGTTGACAAGTCGTTGTCATGGGAACCAGTGTACCCCAGGGCACTTTAGTTCTCAAAGAGTGTCTGCACACACTCAAATAATAAAAGCGGTACACAGTTGGTTACAACGTGGCGCTTACGCTTAAATCAATTCAACACTTTTCTTTAGCAAGCCTAAATGCAAATATAGTTGTATTCACTAATGATATTCTGATTATGTATGCTTTTGCTTTTCTGTAAACAAGTACTTTAAACAGGTTTCCTGTCCTTCTTTAAGGAGTACTTACACGTTCACTGTAGGTTTACACTCATTTACATACATACAGCTGTTTGTGCCTTACACACAAATAGTGAAGAATTGAGGTACACACTATTTCCATTCGGCAACTGTGACACAGTAATGATCACCATTTAGCTAAACTTGGATATGCAGAGTCAAATTTTAGATGACTGGCATAGATCTGACTATAATTTACAAGGCCCTTACAATGTAGAAAGAGGAGCATCACTCAAATCTACCTTTACATAACACTGTACTGAGATTCCTTCGTCAGAAAACAGGTTAAACAATATTGCAATTGGGATTTCTTCGCCAAAGCATATTGATTCTGGAACAGTTTCACATGCAGCTTATCTGAGATTCCTTCGTCAGAATAGACTTATGCATTGATTAAATACTGAAATTGGGATTTCTTCGCCAAATCAGATTCAACTTACACTGATACCATTTAAACTATGTTAAGACTTTTACAAATCATAGCAGAACTACCAAATCAACCTATCACTATCTACATTAAACAAGCCGCAAATAGCAACATACATGTGTATAGCATGTTGCATAATAACGTCTTGATTTAAAACACACTTAGGCTGACAGTAGTTTAAGCTCATAACTTTTGTTTAATCATGCCCGCATTCTCCACCAATTATGTAGTGAATTCAATGAGGAACAGAATTATTTAAACACTATTCTTCATCAAATATGTAAGAATTATCATGAGCTTTGATCACAATTATAAGTAATATTTTCTCCACCACCCTTTGTAAGGGAAACAAATATCAATCCAAATTGGGATGAATTCAACTAATAATGATCAATTATAATTATCTGGATCAAATTCATGATTTGGGGAAATCACTTAGCATTACGAGCAGGTAGCAAGAATCGGCATGTTTAGGGACTCCGGATTATGAGCATGAACTACAAACAACATTACGTGTGAAATAAAACAGGACTTTATTACCTAGACTAGACACATAGTAATCTAACATACACACACATACAGTTAAGCATTGGAAGAAGGTTGAAGTTAAAGCAGAGAGAAGAACAGAGCATGGATTATGGCAGTATATGATATTCAGAAGATCAATAGCCTGAACGAAACATCAGTTTCTTCTTGTAAAGGACCTTTGTTAAAAGGATTAATGATGCCCTATGCATCCATTAATGAGACTAAGTTTGATACTTGCACGTCTTGCCCATCAAAAGAAAGAAAGTGTCCTGATGCAGTTTGTTGAGGCTCCAGTTGATCTTGGCTGAGAGTGATCAGAGAGAACCAGTTTTATGCAGAGGATCTGTATCTGGAAAGACAAGGCCGCAGCCTGGCACAAACTTATGGGTTAAAGGTGAAGTCTTCTTCTAGTCCATCCTTGGAGATGCAGAACGCATGGAGACGAAGAAGAGCAAGACCAAGAGAGAAAAGGAAGCGCGAGGAAGAGTGTAAAATGCAAGAGAGAGAAAGAATCTTCTCGTGGTCTCTTTTAAACTGTAAGGATGTCACATCCTACAGACGTGACTGGTCCAATCAGGAGATGGCAACTTTGGAGGGAAAGTTAACTGTCTTTGTCTTTCAGATGGTGTTTTGCATGTGAAAGCTGATTGGAGGTTCACTAGAAGACTTCTAAGAGTTTGATAAAACTAATATGAAAAGAGTTACCAAAACACAACAAACAACAACATTAAGGAAATAACAAATGTAGCTCATAGACACCAAACATGATCTAAATATCATCTTGGTTAAATGAGTTACTACAAATCTAATAATTCCAGTAGTTAAACACACATTCATGGATACTTTGGATTAATGTTTAAAACAGACATAACAACAAGAACATTAATACATGGAAATGTTATAAATGAATATGTACATTTCCATATAAATGCATTTATGATTGTAGGTCTATCCCCAAAGTGAGTAAAGAGAGTTCAGCTCCCTACATTCCATTGGGTCATAAAATACTCTATCTTGATGAATTGGTGTGAGTTGCTATGGTCACTAGAGATCTTGTCCTGCCCTTGGTGTAAGTTGCAGATTGGGGGTTGTCCCCCAAGCGACTAGCTCGCCGGTGGGGTGAGGGGTGTTGCTGCAGTATGTAAGAAATTGAATTAGTGAATTAGTCTGATCAGGCTCAGGTACTACACAGTTATTAGTTAGCTATGTCTGAGCTTTTACCCACTTGTTTCAGTCTGTTTCAACACACAGATATTAAAACTGGGGAAGGACTTCTTCACATGTAAAGCAAAGGGTCAAGACCCCAACTAAAGCAAACACTCATCACCATGATGGTGACTCAACAAAACCATTAACATGTAAACTTGTGTTTATTCTCAATTAGAACTTTTGTAGACGTGCAACAGAAATAAAGTGACAGTGGTGTCTGTAAGTGAAGGTGATAAAAGTGTTTGTGGAGTTAAAAAAACTCCTTGTGAAAACTATGGAATTTCACTGTTCATTTCCCAGAGAATTTGACAGTGTTATCCGTATTTTTACGGATGTTTTTTGACAACAGTTTTCTCTGTGAAAACTACAGAATTTCACTGTTAATTTCACAACCACTTTAACATGGTTTTTCCGTAAAAACGATGGACTTTTGCTGTTAATTTTACAGACAATTTTACAGTGTTTTCCGTAATTTTTACGGATGCTTTCTGATAACAGGTTTTTTGTGTGAAAACAACAGAATTTTACCGTAAACTTCACGGGCATTTTTTACAGTGCACCAATAAAGCATCAAGTCATGGATGTTATGCTGCAGTCCCTGTGAAGCAGAAGTGATGATCGTCTTCAGTATTCTGACGTATTTACAAGATGAATAGTGGGTGTGGCTCATGTTTTAAACTGTAAATTGATTGGATGAATAAAAACAGGATGTTCCCGTAATTTTACGGTTGCTTGCTGGCAACCACAGCTGCCGGTATTTTTCCGTAAAAACTACGGAATTTGTATTTTCTCTCTTTTTTTTCTGATATTAAATGTTTTGTGGGTCACCACTATGCTGAAGAGTGGAGTCTGTGTTTAAGTCAAGGTCAGGCAATGGTGTGCTGATGTCATGCTGCATGTTGCTTTGTTTAAAAGTGACTGTGATGTTTTAATAACAAATTACAAAGAAGAAAATTAAGTAAATGTAATGTTTTCACTTTTGTGCATTTGGACCAAGTTTCAATTTTATATAAAGAAATTCTGTTAATGTAAAAGACTCAAATGTATTAAGTTCATACACAGCTTGAAGTTTGTGCCCTGAAGTTTTAAACTGCAAGACTGTTTACGTTCTTTTCCTGTATTTTGTATGGAATTTTACTGGCAACCACAGCTGCCGGTATTTTTCCGTAAAATTTACGGAACATTTTTTACAGTGCAATTAAAATGTCTTCATTATCCACTAATATATTTGTGTATATATATATATATATAAAAACGTTTTTGAAATGGATGCCTTGACTAAATAATGAAAAAGATATAATAAAAAGATATAATAATGAAAAAGAGCAAGCAGTAAGAGCTCATATGGCTCATCTTCTAGGTGAAACCTCAGGCAGTTGGATAATAAAATAATTTTCTGCAAATTTCAGAGAAACAAATATTACATTTAATATGTTTATAACAGGTTTATAGCAGATATATAAAAAAAAATATTTGATTGTTTAGATTTTTTCAGTCACAACATGTCCAGTCGTCAGTTGCCTTTTTCTAAATGTGAAAAAAATACAAATAAATGATGAATTAAGTGTTGAAAACGTTTGACCAGTAGTGTACATTGCTTTTATAAATATGTGCTTACATTTACATTTATTCATTTAGCAGACAGTTTTTTATGAGGTAAACAATAGAAGCAATTGAAAGAACATCAGGACAACAAAAAGCATAAGTGCAGTAAAACTGGTCTCATAGCTTAACTCAGTATACAAAGATAAAGTTGTTTTTTGATAGAAAGAGTAGAAAAGAGACAGAAGTCAGAACTGATGGGTCAGGTGTTGACAGATGAGATGTGTTTTCAGATGATTCTTAAAGATGGAAACAGAATCTGATGATCTTGTAGCAGCGGGCAGATCATTACACACATGTAGAACAGATCCAGTGAAGATGAGTGAGAGAGATTTTTTACCCTTTTGTGATCACAGCACAAGACGTGTTTCATGTGCAGAGCGCAGGGATCTGACGGGTACATAAGTGTGTATGAGCGAGTGAAGATATGGAGCTGCAGAACCAGTGGTGGTCTTGTAGGCCGAGAGCAGAGCTTTGAGTTTGATGAGAGCGACTACAGGAGTCAATGTAACTGAATGAAGAGAGGAGTGATGTGTGACATTGATTGAATTTCCCCTTTAGTGTGTGTTGATACTAAAAGCATGTGGTGCAGTTTCTAAATTGTCCTGACAAATATTGTATATTATAATTTTTAAAGAACACAACTAATATTAGCCTATTCAATAAACTTAACTTAATTCATCTCTTTATCTGCCTCGCGATTGCAGAAGTGTAAAAATGTGAAAGAGTTGATTAAACTTTAAATGATAATCTGGAAATAATTTACTGAAAGAGAAAGAGTTTAAGTTTTCTCATTATATCAAAACTGTTGTGTGTCACACAGCATCAGTGAGGAGAGGAGAAAGAGGGGGTTGGGCTTTGAGTTTGGAGGGAAGTTGACTGATTGGTTTAAAGTTTATCCGACTCCAACCAATAGTCGACAGACAGACGGATTTAAAGATTGAGAACTGCAGAGCGGAAGCTTCATCTTTCTTTCTCAAAGATTAAGTAAACTACCACAGCTGAAGAAAATGAGCGGCAGAGGCAAAACCGGCGGCAAAGCGAGAGCTAAGGCCAAGACTCGCTCCACTAGAGCGGGACTTCAGTTCCCCGTGGGTCGCGTCCACAGACTCCTCCGTAAAGGCAACTATGCGCATCGTGTGGGTGCTGGTGCCCCAGTGTATCTGGCCGCCGTGCTCGAGTACTTGACCGCTGAGATCCTCGAGTTGGCCGGAAACGCCGCTCGTGACAACAAGAAGACTCGCATCATCCCCCGTCACCTGCAGCTGGCGGTGCGCAACGACGAGGAGCTGAACAAACTTCTGGGCAGAGTGACCATCGCTCAGGGCGGCGTTCTGCCCAACATCCAGGCCGTGCTGCTGCCCAAGAAGACCGAGAAGCCCGCCAAGACCAAGTAAACGGGCGACAGTTCGTTTCAAACCAAAGGCTCTTTTAAGAGCCACACACTTCACCGATAAAAGAATGATGCGATTCCTGTGTCTCCATGCCGGTTAATTACAGACTAAAACTGCACTTTCTGCTTTCAGATCATTAAACCTGTTTTTGATATTAATATTACTGCTCTGAGACTTTACTTGTATTAGTTTACACTTATCACGTTGTTTTATCTGAAGCGACTAAGCGAGTCTAACGTTCAGTCAAACCGCTGAAGAATAATTGTAGTTCCCGAGTCATGTGTAACCGGCTCTCGTAAATAGAAGTTGAGCTCTTGTGTCAGTAAACGTGTTCATGCTGCACTTATGATGGGATGTGAAGAAATGTTATGTTATGGTGCAAATTTCTAAACAAAGATAATCTTAAAATTCACGCTTCTTTATACATTAGATTGTTGTTACTCAACTAGAATAGAAGTGCATGGCGCTAACAACGCCGAGGTCATGGGTTCGATCTCAGGGGATTAAACACTCAGAAACAAATGTATAAAATGATGTGATGTGAGTCACTTTTGATAAAATAATCTGACAAACGCATAAATGTATATTTACTGATTTACTGAAGACTATGGAGGGCGGAACTGTGAGGAAAGTAAAAAACGTGACGTGCCACTTGCGCCGTCCTCGCATGCGTGTGTTTCTACTAGGTCCTGTAAGTACATATGCTAAGTCGCCGCTGTCCTCTGTTCAGCAAATCGTATTTAGATTTTCCCTGAACTACTCGCTCATCATGTCTGGAAGAGGCAAAGGCGGAAAGGGACTCGGAAAAGGAGGCGCGAAGCGTCATCGTAAAGTTTTACGTGATAACATCCAGGGCATCACCAAGCCTGCCATTCGTCGTCTTGCTCGTCGCGGCGGAGTGAAACGTATCTCCGGTCTCATCTACGAGGAGACTCGCGGTGTGTTGAAAGTGTTTCTGGAGAATGTTATCCGTGACGCCGTCACCTACACCGAGCACGCCAAGAGAAAGACCGTCACCGCCATGGACGTCGTGTACGCGCTGAAACGACAGGGACGCACTCTGTACGGCTTCGGAGGTTAAACACGTTTATTCTGAAGTAAAACATTGAACACAACGGCTCTTCTAAGAGCCACACACTGTCTCACTCGAAGAGTTGAATTTCAGAAAATCATATTTAACTAGAACTCGAACTTTAATAACTTGTGTTGCTCACTTGTCTCGCTCGAAGAAGAAACACCATCATCGTGGCGTAACTATAAACGTCAGCACGTGTAATGTTTTGTGAATAACGTGTGATAGAGTGAAATGATTTCTGAATGAACTCTTTGACGGACTGTGATGACACGATGACGTACTTTCACTTTGAAACAAGACTTATGAAACCCAACGACTCTTCTAAAAGCCACTTTATCTCTCGAGGAGTTGAACTTCAGAAGTTATATCATATCAAACCAGATGTTATGAATGTCACGTTTTATTATCCCGGAAGCGTTTTGGAGAACCTCAACTGATGAGATTAATCTGTTGTGTTACACACTTCTGGTGCTCGAAAAAGAAACACAATTATCATCGCCTAACTATATAAACGTAAACACGCCCAAAGCTTGTGAATAAAACATAAAAGGGTGAAATGATTTCTGTATGAACTCTTAAAGTGACTTTTATGACACGATGACGTATTTTCATAATGTAGAGTTAATTCAGAAATAAACGTTTTATTTTAATTCAAATTCGATAAAGAGCGGGAAGTGCAATCAAAGGAAACTGAATCGCTTGTGGGAGGGTCACCTTCAAACACGAGACTGTGGGCGGGAAACACTTTCATTGGCTCTCTATCCGATCCGTCAAACTATGAGCTGACCAATAAACACATTTTATGGGTTTGGCCGAAGAAGACACGCAATCAGACAACAGGCTCCGTTACGTTAAACATTTGCATGTGAGAGTGAATAAATACCACAGCGACGAGACTCTTCAACATTCAGCATTTTCTCATCTGTGAAGAAGCATCATGCCTGAAGCAGCCAAACCCGCGCCCAAGAAGGGCTCTAAGAAGGCCGTCACCAAGAGCGCCGTTAAGGGAGGAAAGAAGCGCAGAAAGTCCAGGAAGGAGAGTTACGCCATCTACGTGTACAAAGTGCTCAAGCAGGTCCACCCCGACACCGGCATCTCTTCCAAGGCGATGGGCATCATGAACTCTTTCGTCAACGACATCTTCGAGCGCATCGCCGGTGAGTCGTCTCGTCTCGCGCACTACAACAAGCGCTCCACCATCACGTCGAGAGAGATCCAGACCGCCGTGCGTCTGCTGCTGCCCGGTGAACTCGCCAAACACGCCGTGTCCGAGGGCACCAAAGCCGTCACCAAGTACACCAGCTCCAAGTAAAGCGCCGCTTTCATCCGCCGCACACAAAGGCTCTTTTAAGAGCCACACACTTATTCAGTTAAAAGAGATTCTCATGATTAAGTTGTGCGGTGTATTTTTTTCATTATTGTTAGGATTGAAATTGTGACGCAACAACTCGTTTTATCATAAATAACATGTTTTAAAGTAAATATAAAAGTCTTACTCTACTTATTGTTGCACGATTATCGCAGAAGGTGGCGGTATTGTACCGGATATAAACCATCAGAGTTCGGTCTTCAGCTGCTTTAAGGCTGAAATACACTACAAGACTTTTGTTCAGTTTTCAGTCTGGACTTGTTACAGAAAGTCTGTGTCAATCTGCAGATTTGATCAGTTTGTGTGTTTTTATATGAAACTTTAATAAAGTCTGAAAGTGTTTGATGTCTAGTTGAGATTCTTGTAGTGTTTTACAGTCATAGAGGTGTTTTATCATCACACACATTCATGTCATCTATAGTATTTATGATCAAGATCTCTCTTCACTGCTCTTGTGTTTGATCTTCATACAAAACTAAACACAGTCGTGTGCAGAACTGACTCTTATTCTATAGATCTATGAAGTGTAAATGTGACATATTAAATTTTTCATATGAAATCATCTTACTGTCAAATATGTTTACATTTGTTAGTTTTCACTTAGATAAAATAGCCACGGTTGAGTTTCATAAGGTTTTAATTTGTGTGATAACGTTATTAAAAATGTTATAATTAATGTTGGTGCATTACGGGCACTAATGTTAAACTTACTGCAGTAAAACACATTTAGAAGTCTTTTAAAAGTCAAGTGTATACATTGTTCTGACTTACAAATAATCTTGATAATATGTATTCAATTTAAAGATGGTTTGAAGGTGTCTTTAAAGATAAATACCACTGATAAATAGACAAACAATTGCTCAACTTCAAATAAACTTAACATGGTTTATTTTGATATGATATTTCAAAACTTAAAGGTACAGTGTGTAGGATTTTGAAGGATTTATTCACCAAAATGTAATATATAATACAAAACTATTATATATATGGTGAAGAAATACCTTACAAAATGAACCGAAATGTTTAAATTACCTTACAATGAGCCATTTTATGTATATACACCGCGGGCACACCCTTACATGTCATTTATCACACTGCACAGCCATGTTTCTATAGTAGCACTACACGGACAAACTGAGCGCGTTTCGTAAAACTTTCTTTTTCGCTCGTTTCGTTCTTCTTCTTCGGCTGTGTTTTGAGGCAGCTTGCAAAGCGACTACATAGAAGGATTAGCAGAAGAAGATGAAGAACAATAACAGCATTTACTTGTCGTGTTTTTTATTAGAAATAGAAACGGTTCTTTGTTGCAGTAAGAAGCAAAATATGCGATAATGGCGGACCACACATACTCTGCACAAGAGCCGACAGAGCGTCAATCTGTTAGTTCAAAAAAGAGAAAATACGATTCAGCAAGGCGAAGTCGAGACAAAAAACGGCAGAAAACACGAATAAACATCACTGTGGCTTTTCCCAAATGGAGGGCACTGAAGCAGGACAAGGGTTTGCTAAGCGACACCGAAGTTGCCAGCTTTCTGCTGGACCTATAAATTTGTCAATTTCGGCAATATAAGTGAACCGTTTGTTTGATAGCTTTAGCTAATAGATGAGCATGAGCATCAAGTGACTTTTTCCTTGTTTTCAGCACTTTGTAATTGTACTATAATTCCTTTTTGCATGGCCGTGTGCAAATCAAGTTTTTTTTATACAATCATAATTTGCATAAATCGGATGTAAATTATATTATAATACTGCTTAGCTTCTGTGCATACAAATGTGTAATTTAATAATTGATAAGATCAAATCCAAACTTCCAAGTTGTAGCTTATCAGCAATACAGTGTCAACGAAGATTTGAAAAGATAAAATTGATCAATTGGGGTGATGCCAAACGTCTGCTAAAACTTTCGCGGTTAGATTACACGCCTTTAGCAATAGCAAGCGGTTTCAATGGGCAGTAAGTTACGAACCAAGTTACCGTGCCAAAAAATGCTATGCAAAATAAGCGAATACATCACTGACACAATGCTAAACAAGTAACAATAATATTCACTATAACGATTAGAGTAAATAATGAATGAAGTCAATTTAATTTATTTATTTTTCTTTGTAAATAAACCTCGTCACTTGACTTGCAAAGGTTACTCTCTGCTGTCTCAGATGACGACATCTCTGTCCTGTGTCCGTAGCTTCGGTCTGTTATTCGCCTGTGAGACGTAGATTGCAATTATCAACACCACCGATAATGGCCGGTATCATTTACGGAACCCTTTTGTCCTGTGACGCCAACCGTAGCTTCTCTAAGGGGAGGGAGAGGGGGGTAGAGGAGCTGTAGGATGCAATTTCCTACATCGCCAATAGTGGCCTCTGAAACTTACACACAGAACCTTTAAAGAGCAACTGAATGACAACTTCACTGGTTTTGCAGATATTAAATACAGTGATAAATCCAGCTACTCTTTCACTGAAAATATGAAGATAATCCTGACAGAAAGACAATTATATATGCAGTTTATTTGTTAATGTTGTATTTAATTTACGTTGGTGAAAACGTGAGATTCTGACAAACACAAAGTGTCCCTGTAACATTAGAATAGTGACAAAGACAACTTTCTCAGAACACTTTTTATTACGTGTCTCTCACTGAAAATGTGTGAGTTGGTAATCCTGATATAATCGCACAGTTAATAAAAAAAGAAAAGAAAAAAAAAATCTGTAGACAAGGTTATACACTCCACTGTTTATCTAAACCCCTGATGATAGACTTTAGACACCAGGAAACTTCAGTCTTTATATGAGTTTACAATAGAGGGAAGATTTTGTTGTATCTTGTACTCGAAGTTGTTTAGTTTAAAACTTTATTGAAAATACTGAAAATATGGCAAAATAATAAAGATGTGTGCAAGCTCTTCAGCTGACCCTGTGTATATATATCACTCTCTCTTAACAATGCATTACACAACAACACACACCACCACTGACCTCTTCTGGTCTTCTGATGTATAACAATAACATTACACAACAAATGAATGAATTATGTGGTGACAAAAGAGGATGCACGTTTTCGAGAGACAACATTGTTGTATTTCTGTTAAACCAGAAGCAATAATATTTGACAAATGGAGAAGTGATGTCTCTAATTTAACCACTAAATAGTTCATTGTAATTATCTTCTGTTTTCTTGTGCTCATTTATGAGAAATATACGTCAAACCAAAATGTATTCAGACACCTTCAACATTTATCATCCGATCACAGTTTATTCGCTATAGTTTATAAAACAGTAATAAAATATGTCAAGAACTCAGAGTTAAACTGTGTCAGAACTAAACCATGTTGATAATGTCAGGTGACTTTGACAGAAAGGTTTGGGTTAGGTTGGAGTCATGTCTCTCACAGGAGTGAGTGTTTGTGCTTCTGTGTTTCACCTCTCTAGCTTTGAGGAGGTAGATGAGATGTGGTGGGGATGATTCAGGGGATGTAGACCAGTCACACACATCTTGTGTTCCGCCTATGAGCTTGTGGAGGCAGTAACCAAGGCAGTCGCTCAGTTAAATGTTTACATTAGTTAAATGTGGTCTAGACTGATCCTTCATGAATTCGCTGCTAGATTTTTTATTTGCACTTTCAGAGGTGTGTGGAGGACTTATGGCCACTTTACTCTCATTGGCTAGTGAGTTTTTGATTGACAGCTCCCTTACCAGGAAGTCGATACTGAAGACAGTGCAGCGGATTAGAAGCAGATATGCATGAAGTTTTCTGTATTGTTTTTTATTCAGTGCTTGTTCTTAAATTACTCTCTAATTTGGTAAGTAGTATCAGCGTTGCTAACTCTAACACATCTAGAGTGGGACACACACTTTTAGTCTCTATCCCTCTGTCACAACAAGCCAACGTCAAGTAAATACAGAATTGTTTACTTTCATTTTTCCTTCCTCCCTCCCTATACCACCATAACCCTTTACTGATCTATTCATGTTGATTGATTGATGAATGAATGAATGAGGCATCCATATAGTTATTTTTATTATAATATTATTATTAAGCTTTCAAGCAACTTTCACCAAACTTTTCACAAACTTTCAAACTGGTCTGAGTTGAGTTGCTATATCTTTTCAAACTGATCCAGGTTCTGGTTTTCGAAAACCGGACTCTCAAAACCACCATATTTCCAATTGACTTAACATTTTGAAAAAAATTGACGGCTAATAACTCAAAGTAAGGATGTCGTAGAAACTTGTGAGTAACTACCTTTGAAGAGTCTGGCAGACTCTATAAGATCATATATCACAATGGGGTGTCAGTTGCTCCCCTGGGGTGTAAGAGCCTCCCAAAATTCCCCCTACACTTATAATGGAAGATATATATATATACTTATAACTGTCCCGTGTTGAATATCTTCCCAGTACAACCACTTAGAGACAAGGGGGTGGGCTCATTTTACTCAGGCAACCAATCAGTATCCCAGAAACTTTATTAAGTTACGAAGCCACAACCATAGCAACCAAGCAACCGCTCCTATAGATTTCCATCATAAAAACTCCAGATGGATATATTTGCAGCGCAGTGTCTTGGAGACAAGGGGGTGGGCTCATTTGAATAAGGCAACCAATCAGTATCCGTGAAACTTCATTAAGCTACGAAGCCACATCCAAAGCTGCAAAACATGTTAGCTTAGCAACCATTTAATAAGACCTATGACTCTACATCAGAACATCGTAGAGACATAGGGGTTAGTTCGTTTCACTTAGAGCTTGACGCATCATCAATTGGCTTCTGCTAAGCCACGCCCATAGCAACCAAACAGGTTACCCTAGGAACCGTTTAGCAATACCTATATCTCTGTATCAGAACATCATAGAGACACAGGGGTTGGTTTGTTTCACTCATGGCTAGGAGTATCATACTAGCAACATGCTAATTGTCCTAGCGAACATGCTAATATTGCTCACAACATACTAAGCCCAGTTTTGTGACTGGGGTCACATTGTTTGTTTCATTATGTTAGAAAAAGTTTAATGATAAAACCTTTCAAACTATTTCAAATTGGACAGGCTTTGTCAAGCCAACATAAATTTTGTACTCGAACTTTACAATATAGTTTAATTTCTATTATTTTACGTACTGTATTGCTAATTAAATGAAAAAAGCTAATAAAAGTCACTTGTTTTAAGTTTAGATTTCATATTCTATTATATTTTTATGTGTTGTTATAGTTTACAGTATTTAAGAACACTGAGTATTTTAGTATCCATTAGTTTTGTGTGTTAATCTGTTGTATTTAAGGTTTACAGGCAAAATTGGATTTAAGGGAAACACCAACCAAACACTTTAAAATTGTATCCACATCCACACTATAATAATAATTTATTATATATATATTGTTCTGCCCCTGCTTCTGTGTGTGGGTGACGTGGTCTAGCCCGTTACATTAGATCGGCAGACAGCTAACAGTTTCCCCAAGACAAAGAATGAAGCTTGTATATCTTTTTCCAAAACTTTACTCTGGAAGCACTGTAAAACTACAAAATACAAAAATACATCTCAGTATTTTACTTAGGTGTAGACGTAATTGGAATATTGTCTGTTACAAGCATTCAGAAACAAATGAGTTAGCTTAAGGCTAACTTCAATGGGAAATTGCGTTAAGATGCTAGCGTTTTAGCATTAACGATCAAAATACACATTTACAACAAACTTAAACTTGTTAACAAAGGATTTCATTACTAGTATTCTTAGTAATTAATGACAAAATAACTGTATGAGACTGTACTTACAGGCAGACGTTTTACTGGCCAACTTAAGTCCAGAGAGAAAAAATATGCGACCGTTTATTACACCATGTCTCTTCAAAACTACGGCAAGACTGATAGTACAAAATTAACATTACGTTAGGAGTCACCACTAGAGGTCTCCTTTTCCCCAGATAAACAACAGAACGTCACATATATATATATATATATATATATATATGAAGAGATTGGTTCAAACTTTTTTAATCATATTTTTTCTGTTAGATTGCTGTATTTTTTATATGTTTTGGAAAGCACCATTGAAAAAACGGAAATTTACAAAATCTCATTTTGTAAGTATTAATTTATATTAAATTATTATTCATTTTACTCATGTTAAGAACTGGATGTGCTTATTTGTATTTGTTACTTTGAGTTCTGATGCTATATATTATTAAATTATATATTAAATATACTAATAAAGCTTATAACATTTCAATAAATACAACATCTGAGTGACACAGTCGGTGAAGGGATTTTTATTGACCGCCAGATGGCGAAGTAGAGCAATGTGTCAAAAGCTTCGAAGCACAGATGTTACTGAGAACCGTAATGTACAAATAAAAAATGTTAGGGGTCAAGTGCCTAACTTAAGAAAACACTGATCACCTCAATGATAAAAATGTCTGCTAAGCAAAGTTTTGTTCCTTTTAAAAAAAGCTTTTGTGTTCATATATGACAGATAAAGTGAAAGTGTCTGTAATAAGTGAAGATGTTAATGGTGTTTTATTTAATTCTCTGGTGAGATCTTGACATATTTCATGTATTCATCTGTTATTTACACTTGATGTTCATCTAAAGTTGTGTGACTGTGAGTCAGTTGTAGTTGTTGTGTTTTGTTTATCTTTGCTTCAGTGATTCTGCTTGTTATCAGCAAATGTCATCAATGATCATCACTTCATTATTAACTCTCATTATTCTTTGATGTGTAACGTAACTCAAAAGCAAGATGACTGTTTCACAGGAATATACTGTAATGTTCGTGTTAACAATAAATACAATATTTAGTCAAATCTTTTGAATACCGGTCAATTTTTAACAGTGTGGGTGAAGAGCAATCGAATGTTGAACAAGTATCAACCACATGTGGGATATATACTCGTATCTACATTATAATGTGTATTTGTAAATATTAATGTTTTATTAATGTGTGTTCTGAGCCTGTTTAGATTATTACTGTAGCACACTGAGTTTTAAAACTGTGCAATACCGGCCTCTGCCATAAGGGCGCTTAGGGGTTGTCATGGTGACGTATGTGTGTTTACCTCAGACACTGTCAGACGCATCTGAAGAAAGACTCAAAGCGTTTCTTGTGTTTATTTCTCCTTAAATTTCAGGTTTTTAATCTGCCTATGAGTTCCACAGACGGGACCCGTAACACAAACTCATTGTCTTAACAGAGCCGGCTCCAGGCATGGGCAGGGGTGGACTGAGACCACCTAAACGTATGTGTTGCCCACCCAATGAGAATTAAAATAATAACACCAAAAATTCTGTATTTTTCTATTGGCTGGAACCAACGTCACTGTTCACTCACACAGCAGCTTTAGTTTGTAACAGAGAAGCTACATGCTATGGAGAAAGAAAAATACTGTACAAAGGATGTTTAGGCGCACTGCACACTTGCTTTGAGTTTATTATAAACAACATTTAAACATAATTACAGTAAAGTCTCATCACTTGCTTCTTTGTCTGTAAAGATGTGAGAGTATTTCCTGGGAGAAATTGTTTATGGATTATAAAATCTTGTGACAGTGTGATCATAAAAACATCATTTTGTACTGAACCACAAGTAAGACTGAAAGAAACATTCACCAAGACACTGTACCTTTAAGGGAGGGAGGAGTTAGTTTTGTTTTGAACAGCAGGTGTTCATCATTAATGATCAATAATCGCGTGTAATGTGAACTCAATTTATTAATTAACTGCATGAATAAATTAACATTTCACACCAGAAAGACTCTGCTTCAGTGTAAGTTTGTACACCCGTAGGTATGGACTCATATATACACCAGGGTGTACATTTAACACCAGGGAGTTTGCTGTGTGTGTTGTCATCTTCATTCACAAGTGTTGTAGTCAGAGAGATGAGACAGAGTTTATCTGATCTAATCTGATATCTGGAGTCTGTCTGTAGATCAACATCAGCCTGATTCATCCACACCAGCTGAAATCCATCATAACTGAACACATGACCACAGTAATGTGAAAACAGCTGACAGGAGAGAGTGACAGGTGTGTTTGCTCTTATCTCAGTCTGTGGTGATGATGATGATGATGATGAAGACACTGAAACACACTCTCAGTACTCATGAGTTTCAGTGAAAACACAAGAGAAAAAGAGAACTGTGATCTGAAGTTAAACATGTGTTCATATAAATGAAGAGAAACACTGACCATGAAGAACATTGAGTTTTGACAGAAGATGATGTGATCTAGTTCCTCTATCATTGGCTCCTGACAATAGACTTGTGAATGTGAGAATAAAGCAACGTTACATTGCCACCAAAATCTGATTTTTGCTCATATGAGACCCAGATCTGTTTACTGCATGACAGTGTGAACAGGAAAAACCACATGGAATCCGATCTTTTTTAATCTGATCTGAGCCACTTCCATATATGGTCCTAAATCAGATACAGGTCTGATGTTTCGCAATGGGACCTCAGTCTGAACGGTCATATCGGAATTCATGCGACGTTTGCGTCACTGTAGATCGACTTGTGTCTCAATTCTAAGCTAATTTAAAGCTTCACATGCTATTCTGTTGACGGAAGTGAACTTTACAGCTCGGTTGCCAAACATTAAGCATCACATTATAAATATAAATCCCTGCACTGTCTACCGCACGTGAGCCACATGATGCGATGCAACTAATAACTATAGAATCCGTTGTAATAATCGGGACTGCTCGAGGAATGCTGTAAAATCGCACCGCGAGAACAATCCACTCAGCACAACATAAAATCAAACACAGCCGCTGACTCAACGTTTGCTTAATTCTATATGAATGCGTGCTGCCTGTTACGTGTTGTTGTTGTTTTGTGCATGAGCTTCAGTTTATAACCATCACCAGTTCACACTGGAATCTGATATTGACCACATTTAAAAGATACTGAGAACAGCCAAACAAAAAAATCTGATCTGAGCAAAAAATCTGAATTGAGCATTAAGGCTTGAAGTGTGAACGTGGCTTAAGACACATGAACTCTATGATAAATGTGACATGAGATGAAACAGAACATGTTTCTCAGAATGTCGGGGAGAGTAATGAAATGAAATGTGATGAAATAAATGTGTTGTATAGTTTACCTGTGAATAGTGAAGAGAGAAGGATCAGTCCCAGCAGACATACATCACTCTTCTCAGTCATGTTGTGTTTCTCTTACTGAGTCTCTTCTCATCATCTACTTATAGTTCTTCATCAGAACATTTGTAACTCTTCCTGTGTTTCTCATTTCCTCTTTTCTCATCGACTGAGTCATGACACTATTATAGACTAGAACACATTCTGTAGTTTAATAGTGATATTTGTAAATTACTTCTGTGGTCTTAAAATAATTGGACACAGTGCTCAGTTATGACTTTTGACTTTAACAGGGTTTACATGATGAAGGTTTCATCCAAATTCTTTTAACCAAGCAGAGGTGATCACTTCTCCATTCTTCTTCTGTCTGCATGCAAACAAAAGCAGGACATGAGTGAGGTCATCTTCACACTTCTTCAAAACCACAGATCCACAGATTACTCATGATGCAGCAGACGTAGACATTAATGAACACACTAACTCTGTCACAGATTATATCAATATGTCAACTGATAATATCATCGGAAGAAATCCTTGGATGTGGAATGCATTTAGAACGGTTTACACTTAATCACAGACCACATGGGGAAACATAATTATGAAAAACCCTGTGACATGGGTCATTCTTGAGCTGAACACATTCAATGCACGGTTTGAGGATAGAAGCAGCACCCAGGGCAGACGTGACCAACTCTGTTCCTGGAGAACTACCGTCCTTCTGAGTCTGTGAGGCTTTTTCAACAAACTGCATGGTTTCCTACAAGCTTTTGACACAATTCTCTACTTTGCCATTTGGTGGTCAATAAAAATCGACTGTGTCACTCAGATGTTTTGTTCATTAAAATGTTATTATAAGCGTTATTAGTATATTTAATATATGATTTAATATTATATCGCATTAGAAAGATGGCAGCTTGTGTGCTTGCAGGGATGGACTTTTGCACAAATTTTTACTTCCAGTAAACTTTTGTCGTTTCGCCTTCTAAATATTTGAGAATATGTATTTAAACTACTTACAATTGTACAATGTACAATTCATTTTTTACAATTAAATGAAATTATTAAATTCTTAATTTCAAATATATATTTTACAGATTGACTTTATTTGCGTTTAATAACGTATTTAGTGATGATCTCGTGTTTTAACATACTGAGCTATGTGCAGTTTTGTAGTTGGATGGAGCAAACTGTTGGGATCAGTACTGGAGTTATGGACCATGCTGAATACTCCTGATCCACAATTATAAGCATATCCTTCTTCCCGTGATTTTCATCAAGCAGGTTGTCAATAGCCTCCTTCATTGGTGATGTCCAGTGTTTTTGGTATAACACAAACATCCTTCCACCAGTCTTCAAAGGTCCAGTACGAGCGCTTGCAGGTGAAGCCACCATAGGCAGAGGAAGTACATGTGTGGTTCCTATATCAAGGAGAACCAGTGTAAGAATATTACTTTTTGTCCCCTTTGTCTAGGTAGAAGGTTAAAGAATCCAGTCGATGGAACACTCAGAGTTTCAGATCTGGAGACCAAGAATGACACAAAAGTGCAGTTCAATCAGAGACCAAAGTTTATTTAATATAGTTCCAAAACTTATACTCATAAAAGGGGAAGTAAATATGTCATTGAAAGCTATGTCATGGAAACATACCAGACATATATTGATATTATTCTCGAGAGCTACTTCCTTATTAGATTCTTAGAAGTGCATTAATATTATCAGCAAAAGGCAGCACAATGTTCTGAATATTCTGTTAGCTTGG
Source organism: Triplophysa bombifrons (assembly GCA_029783895.1). Lineage (NCBI taxonomy): Eukaryota > Metazoa > Chordata > Actinopteri > Cypriniformes > Nemacheilidae > Triplophysa > Triplophysa bombifrons. The sequence goes on from CM056449.1 coordinate 24,248,207, forward strand.
TCAGCACTTAAACTCAAGTAAGATTAGACATAATTCATGTACAATAATCATTGAGGCAAAACCCAAATTCTCACAATGGCCACTTTCAGACCAACGGTCTTAAAAATAACCCTGTGTACCTTAAAAGAAACAAAACATAATTAAAAATATATGAATAAAGTATATCCATATCAATTTTGCCTTTAGCGTAACAACATTTGATCCAAACACAATAAGTGCTTCTGCAATCCTGCACTCAGTAAAATAATTGATATCTAATATATCCACAAGAATTTGACCCTCAGTGCACACAGGGGTGATTACGGAGTCTGTACCGTTTGCTCAATGGTGCGTCTATCTTCTTGCTTCGGGTGGCCCCCACCTCACAAACGGTAGTTCTTTCCTCAGCTTAGTCAGTGCTTTCTCCACCCTGAGGTGTAGTAAGGTGAATCCCCAGTTGAGATTCTATGTTAAATTGGAGCTTGCCTGCTCTCCTGAAGAACACAGCCTCAGTCTGGAAGAATGTATCCACTGTGGCTTGTAGTCCGTCAGAACTCCTGTCCGAGTTACGGCAATCACAGTCGCTGGTCCTTGGTACTTTGGTTCTCCAACCTTGATCGGCTTTGGAATTCCTCACGAAGACCTTTTGTCCTGGAACAAAGTTATGAGTAGAGTGTTCTGAGGGAAGATGAAAGAAACATCAGCACATATAGAGTTTACATTTTCGATTAGGGAAGTCACGTAGTCCTCCTGGATCACCTCCAAGTCACCTAAGGAAGAAATACCTGCCCGGCCTTTGACCCACGGTGTCGGGAAAGGTCTAGCCATTAGTAATTCAAAAGGTGACAATCTTGTCGTGGAAGATGGAGTCATTCTTATTTCAGTCAAGACTGCGGGCAACAAATCAACCCACCTTTTTCCCGTATCGAGTACAGCTTTTGTTAGTGGGGTTTTAGTGTCCGATTAAATTAATCATTAAATGCCAATCAATAGACAACGTTTTTGATAAGAGCTGTCTCACTTTTGACGTGAACGGGTCCCGTTATAACTTTCCATGCTAGGGATCCCATGTCGAGGTATTATCTACTTAGTTAGGATTTTTACAGATATATCAGATTACCTATCGTTCGTGAAATCAATTTGCACATGTTGGAACGGAGCTTCCGGATGTGGCGACACATCATGCTTGACTGATTTGTGCGGATTTACCTGAGCACATGTTAAACATGCGTCCAAAACTAGTTTAGTGGTTTTATTTACATCAGCAGTGCAATAGAATTGATTACACCCATGGTAGTGTCTGGGATAATTAATCCTAATTTTGCTAGTGCTACTCTACCCTGTTCATCCCTAAGAATCTCTTCTTTTTCCAGAGCGCAAACAATTTTGCTCCAATGCTCTAAGTCTCCCTGTGTTGGTTGACTTTGCAGGATTTTGATGTCAATGTCAGGTACATTCCTTATGTGTACTGTCATAGCTTCCTGTGTTCCATCTCTCTGATGAAATGGTGATTTAATCTGAGTTTGGGCTGTTGCTTTTGCGGCTTCATCAGCCCTTCTGTTACCTATACTCTGTTTATTTTTACCCCGAAGCATGACCTCTGACCTTCACTATGGCCACTTCGAACGGAAGCTGAACTGCTTCGGTTAACTGTCCTATCAATTTGCATGTGCTATGATCTTACCATCAGCTGTTTTGAAACTTTTTGCTTCCCACATTTTAGCATAATCTTGAAGAACACTACAGGCATACTTAGAGTCTGTGTAAATTGTTGCTCGCTTTTCTATCATCAGCTCACAGGCCCTTATTAATGCTATCAACTCTGCTGCTTGAGCCGAATTGTAATCTAGAGCAAAAGCTTCTTTTACCTCTCCTGACTCGGAAACCACAGCATAGCCACAAAGGTAGACACCGTCAGAGGGATTTGAACAAGACCCATCAACATAAATGTGTTCTCCCCCCTCTAGGGACGTATCCAACAGATCGAACCTAGAAGAGTAAGAGGTGGTCAGTTCAAAGATGCAATCATGTATTCAAGTTTGGCATGTCTTCCATACCCAAAATACCCAGAAAAGCAGGATTAATGTTTGCTGTTGTTTGAATGCTAAGATTTTTTGTTGCCAGCAGAGTAGCCTCGTAACCTGAGCGTTTGCATGTTGTGTAAAATTGCTCCTACCTGATGTGATGCATACAATGTTAATGGGTGTGACAGAACAGTTTTCTCAGCCATCTGTACAATCAGAGCAGCTGAAAACATGCTGGCATACCTGTGACTATGTTATCTAACTTTTTAGACAGATATGCTATTGGTCTATATGTAGAACCATGCTCTTGCAAAAGGACACCAACGGCTACACATTCTGCCTCTCTAGCATGCAAGTGAAAAGGATTTGTGTGGTCCGGTAGCCCCAATGCTGGTGCGGTTGTGATAGCTGCTTTCAAGGCATTGATATGTTCGTCTGCCTCCGCAGTCCACTTCAGTGGTGTGTTTGCCGGCGTTTTGTGATCGATCAGACCACTCAGGTGCCTATCGTGAATCGCGCAGTCAGGTATCCACTGTCTACAATAGTTAACGAGTCCCAGGAAGCTTTGGAGATGCTGCACTGTTCGTGGGGACTTAACATTTCTGATCAGCTGGACTCTATCTGTGGATATTGCTCTGAGACCCTGCATCAGCACATGTCCTTAATATGTCACATTAGTTTTGACCCATTGCAGTTTCTCTTTTGAAGCTTTGAAACCTGTTTCAGCAAGTACATTGCAAACAATTATAGATGCTTTTTCACAGTCCTCCTCCGTTTCCCCCGACACAAGGATGTCATCTGAAAACTGAAGAACACAAGCTGATGAAGGCAGATCAGTCATTTTGGCCAAAGTTCTGTGCACTGCTGCAGAAAAGACAGCGGGTGAGTCTGCGTAGCCCTGTGCAAGGCGTTTCCACAAAAATTGCTGTCCTTTAAATGTAAAAGCTAACAAAGGCTGAGTATCTGGGTGCACAGGTATAGAGAAAAGAGCTGCACACAAATCAATTACTGTGAAATACTTGTGCAAATGTGGCACTGAATTCATAACAGTCAAAACATCAGGCACAATTGGTGCGAGTGGTATGATTAACTGGTTAACTGCTCTTAAATCTTGAGTTAATCTCAAAGTTTTCCCATCAGCTTTCACAACAGGATTAATTGGTGTGTTATATGGTGAATGTGTGTGTTCGAGGACACCCTGCTTGACAAAATTTTCAATCAAAGGCTAAATACCTTCTTCCTTATCTTTAGACAAAGGGTATTGTTTAATGTAGACAGGTTTGTTTGTTTTAAGTTTAGCCCTGTAAGGTTCCATGTCAATGAAACCAGTGTCATCCTTGAACTGAGATCACAACAAAGGGTTAATCATGGAGTCTACCCGTGTAGGCGAGCTGCACCCGGAGGCAGGGGCTTGTGAACCGCTTGGCAGTCCACCTGTTGTCAAAGGATAGACGGATGCCTGTAAACTGGACAGAAAAGATAAAACAACTTTGTGATCAGTAAACTTAATATCAATATTAATACTCCTAATTTATGCATCATATCACAACCTAATAGATTTAATGGGTTACCTGGAATGATCGTAAATTTGTGGAAAAAGGTTTTAATACCAGAGGCTTTAACCTCTAATGGAGGTGTCACAGCACAGGCAAGTCAGTTCCGGAAATTCCCACAGCGTGAATTATTTGATTAGTTATGGGACCCACATAACTGTTGGAAGTCATAGACAAAGCATCTGCGCCTGTATCAAGCAGAAAGATTTGAGGCTGCCCATTTACCATAAGGTAAAAATAAGGCTGATCCTCCCCATTATTTGAAAATGTTAGGGTCATCATAGATAAATCAGAACTGACATCACTCTGCGGGCATCCCGATGCTTGGTTTGAGTGCCATTGGGTTGATTTTGTAGTACCCGTGTTCTCATTTCTGCGCTGTGGTGTGCGTGCGTCACCAGAAGTCGGCTGAGGTGACACAAACTTATCCCATGACTGCACTCTCGTTTATAATGGCCCCTCTTGCCGCAGTGAAAACGTATTATTTCAGACTTCCTCCTTTGGCCAGGATGCGACTGATTCGGATTCACAGAAGTGTGACCAGCGTTCCCCTTTTCTGCATAGACTGTAAACATTGCATTTTCAACTTTGACAGTGAAACCACCAGACGCGTCCAGTTCCCTAATTCTTTTTCCATTAGCCTCTAGAGTCATGTCATGCAAGTTGAAAGTGGTTATTATTTAGGGCAATTTGGAATCTTCAATCCATGCTTTCTTAAAACGCACAAAGAATTTTGCTGCTGATTCTCTCTTTCCCTGTTTAGTGCTTGGCTTGCTGCCGTACCACTGTAGGTAATTTTATCATTGTCAATTATAATGCGGTACACTTTTCAATCAGCATTTCTTCCGTTACATCTTTCTCAAGTGTTCTTAACGTCACCGCTCGGAAATCGCTACCAGTGAAATGTGCATATTTTGTATGAGTTTGCAAGATCGACACATATTTTCCCACTTCATGTGGGGAAGGTAAACTTTTACAAATTGCTTCCATATCAGACATTCTTAACGGTCTCACATTTACCGTGTTTCCAGCTCTTACCCAAACCATTGAATTTTGACGTTTTGTACTCGTGTCAGATTCTTGACCTGTAGTGTTAAGTTATGCAACAATTTTGGGTTCTGCCATCGGCAGGGGTGCAGAGGGAAAACTCTGGGTTTGGCAAGGGGCAGAATTGCGGTTTCAGTCCCTCTGACCATCCTGCGAGGTTGCTAACATATGGTTTGACGTAAAACTCTTGATTGTTTCTGTTCATAATTGCGACTGGCATTTCGCCAGAATAACATACAGTAATATTGATATCAATAATATATTTCCCCAATTTAATACAACCTTTGAATAAATTAATCTTTTTCAGAATAAACATCAAACAGATTTTTCAAAGCCTATTTCTCCGAGTACCAAAGCTGACACCGCGATCCCAAATTACAGTGTGATCAGGACTGTATAGTCATTGTGACCGATCATCAGTTCGCCTGCCTCAGGTATGCTTTGATCTCTTGGTTCAAAGAGAGGTCTTCCCCCCTTTCGCAGAATAGCCCCAAACTTTAAGAACACACAGAGTTTCAGATCTGGGAACTCAGATTGAACTGCACTTCTGTGTCTGTGTCATTCTTGGTTCCCAGAACTGAAACTCTGTGTGTTCCATCGACTAGACTCTTCAACCTTAGAATATTAATACCTAGACCAGGGGACAAAAAGTAAGATTCTTACAGTATGGACTCATTTTTACACCAGAGACTTTACTGTGCAGTGATCGTCCAGTGATGGAGATTGTTCTGAGCCCACTTTACAGGCTATGGTTTATGTCCAGTTTACATAACTGCTTTATTAATGCTTAAAACATCAGTAAAATCACACACACACAATTACTATATAAAGGACTATAATCAACAATAATTATTTCTGTTTTAATCTTTTAGTCTTCAGTAATGAATGCGTGTTTTCTATATTTTTAACATCCTAAATCATTTAAATCCTGCATGTATTGCAGTCATATATTTCAGTGTTTGTTGAATTCCAACAAAAGCAAAACTTATGAAAGCCTGAGAGCATAAAATAATTGAATAAAAAACATCTGGGTTATATCATAACACATTATTTTCATACTTTTTCTAAAATTTACCAACATTAGTTTTGTGTTGCTTAAAGCTAAATATGAAGTTTTTTTTTTCTCCAGTTTATTTTGTCCAGTTTAAAACTAAAACATCTTTAAATGGAATTTAGGAAAAAAGTTGTCAGAATTGTAGAGAAATAAACAAAGATTATTATTTACCAAAACACATTCTTATCAGATTTTTTTTTAAATGGTGTCTTAATTTAATTGCGTCTTAGTACTGTGTGAATACCCACACAGGATATCTCCTAGCCCACCCTTTTACACCTGGCAGGAACCGGGCCTGTCAAAATTATAAAATTGTAAGAAAAATCTAAGATTGCATTGTTAAATAAATGTTAATGGAAATAACACATGAAATGATTTGAATGAAACATTAAGACCACCGCGATCATGCACAAGACCACAGACTATGTTCAAGCTTTAGGTGTTTATTTGGGATATATTTGTCGCCTCACATGATAAGTATAATTGTGTTACGAATATTATCTTTTTATCTAATATGGGACCCCGTTAAAAACACTCACTAATATAATTCTGTTATTCAATAATTAAGTTTGCAGATGTTTTTTCCAAATTATGAAGTAAATCAAAGACCCTTTTAGTGTCAACATCACTTACGCCACAGCATTAGCTGGAGGAAAAACCAAAGGAAAACTGGAGGCTGCCAATACAAACCAGCACAGAGTCGACTACACAAAATATACAAATATATTATTGTGTTGTTGAGAGACAGAAGCGATTGATGAGACACAGAAAAACATCATTCAACAATATGTTTAACATGTTTTATTATTTATTTATGTATTTGCACAATTCACTTCAACACAAATTTTCTCATAAATATTTTTTTCTATTCAGTGTTTATAAAGAAGCTTTAATTTATATTCATGTTCTTAAACAAACAAATGATTCAAAACAGTTTTTCATGTTGAATTACCCTTCATACATGTTACTACTGTATGTTGTGATACTACTACTGTATGTTGTAAAAGTTTTGATCTAAAAGCATTACATGTTCAGCTGCTACAGTCAACACACCTCACCAAACACAAACACACAAGATAAAACACACAGAATATAAACATTTAACTCACATTGTCACATGTCATTGTCTTAATCTGTAATCATTAGATTGTAGTTTAATAGATTGTCATGCTAATATCACTATAATATCATTAATAACACACATCTTCAAAGCTTAATTATGAGATCAATCAAGAATAACTAAATATATTTGACTGGATAACAAAATAATGAGACAAACTGAAGTTATTATAAACGTTTACTTGTAATTGCAAATCCTATAAAACATGTATTTCAAAGTTTCTCTCAAGTGATGAAAATGACGTCTTTAAACACAACGACTGTGACGTGATCGGTCAGAAGTCTGAACACACTTTCTGTTTCTCTTCATCTTCATGTTTTGGTGTGAAAACATTTCCATCAGGCTGAACTCTCCAGGTCACTGTTGTGTCTTTGTGTACGCCCAAATCTGTCAGTTTCTGCTGAATCTACACAACACACACAATCATGACACACACTCTTAAGCCCATTGCACATTGAGTGCGAAAGTTGCGCACGTTAAAAAATAAATATGACCTCACGTTGTGTCAATCACATTAACACACTGCCTCTGATATTTTCGTCCTTCATAAAAAAATTTGGACCGGGTTCAATTTTCTGCATTTTTCACATCCGTCAATCATTTTGAGTGGCCTTTTATAACAATTCAGAGACACCAGACAAAAACGAGAGCCAAATATGAACAAACAGATCTCATCCCACATTTATGTCCATAATAGGGAACATTCTCTAAATACTACTGGAGTCAATGTGGGATGAGATCTGTTTGATTGACATTCTTCTAAATATCCTCATTTGTGTTTAGCAGATCAAATACATTTAAACAGGTTTGGAACAATCTGAGGTGAGTAAATGATGACAGAATTTAAATTTTGGGGGTTAAATATTCACTGGAGCCATGAATCGACGGTTTTATCTTCCGTTTGTGCTTGAACTGCAGTTAACTTCCGGTCTGTGTTTGTTTATCGGTCTGGCTATCATCTAATAATATAACTATTTATTTAATTTACGTTAATATTAAGTTATTAATATTCAATGGCTCCTGTAGTTTTGTGATATTTAAAGAAACCGTCTGGTACACTGACATCTAGTGGTTGAGTCTGAAAAACTCTGCTATATGTGTGTCATCTCATTGTGTTGTGTAGGACACACTTTCAACACAAATAGTTGAATACTCACCGACTGTAAGATGGTCTCCATCACTGCAGGATCATTGACATTCTGACCGGATTTCATCTCAAATCTCACAATCTGTTTCTTGGTCTCTGGAAGATTAAAAGCTGTATTAATTCACAACTCATATAAAGTGTGAATAACACAACATCACAACAGTTACACAAATATACAGTCAATCTTTCTATCACAACAGCTGCATGTGTTTCATACAAATGGAAATAATCATTTGTCAACTTCTCATATTGTTTTCATAGCAACTGTTCTTTAGGATACACTTAGAGAAAATGATTAAATAATAATCATTAATTCATCATATTGTCTCCCGAATGTTTCTGCTGGAACTTCCACCAGCCTAAAAAAACAGATTAATAAAATCAGAGCTCATATATAAATCATTATAATGATTTTTTTTATTGCATTTCTCCTTATTTACTCCTTCATCCTTCAATGTTTTAACCAAAAACACATTTCAGAAGAACAAATCAGATCAATACAGTAGAACACTAACAATAGCTGCACATCTGACATTAAAACAGGATTTTCTTCTCTTGTGCTGACTTGTTGTTCGAGGAGACTTTCTTTTTACACTGAGATAGTTACAACAGGCGAGTCTCGACACATATTTATTATTCATAAGACGCTCAGTTCTGATTCTGATTGGCTGAGTCCAGTTCTAACCTGCTTTAAAATACCCCAATTTATAACGGCTGACTGCACTACATAGCCTAAATATTATTTTATTTACTTTATTTTATGAAACCTTGCCACATATATGGATTAAAAGTTTTATAAAAGCAATAAGCTGTGCGAAGCAGTGAGTTTTAAAACAGCTAATGTGGTTTTAATGACTCCGCTTCATGTCATACAACATCGCCCTTAGCTGTTATAAAATACACTGTAACCCACTGCTTCACACGACTTATTGCTTTATTAAACCCTGACTGTTTAACATCAGATGATCATCAATGTGACTGTTTTTCATCAGTTTTTCTCACTGTCTTTGATGTTTAATACAAAATGGAAATCAATATTTTCAACTGTACATTTGTGGTCAAACTATTTATTTTGACTATCAACAGCTATGTTTGTCTAAAGTCTCTTCTCTCATTCTGTGTATTTATGATGTTTGTGTCGTGAGTAGTTTATGATCACACATAAAAACTTACATGTCTTGCAGATGAATGGAAAAGTATTTGAACACAGTTGATCATCAATAAGACCATCAGGACGTATAACACCACAAGGTTGGTTCAAGTTCCTCAAGTCAGGTTGTCCGGTCATCCAGTTAATGGAGGACATGTTGACAACATTTATTTCATCTGACCACTTCCATGAGTCTCTGAACAGACCAATCCATGAATAACTAATGCCTTTCATTGACATCTTCAGCGTCAGCACTTGATTCTCAGTTTGATTGTGAATGACGGCCAGATCTGTGTAATGTTGTCTGCAGTAACTCTGAGCTTTATGCCAGGACATTGAGATTTTAACAAAAACAAACCTGTCAGCTTCTGTTTCATTCTCTGTAGAAAGATGAGGTTGAAAAACACTGTTATAGAACAACTTCAAAGAAATAGCCTTTTCATGTCAGTGTAATTTACCTCTTTTACTATACTTTGCATCGCATAGTTTAGACAGACAGACACCAAGAATCAGTGTATGAATCTCAAAACTGGTGACAATCAACAAACTATTCCTATAAACAGATCGACACTCAACATCACTTGAGTGACAATCAAGTTATCAAATAATCTTTTTTGATTATTTGATAATTAGCTTTAAGAACTTTGTTTAGTAGACCGGTTCTTATCTCACAGATCATGCTGTTCAACTTCTGGTCCAGACCTTTGTGATCTCTAGACTGGACTAATGCAATGCTCGTCTTCCTGGTCTTTCTGAGGGCTGTTTCATAAAACAAGATATAAGAAAATAAGTCAGGCTGTTTTGAGTTTGTCAGACTTATTGCCAGTGGATTCAGTTTCATAGAGGAAACTTGAAATAGTTCAAACTCAGTTACTATTGCAACTAACACTGGGAACTAACCAGGACCAGATTCAGAAGAGCTCCGTTAACACTGAGCCATGAGGATATGATGATATTTCAACTAATTCTCTTTCATGATGAAATATTGAATTACTCACTATTAATAAACAAATAATAAAATAAAACTAGATTGGAAAGTTCAAGTACAAACTATATGTTGGCTTGACAAAGCCTGTCCTGAAGAGTTTGAAATAGTTTGAAAGGTGGGAAAACATGATGGGAAAAATATCGTGACCCCAGTGTGTGAGTAACGGGCTTAGTATGTTGATAGCATGATTAGCATGTTCTCTAGCATAATTAGCATGTTGCTAGTATGATACTCCAAGCCATGAGTGAAACGAACCAACCCCTGTGTCTCTATGATGTTTTGATTAAGATATGAAGGTATTTCTAAACGGTTGCTAAGCTAACCTGTGTGGTTGCTATGGGCGTGGCTTATCATTTTACAGATTTTGAGACTCTAAGCTATGATTGAAACAAACCGACCCCTGTGTCTCTACGATGTCCTGAAGCAGAGATAAAGGTATTGTTAAACCGTTTCTAGGCTAAAGTGTTTGGTTGCTATGGGCGTGGCTTATCATCTGTCATTTGATGATACTCTAAGCTGTGAGTGAAACGAACCAAACCCCATGTCTCTTTGATGTTTGATGCAGAGATATAGTTAATGCATAATGGTTGCTAGGCTAACCTGTTTGGTTGCTATGGGCATGGCTTAGCATCTGCCAGTTGATGATACTCTAAATTGTGAGTGAAACGAACCAACCCCCGTGTCTATATGATGTTCAGATGGAGAGATATAGGTATTGCTAAATGGTTGCCAGGCTAACCTGTTTGGTTGCTATGGACGTGGTTTCGTTGCTTAATGTAGTTTCAGGGATACTGATAGGTTGACTTAGTCAAATGAGCCCACCCACTTGTCTCTACGACACTGTGCTGCAAAGATATCCATCTGGACTTTATATGATGTGAGTCTATGGGAGTGGTTGCTAGGTTGCTGTAAATGGTTGCTATGGGCGAGGCTTCATAACTTAATGAAGTCTTTAGGTTACTGATTGGTTGCCTGAGTAAAATGAGCCCATCCCCTTGTCTCCAAGTGGGTGTACTGCGAAGATATTCAACACGGGACATTTAAGACGCCTTATCTGGGCATATTTTCTCTTCCATTATAAGTATAGAGGGATTTTGGGGGGCTCTTACACCCCTGGGGTGCAACGGAGACTCCATTGTGATATATGTTCTTATACAGCTTGCCAGCTTCTTCAAATATTTTAACTTGCAAGTTTGTATGGCATCCTTACTTTGAGTTATAAGACGTCAAAGTTTGTCGCGATGTTAAGTCTATGGGAAATTAGGTGGTTTTGAGAGTCCGGTTTTCGAAAACTGGATCTGGATCAGTTTAAAAAGATATAGCAACTCAAGTCAGACCAGTTTGAAGGTTTGTGTAAAGTTTGGTGAATGTAGCTTTAATTAAGCTCTATGAGGAGTAGCAGTCAGAATTTTTGGGGATCATAATAATATTAATAAGCTTAGAACAAAGAACAGTATGCTGACTCAGTCATGGAGGCTAAAGACGCTCATTTCAAAAACACATGTCTAAGCGACATTTGAAGACCACGTCAATTAAATCAAAACACAGTATTTCTGTGTCTTCCAGAAGTTCAAAACATCTCATGTGACATCACTCTTAATCTCTTAAAGCGTACGTAGCATGAGATCATGAAAATGACATGTCATGCAGTCTGTTATGTTGCCGTGTTTGAAAGTAAGCTGTCTGCCAAGTTGTAAGTCCGAAGGTGAATAAATAAAAAAGTTATTTGTTTGTAAAAATGGGAGTCAACTCTGAATCACACAAACGAGTCGTGGACGCATATCTACGTCACTATACATAAACGTTGCTGAGTCTGCCGGGAAAACTAATGTCTCCTCCCCCAAACACTGTCGCTCGTTCGTGATGCGTGTGTATCGTGTCTAGAGTCTGTTCTACGGTGTGAAACTAAGTCTGTCTTATTTCAGCTACCTAGCAAGAACGTCTAAGGGAAAAATGGTTACAATTCATTTTTCAAAGAATACCGAAGGAGTGTAACCCCAGAGATGAACTGTGCGCGAGTCATTTCACCGATGATTGCTTTGATAATCTTGCCGCGTTCAGTCCAGGATATGTGAAACGACTATCTTTGAGAGAGGGGGAATACAAACTCTATTTGGACCTTTTAGCTCCACCGAGTCCCAACCTGTAAGTGTGACTTTTGATATTTGTCTGAATTTCAAGAAATATTTTCGAACCTTAGTCTGTGTCAATGAGTGAGTGTGTGTGCCCTGCGATGGGTTGGCACTCCATCCAGGGTGTATCCTGCCTTGATGCCCGATGACTCCTGAGATAGGCGCAGGCTCCCCGTGACCCGAGGTAGTTCGGATAAAGCGGTAGAAAATGGATGGATGGATGTCTGTGTTTAGCTAATGCATATAACTTTATAATATAATATAACTTTAGCATGTAGCGTTATTTCTGGTGTGTTACAGTTTGTTTATCTTGCTATTTACTTGGCTGATTTAATTGTTCAATCCATGAATTCTCAAAGTATTTCAAGTTTACCGGGTAGGCGGGGCCTAGACGGGTGAATCGCGGAACGAATCATTTGAGAGTCAGTAAAGAAGTAAGGTACGAATAACTGCATATAATTACGAGATTAAAGTGTTTTTACACATTGTATGTACATCAACTTATTGTTGGACACCCCATTACCCAAAGTAGGGCCTAAAAAAACATATGTTAGGTACACTTTAATCTCTTTCCTTTAGCTTTTTTATTCATCGAAAAACATTTTCACTCAACAGGTTTTGTTCCTTGTCACTTGGTTTAAGGAATTGCTGCTCTGCAGTCTCTGTACAACATATCACTTCATTGTTTAATAATTCTTGTAAATTTAAATCTTTTAAATTGGAGCTTCTGCTAAATGCATTCTGGTCAATGAGAGGATTGAATCATATTACGTAGTTGAATTAAAAGCAATAACAATACATTTACTACTTAAAATATTCATGTGATTGACATGTGTTGGTCTTATTTCATACCTTTGAAACAAATAAAGGGACGTTCATAAGAGCAGACTGCATCATGCCATCCATGATTAGAACATATAGTGCCACATTCAGCTTTTCCATCAGCATTGTTTGGTTGACTCAAATACCATCTGGAGAATGAAATGTCTTCATTTTGATATGACCACCGCCAGCTTGAAATATTATTGTAGAGTCCAATCCAGACGTCTGAAGTCAATGCTGGTTGAACTGCTCTCTGTACATTCATCCAGTCTTCATTGTTTTGAACGGTGACCAGATCAATGTGATGCTGTCTGCAGTAAACCTGTGCCTCATTCCAAGTCATCTTCTCCGGTACCAGAACATATTCACATGAGATACTCTGAATGAACAGAAAGAGAACTGTTGAAAGAGAGAGAGAGAGAGAGAGAGAGTGAGAGTGAGAGTGAGAGTGAGAGAGAGAGAGAGAGAGAGAGAGAGAGAGAGAGAGAGAGAGAGAGAGAACATAATTATTATATAGTGTTCAGTGTTCTTAAATGGTGGAAACTATAACAACACATTATAAATGGAATAGAATATGAAAATCTTAACTTAATACGGGTGACTTTTATACATTTTTATTAATTAATTATTCACTTCTGGAAGCAAATAGATGGATTTTATTTTCCTAAAGGACATTAAAGCAATAAGCCCCAAGAAGCCGTGGGTTACAGTGCATTTTATAACAGCTAAGGGGCGTTGTTAGGCACGACGCGAAGCGGAGTTAAATAATCATTAAATAAAGTAAATAAAAAGATATTTAGGCAATGTGGTGCGGTCATCCGTTATATATTGGGGTATTTTATAACAGCTAAGAACTCCGCTCAGCCAATCAGAATCAAGGACCAGAAATGACCGTTTTATAATTCTTTATTATTTATATGTATTTGACCCTCTCCTCAGATGGTGCAGACTGGTGCTCTGCTGTTTGAGTATCGTTGCTCAGAGCGTTTGGATGTTTGGAGCGTAAGCATATGAGGATGTTTTATTGGAATAGACAAAATTTACTCACATATGAGACATGACACTTTATTAGGAGTGTAGAGACTGAAGTGTTCACACTTGAGAACAAGGTCTCTGGTGTTCATTCTCATTTTAAAGATCAAACGCACTTCTAACCTTACGTGTAAGCGGCAGAGGACGCCATTTACTAGCAGGAAACCAGTTTGTGATAAGGAAACACTCATTTGAAGTCATCATTATGATGAAGAGTGTTTGCTTTAGTTGAGCTCTTGACTCTACAGTGATTGTCTTCTCTTCCTCTGACTGCTGTAATTGTGTGTTCACTTTATGGTGCACATTTGTTATGTTGAGTAATGCTAAAGGAGTATTTGATGAAAGTATAATCATGAGTAAATGTTGATGAGAACAGTGTTGTGCAGCAGAATGTGTGATAGTAGAGAGTGAGATTCAGATGTTTTGAGACAAACATGTATTATAAAGATCTTCTAAATGAATGACACACATAAACATTGAAACAGTTTCTAAATAAGACACAAATACATCAAGACTCAGTGTATGAACCTCAACATGGTAAGAATAAACTGAGATGCTTCATGCTGCAATGCATGCTGGGAGTCATGAATGATTTTTGACCTATGGCTTTACCTAGAATGCATTTCAGCAAAACATTTTCATTCTGCTGATGGTCACCATGGTTGAGTTTAATAAGCTGATTCTTGATGTATTTGTGTAAAGCAATTTTTGTAAAATATGTGTGTATAATTCATTTAAAAGACTTTTTCAAAAAATATCTGCACTCAGTGAGTTTGATGTGAGGTTACATTTTAAACTCATCGTAAACTTTCTGTAAACTCATGGTGATATCATCATGTTGACTGGGTAATCAGGGAAGAAATAAAGAAGAAATAACAGTGTGGTAAGGTACACTTAGCCCTTGTCTGCCAGTAATTTATTGGCAGACAAATATGCTCTGAGTAAACAGTTCAGGACAATAATTTTAAATAATGAGAGCAAACAGTCCAACTAAAATAAACACTGATCACACTAATGGTGACTTACATATTTAACCTCAATAAGAGCTTTTGCTGATGTATGATCTACAGCAACTAGCTGACAACAGTGTTGACTATATACTCCTGTAGAAACAGCAGGTAAGAGCTAACAGTGTAAAGCACTGAGTCAAGAGAGGTGATGGGAAGACTCAGGTGAAACACAAGATAATTCCCATGAGGAGTTTTATTAAGACATATGAAGAGGTTTGAGGTGACAAGTTCATAACTTTTACCTTAAATAAAATAATAATAAAAAAAACACATAACTGTACATCCAGAGTTCTAGATACACATTTGCTCAAACTGACTATGAACAAAACATCTGCTGTAACACAAAACCAGCACAAGGTTTAACACACTGACACCCTCCTCCTCTCTGGAGTGACTATAAGAGAGACTGACTCTAATAGACCAGATTCAGCAGGTGAAGCACCAGAGCAGATCATTCTACCATCAGATACAATCCAAAAAGAGAAGAAAACATTACAGAGATTGAAATCAGGAAGAATAAAGCATGTTTTAAAGCAATATAGTCTCCTAACCACTTATTCCTCAAACACATTTCCTGCCGCTTATATAAGAAAAAGGAGAAAAGCACCCCCACTGTGTGGAATAATGGTTTCCTCCAGAACTTTAAACATCTCTGAGAGCACCAGACCCCCTTAAGAGAACACACCACACCTGAAGCAGATGTCAGTGGTGCTCACATCATGAGAACACAGATGTAAACCAGCTCCATATACATCTGACTGACCGCTCAAATCAACACAATAAATTGTCAAGTTAAAAGTGTTTTGTCATTATTTGATGAAAACTAAGAGAAAAGACAAAATCACATCTCATCATCAAGGTCCGCTCGAGAGGCTCATGTTTCATCATGTGTGTAGTGATAGAAACACAGCCGCACACAATGTGATATGTTTATTCCTGAAGCCTTTGTGTGTCTCATCAATTTAGTTGTTACATAACAGTTTGTGAATATGTGTGTTGATTCTTATGAAAATATCACAGCCATAAAACTGCTTGAGCCTCATGTTGTAGTATCACAGACATCACATGACAAATGTTACACATTAATAGACATTCAGACAATGTGCATCATCACTTAGACGTCATCATCTGATCTCATTGTATTTAAGCCACAACACATTCATCTTAACACACTGTTACAATAGCAGAAATAAACCTAATTTAACATTAAACCACAAGAGTCAACAGCTCAAGTAAAGCAAACTCTGATCACAATAAAGGTGATTCAATTAAATCTCAATATTTTTTCAACATTAATAGCGGGTACAAAAGTTTGATTTAATATAATAACATAATTAAAATAAATAAACAGATAAAAGTCTTGCTGCATTCAGATCATTTAACTCAATTTATTGCAAACCGCCTCATTTAATTGATTTATTTCCATGTGAAAACTGAAATGAGTCTGAAAAACATCACATTTGAAACAGTTTGAATTAATAATTAAATAATTAATTAAATGACCGTTTCTCATTTAAAAGCTGTTGAAGAAACACACACATCTGCATTTGACTTTGTATTCGTTTTTTTGCGAAAATGGTTTATGGATTCTTACATCAAATTGTGACTTAAATGACAAACTGTTAGAAAATGCACCCAGGGCATCAATCAACCTGTGTTTTAAAGTTTATTATTTTAATATGTTTCTTTTATTTTGAGTTAAACCTTATTAAGTTCAATTAGTTTTGTAACTGAACAAACATTAATTCAAACATTTAACACTTAGATGAAAAGTGTCACACTGACATGAGAACAGCAGCACATGAATGGGTTTTTCCATTGTTGACGACTTCACAAGTATGAAATGAATCTGAAATGATGAAAATATCTTATTGAATCATAACAAACACATGATAAAGTGACTCAAAGTGAAGTGACTGGTTTGAATTACAAGAAGTTTACCTTCAACAACACTCAGGAGTGAACATCAGACTGTCTTTGCCTTTTCAGTCTCAACATTTCAGCTTTTATTCCCTACACAAATGTGTGCATTCGCCTAAATGCAAAACCTGTTATTGGTTTGGAGATCCTGAGACTGATTTGCATATGGATTTTGTTTGCAGTGAGACTTTACGATTGGCTCACATGTGTGTCTGTGTACATACATGTGTTTCTGGATATTTAAAGCATGTGCTTCTGTGGTTAAGCAGGGATAGAAATGGGAGGTGGGGGTTGGTGGCCTTGAAATAAAATAAAACTTCAAAGACTTTCTGTCCTATTAGATCACATTAAACCACTGTAAAAGTTAGCATTTAAGCTTGATCCTCACATTAAACGTCTCTATGTTCTGAAGTCTGAAGGAAAGCCACACAGACCTGATTGAAGTCTCTGTTCCTGTTTCATGGAACCAACTTTTAACATTGATTCAATGCTTGCTTGCGATCTGGGGATCATGTTCCATTAAGATATTTTGTCACTTTTTTTATTAAGTTATTGTACTGTAAATATATAAAAAAATAATTTTTGTGAGTAATATGCTAAGGACTACAATTGGACAACTTTAAAGTGGCCGTTCTTTTGCCGTTTTTGAGCTTTGATTATGTTTTTGGGTGTTTAACGATGGATGTTCATGTTTCTATTTTCTAAAAACGCTTTATATTTCACATATTTCAAGTCTATTGTTCACCTCTGTCCCTCTTCTCACAAAACGACTGTGAATTAAATCAATGTGAATTACATATACTCATACCCATTATTGTGATCATAACTTTATGAAAGAAATGATTTTACCCAACTTAAGTTTAATGAAGCAAAACACATTTATTTTTGAGTGTACACAAACTACTGGAACAAATTTTGCACTTTTAGACATCGATCACGTGCTTTGCATCTCAGGCAAATGTTTAATTTAAATACAGCCTTGTTTATCCACCATCCCTCTGCTTACCATTCACTTTCTATGACTTCAGGACACCAGTACACAAGTACATTCACAATTTGTACTTCTGCCCAGTGTGGCACACAGGGTTGGGAGTGTTACATTAAAAATGTATTAAAGTTGCAAATTACTTAATCAAAAATGTATTCAGTAACGTAATCCATGAATCACAATATCAATATCAAGGTAATGTATTCCAATTGCTTTTGGATTACTTTAAGGTCACAAATGTAAATAATATTCATTTACACAGAGGAAAGGCAGCATCAGAATTCTCTCGAGATGGTTCAAAGCAGAATATCAGATTAAATAAATACAAAAACAGGGACTTGCTGCAAGAAAATGAAATCATCATTGTTGATTATTGACTTTGATTATTAATGTCAGTGTGAGAATTTGGGTTTTACCTGTGTTCCACACATATTGTATGAAATGTATTTCAATGATTATTGTACATGCATTATGTCTCACGTTACTTGAGTTCAAGTGCTGACGAAGTTAACAGAATGCCTTATATGTACTTATAAGACGTTCGTAGAGCAATGAACAATAAACTAACCCACGTGAATAATATTAATAGACATAGTGATAGATATAGTGTTTTCCTCTTTTATGGATATAAGTATTGGAAGAATATTCAATAAACTTTGGGCTATGATTGATTTGCACTTTTGTGTCTGTGTCATTATTGGTCACTATATCTGAAACTCTGTGTGTTCCATCGACTAGACTCTTCAACCTTAGAATAATAATATCTAGACCAGGGGACAAAAAGTAATATTCTTACAGTCAGTTAACACAATACATTGTAAATGTCAGATTTTTATAGGCTGTGTACATAAAACAAGCTGAGAAGCAGGAATGCACATGAAATTTAATATAGATTTGGTTGGACAGCTCAAAAACACCTTTTAATTCCACAATTGAAACAATTGTAATCCTGATAATAACAAACCACTTCAGGAGGTGGTTTAGGACGCATTCCAGACAAAACTGGACATGTGTAAATACATTTTATCAGCGCTTTACTCCTCCAATCAATGTATCTACGTCTCAGCTCATGTTTGTTGTTTTAAATGTATACACATGAGGATCACGCTTCCAATGTGAGAAACACTGATACAAAACTCATGCAACATTCTCCAGATGAAGCTCACCAAAGATGAACAGATAATAGCATAAATACAGCTAATAGCAAAACTACTGCAAGGGAATTTCGGTGATTGAAATCAGTTGATAATTTTCATAATCTTAATGTCATGGGAATTAAAAATGTTGACTTTGATTTAATAAGAACTTGACGTCTTGTTTGACATTGTAGGTTTTACAGTGGATTTGTAGTTTAGATGTTGAACTCAAATTGTGCATATGTCTGCAGATTTGTATTAACCAAACATTCTGCTCTTTCCATTCTGCATTTCCATATGCATTTGTTGAAAGTGCATTGTGATCACTGACTGTCAGTCTCAATGGCAGTTTTGCTGTGGGGATTTACATTTGCATATAAGGTGAGACATATTTGTATATGGTATCGATGTCCCTTGTGACAACAGTCTCTTGTGAGCTTGCTGCAGAACATATCAATGGTGACAGTTTCAAATGAGAAAAAATGTATTTTTCGTGGTTTTGAATGTTCTCTGTTAACTGGGATATTATTGAAGATATAAACGTTCTTAATCAAATTTACTCAAATCCAGAATATATTTTTAATACACAATTGAGAAGAAACAACTTAGAAGTCAACATCGCCTGAGCTATCGAATAGCAACATCTGATCCATAACATGTTCATCTCCACTTTCATCTACACACCAAACTTTCATTTCCCTTCGTTGCCATTTTATTTATAAATTCATGGTATTTACTTGTTTGTGTTGTTATTTTTTCTTTCATTGTAAAGCTTTTTCATGCCATTGTGTATGTTTTTTTCTCTCTTTATAAATTATATAGAATTCACTTTGTATTCCCTTCCTATGTGAAACATGTTTTATAAATAAACTTGCCTTTTCTTCTTTAAACTGATATTAGACAGACTGGATTGCTCCCTTTCTTATGTATATATTTGTTTATTCGGGGTGGGTTGGGTGTGCGCAAAATACACTTGGTTTGACGAAAGACAACTGTTTGTTTTACTGGACACTCACAGGCATGCACGCACACACACACAGGCTCACACAACACAGGATTACATAACATCTTTTTTAATTTGTATCTGATACTGTATGATATCAAAAAAACATCAAAAATGTGATCACAGTTCACTTTAGAGATTTGCTTCACAGATTATCAGGCGGTGGTCTGGATCTAGACGTCAGGTTCTCTCTTCCAGACTGTGTGATAGTATGAGCCTTTAAAAGCATTGGATGTTCAACAACAGAACTGTACACACACCATGTTCGCTCGTGTGTATCTGTGTGCAACATCTTATCCTGTAATATTTGATATAGAGTCAAAAGAAATCAATATAATGCACAAAGATTCTACACATTGTATTGTAAAAGATAATCCTCACATCCACATCACTTTGTTCTTGCATTTTAAAGAATAAATACATTTAAATATCTAGCAAGAGAAAATGTCTATGTCCTGCATTCACAAACATACACTCTAAAAAAAGGCTGGGTTATAAGGTATTTGTTACCAATATACTGAACCATTTATTTATATTTTAATAAAACCCTTGTTGATAGAACTGCACTAACATGATCAAATACCGTCATCCCTTCCAAGCTAATCATCAAACTTGGAAACCTAGGCATTAACAACACAACCTGCAACTGGATTATGGATTTCTTGACGAACAGGCCTCAGCTTGTTAGGCTAGGCAACATTTGCTCCACCACCATCACCATCAAGCTGATGTACCACAGGGCTGCGTACTGAGCCCCTTTCTCTACTCCCTCCTTTTCACACTCGACTGCAGGCCTGTGCATGGATCTAACTCCTTCAAGTTTGCAGACGATACAACAGTGATTGGTCTCATTAGCAACAACGATGAGACTGCTTACAGGGAGGAGGTACGGCACCTGGCCAAATAGTGCTCAAACAACAACCTGCTCCTTAACACCTCCAAGCAAAGGAGATCATCGTGGACTTCAGGAAGGCGAAAGGAGGCACACACAACCCCATCCACATTAACGGGACGGCTGTTGAACGTGTTTTCAGTTTTAAGTTCCTGGGGACCCACATTTCGGAGGACCTGTCCTGGACCACCAACACCTCATGCCTGGTCAAGAAGGCTCACCAGCGTCTCTTCTTTCTGAGGACACTGAAGAAGAACCAACTGTCTTCAACTATCCTGGTGAACTTCTATCGCTGCACGATCCTTTAATAACTGCATTAACTCATCTACTGCACTGTAACTTTAATAGCTGATTTCTATAATTAATGCACACTTAATTCACTTGCACTACTGTATAGTCTAAATTGTTATCTATTTATAACCACCTGTACATTAATGTTCACAGTATATAGCCTTCTGTATATATTGCCCATAGTACATAATGACTGTCATATTGTCATAGAACATTCCTTCTGTAAAGTATTTTCATAGTACATGACTGTTGTGTAGTATTTTCCTAATGTTGTATTCTGTATTTATTCACACTGTATATCTGCACTTGCTAATTGCACTTCTGGTTAGACCTAAACTACATTTCGTTACACTGTACTTGTATATGTGTAATGACAATAAAGTTGAATCTAATCTAATCTAATCTATACACAAGTTTTTTATTGAAAAAAGGAAATAAACAAGCGTTATGGATGTGAATAAGAGACACCGTATTCAGGACGCAACAAACCTTGTAGGATTTCTGTGAGCTAAAATGCCTTAACTGTAATAGTTTTATAGATTTAAACCTCTCAAAAATTCCTTTTATTTCTCTGAATAACAGCTCTCCTCGCTTGTTCCTGAGGTGGATCAAAATGCTCGCGAAGGTAGAGTTTGTCTGAGGCGTGGAGGAGTGGGAGGGGTTTACTCTCTCAACTGTCACTCAATTGGACCCGACTCGTAACCCAGCGTTTGGGTTACTCAAAAACAAAATGACCCAACAGGCTCAACCCAGCTGTTGGGTTAAAAAATAACCCATACTAACATATAGGTAATACTTAAATCTAGAAGTGGGAGTAACTTTCATGAATTCTCACCACTTAAGTCTAAAATGTCACTTTGAGAAGCTTTTTAAAAACAGGCCAGGGTGTACTTTAGGACCCAGGAGACACCTGCAGTAATAAGGGCAATTGTGAAAGACAGAGCTTGAACCTCATAAGTCTGTCAAAAGAAAACTGATGTAAGCTGAAGGTGTTTTAGTATATTTATATATATATGTGATATACAAGTTCACAGCTTGATATGGGTCTCCTGGAGGGTCCAAAGTAGACATATTTTAACACTTGGCCGGCCACTGGGGTTGCTAATGTTTTTTGATGGCTTATGTTATGTGCATTCCAAACCTTTGCAGTGTCATCCAGCTCATCCTGTAAAACATAACAATAATAATTCAAGAAATTAGGCAAAACATAATAGAGTAGATTTCTCAAAAATAACCATTATGTCCGCATTTACTCCAGGTAAATTCTTCCCGAATATCTCTATTGAGTACCCCCAAAAACAGTTAAATGTGTTGAACACTGCTTGCAAGGTGGCATGCCGTTAGTAATGACAGAATGTCACGAACGCGTGCACACACACACACACACATCAAATCACCATCAAATCATCATTTCCATTGAACTCACTTGGAGGAGTCTCCTGCAGCAGAACTGGAGCAAACCTTTGTCTAAGAATCCTGCATCTAAGAATCCTTTGTCTCTGAGGTCAGCAAACAGGCAAATCCAAAATCCCATGCATTCCTTGACATAAACCCCCACCAGTACTCGATCCTTTGGTAAGCAGTACTTGCACCATCCAAATAGCTGTCAAATAGCTGTCTCCTCATTGAAACTCCCCTCGGGTCCAGTTCCTTAAGCACAAAGCGCAAATCCTCTTTTCTCACATGCAGACCATTCTCTCTGCATTTTGCGTACATCCATTGGTACCTCTATCTGTCACTGAATTAAAGTGTTTTGTGTTTAAATTTCAGTAACTTTATGAAAGCATTTTGTGGTGAATGTATTTTGTAATATATTGTGAAATAGATGTTTGGTGATGTAATGTTAAAGGGCCTCTTTTTTTTTCTGCAATGTAAAAATAGTCAGTGATATCACTAATATCTCCTGAATTTCTGACTGGATGATGAACACGGAATGTTTATTATGTTGGTATGTTTATTTTGGGGTTTCATTGTCAAGTTATATGTAATGTTCTATGTATCAATGTTGGTTTAGTAAGTGTCTTAATGTTATTTTGTTAATTTTTTAGTTTTTCACGGTGTCTATGGTGTATGATGCTGACCCTTAAGAAGAAAATATAATATGTTAAGAAATCATTTGAAGTGTGTTTGTTTTATAATCGGAAAAAAAAACATTTGGGAGTCGTTATAGTACCCATGAAGTGGCCCAGAGTAGAGTAACTGATTACGAATAAAATCAACAAGGTCCTCTAAGCCCGTGTCATTTTTCCGTCAAGTCAATCCTCTTTCACTTAATATTCTTCTCAGGTATTTTTCACTTACATCACAATCATGCCTCGAACTAAGCACTGACCGCAGTTCTTTATATTGGACTCCAAGTTAAAAATATAACTCTATGAACTGCTCCATTGTGAATTGACCGCGCTGTCTGAGCCACTAGCAGAAGATAAACAGGACGTGAAAACAAAAGTTTTCCGAGATAAAGCGAGAGAAAGCCAAAATTTAGCAAGGGAACGCAATGTTTCTCGGGGAACGCAAAGTTCTGCGAGGTACTGCAAAAGCTTTAAAAAATATTTTTCACTTCCCTCATGTCCCTAAAGAGCTCCGTAGACAACAGTGTTTTGATGGTCAGCCTTTATTAATATTCTTATGCTGATTGTTGATGGCTGTGTTTGTTGTTTTGCATATTATAACTTGCAATTTTCCAGACTGTTCCCCATATAGTTCCAATATTCAATTATGACATGTTTAGTTTGATTAAAACGACCTCTTGTGGGATTGCGCTGTTGTTATTGTAACGCTTTTACCCAAACCCTGATGTGCACCAAACAAGCTGACCGAGACTGCTGAAAAGATGGGTCTCGGGCAGGGGTGGGCAATCCTGGTCCTGGAGGGCCACAGCTCTGCAGAGTTTACCTCCAACACACAACTCCTTTGAAGTTTCTAGTAATCGTGATCAGTGTTTCCCAATCCTGGTCCTCAAGGCTCCCGTCCCAGAATGTCTAGATGTGTCTCTTCTCAACACCTGTTTCAGTTCATCAGTGTGTTCATAGAAATTTTCAAACATTCTGCCAGTAGACTGATGAGTTAAATCAGGTGTTTTATATAGAGAGAAACATCTATAACATTCTGTGAGTCGTGCCCTGAGGACCAGGATTTGGAAACAATGATTAGCTGGATCAGGTGTGTTTGATGAGGGCTTCTCGTGTTTGGTTTGTGATCTTCAGCTGCTAATCAGCTTTTCATGTATTTTTCTTAGTTGCCCATGCCCAGAAAGGACATCAGCAACACTTAGCTAGTGTTTGTATTGTAGAAGCTCTTGAGCTCCTCTGCAGTCCTAAGGTCTCTTTCCAGACATCAAGGTAACAGGTAAAAAACATTCAATCAATGTTCAAATAAGTCCTTCAATGATAACCAATATCACTTTTGCACCCTCAACTAATGTTGATAATATGTTGACGTTTCATCCAACCAGTGATCAGTGTTTGCTTTAGTTGAGCTCTTGAGTCTTGACTTTTATCAAGATCATTTTCTTTGATCAGTGCTTGCAATGGTGTTTAATACAAACATTTTGAGGAAGCCCAATAAAAGAGATGTTTTTCATATGTAGATTTGTGTTTCTTTGTATAATATTAGCTATAAACCAATAAACAATCTGCATCAAATTGAGTAGAGTTTGAGCTTTTTGTAACTGGTGATAATTATGAAGCTTTTAAAAGTACTTCGGTGAAATACACAGAAAGCATTACTGACACACTTAGACTTCAACACTCATCACACACACCTCAACAATGGTGACAAACATCAAACTAATACAGATAAACAGATTGTGGCGAGGGGAGCGTGGTTTAGTGAGGTCTGCAGCAGGAGAGAGCTGGGAGAAGAGCGGTGAGTAAGTGGAACACGTGCAAACATTCAACACCTGTATCTAATTCCAGTAAGGGCACGGAGAGACCAGATAAAAGGAGAAAAAAAAGTAGCACATAGAGAGAGAGAGAGATACTCACAGACTGGACACGGGAGATCAAAGTGGGAGTGATAGTGGACTGGAACTTTAACTGGACTATTGATCCAAGACGAAAGAATCTGGGGAATCCGCCACCGATTTACTTTGTGACATTAAACCTCTTTGTTCTACGAATCTTTAATAAAAAAAAACTTGAAATTCTTGCCAACCCCATTCTCATCGTTACACACAAAGCTGAACTTTGTAACACAGATCGACTACAATGCATGCTGGGAGTCATGAATGAGTTTTGAACTTTGACGTTACCGAACATGTATTGCAGTATTAAACTTTCTTTTTCTAAGTCAATGCATAGAGGCGATAGGAAATCCTGCGGTACGAATGATGCGATTTGCACGAATTGAGCACTTCGGACGCTTTCATGCATGAAACACATGATTTGCGCAAGTAAAAAAGCCTGGTTATCCAATCAGGAGATTGCCCTAGATGTGAAGTGTGTACAGGCAATAATGACCATGTTAGATTCATGTTATACTATCAATAAGCACTCATAGCTTCACACAACACTGATGGTTTGTGGATTAGTTTAATCCTTCTTCTCCTTCTCATTGTAGAAAAAGTGTTATCATTTGATACAGCGCCACCAAGAAGAAGAGCTCAGAGAATGCATAGGGAGCAGCCATCAGAGGTGGAGAGGCAGCTTCCAGGAGCACAACGGACCCTTCCTGTATCTCCAGCACCGTCTCCACGCTCATTGGATGAGCTCTTCCTCTTGAGTCTGTTCCCTTCCCTGCAGAGGTTGCTGCCTCAGACGAAAGGATTCCACAAATTTCAAATACACAAATTAATTTATGAAGTGAGAATAGTTTAAAAAAGAGGAAGCAATCTCTGCAGGGAATTAAACAGACTTTCATTTATTTCTCCTCTCCTTCACTTTGGTCCTCACTCTTCCCTGTTCCAAGCAAAATTCTCTTTATTCCTGCTTGTAAATAGTTGTAAATGTTCTTTTTATGTAGTTTTTTTATTTTGTATAAATAAATGTTATTTTTATGACCAAAGGTTTTGGTGTGTTAATTTGTGCACAACATAGTAAATCATAATTTATATTTGTTACATAAAACATTATTTCTATGTTAAAACTAGAATAATTATGGGAAACATTTGTACATTCATTACAACATTAAATGCTCACCAATGTGCTTCAGAGTAAGATACTACAATGATAAAAATAAAATACAGGGAAACAAAAAATTTAAAAGAAAAAACATTAAATTAAAGCTGCAAGCAGCAATGTGCGGGTCCTTGCACATGTGGCACCGCAACCCTGGGCCACCACCACCCGTCGGCCTAAGGAACAGCAATTGGTGGGCAATGTGCATATAGAGAGTTACAAAATAAAAAAAAAACAGTAGTTTATTTAACATACCAGATTTCCTGCTGCCAGTTTTTGGTGCAATACAGTATGTTAATATTGACATATTTAAAACGTCTTTTGGGGCATGACTCTTATCAAAAATGTTATGTTTTGAGCAGACTGGGCAATGGTCTCATTCACTAAGCATGAAATGTGTGCGTGACACTGGCATAGGAACATTCAAAGTCAAGGTCTATATGCATGTATGTATGTATGAAGTTCCAAATCAGTGAAAACTTAAAGAAAGATATTCATAAGAATTTTTAGCAACTCCCTGTGCAACCACCACTCGTCGGCCACAGGAACAGTGAATGGTTGGCAACAAGCATATTTGGAGTTACATAATATACTTTTCTGAGTCTCTTTTAGCAGTTATAAAACTGTTTAAAACATGCCATTTGCTGTTGCCATGTTATGTTACCATGTAAACAAAAAAGTAAATGATAGGTGATAAAATTAATGCATGCAAATTATAGTAGGATTTGTAATATATTTATACGTGCCATATTTCCTGTTGCCAGCAGGTGGCGCTATTACTATAAGTGAACACTAACATGGATATGTGTTCAGGCCAGGACACTTATCAAACATATGAAGTATGAGGATGGTCGGACATTGTGTGCCTTAGTCACTTTAGCTTCCTGTTTCATGGCTTAACTTCAAACTTTGTCAGGCCGCCATGAACATGCATCTCTACGAAAAGTTTGGATCTTTCATTGTATCATCTAAAAGGTCTGAATATCACACTGTCTGTACTGGCCAAATATGATGCTGACCTGTTTGAATCTCTATGAGCTGTTAATCACAGTTTAAAACTTGCAACTTCCTCTTTCCTGCAGGTGGCGCTACAACTGTATCTGAATTTCATCATGTAGTTGCATTCAGGCCAGGATTTGTTTCAAATGTGTGAAGTCTGGGGCCTGTTGAACATTGTATGCCTGAGTTACAACAAGTTCCTGTTCATGGCGAAGCGCCGAACTTTGGCAGGCCGCCAGGGTCACGTTTCCTCACGAAAAGTCAGGATACGCAATTTAGCTTCGCAAAGGCCTTAAGATCAGAATAATATGGATATGATGTTGATAGGACAAAATCTGTAGGAGGAGTACGTTAAAGTACAACACCTGGAAATTGAAACAAATCACTAAATTTCACAGGAAATCAAAAATAACGGACTTCCTGTTTGGCTTAGAGATATGCCCCTAGAGACTTTTATTAATGATTCGGGTTGTTCCATGAGCCTACCAATTTTGGTGCATGCACGTTTTGCGTAGCGGTCTGGGTAGTTCTAGGTGGCTCTAGCGAGCCAATTTGCCACACCTAAATTATAATAATAATATTAATAATAATAAACAACACAGAAACAATAGGACCCCGTACTGCAGGAAAATTAACTCACTAAGACAAACATATCCAACAACTATGAAAAGACCTGAGAAAAGAGATACGTTTTCAAAGTTGATTTAAATCCAGATAAGGAAGATGAAAACCTAACAGATTAAGGTAACGAATTCCACAGCTTAACCACTGCATGTTTAAAATAAGATGGAACTAAACTTGTCTGACAACGGAAATAATATTCGGAGCAATTGCATCCAACACTTCCTTTAATAGTGAGGTTGATATAACGACATGATAGCAAGTGGTTGATCTTAAACTGGACACTATTTATCATTTGAAAACAAGTAAACTATAACAATCTAAACTTTAACAAAAAAGGATGAAAGATTTAAAAGAGTTAAGGATGAAAAAGTATAGCAATATTTACAAGAGAGGTTGAAAGATGTGATTATTTACAATATGTAAAGGGTGGAAATCAAAAGAAAAGACAAAAGTATAGGAATATGGAAAAGTGAGCCATGAAGCTGTCCCTGTCTCCGGATAGCCTCTCTGGCAGAATTATTGGCTGCAACCCGTCCGAAAGTCTGCACCTTGCACCGCCCCCTCAGAGCAGTGTTAGTGTGTCGTGTTATTTCTTTAATCAAATATCCCAAAATTTACATATCTGTGCTGTTACCCACAATGCATTGCAGCTCAAAGCTTTCTTTTGTTCATTGTCACCACTGTTGAGTTTCAGGAGCTGATTCTTGACGTCTGAATTATTCATGTGATCTTTTTTTTTATTGGTGAAAAAATAACTTTCATCATATAAATTGATAACTCATGGTAAGGCACAATTTTGAGTCAGACAGTGGCAAAACACATCTACACCTACCTAGAAGTCCACCACTGTGCCTATTACTACCAGAAAAAGAACCAAACTATTTTGTCTGTGCTTCAGAATCACACTATTACAGCTAACAAAAATCTTACCATAATAAATCAAGAGTAAGAACTCAACTAATGGAAACACTCACCACTATAATGGTGACTCTTATTGATGATGTTTTCTTTAGTGATTGTGTTTTTTAACATCAGATGTTCATCATTAATGACTCGATCTTACTTCATTATCTCATTAACTTGTTCATGTGTTCCACTGTGAGACATCTAAAGTATTCGGTCAGGGGGTCCTGAGGACTGGAGTTGGGAACACTGTTGTAGACATTGATGAGACATTAATCTCATTTAAAGCAAGCAAACTGTAGAAAAACCCGGGATCCACCCAGATTACCCTCAGAAAAATGATTAAAAACAGACCAAATATATGTACTTGGTTCAGAGATTCTGTACTTTTTCTAGAGGTGTGTAATAGCGCCACCTGCTGTGCAACAGTACAAACACAGATTGGCCTAATAAATCGTCTTTGGCGGGGAACTTTTTTTTTTAATGACAAGATAACTAGTCAATGACAGGGAAAGAGTTAATGTACATGTAAGACTAGCTTGGCAACAGAGCTGCCAAAAATGTTACATAATTGTATGGTAGACACATGTTTTCTTATGTTCACAGTTTAAAGACGAGTTCAGGGTTTAACAGTATTTCTGTTAATGGCAAACGTTTCGCAACGTGCTGCAATGCATTTCACCATTTTTTTACGTTAGATTTTTTTAACAGTTTATGTTATATGAGTATATGTTTTATGTTTTTATAACGTCTTCTGAACGTCTGATATTGACGTCCTTGGGACCTCTATTCAAAGTAAAATCTGGTTCAAATCTGGAGTTTATTGGACTTCTTTTACTTTTCACAAGGAAATAAATTGAGACTCTGAAATGAATTGAGGTGCATGAATGATTCGAATTGATTCAATAGGATAACTGCTTCCTGGAAGTTATACAGAAGTCAACATGTGAAGTGGATCAAAAAGGTTCATCAAAGTTTCGCAACCTGTGCTGCCATGCATTTCACCATTTTTTACGTTTAATTTTTTACCAGTATATGTCATATGTGTATAATGTTGCTTTTCTGATATGGATAACTCAGAATGGCATACACGTTGTTTGATTATATTTGACAGATGTCTAATTAAGTACATTTTCGTTGAATGTTAACATTAACATGTTTCCCTGTGAAAACCTTTCCATTAGGTTGCCGTCTCCAAATCAATCTTGTGTCCTTCTCTATCCCATGATCCTTCAGTTTCTTCTTTATCTGATGAAATAAATGTTGTGCGTCAAAGTGTATCTTATTCATGACATCATTTATTTATTTATTTGTCCATTTCTTTATTTTTTTCTGAATAAACAATCTGCCCGCTGTATGTAAAGCCGTTTTGCAACAATGCCATATTTCAGCGTTATATATAAATAAAATGTAACTGAACAAAAGTTTTATAATTGTTACATCGTAACATAAGCCAACAGTCCAAATGTACCCCCCGAACAAAGAAACGTCCAAAAGACATCATTTCTAAATCTTTGACGACGTTGAATAGACGTCTCTTTATGGACCAAAAGTGAAAGGTGTTTGAGATTGACGTCCTGGGGACCTCTATAGAAAGTAAAAACTGGTTCAAATCTGGAGTTTATTGGACTTCTTTTAGTTTTCACCAGGAAATAAATTAAGTGAGATTCTGAAATGATTTGAGGTGCATGGATGCAGTAAGATAGCAAGCAACCATTGAATCCATGTTAAAAATTGATGATTTGTCAGTTTTGTACCCACAAAAAACACCATTATTATGATAAATGTTTGCCTTAGTTGAAGCTTTCTTGTGTTGATTGTCACTATTGTTGAGTTTAATAAACTGGTTCTTGATGTAATTGATTCAAAAGGATAACTGCTTTCTACCTCACACAGAAGTCAAAATGTGAAGTAGATCAAAAAGATACTATAAAATAATTAACTTTTTATCATCCACTTCAAATGTTGACTACTATAAATTTAGTTGGACTGCTTAAATCTCTTGAAACTCTGTTGAAAGACAGTGTTCTTTCATATTAATAACACAACAAACTTGATGTTATTTAATTATCTTCACAGTGATGAAATCACTATCATTTTCTGATCTCACTGGATCTTGAGAAATCAACAGTTTTTAATATTGATTCAATGGTTGCTTGCTGTCTGGTATGAAGAAGTAGTTTGCCAAATTAAATCTGACATTCACATTAACATTTACATTTACATTTAGGCATTTGGCAGACGCTTTTATCCAAAGTGACTTACATTGCGTTATCCTATACATTTTACATAGGTATTTGCAATCCACTGGGATCGAACCCACAACCTTGCGTTGTTAACGCAATGTTCTTACCACTGAGCTACAGGAAAGCTGGAAAACCTTCAAATGGTATTTAGGCAGCAAATCAATCTGCTATGTTATAGTTTAACACTCACCAACTGTAAGATGTTCTCCATCACTGTAGGATCAGCTACATTCTGACTTGTTTTCAGTCCCAATCTCAGAATCTGTTTCTTTGGAGCTGTTGAAACACATCATCAATTGTGAGGTTTGGCGGCTGAAATTATGAGGAAAACCATATTAAGGTGTTAGAAAATGTTCATTGTAACTTTACTGAAATGACAACCATTCAAGACATAGGTGACATAGTTTTTTCAGTAGATCTGTAAAGAAGAATTGTTCAAATGCAAATCCTTAAGAGTTCAAAAAGCAGTTCCAGCAACACAAAATGAAGTGAATCGATCGATCTGTGTTGAAATTGAAAGTTGTTAATAACCAGTAATTAATCCCAGATAGCGTTTTTTTTGGCCCAAATCCGGCCCACACCTTACTCCCCAAACAACCTCATCTGGCCCCCATACTGCATGGAATGATGGCCTGTTTTCCTGTTAGCCAGATTTGAGCCAAAGGCATGCCAAAACAAATAAAAACAAACAAATAAACAAATAAAGCAGAGCTGACCCAAATATAAACAACAGTTCATTTCAATTCTGGCCCAGATTTATCCCAAAACCAACACCTTTCTGTGCTCCAGTTTGATAGAATTTCTATTGAGTTTCATTATGTGGGAAGGGGGGCGTGGTCTAGCGGAGTCTGGAGAGAGAGCGACAGGAAATGGGCGGGAAATAAGTAGGTCAAAGGCCGATTGTAAACACCTGTCTGTAATTACAGTGATTGGCGGGAAGAGGATAAAAGCCAACACGAGGGGAGGTTAAGAAAGGAGAGTTTGGCTGAGGACTACGAGGAAGCGGCAAGCACGAGAGGAATACCAGAAAGAATCTAAAGGAGTCTTATGTGCCAGGAGGCCATAGTTTATATATTATTTCCTTTTGCTTTATGTTTTGTGATTTACTAAATAAAATAATCTTATCAGCCACGCCGACCCTATCTCCTTCCTTCCAAATATACGAACCCTTCTACACATTATTATTATAGTGATGATTGAGTCATTATTGATGAACATCTGCTGTTTACAAACAGTCGAACACAGCTAATGTTTACATTCACAAGGCGCATCTTAAAATGAGACCATTGATTGCTGTTACGTTTCATGACTCACGCTTTTTTCGCGATCTGAAAGTGATCATTCCATTTTGTTCATGATGGCTGTGGCAACACTATAGCTTCACCCCTGAATGTAAAGCTCTGGCCTTCAGTCGCTTTTCAAGGGTTGCCAGATTTGCATTTCAAAAACAAACAAATGACCATTCAAAACAAGCTGACTGCTGATGGTGGTAGTTTTCTTTACAAAGAAAAACGCAAAATCATCCGCCTTTAAGTCCGATGCAGTTGAGGGGGCAGGTGGGCAAGAGAAGATTTCAAAAGAGAGAACGAGAGTCAGGTAAGTTGTTGATTTTAGCAT
Source organism: Triplophysa bombifrons (assembly GCA_029783895.1). Taxonomy (NCBI): domain Eukaryota; kingdom Metazoa; phylum Chordata; class Actinopteri; order Cypriniformes; family Nemacheilidae; genus Triplophysa; species Triplophysa bombifrons. The sequence continues at coordinate 24,281,001 of CM056449.1, forward strand.
GGTGCTGAGATTTTCCAGAGGAGACATCAGCAGAGAAAGAAGATAGGAGAGACTAATAGAGACTTCTGTCCCCAATCAGCCACAAAGGTGCAGTTCCACAAAGTTCCTTTCAGAATCATTGCGTAAGTGTACATTACAACACACTAATGCAAATACTGAGAAGGATGAAGAGGAAATTTTAACAAGACAAAAGAAAGTCAAGAATCCTAACTACAGCAATAAAACGTGGTGGTGCTTGTAATAAGTGAAGATGTTAATGATATTTGTGTTTAATTCTCCACAGGTGAGATCTTGACAGATGTAATGTGTTCAGTTGATGTTCATGTAAGACTGTGTGACTTCAGTTAGTTGATAGATCATTTTAATGATGAGTCTTCACACAGTCATTGTTGCCAGCTAGTTACCATATGTGTTTTAAAGTAAACTACTGCAGTGTTGACAATATATTACTGTAGAAATAGCCGCTTGGGGCTAACAGTGTAGCTAAGGTTAACACAAGGCCGTTTCAAATCATCATTAAATGGTTTAAAAGCCTCTGCATGAATACGAGCATCATTATAGAATGTATCGCTAACGGAACGAACCGACCATTATGTCCCCTGTGCCTCAGAAGAGGAACTCTAGAGCATATCCTCAGCTGAGGATAGGGCAGGGGAGAGGAGAAGCCTAAGCCCCAGCCAAGGGGGGCAGTGGGACTCCTTGGAATTGCGCCGGACTGGCAGATGAAGGCTGATCTGGGGAAGCAACTCAGATTCCCAGAGCACATCATGGAAACACCATGAGACCAGACATAGTACTGTTCTCAGATTTAACAAAACAGGTGGTTCTTCTGGAGCTGACAGTCCCCTGGGAGGAGCGTATCGAAGAAGCCATTGAAAGGAAGCTCGACTTAGTGGAAGAGTGCTGCATACGGGGGTGGTGCACCCATTGTGCGCCAATCAAGGTTGGCTGTAGAGGCTTCGCATCGCAATCTCTCTGCAAAGCATACAGTCTGCTTGCCATCACAGGGGCACGCCAGAGAAAGGCCATCAAGAACTCAACAGAGGCAGCTGAGAAGGCCTATAGATGCCTGTGGATCAAGAGGGGTGATCCGTGGGTACACGCTACTTAGACACAAGTCGGGACTTGATCAATCTCGGCTGGGTTGCCTGGGTGAGGGTGTATGAAGTTGAAAGACCTGAAACACCCAATGACCCAGGTTCCATCACTGATGATGTGTCATCAATAGATTTATATTTAACAACTCATTATAGAATGTATCGCTAACCAAAAGATGGTGGAAAAATGGATGCTGCATTGATTGCATTAAACATGTTTAAACGTGCGTTTTAGCATGGAGCTTTCTTTAGTTGATGTCACCATTGTTTAGTTTATTACACTGATTCCTAATGTCTAGTTGATTTAGTGTTATTTAACGTTTTTGGTTCATTGTTAAGAGCATGACAGCCAACTCACTGCTTTTATGTTAAACATCCTGAGTCAAAGCTGTTGAACTTGAAAACTACATGACTATATGGAAACTACCATCATTACCTGAGACCACTGGATCTTAGGTTTTCTGAAGCAGTTATGACTATTTGTCAGAATATATTTGTTGTGACAAAGAAAACCAAGTGAATATTGAAACACAAGTGTCGAGAGCTCAACTAAAACACACACCGATCATGATGAAGCTGGTTTGATGAAATGTAAACCGTTTTTATTGATCGTTAAAGAAAACACAAATGTCAGCCTATGACTCACCCATGCACTCGTTGTTGTTGCCGATAAGGAGATTTGGGAATGTCGCAGAAATTCCTTCCAAACATGAACAATTGTAACCTCCAATTAGATTTGTGCAGACGGAATGTGGACCACACACAGATGGATTTGCCTTACATTCATCTATATCTGGAAAGACAAGGACCAGACATAAAACCATCACATTATTCAAAAGCAGTGCTTTTATGTAAAAAAAAATTGTTTAAGCAGATTGAAACATTTTCCAGTTCATGGGTTAATCCTACTGATCATTTCATTCATAATAATGTTAGCTTTGCTAAAGTTTGGCATGCACTGAACGATTGAGTACAAACCATAACAGTTAATCATAACAGTTAATCATTCCTCATAAAAAATACCATTAGTTAGATGTTATAAATGCATCAAGCTGCCAATATTTACAGTGTCCGGTGGATAAATGTCTCCATTGATATCTCTATCATTACTCAATCTCAGGGTCAATGACCTCTGCCTTACAGGCAAATGGTCACCTGGAGGTGTTTACATTTGCATTTACATTTAGTCATTTAGATTGAATAAGAAAAAAATATTTAAAAGAGTTAGATATTTTATAAGACACATGTTAAGTAATTACCTGCACAATATGCCAACTGGCAGGCATTTGGGATTTTGAACTCATAGATGTAATATTGTCCTGGACATGCTTTTACATTAATAGGAGTGGATTTAAAATAGCAGCAGTTATTGCTCCAGCTACCACAGACATCTCGGGTGACCACCCCATCCTCCATTCCTGGATGTTGACCGTTTAGCCAAAGAGTGGCAGAAGTGCCACATCTGAAGCTTTGAACACATGTATCCGGCATCTGAGCACTTTGGTTATTAAGGAAGAGACGATACCATCCAACCCACTCTACATCACGATCACACGGTACTTTGGAATAGATTTTATTGCTTGTGGACCTCCAAGCATTATCCAGAACAGTGTAATTATCACAGGGGTCCAGGCCAAGAGTCTCTGCTGATAGGACATAAAAAATATCATTTGTGACTTGCAGAATTAAAGGAGAAATTAATTAAAACCACAATTTAAGCCCAAGCTTTTGTTATATAAGATGGAATCGTATTCATGCAAACATAACGTAAGTGTCAGAACTGAAAACGCCCTTTTCACTAAATTAACAACTGTTATTGACACCAGGTCCTGGTATGCACCTATCTATGACATTGATAGGTTGAACTCCGCCTCCATGGAAAAATATCAATGGCTTCTTCTCTAGCCCCACCAACTGGTTCACACATGACAGTACTGAAGTAACACAAGTTGCGCGGAACAAGATAGAGCGAGAATCAATAAACATGGATTGCGAAATATTGTACAGTCAGTGCCGGGTTGTGGAAGAACACAGTCGCTGCATAACCTTCCTTCGGATTCCGACATTAGTAATGCATGGTGAAAGTTCATTTTTAAAGACCAAATTCACAGAAGCCTCCAAATACGAAAGTTGCTATCCAATCATAATAGTGGGTGTTAACTTCAGGGCGGAACGCCCATTCAAACCGATCGTTCATCAAGACGGCCTCAACACCTGGATAGAAAATTTGCATATTACTTGTTGATTTTGATGTTTCTTAATGTGACGCCAACGACATATGTAGACCTCATACAACAGTATAAAACAATAAACAAGAACATTTAATTTCTTTAATGATCAAAGAATAGTATTCATATTAACTATTAGTTGAATGAACTGTAATAAGCAGAGATGTTCAGACGAAAAAAAACCAGACAATTTTAGATTTGTTAATGTTATCAAATTGAATTATATTTTAATTTCAGACCTGCACTTCTTTGTATCATGTGATGGTTAGACCATACCAGCCATTTTTACAGAAATCTATCATAAATTCATCATAAGTGTGATCAGTGTTTCTCTTATTTAGGTTGTTGACTCTCATTTAAGTAAATTAATTCTATCAAAATGTGTGCATTATACGTGTTTGTTTTGGAAAAGAATGGAATGGAATGAAATTGTCATGAAGCAATATTTTTACATCAAAAGAATCAATAATTTTGCAAATGCAAACACTACATTAACACTAAAGATGATAGTACAGCATCCGTCTGACACAACAGGACATCAACAATCCACATATGATTTTCAACAATAGTGCTGATCAACTGAATGAGGTTTCTAAGTGTGTCTCAAAAGCCGACTCCTTTATTGAGATCTTTCCATTAGATGTTTAAATTTACATCTGCAACACATATTGTGTGATTGTTTTTTTGCTGTCTGATGTCATATGGAGCCTATTTACACCTGGTCACTTCACAAGTTTTCTCCGATAGTGAAAAGACCAGGTGCAAATGCCCTCCGAAACATATTCGAAACGGATTTAAAACCGATCAGTCAAAACACTTCAGGTGGTGATCTGAGACGCATCCCGGTCAAAACTGAACAAGTCTAAATGCATCTGGTTGTTGAAACCACATACGTCATCGCTTCACTCCTCCCAAACGGAAGTATGAAGCTAACAAGCTAGCCACGCCTGAGGCAAATAAACAAAAAAACAACAGGGAATGGATATACATACATACTATGAATATCAAAATGTAAAAGCAAACACTGATCATCATAATGGTGACTGACCGACTGAGGTCAATCCAAACCAAATTCCAAGGACATTGAAAAGGGGTGGTTTACAGTATACCTAAGGTAATCCGAACCAAACTTTTTACTTGAAGGCTTTTCAATTCAAATACATGGTCATTATTTGGTTGAAAGTAAACATAATCAGTTATCACAATAATGGTGGTACCCATTAACTGATATTGATTTAATGCAATTAACATTTAAAAATCCACAAATTTATTCCAATTTATAAATGCAAATATAAAAAAAAAGTTTTCAGCAGATACTATTATATACATCTTTAAAACAAAACCACCCTTGAAATTGAACATGTTATCAAGACAATATATAATGTTAAAACTACATTTTGAAATGGATAAAAAGTAAATTAAGGTTAAAGTTGTTGATCTTTTGAAGGACAGTTATAAAAACATTAGTGTATTTCTGTCTTTTCAAATGTATACACACACACAGACACACACTGACCTGAGAAAATCAGCAGAAGAAACAGCATTTCCATTGCTGGTGGATTTAAAGAATAATATCAATCTGAAACAGAAGGAATCAAACACATTTCAATAAAGTAAATCAGCATGCCAGTTTAGTAAAATAATTCAATAAAACATCCGTGTTTACCTGAAGGATCAGTCTCAGTCTGAAGATGAATATGGTCTTTCTTAGCTCTACATTCTGGGTTTTGTTTCCTACAGAGTAGCCTCCTACAATGACTTTTATGCAAAACATGCTTCTGTTTGGAAAAAGTGACACTTATTTTCATTCAGATGTTCAGATTTTCCTTTGTTTGAAATCATGTAAATCAGAACTAGTCCACTCCAGTCCTTGAGGGCCAGTGATCTGCATAGTTTAGTTCCAAACCTAAAAGCAAGAGAGGAGGTGAGAACCATTACATCAATGTTATAAACTGTTGATTTGTCAGCAATGTTAAATACATTGAATCAATATCACTTTTGAACTCGCAATTAATGTAGAAAACAAATTAAAAAAAAACTTCATTATTGTGATCAGTGTTTGCTTTAGCTATTCTCTTGAATTTCATTTAGAGCTTTACATTAATGTCTCTTCAAGAACATTTATGCATCTCTAGGGAAACTGATGATTTAAAGTTAACTTTAAGTAGATACTCCTTGTAATGACTGTCAAGCTGTACAATAGATGAACACTAACCAATGTTGAAGCTTATCTCTCATGACTGATTTGAATGTTTTGGTCCAAGAATGCAAAGAACCTGTGAAAAAAAACACAGAATTTTACTGACAAACCTAGACATCAACATACATACAAACCTCAACAATGTACTTTGTGAGCATGTTCTGAGGATGTCTTGGCAACGTTCCATTTCTTAAACATACTTACCGTCAGCAAAAAACATAGTGAAATAATCCCATTGAGAACATTGTAGTGACGTGATGTACTAGTTTTCAGATAACCTGGACAGTGGTCATTTGATTAATAATCTGGTCATTTCTATTTATTATGATATTGTTTGTGAAAATTTATGATCACAGTAAAATCTGTTATAATGTGAAGATGAATGCTATAAATCCAACTTCTGACAGCTTTTAAACCAACTTGATCTCACAGCGCAGTAATTCATATCAGTTTACCAAGTGGCTAAATCAATATTAAACAAACTGGGTCGTACGAAAACGTGCGTTTGGATCATGGCGTTCAAGAAATGTGATCCTACTCTTATTCTGTAAACATCGCAAGGTTTAACGAAAGTTTACACATGCCAAGCTTTGGTAAATATTCAGTCACTGTGCCCTGTTTTAATATCCAAGTTAAATGTTTTTAATCAATCTGTTTGTCTTCAATCCCTTCATAATAGCTTACCGAAGCGTTCTTTGTGTCCCAAATTTATCTCAACCAAACACATTGTAATTACAGCGACTAAATGCTAGCATCAGGTTTTCTGTCTGTCTGTATCTGTTTGCGTTGCAATGGCCTCCAAGCATAAACTTGACTCACAGGATCCTAGAGGGGAGACGTATGGCTCTTGAACTGAAACTAGATAGTGTGCTAGCTGAAGCCAGGGTAAGAGTTTTTATGTACCTTAATCATTTTTTGCTAGTTTCAGCTCTTAAAGGGAATGGGACATGAGACTCTGATTGGTTTACTGCACGTTTTGCCAAAAACACACCCATGACTCATTAAGAGTATAGGGCAACGGCAATGGATTCGGACACACCCTAGGTTCACTTGCGCTATTTTAACTATCTAAATACCATGTATTTAGATAGTTAAAATAGGGCCCTTAGAGAATCTATGGCAAGGTTCATTTTAGCCATTCAACACCTTACTAACACACTATGTTGTGTTTTCCTTATACTAATCACCTGTCTTTTGGATCCAGAACCTTTAACAACATAAATTCCGATATCGAACTTATCGACCGATACCGCTACCAATCCATATCCAATATCAGTTATTGTTTACCTTTTAAGGTTTAGAATGTCTGTAACAAACCTAGTCATTAACAAGACATGAACTAGGAAGTCAGGGGAAGTACAACAGGGTAGAATACAACTAGACCTGACACTGACTGGTGTTGCAAGTGGAGGTTAAATGCCATCTGGGTCATTGGGTGCAGGTGTGACTGATGGGATACAGGTGTGACTGATCAGTGTAGATGAGTGAGTGCACAGAGTCCTGGGAAGTATAGTGTAACTAAAAGTCCGGGGATAGAGTGTGAGGATATACAGGAGGAGACGCTGGTGCCGGTGGCGTGGCCGGTCTTGCGGGTGTTATAACAGTATGATGAAAAACTGTGCAATTTCTTGTATTTCTTGTAAAATACAGCAAAATTTGAAATTGAAAAAAATTAAATTAAATCAAGCTATCTGGAGTCATCCAAATGACAAACTTCATTTTGTGAGTCTTAAATCAAAAACGTACGTATAACCATGTACGTTTGTAGACAAAAATATGTACAAATGAAAAATAGTACAAAAATATCAACACAACAACTGTGTTTAAGTATAGACTTCAAGTGACATTATCTGTTTTAAGGTTTACTTAAACAGCAATGGCAGGGTTTTCTAGAAATATTAGCATTTCTGCTCTTTCGACTGGAATTCGGTTCAGTCTGTCATCTACAATGTTGGATGCAGTGCTAAATAGTCTTTCGCTCTCAACACTGGTACAGGGGGTAGAGAGAAACACTGATGCAGTACCAGCAAGAGCAGGGAAACGAACATGATTCACTGCCCAGTAACAGAAATGGCTATCAGATCGGGTGTAATTGGCCTTGTCAGATATGTTTGTATTTGATTAAGGGCATTAGTGGTAGCTATCCCTCATGCAGATTCTTGTTGGTCCTGGAGAACTTCATCAAACATCATTGTGAAGGTGCTCTTGCTTGTGTGTCCACTTGACCCACTTGCTTCCACATGAGATACCTCTGCTGGACCTGCTGCAGTAGTCGATGTCCTCAGTGTATCTTCGATCTTTTCAGCCTCTTTAGTCATTGCATTTTTTGCATGATTGACAGCATCTGCACTGGTAAAGTATCTAAAGCAAAAAAGAGGAAATGATCTATTTTATAGAAGCATTACACATAAAATGTTTTTTAATGTTGGTAGTTGCTGGCCTTGATAAAAATAGGAACAAAAATCTTTCAATCAAACGAATATACTAAACAGAAAGAATCAAAACCAAATTAAATCAGTCAATAAACTCAAACTGAATATGTGCATTTCTCACGATTGTAATAAAAATATTTGATTTATTTTGGTCTGTGATGAAATTCTGTCTTGTAAGCAATACATCACCCTCTGGATTAACTTCACTGCAGAACGTATAGCCCGAATATGAAATAGACAGGTATTTTACTATAAAAAATAATGATGCAATAACAGACCACTTTAAACAAAAGTGAACTTTAAAATAAAATATCTAAAATATAATTGAATAAACAAACAAACAAATTAATAACAAATTTGTGTATTTCTTAAGGTTAAAATTAAAATATTTTATTTATTCAAAAAACGCTTGAGTGAATTTTATGAACCACGCCGTTTTAGTTTACCCAGTCTAATGTGTTTTATTTCTTTCGTTCTTCATAACGGTTAAACTTTACAGCCATTAAAAATAATTCTTAAAAAGAAAATCCTTAGACGTTTGTTATCATGTCAGTTTATGTAAATTGACAGCACTTTATTCTGAAAAATTGAGTTGTTGCTCAGAAGGATTTAAAAAAAAGTGTTTTTGTCTAACTCTGCAATAAATGGCCCTCCAGTTTAACTTTATTTGAAATTGAATGCAGCACTAACAACAATACAAATGTAACCTAAAATTACCTGCATATTTTATTAAATAAAATAATATATAAAACAAATTAATAATCCATGATAATAATACGTAAAATTGACCTACCTGTTTTTGTACCGTGGGTCAAGCAAAGTGGCAACGGAGAAAAGTGGCTCATCCTCAATGTTACTGAGTCTTTCATTGACTGCTTGTAGTCGAGTACTTTTTCATTGTTCATTGTTCGGTGTCTCTGTCCTGAGATAGCAGATTTTTCAAAACCACAATTGCTGGAATAACATCCGCAGTGGAAGATTGGGATGACTTTATGGCTCTGGTAAATTCTTCGAATGGTGACACTACAATCACGGTCTTCTCCAGCAATCCCCATTGGTTTGCTGTCAGTGTTGCAGGCAGCTCAAAGTTGTCAGCGAATGCACTTAAAGCACACTTCTGTTCAAGCATACTCTGAATCATGTAAAACGTACCGTTCCATCGGGTTTTGACATCTTGCTGTAGACGTTTCACAGGCAAGTGAAGTTCGTGCTGAATATCCTCCAATGAAGAGTAAGATGATGGGGAATATTTGAAGTGCCCCATAATCTTTCTCGCACCTGCAAGTGCATCGCTTACACTCCGTTGCGACAGAAGCCCCTCATTAATTACAAGCTGCAATGAATACGCGACACACCCCAAACTAGGGAACCCCAAATCTTTCATCGTTTTCTTCATGTCAGAGCACCCTGCAATGCATAACCAGCACTCACACAATGCGTGGCTAAACCCAATATTTATGGACCTGACTGTACATCATTACTGGTTATTACTGTTTCTCTACCTCATACACTAAATTCCATGTCTATGTCGTACTGTCCTGTTTATAAACAGGACTATTGCTGATCATGTTGGACCTTATTATGTTTACATTCTTTGTATTTGCACTTTAAGTAACTGCACTGTCAATCTCTAATCTCGTTGTTTTATAATCAATCTATCCATCCAACCATCCATCCATCCATCCATCCATCCATCTATCTATCTATATACCATCAATAAATCGAAAAGCATACCAAACATGGCATTCACAAGCTTCCTATCGAGGAATGGTTTCACACCCTCCACTTGGTTTCCTTTTTGACCTGTTAGGGAATGTGTTGATAACTCCTCACATGTGAAGACAATCCCAAGCAAATTGCAGACAAGTTTTGTGGGTTGCTGATGATTGCATTTCAAAAGCTTAACTTTATTTACTGTAACACCATCAGCAATGATCACCTAAAACAAAAGAAACAATTAATAAATGATAACTATTATGTCCTAAGACAATTCAAATATTTAAATAGAACCAGTAGTATTTAATGGACTATTTACGTAACAGCGTTTAAATTCCAAAAACACAGAAACAAACGTAATCTTGATCCCAATATACAGCAACGAAATTTACAGCATACTCAACATTTTCTTGGTTGGGCTTTTTGCCTTTATGCCCTCCTTAAGCTCATAGTGAATGTGTGGATTTTAAGGTATGACTGGATTTGGATGTCTTTCACCACTATTGACGAGTTATCTCGTCATTTAAAAAAGAACTGTTCCCTGCCAAAGATGAGTTATTACGGCAATCAGTGTTTGTACTGTTGTACAGCAGGTGGCGCTGTTACACACCCTTGGGAAAAACCTAACCTATCTCACACATGATGCTATTCAACTCTGAAACAGTGATTTATATATATGATTACACTACATTTGTGTGTAAAAATGACTAGTGCACAAATAAAGAGCAAACTTGTGAGACTTGTCTAAGCAGTGCAACCAGCCCCATGACTCTGCATTACAGTTCCATTATCCGAGAAAACAAAACTTAAGTCAGCAGGTTTACCATGTTTTGCATCCAGCGTCTGCATCCAGCGTCTGTTGTCTGCTGTTCTAGCTTTTCTTCCAAAGCACTGCATTTTGTGCATTTTTGTTCTGCTATACCCTCCTAAACACAAACTGTATATTTTATTGTTGTCATGTTTGTACAAACTGCAATTTAAGAACTAAACCATGATGTATTCATTTACATTTACATTTAGGCATTTTGGCAGATGCTTTTATCCAAAGCGACTTACATTGCTTTATCCTATACATTATACATAGGTATTTGCAATCCCCTGGGATCGAACCCACAACCTTGCGTTGTTAACAAAATGCTCTAACCACTGAGCTACAGGAAAGGAACATTTTACTGCTCCTTTCGTTTTTACAATAGCTTGGATAAGAGACTAGGCCTCCTTCCAGTCTGAAATAAAGTCTTGATATTTACTAGGGAAGAGCGAGTTGATCAGAAATTGTTATATTTATTGCTGTTTAGAAAACTATTTACATGACAGCATCAGCATTGAGCTTCAGATCAATGGTTTTGATCACGATAACAAACGAACTATATAAAGAACAAGTTTTGCAGCAAGGAATACAAAACATGCGGTTGCAATTATGAAGTAAAATGTAAAGAACATTAGTTTTCATCTCAACATAACTTTCTTTTTTTAACTTTTAATTTTTTTATGATCAGTGTGATTTTTATCTTTTGGTTCTTTTTTTTATTTATTTTTCACACCAGTTGTGTGTGTGTGTGTGTGTGTGTGTAGCTAATTCGAAATAGGGCTGAAACGATTAGTCGACATTGTCGACAAATATTCTTGTTGTCGAGTAGTCGTTTGATTACGTGACTTAATTTAAGGGACTGCAATATCATAATTTGACCGCTATGGCACTGCAGCGCTAGAGTGTAATGAAGCCTTCCCGAATGCTATCGCAGTAGAAGGACACGCAGCGAGAATTATGTCTGAGTACAAACGAATGCGAACAAGTAAAGTGTGGGAAAGATTTACAAATTGAAAACAACAAAATGCGGTTGTGTAATGCATGCAAGGCGGAACTTGCCTTTCACAGCAGCACAACGTGCATGCTGGAGTATTTAAAGGAAACATCCCGGAGAATGAGCAGAAGAGAGGCGAGTGTTCTCAATCTAGAGCTAACTAACTAATTTAACGGTAAATCTTTTTATGAGAGAATGCAATAATAACAGTAATGATAATAACAACAATAATCATATAATTACAGTTATGATCGAGTTTAAAAGTCAAGCCTGTTTTTATTATTATAACACTATTAGGTATTACATGAGCGGAAAATCCTTATAAGAGGGGGAAGTTAAGTGATAGGAGTCTTATATCTTGACTTTATTTTAACATATTTTCTTCTGTTTCTTGCTCTTTTTCATTAACTCTTTCACCTACATGATTGATGATTTATCTCGTCATTTAAAAAAAACGGTTCCCCGCAAAACGAGTTATAACGGCAATCAGTGGTTATCAGTGATTTTTATTCATTACGTAAATTATCTATAACTCAATGTTTTAACTAGTTGCAAAAGCTGAATAATCATTAAAAACGTACTGATTAGTCATTGAAATAATAGCAGATTAGTCGATTAATCGATCTAATAATCGTTAGATTAGTCGACTATCAAAAAAATCGTTTGTTGCAGCCCTACTTCGAACCAGCAGACAGTTTAACAAAAAAAAGGGAGGGAGAGACAGAGACAGAGACAGAGAGAGAGAGAGATATGTTCTCTTTTCAGTGTTCTGTGTGTGAGTGAGCGGAGCTGGACACAGTCAGCAATACAATACATCTGTATGTGTGTAGAGGAGGGGCCCTGTGACTATCACAGAACCCAGACACAGTCAGCTACCCAATGAGGATTTTTATTCAATCCGAGCACAGATATTGACTCGTGTTACTCGTATGATACTTGTACCCGGCAAAAGTGCTTTATCCGTACCGGATAAATAATAAAATTAAAAAAAAGCATAATAAAAAGATGAATCTTTTGCAGACTTTATGCAAAAGTCTGCATATCCCAAAAAAACTTTAGGAAGGTACCTTATAAAAAAACACTTCACTAATATTGAACAAGAATCGACGCACAGCAGCCCCCATAATTATTTATTAAAACACACAACACGTGGTGCAGCACGACACAAGTCTCCATTAGAACTTTGCCAACATATGACATCTCAGAGATGTAGTAAAGTTGAGCAAACAATCAAAACATGCATCTGGAGGGCGAAACCACATCAAGTGGACATCTGACAAATGTATGTGCACTATCAGAGAATTCAATCCCAACATAAAATTGTAGCAACAATATAGAACATTGACTCAAGGTCACTTGCTATCAGGGTTTGGTTTTCTCAATAGTGCTGAAGAGTTATATGCATATGTTTGTTTCTCACCTCAAGATACTGAACGAGAACTAAATTTACATCCACCATTCCACTCACAAAGATGCTGTCCACACGAGAGAACAAAACGCGATGTTTGTACTCCGAGAAGGGTTTCCCATTGGCACTTATCTAGAAAAACAAACAATATTATCGCTCCAAAAGATAAAGACATGTGCTGGTAAACATTGAACATATATTTTTTTACAGACAGAACTGAAAACCAATAACCTTGTATGACTCATGGGTAACAAAGATCTGAAGAGCGAATGGTTGGCCTCTAGGGAAGGGACATTCATACGTGCGTACTTCTGAGCCTCAATAACCAGAGGTGTTGTGCACTACATACTCATGACTATTCTCATAGAGTGGGTTAACATGCAGAACGATATCAGAACAGTGCTGGAGGTCCACCTGGAATCTGAAGAAGATGAAACTGTAACACATATCGTTCTGACTTTCACCTGATGGGTCTAGAATATAGCTGATTTTCTATTTGAAAGTCTTTGTTTTGGACAATTAAACTGGAAAATTGGTAAATTAGCATTTTTTTTAAAAAAAAATCACTTGCATTTAATAAGGTGCAACATAAAAAAATCTGTATTTTACTTGTTTACTAGGTGACACTTTTATAATCTTATTTGCTCACCGATTGCTTTTTTGTTATTTATTTACTACCTTTTAAATATTTTTTATGTAAGTCACATTTCAGTACCCCTGTGTATGAAATGCAATTCATGAACAAGTATTTTCATGTCTCGCTTTACTTTTCGGAATTTGCCCAAACTTGTCCACATACAGTAATAATCATTCCTTCCAATAATCCCCCCTGGACCTTGTAAGGGTTACGCTGAGTGGAAAATATTCATATCATCTTAACACTTGCTTCCTTTATAACATCAGAACATTAAACACACATAATGAAGAAAAACAATTAAACAAAAATATGGAAATAATAAAAACAATAAGCTCAACGGCCAAGGTAACATTCTTAACAGTTTTCTAATCTTCCTTTCTTAAATTTATGGTTAACATTTAACATGGTTTAATCTTCAATCTTGAAGGCACTCTGGATAAATCAACTGCCAAATACATAAAACATACAGTTCTTCACAATAGTAGTTTGTGTCCAAGGTTTGACAATTCCAATCCAGCTGGTTATTATTCTAATATTAGACTTAAACTAACAGTCTGAGTCATTCACAAGAATAATAAAAGTGAGATAGATATGCTGCTAACATATCATTTCTTAGTGACACAATATGATGAATTATTAAAATGATGGGATACTTACAGAATTGAAAACTGGAACATTGTGCTAACGATTCACTTTAGCTTGTGTTTGAGGCTGACTGTGTGCAGTGTGTTTGTCAGGAGTGACTACTTCAGCCTTGAAAGACAACCTGTATAAGTAAACTTTTGTTGGTTAGAAGTTGCTGATTAACTGAACTGTGGGCCATGAAGGGACATGTTTCATGAGTGGCACTAAGATTCATGAAATATGACTGGTATGTGAATGCGTGCGTGTTGTCTGTAGAGCGTAATGCTCAACGTCATTGGACCAGAGTCCTGTCAATCACACAGTAGTTGTGTTCACTTCATGATGTCAATCACCAACAGTGGTCCCAAAACGTAGTTTTCCTACACAATTGCCCTATTCTAAGAATGGAATTATTACCCACAATGCATTGGAGAGTGAAGCTTTCTTTTGTTGAGTTTCATCTGTTGATGCTTGGTGTCTGAATTATTCAGCTAAAGTTTATTTGTAATAATAAAATGTGTTTTCAATCATGAAATCGTTCACACTATGTTACAGAGTAAGGCTTGATATTAAGGCAGACAATGACACAACACATCTACACTTAACAGGGGGGCCTGAGAACTAGAGTTGGGAACCACTCCATAATCTCTGTTATATTTCTACTCGTATGTCAATGATAGTCAATGATTGTCTGTATAGCTTTTTTAAACTAGACACTATGTTCAAGCAGGGATATCTGTTGGTCCAGGTGGATTTGGGACAAAAGAACTGGGAACTGGAATTACAATTGTTCCAAAAACTAGTATTTCTGTTCTGGGTTCAGAGGTGTCATGTAAGTCATGTAGACATACAGATATGGATCATCTTTGAATGTAACATTGTCGTAGCGGACTGTGATGTACATTTAAAACAACAGTTTCTGTCAAAATTGTATTGAAAATATTTGTTAGGTTTGATGTTACATAATTATGATCAGTGTTTGTTTTAGTTGATCAGTTTGAATCTTGGCATATTACTATTAGCTCTTCTCTGGTTGCCATAGCTGAGTTTCTTATGGTGTCAAACTCAGAAGAAATTATAATCTGGATGCTTTTGGAGGTTTTGTGAAAAGTGTTCATGATTTTCATGTTGTGGTGAGTTTCCCCACTTTTGAGGAACTTTTGCATGAGAAGCACAATTTTAATTTGATTTAAACTTGGATGTAGAAAATGTTGAATTTTAAGAACACCTTTAGACATTTCTGGGGACACAGAAAGATCTAGCATCAGCACATGAATCTCAACAATGGTATATAACAATTCTGGGTATATTATTCAACACGCATTCATGACTCACAAAATGCATTGCACCATGAAGCATTTCACCATTGTTGGGAGTCATTTGCTGATTCTTGATTCTTGTGTGTCGAAAAGTTTAACAAGATTTCAATATGGATGGTGTCTAGGGATGGGAACCGAGAACCGTGTTTTTTTTAGAACCAGTGCCCAGTGAATCGATTCCTTGGAACCGTTAGCGTATCTGCTTAACGATTCCGCTTATCGGTTCCGCTCGTTGCAAATGGGTCATCATCATGACGTCACACACGCGCTGCGTTGTTTTGGTTACGCAGCAAACATGTCATCGAGGCAGAAGCGATCTAAAGCGTGGTTATATTTCACTAGAAAAGATGCCAATGCGGTCATTTGCAACAACTGTAAAAGTTTAATTTTTAACTACCTCCAATATGCAGAAACAGTTGGCCACACAGCACGCAATTCATTTGCAGGACTGTCGCGTGTCTGATACACTAATACTTAGCGACACAGCAACAACAAGTGAGTCAAGCAGCAGCGGAGCTAACGAGACGTCATCTGCTATTAATGCCGAAGGCAACTTCTCTATTTAGTTAATGTGAGCGCCATCGTGTAAATTTTAATCTAAGAATAGTAATCTCCATTGTCATTGTCAATCAAATTTAGATGATGATGATGACGGCCATGTCGAATGTCACAGAGCAGTGACTAGGTTTGTGGTAAAGGGTTTGCACCCGTTTGCCACAGTAGATGCCTCTGCATTTCGGTAGGTTAATTTGCTGTATTTTTTCCAGCATCATGTCTTTTCAAATGAAAATAAATGCATGACCAAAAGTTACATGTTTTTATGTCAGTATAGTTCTGTTTTATTAATTCCAAGTCCTACCATA
The DNA here is from genome assembly GCA_029783895.1 of Triplophysa bombifrons. Taxonomy (NCBI): domain Eukaryota; kingdom Metazoa; phylum Chordata; class Actinopteri; order Cypriniformes; family Nemacheilidae; genus Triplophysa; species Triplophysa bombifrons. The sequence goes on from CM056449.1 coordinate 24,297,330, forward strand.
TATTTTCTGCAGGGAGATGATAAAGACTCTCAACCCAAAATACAATGCCCCAAACAGAGACAGTTTAACAAATCATCTGATTCCTGCTTGGTATGGGGTTGAAAAGAGCAATCTGATCATAGACCTGAAACATGTCCCAGTTTTTATGGCACTTATATGGCAGTTTTATTTTATTTTTTTGTCCGGACCAATGATGAATGTGATAAATTCTATAGGTCCCTGGACTTTACTTTGTAGCCTACTTTTAGGTTTGTTCTGAGGTTGCTACACATAATTTGTGTATATTCTGAGTATGTGCTGTGTTCTTATCAGATATTAAAGCGAGTTAATACAAACAAACAAATTTGTACTTATTCCCTCACCCAATGAGAATCGATAAGACAGTCGATAAGGAATCGGATCGATAAGCAATATCGATAATGGAATCGGCATCGTTAAATTCTTATCAATTCCCATCCCTAATGGTGACATTTAAAACTTGTCCCATTTAACTAATTAAGTAGTGCTGTTCTAGACTCATGATTATACAGATAAACTATCATTTATAAAAAATATAAATTTCTCAAAAGATAATGTAAACGATTCAGTCAGTTGTACACTGAACAAAGGTTTTCATTGAAACAACTTTAGGGTAAGGATTCACATCTATATTTTATAAGTTGATCCAATTAAAAATAAATCACTTGCCCTAAATAATAATTTTATATAACTTGGCTCAACATATATTTTTCTTGTTGAAGAAAGTCAATTAATTTAAATTTGATCTAAACAAAAAGATATAGATTCAATAAAAACAAAAATTATAATTTAATAAAATAAAAATATGTTGTTTTCTTAAATCAAATAAATATAGATTTAATTAAACAATAACATTTCATTTTGAATTATTAAATTAAATGCTGTATTAGAAATTATTTTCTTTAAAAAAATATTTCTCATTTTAAAAAAATACAAGTTAATAAAAAGGATTTAATACAAATATGTAGATTTAATAAAGCATGATTCCCATTAAGGAACATGAATATTTAATCACAAATCTAATAAAAAAACAAATACTTTTCATTGCATTCATATTTATTAACTCAATAAATATACATTAAGTCACTTGCACTCCAAAAAGAATGTACTTTGAATGTCCACCAAGTAACGTCCCCACACCCTTTAAAAAACTCCATATCATGCCCATATCATACAGTTCTGGGAATATATTTGTCACCAGCAGGGATGTTCTGAGAACGTTCTCGGAACAAAATATTTCTTAGGGGTGTGTGCCCTTGAGACAATGCCCAGTTTTTCCATATTAATTTCCATAGTCATTTAGCAGACGTTTTTTTTATCCGATGCGACTTACAAAGTATAGGAAAAAGCGAATTGGTTGGAAAACACCCTACATTGCCCATTTTATATTTACAGAAAGTCAGTTTGGTGAAGATTCTCTATGTTATCAACGGTAACGTGTTTGTGCGCTGTATGTTATTCTGGTATGCTGTTTAGCAGTAGATGCTGAATTTATATTCATTTACAACCTTTACAGAATTGCAACATTGAAAGTATAAAGACTATCTTTTTTTTTTCAAAGTTACTTTAGAGCACATATCTGGAGACAAAGATTCCCCACAGTCAGTGGGATATAAATCAAATTGACAAACATCCCAGTTAACATATAGTAGGTGTATACACCATATTTGTTGCCACTACGTACCATAATAATGTTCCAGCAACATTAGTTTGTGATTCCCATATTTGTCGTGACGAAGTAACATTGGATGTTGTTGAGACATATTGAATACCTCCTGAAGTCATACCTGCATTCTGAAGCCCATTTCTGCTATTTCTAGAGGAATATATTGGCAACACTGTTACCAGCTGGTTACTATAGGTCAGGGGTGTCCAAAGTCAGTCCTGGAGGGCCTGTGTCCTGCAAAGTATAGCTTCAACCCTAATCAAACACACCTGAACAGCTAATCAAGGTCTCACAAAGCAGACAAGAAACTTCAAACAGGTGTGTTAAACCAAGTTGGAACTAAACTCTGCAGAACTGTGCTCCTCCAGGACCGACATTGGACACCCCTGCTGTAGGTCATACATCTGCAAAAGCTCTTTTTGAGGTTATATTTGCAAGTCACCATTAGTGTGATCAGTGTTCATTTTAGTTGGGCTGTTGGTTGTCATTATTAAAAGTAAATATTCTGAACCGTTTGCATGAAACATGTTTATATTCCTGCCTCAAGTGGAGGAGTTCAAGTATCTGGGGGTCTTGTTCACGAGTGAGGGAAAGATGGAATGGGAGATTGACAGACGGATCGGTGCAGTAATGCGGTCGTTGTACCGGTCTGTCGTGGTGAAGAAGGAGCTGAGGCGAAGCTCTTGATTTACCGGTCAATCTACGTTCCTACTCTCACCTATGGTCATGAGCTGTGGGTCATGACCGAAAGGACAAGATCCCGGATACAGGCGGCCGAAATGAGCTTTCTCCGCAGGGTGGCTTGGTGATCCGTTAGAGATAGCGTGAGAAGCTCGGTCACTCGGGAGGAGCTAAGAGTAGAGCCGCTGCTCCTCCACATCGAGAGGAGTCAGCTGAGTCATCTTTTCCGGATGCCCCCTGGACGCCTTCCCGGGACGGTGTTCTGGGCATGTCCCACCGGGAGGAGACCCCGGGGAAGACCTAGGACACGCTGGAGGGACTATGTCCCCGGCTGGCCTGGGAACACATCGGTGTCCCCCCGGAAGAGCTAGAGGAAGTGTCTAGGGAGAGGGAAGTCTGGGCATCCCTGCTTAGACTGCTGCCCCTGCGACCCGGCACAGGATGAAGTGGAAGAAGATTGATGGATATATTAAAAATGGACTTAATGCACAAAAGTGGGACAATTATCATGAACAAGTAAAATTATATTACTTTAATTTCCCATAGCGCTCTCACAATTTATAGTCAAAAGATTAATATACAATTTGAGTCGGACACACAATCATCAACAATCCACATATGAATCTCAACAATGGTGACAATCAACTGAAACGCATTATGCTGCAATGCATTCTGGGTGCATAGTACAAAACTCATTCATGATTATTTGTCACCATTGATGAGTTTTTTATGTCACGTGTCTAAGTTGTCTCTATTGCAAAGAAGATTTTCTATTATAATTTCTTAAATAACTTTGTCATACATATAATAAAATATAAATGCTAAACTATTATTGTATTACAATTAACTTTCTGATGTATTATGAAGGACTTAGCAAAAAAAGTTGCATTATCAGAAAGATCTCTTTTAGTGTTATTACATCAGTGTACATAACAAAGTATTTAATGCAACTGCTGAATAAAGTCAATAGTCCAACGAAAGCAAACCCTGTTTACCATAATGGTGACTTAAAACATAATAAAACCACTTTAATGAGCTAGAGTTACATCTCTGTTAATTATCAATAAGATCTTACACAGATGACAGAAATAAAGTGAAAGTGGTGTCTGTAATAATGTTAATGATGTTTGTGTTTAATTCTCCCTTTGGTGAGATCTTGACAGACTTCATGTGTTCATCTGTTATTTACACTTAACTCTTTCACCGCCATTGACGAGTTATCTCGTCATTTGAAAAAAATGCTTCCCCGCCAAAGACGAGTTATTACGGCAATCATATTTTGTACTGTTGTACAGCAGGTGGCGCTATTACACACCTTTGGGAAAAAGTACAGAATCCCAGAACCTAGAACGTATATGTTTTAGCGGTTTTTAATGATTGTTCTGGGTGGAATCTGAGCGGAATCTATGACAAAAAAACGTTAATTATCTCAGCTGTTTAATCAAAATCATGCATTTTTGAAGAAACCTACCCACATAAAAAAAAGAACACATTAAAGAAAGAAGAATACGGTTTCTTTTGTTTAAAAGCTGAGACTCTGTTCTTACATTTGACATATTGTTTGTGCATATATTCTTTACAGAAGATTTACTCTGAGGCAATAAAGTTGGGTGAAAATTTTAAAAAACGCTGGAGTAGGCTGGCAACTTTTTTTTAAAGAGGCTGGCGGTGAATGAGTTAATGTTCATCGAAGGATTTGTGACTTCTGTGAGTTAAAAGATTATTTTAATGATGTACAGTATCTTCGAACAGTCATTACAGTAGTTTACCATTTATTATTATTTTTAAAATTTAATTTAAACAATAATCATCCCTCAAATTGTATCTGTGCGTTCAAGATTAAATGTTGGGCATAATTGGAGTAAATCTATATTCAATCATGTATAAAGCACAGTATAACAATTATAAAACTCAACACAGCACAGTACATCACAATCAGATGTTTTATTTATACCGTATTACAGAAATAATCAGACCTCAACACAATATAGAGGATTTAAAGCAGATATTTATTGACAGAGATGAATGAACATTATGTTTAGGCTTAACATTATAGTCTTGTCTACAACATAAGTTTAGCAGATTGTCCGTTTTTAAAAACAACAATCAAAAGCGTCTTTAGTCACAAACATCAGGGTCCCTTCATTTAAACATGCCAAAGCAATGGAAAATCACTAAGATATGTGTTAACTCTCACATCTGTAAGGTATAAAGTAAAGAAAGAATGATTAAACCGCTAAAGTAATATATCAGGCAGTGAGGTGACCGTTAACGTTTGAATGATGCGGCTCTTTGCAGAACAGAAAAGGCGCGTCGGTGCATATTTCTGACGCGTCCACTAAATAAATAGAAATGCAGTTTTAATTGTGCTAACTCCAGTTTAATAGCTGTCAGAAATCAGATTTATAGCATTCGTCTTGACATTATGACAGATTTTAATATGATCATACATTTTCCACACAATATCATAATAAACATAAATTACCAAATTTATTAATCAAATGACCATCATACAGGTCATCTGAAGACCAGTACATCACTTCGCAACAACGTTCTCCATGGGATTCATTCACCACGTTTTTTGTGGGCGTGGCTAGGGCGTTTCTGCAACGTAAGCAAAAATTCTACAAATTTGCCAAGATGCCAAGATGTTCTCAGAACGTGGTCACAGAGAATTTTCAAAGTGACCAAATGAAGACGAACTGGTGACGTCATCAGAGCATACTGTGTTAGTTGGTATGTTTTGATGTGGTTGTGTGTTATTGATTCACATTTTCGTAAAGCAGTACATCACATCCAAACAGTTACAACACGCCAAAGTATTTAACAAATGAGAGTCAAGGGACATCAGACCAACTCAACACTGATCACCATGATGGTGACTTTTGTCAGCTAGGAACCTTCTTAAAACATAAAAAAAACTGGACATTTTGAATGTTTTTTTAACGTTTTCAAAAACATGAAAAACCTCTAAAGAACATTTGGTTAGAATGAAACTAACAATGAAATGAATGAACAAGACAAGATTCTTCACAGATGTGCTAGTCACTATATACTATTATATATGAAACAGAAACATTGATCAGTGGATGTTTCTTTCCTCAGAATCCTCCTCTCCATCCTGTTTGGGTGTGAAAACCTTTTCATTTTGCTGAAGTCTCCACATCAGTCTTGTGTCACTATCTATCCCATGATCCTTCAGTTTTTGCTTCACCTGAAGAACACAAACAATCCTTCATGACTCATTACTGCTGCCAAGGGTGGGCGGGTATACACTCAATATTTGTTTTGTTGAAAGTAATTACGTTGAAACTCATCATCATCATGGTGATCAGTGGTTCCTTGACATGTGGTCTTCACTCTTGACCTTTAATCATTAGAATTTTTTGAAGTGCTCTAACTGTGTGCTTTTAAAGTTTTTATGATTTTCTTTTCACTTTTGCGAACAAAATAACAGTTTTTTTGATGATACTTTTCCGTTGGTTTTTTTTGTCAATAGAATAGCAAATTTACAATATGATTTAATATATTACAACTGCAACCATAATACATGATACTAGAAACAAACATTGTGTGCATAAAGCTTGTTTATTATGGTCTCTTATCAAATCATGAAATTAACTGAATTTGTATCTTTTAATTATTATTTGCAAATCCTTCGCATTTTAATGACTGATTTTGCAGTCGCAAAAAACCCCTCTAATTTTGTTAATTTCACGCTGTGTTACACATTTGCAAAAAACTGGAGAGGTTGTATAGTGATACAAGTCAAGTTGTATTGGCTGTCAACTTGTTTGATCTTGTCGTTAATGAGTCAAGAGCACAACTAAATGAAACTATGATCACAATAATGGTGTTTTTATAAGGTGGTTTCTTACTATCCGGATCACAAATGAAGAGCGAGTAAAGTTTACTTGGAATTACAATTTAAACTTTACATGGGGATTTCTTATAAAAGCTACAGATAATTGTGTTTAGCTTTTACAGAAAGATCATTTTAAAATTGACTCACGTTTTTAAAGTGAAAACATTTTCAGCTTTTTTCAAGTGAATTTGACACCACCATTTTTTCAGTGTAGGGTTTTCTGTATAAAAATATGAAATCTCTAAAATAAAAGGGGCCTCAGTAAATCTCGGCCATATACATCACAGTTTGTTTTCCTGATGATGGCTTTGGTTTTTCTTCTGATGTATTGGTTCAAATTAAACTGCCAATCAGAGTGTCGTCTCTGGCGTTAGAAGCTCCACCCCTCTCACAACTGCTCAAGCTGTATTTATTGAATCCAATTTTTAGGCTACACATTTCTCACATTCACTGAGAGCCTTTGCTTTGCTGGAGAAGCTTTACACTCTACATTTGCAGTAGATGATAACATTGACAAGCTTGCGCTTTGAATTTGAAAGGTTTTCTAAATAATGTTTTTGTTATTTCATGCACGCTGATTTATTACTCACCCTCTGTAAAATGCTCTCCATCACTGCAGGATTATTCACATTCTTGTCAGATTTCACTTCCAACCTCACAATCTGTTTCTTTGAATCTATAAGAACATTACAAGCTGTGTTGATTAATTTGAAGAAAATAACATTAAACAAGTTACACAGATGTGCATATTTCACAGCCTTTTTAGGCAAGTTTAGCCATCAAGAGCAGTACAAGCTTGCTTGCAAGGTTTATTTTCACAAAAAACCAAGATGACAGCTGAGTCTAGAACACTTACATTCAGTAGGTGAGACTGTGTGTCTGTTGTGTCTGTGTGAGACAAATAGACTCAGTGATCACTTTATTCTGAGCTGAGGATGTACCCATACCACTTTGTTAAGGACGAGCATGAGTACCAATACTTTCTTTCTACCACTCTCAGATACCTCTGGGTCTTCAGAATGTTGCCAGTGGCAGAGGTTTTTGGCCATTATTGGGCATCAACATGGGCATCATCTGTAGGCACTCGGCCCTTTGCTGCCAGCTGCTGGTTATTCTGTTCATCTTTTTATATCCATGCCATGAGTGTTAGAACGGTACACGATGAAGTGATCATTAAGCAAAACCTTTTTATTTTGTGAGATACTTGTCATATGATACATACACTAAAATACATTTGACTAAAATATGGTAGGGAAATTTGAGAGTTATATGAGTGTTGAACTGGCCCAATGTCTTCCCTATTTGTCATGCAGTCCAGAAAGTGCCAGTTTTGAAATTAGGAACATGTGAAAGCATGTATGTGGCATGTTCAGTATTTGAAACATAGGTTGGAATTAAACACAACTTACAGATCTTACAGATGAAAGGCAGGGCATCAGAGCAAAGTCGGTCATCTAGGAAACCATTAGGATGTATAAAAGCACAAGGCCGCTTATTCAGCCCGCCAAGGTTAGGTTGTCCAGTCATCCAGTTAATTGCAGACATGTTGACATTTGCTCCATTTGACCACTTCCACGAGTCTCTGAACAGACCGATCCATGCTCTGGACACTCCTTGCATCATCTGCTGCAGCTGGTCATTCTCACTTTGACTTCGGATGGTGGCCAGATCTGTGTGATCTTGTCTGCAGTAACTCTGAGCTTCACGCCAGTTTTTCGGGCTCGTGATGAAAACAAACCTGCTCGCTCCTGTTTCCTCCTCTATAACAAGACACACCAGAAAGAGTTGAGCAAACAGGTTTTTTTTCATGCAGCGGTCCCTTTATGCTGAATATGAGATATTTTTAGTTTACACATGAAATCGTATTTTTTATATATTCTTGTCCAGTGAGACCCAGTGCAAGAACTAGTCAGCTAGATCTGTAAGATGTTGAATGTGCTTCTGTCATCCTTCCCAGATGATGGTTCTTCAAAATCCACCTTGAAAAACCACACGCTGCCGACTTCAACATTCTGACTGAGTCGTTTGACCTCAGGCGTGTCCCCACTTCAGCATCCAATAAATCTTGTCATCTACGTGATCTTATCTACAAACGCTACTGCCCCACTCAACCCTCCCAGGTCACCCTGCTGCACATGCCGGATCATTTCTTCATCACTCTTAATCTTCATCAGGCTTTTAGACATGAATATTTAACATATAAACCTCAACAGCGGGGACAGTAATTAGTCATACTGCATTGGATGATGGTAGTTTTTCATGCATCGCAGAATTGTTGATTGTCACCATTGTTGAGCTTCATATGCTGGTTCTTGATGTCTGTGTGCGTCTAGAAAACTTTATATGCTTTACAATGCATTCACTGTGCTTATTAGAGAAACACTTTGCATGAATGAAATTGATTCAGGTCAGCGTCTGATGATTATTTCATATAACGTCTCTTTCCATGAATTCATTTCCTGATCTTTTTTATTTATATGAAAAGAACTGCTGATGCCACTTATGCACCTTCCTAAGGTGATTTGGTGTTCTGTATTTAGTTTGTTAATTGTTGAAAATTGTAATTTATTGTTACGCATCTCTGGTTTGAAATATGACCTCAGATATACACCTGATGTGTGTATGGTTGAAATCTGCTGAATAAAGTCAAGACCTTTCTGATGGCTACAACTCAACTACGTCTGAGGCCCAACAGAGCATTACACAATGTCTTATTTATTTATGTAAACAGTTTCATACGTTCGCTTTTATTTACTGAATAACTATATTGTTTTTCAGAAGTGTTGGCTTTCTTACCATTGTAGCAAAAAAATGGAACTTTAAAATAGTACTCTAGATCATTCCATGTACCAGATAGCAATGCATGTTTCTGTATTCCAGCGTAGTTGCTTGGTTCTCCAGGGCCCCAAAGCACAACCGTCATCTTCTCGTCTTGATAAGACCAACGCCAGCTGGTGATGTCATTGTACAGTCCACTCCAAACAGCTGAAGTCAATGCAGGTTGAACATCTTTCTGTAAATTGGTCCAGTCTTCATTGTTTTGAACAGTGGCCAGGTCACTGTGATTCTGTCTGCAGTAAGCTCGTGCCTCATCCCAGCTCTTTCTCTCCTGGATGAGAACATACTGACATGAGATGCTCTGGATCAACAGACAGAGTCCTGCTGAGAGAGAAAAGTGTTGCCAATTTAAGTAAATTTTTAAGTTGTTAATTTTTTACAGTGTACTAAAAGACTTCAAACAACACATTTTTAATCAAATATAAACATTCTCAAGAACATATTCTGTAGAGGTATGACAGAAATAAATTAAAAGTGGTGTTTGTAATTAGTGAAAAGTCCAACTCACGGAGCACCATGATGGTGACTTCTGATAGCTGGGAAATTTAAGTTGGACCAACTTCACTCATTAGGTGTTACCATTTGGAGACATTTTTTAAGTTGAAATAACATATAAGTTGTAATAAGTTTATTTGTTATCTATTATCGTTGTCCATCTAAGTCAGTTGTGGTTGTTGTGCTTTTCTAAGTTTACATGTTGATGCTTTTATTAGGTGTCAGAATTTTCAAAAAAGCCAAACTTAATTTAAGTTACATTCTTTAAATAAAATAAAAAAGTCAAATCTTACAACATTTCATACCATATACATTTTATTTAATCTATATTCCTAAAAGTTCCCTAACCAGAGGTCGAATGTTTATGTAGAGTCTTAATGCCTCTGTGGCTGTTGCACTTTGCTGTAGATTATTTTCCCCCATAACAAGAACACAGAGGTCATATAAATCGCGATCACAGGGTATGTCTGATTTCCACAGGCAGATATTTTCATGGATAATCACATTCAATCTTTCAGCATCTACAGGATTCAAGTAGTCTTTTGATTGATAAAGTTCTGGTAAATTGTACATGAGGAAAGGTTTCCCATGTTGTATGTCTCGACCATTGCTACGTCGGATTCGGTGGTTATTCCACATGTTTACAACGGTGTCCAGTTTGTCCTGAAAACAAAGCATATTAGTCATTAATACAGGTGAACAATCCAGTGAATTGGCAGTGTTTACTGGAGCAGTAGAAGTGGAATGTTAATCGCAAATATCTGGCATATTAAAAGTCTGAGTGTTGCTTTCAACCTCCTTTGTAATATTTTTAATATATACACAAATAAAGATGGAAATAAATTAGTTTTCCTGTAGTTTTATGATGAGTTTAATGTTCATGTGAACAAGGTGCGATATCATATGAATCACACCCCGTGTTTTGCTATGTGGTCACGCATTTCAGCACCACATAGAACGAACAGCGACTAATCAGTTTGCGAATGGCTGGGAGATTAATTTACTTTAAAGTTTTAGATGTTAAAGTGTTTGAGATAAGTATTAAATGATAAAGATAGTTTAATAGCAGCCTAAACAACTTGAGTTACCTGAATTAATGTGAGAAAAAAGAATTGTATAAGGCCTTTATCAGTTGCATGGCCTGAGAAATCACCAGCTGACTGCAGTTCTTTGAATACATCCATCCAGTAACCTGCATTTTGTCGTCTGTAGATACACCACAAACTTTCTATTCTCTGGTTTGCTTGGCTTGTTCCTTGAAAGACGCACGGTCCATACACAGTTCCCGTAGAGTCTTCACGAAGAAACTCTTGTAGCCTTTTTACGTGGACATTTTCGGTTCCAAAATCAGATCTGATTATTCGACAACAACCCATTCTTTCAGCAACAGCGCGGAAATAATACCCAGCAATTACTCTGGGATTGTTGTTGGTGAAATAAGCTTGCATCCAGATGATGTGCCTCGAGAAACCATCAATGCAGCCGTTAACCGCTATGCCATACGGCTTCAGTTTGTCGTAAGAATCCATGTGCCATAGATAGTTAGGGCCTGGCACTCCATAACGTCGCCTCCGCAACCTTCTCCCTCTTCTTTCCGCCACACCTAATGGATCCAGACTTAACTGTATCTCTCTGACCATTGCTCTGGTCAGCCGCAAACCACTCAAACGGCATCTTTCATGCATCATTCGGTACCCATGTAGACATCCCGGTCCCTCAAGTTGGCTGGCAATGAAATTAACTACACGCTCAGAGTCACTATATTGTCTTCGACGAAAAAGTTGCAGCCCTGACAGCCTCCTTCTCAAGTGTCGGACACTTATGTTTAAGTTGTCAATCACTGACAGACATAGAGCTATTTCAGTTTGGGTGAGTCCCTGATCAAAGTCAAAGCGAACGCGATCATCCATGATGCTGCGATGATGCTGAACATGCGATGGCACATACAGAAAAAAATAAGTAGTGATCACGGGGAGAGAGTGTTTATGTCGAGATCACGAGAAAATGATGTCGGGATCACGAGAAAACGATGTCAGGATCACGAGAAAACTACTTTTGTTATGTCGAGATCACAAGAAAATTAAGTCGTGATCACGAGAAAACAAGAACGAAAAAATATTATATCGCATGGCCTCTTAGAACTTCCGTACTCTTGTCATTTCACACCTGCTTAAATATCTTTTTCACACAATTTTCACACAAAATACAAAATTTTGAAAAATGTTAACTGGAACCAAATCACCTACATTGGTTTTGTGTCCATACTTTTGAAAAGACAATAGGGTGTGTAAAGGATGACATCATTTTCATTTTTGGGGTGAACTATCACTTTAAGTGTTCCATACAAGTGAATCTATATCGAGTCACAGGGACAAGTCCAAACTTTTAAGGAATGAAATAGGAATGAAGTTGTTTTGAAGATAATAGTCAAGTCAAAGTCAATAGCTCTCCTGTCAGAGATGAACATCTGTACATGCTGAATGATGTCGTCACAGGTCCAGGACAGGGCTGTCTTCAGATGTACACAGATAAGTAGATGTAACATGAAATGTTAAAGTTCAGTATTTGCATTCTGATGTGTGAGGGGAATTGTTTACACATTCAGTTCTTTTCCTCATTCATTTGCCTTAAGCTCCCTAAAAAAGTCTTTCCAGGATATTCACTTTTATTCTGCATTCAAATGTGATTTGCATGAGATGTGAATGTGGTACTGCTCGTCCTTCTGGCTGTCCAGTGTACTCCAAAAAAAGAAAAACAATCATTCTTTGTGTGAACATAAATGGTTCAATTTATGTAAATGAAAATAAGTTATATTCACAAACAGATGTATTTTTGTTTCATTCAAGAAATGTAAAATTGTCCAGGTTGAACATGTAATGAGAGAAAGGGTACTTGGATTAAAAAATCCAATTTGAGTTTATGCCCTAAACCCTATTGAATTCATTAGTTGACCACACATTCGCCATTTTAGGTCAATTTAAATATTTTATATCATAAACAGATGTCTTTTTGTTTTATTGGATAAATAAACATTGTCCATGTTGTAGATGTCATGATAGAAAAAGTGCTTAGAATGGCATAAAGCAGACCACATAAAAATTATACAGTATACTTCACTTCTGTTTAGCCACTAAAGTTTACGGTAGTTGTATGGCGAGTCTGTAAACATCAGGCTTACTTATAAATGTGATACTAAAATGACCAGCAGGTGGCAGCAAGTTTAAACTAAGCTAGTGATTCATTAATCCGATTCGTAAAAAACAGCTGATTTAATCAAGAGCAAAGCGAAAGTCTCTAAGTGCTTCTCAGTTCTTATTTGTGCATCATCACGTCTTAGCTCCACCCCTTCCTCATGAGAGGGAAGGTCTCTATTATAGAGAGTTCAAATCCCCACGACATTGAAATAAACTTAAAAACATGACACGTATATGTGTGGTGATATGGTACGGGAATACGAACAAGATTTCAATGTAGCAGGCGATGCCACCCTGTTACCAGGGAACTAAATGAACCACAAAGGGAGCACACAGGTTCGCCAGTGTAAGAAAGGGAAGACGTAGAAATCAATAAATATAAAACTTCATTTTGTTCAATTAATAAATATTTTTAAAAAGGCTGCATGGCATAAACCAGAGAAGCACAAATCAAAACCATACACACACCTCAGACAGGAGAGCAAGGTTGACCAGAGGCAGGTATGCTAGCAACTGAGCTAAAGCTCCTATATTACAACACCAGGTGCACACGTCTCACCACACACGCAAACACACAATGAAGTCAAGCATCAATGCACAGCCCTCAGAGACGGGAGACCACACAGACAGACTTGCTCGCTGCCAGCCCTGAACCTCGGCTCCTGTAACAACAAGAAAGTTAACAATTAAATACACACACAAAAGAGAGGTACATTCTGTAGCAAAGCAGCAGGAGAGTGTAAAAAACCCTGCTAATGAATGACCACGGACACTAAACAATTCAACAAAAACAACAGAAACAAAATGACCAGCTTCTAAAAGAAAAACGATAACTGGTATCGTCTTTAAATGATCTTAACACAAGGCTAAAAAAAAGATGAAAATAAATCCACAGAATCTCCAAACGTAAAATAACAACTGACACATGAATGAAAAATCATTCATAGTTTCAACGAAGCTAGAAATTACAGAAACAAGAGCAAAATATACAAATAACTTATGATAAACGACTAAAGAAGAATGCAGACAGTGCGCACTCCAGCACCAGCGGGGCGCAGAAATGCGGAAGAAAGGCTCCACTGAGCAGCACAAGCCCAAAGAAACAGTAGGTGTGTTTACATGAAGCATTGTAATCAGTTTAAAAGTCCAATCCGAATGAAAAAGCTCCATATAAACACCTTAATCAGAATAAAAATGCCCAAACCAAATGAAATTCCAAACGCTTCGAGAGGGGTGGATAAAACTTTATATGAACCGAACAAAATCAAAATTCTGCCATGTTACGCTTTAAACCGATTACTTTGCGTCTTTGTCATAACGTCAAGAGGTCAGGGATCCTCAAAATGGCTACGTCGGCAAAGACAAACTGAAGTTCGGCTTAAACAATACATTTATTAAATACAACAAAGGAATATAATATAAAGACCATATGACGGAAGATTCGAAATGTGGATTTATTCAAAACAGTTTGTTAAAAATAACAAGAAGCTGGCGCAGACCGTACCGTCGAACAAATTCACAACCGGCAGAAGACTTTGAAGACGGCGTACTTCAAAGCTAAAATGCATAACAGCTTCCGAGTTTGTACAAAACAATTGCGAAACGCATAATTAAGGGCCAATCTTCTGGGGCCATAAATCCTCCTACCAGTCCGCACGAATGTGCGAACGACGTGCGACTCATGCGAAAGTTTAGCATCTATTCCAGGTCGCTTATTTTCAGCAATACATCCCGCTCCCACCGGTCTTTACTACAGACCTTCATCCATACGCTTCTGTTTTTCTGAGGTGGGAGGGGTATTACTTAGATGGTCCATAATAATGGACAGCCGCCAAAAAGGTCATCTTCCTGCGCACGTCTTTTCCTTAAACTTTCCAATGCCAGTATGGCTAAAACTCTCGCTGTTGCTTAAATAAAACTGTAACGTTACATAAAAATAGCATGCATAAGAAAACATGAAACTCCGTATTGACAGGAATGAAAGGCGGCTGTGGCAAGGGGGGCGTGGTTTAGCGCGGTCTGCGGAGAGGGGGCGTGTCGGGAGAATGACCGTGAGTAAGCAGATCAACGCTATAGTGAAATCACCTGCTTCTCGTTCTAGTAATTGGCGAGGACACGCATTTAAGGCACGAAGAAGAAAGAGAGAATGGATAGAGAGACGGCTGAGAAACGGACCAAAGGAGAAGCCTCGAGGAGTGGACTCCAGGACTATAGAAGAGAATCTTACTCTACGAGAGAGGAATATATCAAAGTGATTGTTTGAATGCCCGGAAGTTGAATACCCGGAAGTGAACTATAAATAAAGTATATCTTACGTTTCTCAGCCACGCCAACCCCGCCTCCTTTCTTCCTTTATTATTGAACTTGTTACAGCGGCTAACACAAAATCATTTCAATTAAAAGCGCCCGCACATGTAAACACGATACCGGATTAGATGGCATCTCATGTAGACAGTAAATAAATCTTTAAATCGGAATTAATTTAGTCAAAAAGCTCCACATGTTAACACACCTATTGCGGACAAAATAGCAGCGTCAGAAAATGTTGCCCCGCATGTTTAGTCTAAATTGTCGATTTGTCCTAAAAAAGAAACAGAAAAGACACTATTCATGATCAAAAAAATGCACATCACACTGAACCGCATACCTTCATGCCTAAAGCACCCACGCAAATGATTGCATCAACACGTCCCAGCAGAGAACTGCCGGAGGGAAACATTAAAACTACAGCAACTACTCGAGGCAGAGACCCAGCTAAAATGATGTCACACACCTTTGTTGTTGTAATATTAGCGCAAATCTGTTGAGCACCTACTAGCGTGACAGGAAACAACGAGCGAGCAAACAAACCAGTGTAGCATGACGAAAAGAACAACAGCCACTAAACGGCACCGCAGCGGCTGGGAAGATGAAACCATTAAACCAACTCGAGCACACATCAGCATTAGCTGCTAATGTAACCAACCTACCTGTGATGAGAAATGGACATCATCAAACTGGAAGGGCCAGTCCTTGGACACGATGCATGGGTGATCAGGCACACTACAGCACCAGCACGTTCCACTCTTCACATCTTCAGATGAAACAACCAAAGGGCTAATAGACCAAACAGACTGTCTCTACATATGTAATACATACATATAAACTATATGAATATATTAAAGCTCCAATATGTAATAATTTTGTAATAAAATTTCCGAAAATAACTTGCACAGTGTGATATATTTCCTCCATTTGTGTACTTACAATATTTCAAAAGTCTCCAAAGATTTTTTATTTCAGAGAAATTCCGATTTTAAATAACTGGCCCGGAAAAGAAATGTCGCCTCTCAGTGACGCAATGTCCGCTCTATACTTTGTTCCGGTGTAGACCGGAATATCACATGGTCAAATGCGGAAGTGGTTCTTATGTTATTGCCGCGCCCGCGCGTATTGTTTGGTTGTCGTTGTTATGGATCACGATTACTCTTTGGCAAGTATTGAAGTGCCAGTAAAACGCAAGCGTCCATATTTGGATACACGCAGACTGTGTGACAAACGGAGGAATAAAACCAGGATAAATTTCGGCCAGGCGTTTTCGAGATGGAGAGAGCTGCGCGACAATCTTGGACTTGACAGAGACTCTGCTCTCGCGAGTGTATTGATAGACAGGTAATACAAAAACGAATAAATTACCTCATCCGTGATCATGATTCGTTTATCCAATTTAGATACATCACTATGGTGAAAACGCATTTAAAACGACATCTCCCATCATCACCTGCTTCATAGCGTCATCAAGCTTCGCCTTTGTTATTGTTGGAAATGCGCCCTCTTGTGGTCAAATACCAAGGTTACATACTGCTGCTTTAACTATTAATGTTAACTTTACCTTCTGAAACAGGTATACATTCACAAAAATATAACGCTTATGCGCGATTGAGTCATTTGAAGATGCAGGGAAGGAGAATTATACGTATGGCAGGATCAGTATAAAACCCTTTCACAAAGAATACTGTGTATCCTTGCTGATGACTCAGAAAACTTCCTCCCTCGCATCCTCGCGGTGCAATTAGAGATGTTCTTACAGATGGCTGAGCTCCATCGGTTTTCAGGTCAATGGACGGAGGAACGAGGAGGCCTAATTGAGAAGCATCCTTTGAATGACTCGCTGAATCATTTACTAGTTCTAATCCTTCAAAACAATGATTCACTTAGAAACAAAACACCACTGTGTGTTGTTCAGAAAAACGTAACAATTCTGCTTTGTTTGAGATATTTAATGTGCTTTTTTATCTTCAGTTGATCTCATGTAAGGCTGTGGATTAAGTCAGTTGTAGTTCTTGTGTTTCTCTGTCCTTCAGTGATTCTGCTCATTATCATCAGGAGTTCATCACTAATGCTCAATCATCACCTCATTCATCACACTATTATCTCATTCACTTTAACTCTGATTCAGTGGGACTAAATGTTCTCTGAGAAGAGTTAATTTTACTCTGAGGAACACTAGTCAGTCAGTAATGCAAATATCCACTTCGGATCAAACATAGATACAGAGATGAAGGAGGAGAACAGGAGATGAAGTGATGATGGAATAAAATGAGTTTATTGAATAATCTTCATCTGAATAGAAACAGATTCAAAAGCTTATTACTGTAAACCAACAATGTCAGTGGAAAATGACTGCTTTACAAATACAGAACTCAATATAAGATTAAACAACATTGAAAGGAAACTCTGATGAAAAATCTGCCATGAATTATTATCCTCAAGATGTTCGTCAACCATAGGACCTTTGTTTAGCTTCAGAACACAAGTGAAGATAGTTTTGTTGAGGTCCGAGAGCTTTCTGACTCTTTCATAGACTGCAACACAACCAAACTTCAAAGCGCTTCAAGCGTAAGAAGCTCATGGACCTAAACAAAACTCTTCTTTTGTGTTCTGAAGATAAACGGAGGAGCTGGAGTTGACGAAAGACAGAATATTCATTTCTAAGTTTTGCTTTAAGAAAAGTAAATAAAATAATGAAATCATTTATAACTCAATTAATCAATTAAATATGTAAAATTAGTAGAGAATAATATTGAGGATAAAGAAATATTGAAATTCAACACTAATCTCTCGAGCCAGAATTCCACACACGGGTTGCTTTTAAGAAACAAAGTTCCTAAAATCTATCATTCTAAACAACTTAAATTCAAACATGTATGATATCATAAATAAAAGAGTCAATCTTATCACTTATCATCATAAAAACATATTCTATTGACATGTCTTTTTTCGAGCACCACCTGTTTGATCACGTTTTACTGAAAAAACATTTCCATCTGACTGCACTTTCCATGTCAATCTGGTCTCCTCGTCTATCCCATGATCTCTCGCTTTCTGTTTTATCTAAAGAACAGAAACAAGCAGAATTTGTTAGGTCACAGTAATTATTAACACTTCAAAAATACACAACCCCAAATCAGATAAAGGTGTAAAATATTAATCAAAACAGAATATGATGATTTGCAAATCTCATAAACCCATATTTTATTTATAACAGAACAGAGCAAATGTGCCATTTAAAGAAAAACTAATATTTTGAAATGGATGGCCTGACAGGGTTAACTCATTATGATATAAATGTTTAATACACATTGCTCATAATTAATCAACACTTTTTATTCAATACTTTTTTCACCTCTTTTTGGTGAAGACTGAGCTGTTCTTTTTCTAGCTTCGCTCTGTGTTTCACTATGGAAATTGCTTTAAACGTGACAAAACGCAGAAGCTCTTATGACATCACGTCTGTCTATGACATCACAGTTTGATATTGAAAGTGTCAGTCGTGCTTTCTTTATGTGGGAGACTAGAGCAACTCTCTCAGCTCGCCCTGACTCTGCTAAACTGTTCAACAGGTGGAACGTCATTGTAATACGCCACAGAATGCGAAGTTTGTGTTTTAAGTGTTAAGGCAGGGATGGCCATTTTATTCCTGCAGAGTCTCTAGTCCTGGAGAGTTTAGCTCCAACCCTCATCAAACACACCTGAAGCAGCGAATAAAGACTTTACAGTAAGAGAAGGAAGAGAAGAGGACAGTGATAGAGTGAATAGCAACCTCCAGGAGAACTGAGTGAGAGAACAAGGGGGTGTGGCACACACACACACTCACACATACACACACACAATGACCTTAAGCATATTGCCAGCTGTCAAAACAAAAACACAGTGAAACAGAGACAGCAGCGGATGCAAACAGCTGATCAGACCCAAAAACCCGGGTTTACGTTGAGCAGTTATCTTGGAAAACAAATATTCAAAAATATTCAATGAAAGGGTTTCATTCATTATGAGCAATTGAGTATTAGAGAAAAACATTTATTTCATGATGATCTTCTTTCCCAACAAACAAAAAGTCAGAATGCAGTTTAATGTTTTAATAGGAAACAGAAGGTAAATGAAGAAATAAACAGAAATAATGTTTTAAAAATAATAATATGTCAAATTCCTCATTGTATGAACATCACTTTTTTAAACATTATTAAATCAAACATCAACTGGACACTTTAAACGTAACTTAATGGGAGGTTTAAACAACATTCTTACAGCTGGAGGATCCTCAGGATTATATGTGTTTTAGTTTAACACAAACTCTTACAGTCACAGTTCAAAATACTCACAAGCTGCAAGATGGTCTCCATCACCACAGGGTCATTTACTTTCTTTCCAGATTTCACCTCGACTCTCACAATCTGTTTCCTTGAATCTGACAAAAATCATTTAGAAGAAGGTTTACTTAGTATTATCATTGACTATTAGAAATGTAAAGAAGGAAAGTTACAACAACTATTATTTTTTCTTAATGTCGGTCCGACCAATCAGAGACAATAGTGATTTTATTTTAACATTATAGAAAAAAATAGTCATAAATACAATTAATAATAGTTTATGTGTGTATATAAACGCTGTTTAAAGAATTTGTTGACTCAACGTAGCTTGACTCTCTATTAATTCTGTTTTTCTACTGGGGGGCACTAGAGCATGTCAGGGGACGCACATGGTATAAAAAAATATGTAATGGGGGCAGTCGTGGCCTAAAGGTTAGAGACTCAGACTTGTAACCCAAAGGTTGCCGGTTTCAGCCATAGTACCAGCAGGGATTGTAGGAGGGAGTGAATCATCAGCGCACTCCTCCACCTTCAATACCACGGCTGTGGTGAGACCCTTGAGCACCGTTCCCCCCAACTGCTCAACGGGCGCCACAGCATTGGCTACAAATTCCGAGGATACAACACCATACATGGCCTCACATCACATCACTTTCACATTATGTTTATGTATACATATATCCCTCAGTAAGGTAATAGGCAGTGACGTGCACAGGAATTTTGAGGGGCAGTTGCTCTGACCTGAAAAAAGGGCACCCCCCCAAAAAAACTCCCGGGCTATATGAAGAACTGAGAAAAACTCTGATTAATTAATCAATTCGCCTACACAGTGTCATGTCATCTTTATCACAGTGCAAAGTCTCTGTCTCACCTGCTGGTTGGCTTTTTCGCAGCCAACCCTGCAGTGATGTGCTACGACGGCGTTTTAGTGCCACGTAAAAAAAAAAAAAAGATTTCGAGAATTAAGTCGAAATGTTACGAGATTAAAGTCGAAATGTTACAAGAATAAACTCGTCGTAAAACGTATTTTGTTTACGTGAACGTTGTATTTTTAGAGTTTAAGTTGTGTTTAAGCACGTCTTCTGAACCAGTGAGTTAGTTCGGAAGGCCTTGCAAACACCAGCAGTCATTTTTAAAACCTCTTTAGTTCACATTTGTAAATTTTTTATAAATCCTTAAGGATTCTGGCTTTTATAATTTTCATGCAACCAGATCTCGTAACATTTCGACTTTAATCTCGTAACATTTCGACTTTATTCTCGAAATCTTTTTTTTTTTTATGTGGTACTAAAACGCCGTCGTATAGATGTGCTGCTCTTTGCTGCCTCCCTGAATTTTCTCTCCCTCTCCTGAATCCGCTTCTTTTCAGTGGGCATCTTGGCTTCAAACAATACCCAAAATAGTGATAGCATTTAGGCATTTAACCTTTATGGATAAAATAATTAATGTGATGCATTACCTCCATCATTCATTCTTCTTGCTAAAACGAAATGTGAGAAACTAACTATCAGCAAAAAATAGTAGCCTATATCTGTCTTATTATTTAGGCTAAACGTGGCAAACTCAGCGTGGATTTATGAAGATTTTATTTCATTTCACAAAACTTGATGATGATGATCGTTCGTTTGTTATACATCACAAACTCACCTTTTCTGACAACGTTGAGTCGTCTCACCCGACAACCGCGACAATCTCCTTCTAGGACCGCTCATCCAGGCTCAGCTCAGATGCCGGCCGCGTGCAGCGCTGCAGCCATGTAAACAGAGTTTGCTCTTCCCTACTGACTTTCATTTTCGGTGACCGAATATGGAAGTGAATGAGGCTTTGCGTTGTTTTTTTTATCTAGGCCTACGTGAAAATCTGCATCCATTGTACGATTTTTTTTTTTTTTTTTTCACCTCGGAAGGGCAACGTGAGTCGAGAAGGGCAACGTGAGTCGAGAAGGGCATATGGGCAGTTGCCCGGGCAACCTGAGCAACCCCCCTGTGCACGTCCCTGGTAATAGGTATAAGTGGATAGTTCACCCCAAGATAAAACTCCCTCATCATTTCCTCTTGTCATGCTAAACCTGTATGAGTGTCTTTCTTCAGCACAACACAACACAAAAGAAGATATTTGGAAGAATGTTGGTATCGGAACAAGGGCAGTACCCATTCACTTCTATTGTATAGACACAAAAGTAAAGCAAGTCAATACCACCGTTTTTCAGTTGAAATATATTTTTGAGCTTTTTGGAAGAAAGAAAGGAAAACAACTTTGAAATGATAAGAGGATGATTAAATGATGTTTTTTTTTTGTGAACTGTCCCTTTAATGATGTTGGATCATCTTATCTTATTCACTTAAACACTGATTTAGTGTCACTTAAGGACACAAACACTGAATTAGTTTCATAATTTGACTGACGACTCAACTGTGTCAATCTGAATCGTCCACAGCGTACCTTTATAAAGACACTTTCTCACTAAACTGACTCACAATAAAGGGTGTTTCTGATGGCCGTTACCTAAGATGAGTAGCAAAGCATTAAACATCAAACTTACAAGTCAAACAGATGAAAGGAAGGACATGTGAGTAAAGCCTATCCTCTTTGAGACCATCAGCTCGTATAGCGCCACAAGGTTGGTTCAGCCCAATAACATCAGGTTGTCCAGTCAACCAGTTGATGGAGAAAGGGTTGACATTTGACCCATCTGACCACATCCATGAGTCCCTGTACAGACCAATCCATGCTCTATAACCTTGTATCATTGAGGCCAACTGGTAATTCTCAGATGAACTCTGAATGATGGCCAGATCTGTGTAATGCTGTCTGCAGTAGCTCCGAGCCTCACGCCACGTCGTCAAGAAATGAGAGATAAAAATAAACTTATTTGTTCCATTTTCTGTAATAAAATGAGAAAGAGAATTGATTATTATAGGTTTGAACACGGTTAGCTTTATACTGTATTCATCAAGTCTAAATGATTTGGTACAGATATTGAATGATCAGTTATATTGGCTGAAAACCTTGGAATTGTTTTTTCCACCTGATGTCAAACTCCACAAATGAATTTATTCAGAGATATGCATATTTTCTGTATTTTAGTATTTATATTGAATATTTCTTAGCTTGTCCTTCTAAACTTTGAAGACACACAGAATTGTTTGTGTAGATCAGTTTTCAGAAATGGTATTACATAATAATACATAATAATGGTTTGTTATTTGCCCTGTCGGGTGGACTATCCCGGAGACCTTGTGTAATATAGAAATTACGTTAACGTTACGTTCCCCCCACATCTGTATTTCATGTGGCACGAATTAGCACGAACAAGTGAAGCCTGTGATTTTACTCAAATTTACAGTTTATATCCAGATATGATGGCAGGGCTTTGCATATAGTATTATATAGGTGTATGGTTCATAATGATTTATGACCGTGCCTGTCAGCATATGAGACCAGCGTTTGGGGATCTTCTGTCCGGTTCCCTTTACAGGAGTTTCCATGAGAAATAACAAAATGACCCATCACCTGAAATAATATCAAAACACTTCAACACAGCCTCCATTTGAGCTATTTGTGTCTGTTTATGTTCTTATTTGTTTCGTGTTACATAATCTGCCATGTTATCTGGGTTTATAATGAGCCACTGAAGATTCTAACCGCTGCACAGTCACAGGCCACGACTCAAAACATCAGACCCATCTGCGCAGCTGAGCAATGCCCCGTTCACAACTCACATAAATAAATACCTCCACACATCACCTGCAGTTGCAATTACAAACAAAGGCGACAAAGAGGCCAATCCTACGGACTGCCACTTTGAAATAAATAGTTTTGAAAACAATGAGAGCTCTCTCATAATTGACTCAATCCGGACTAGCTATCTTCTCCAATGAAATTGATTCATGGTGGTTAAGCAGATTTGATGATGGAAACACACCCCTGGTTGGGATGATCAGACAAAGCAACATTCCACTATCTGAGTTACTGTGTTTATACCAGCTAGAGAAAACAACCAACAATGACGTGCGTTTGTATTATTTCTTACCGTTGTAACAGACAAAGTGCAATTTATTATTGCACAAATAATCACTCCATTTGCCACTCCACATTATAGCACATTCCTCTTTTCCATTGGTTGGCTCTCCAGTTGCCCAAAGCTTGAATGTAATATTCTCATTTTTGTAACTCCATCGCCAGCTATTGATGTCATTGTATAATCCAATCCAGGATATTGATGTCAGTGGAGACTCAATTGTTTCTCGTACATTTGTCCAGTCTTCAGTGCTCTGAACAGTGGCCAGGTCAATGTAATTGTGTCTGCAGTAAGCTTGTGCTTCATGCCAGCTCTTCTTCTCCTGCAACAGAACATTCTGACTTGATGTTTCCTGAGTGAGCAGACAAAGTCCTGTTGAGAGAAACGTGCTGAGTGGAACAGTGTTCAGAAATCTTTCAATGTCAAAACCCTTTTGCCCTAAAAACCCACAGTGTTTATCATCTGAATACTTTACATGCCACGAAACTCACAGCCATACAAAAGAAGATATTTTAGAAGAATGTAGGAAAGTTAATTCTCATCACTTTCAAAGAGTTTTGGGTCTCATGGCAGCTGCTTCCACAGTGATACCTCTGGGCCGTCTGCACAAAAGACTGTTTCACATGTGGCTCAAAAACAGGGGTTTTCATCCAAGGGCCACCCCCAAAGGCAGACAAGGGTGACATGCCAGGTTTCTGACTTTAGGTTCCACTCTCGGCCAGTGTTTTCGTCACAGGATGCTTACGACAGATGCATCCCTCATGGGTTGGGGTGCGGTCTTAGATGACTGTCCAGCCCAAGGGATCTGGAGAGGTCATCTTCTTGATTGGCACATCAATTGCCTCGAACTGATGGCTGTATTTCAGGCCCTGAAATACTTCCTCCGGCAGTTACGAGTCTATCATGTCCTAGTGCGGGGGGACAACCCTTAAGTTGTCTCGTACATAAATCACCAGGGCGGGCTGCGGTCGCGACACCTGAACAAACTGGCCCAGCAGATCCTGCCCTGGGCAGAGGGCAAATCCCTGTCCTTCAAAGCGATTCACATACCGGGGCATATGAATGTGGGAGCAGACTTGCTCTCCAGACAAGCTGTGACAAACGGGGAATGGAAACTCCACCCCGAAGTAGTCGAACAAATCTGGGAAAGATTTTACGAAGCAGAGTTGGACCTCTTTGCTACACAGGAGACAGCACAATGTCCCCTCTACTTATCTCTGACTCATCCAGCTCCGCTGGGTCTGGACGCGATGGCCCATACGTGGCCCAGACTGCGACTTTACGCATTTCCTCTGACAGCTATGCTCCCGGGAGTCCTGGCGAAGGTCAACAGGGGTCCCGCCTCTTATTGATAGCTCCCCGTTGGCCAACCAGAATCTGGTTCTCGGACCTAGTATCCCTCCAAGATGACTCTCCTTGGGCGATCCTAGTCAGGAGAGATTTTTCAACTCAGGAAGGGCACCAGCTTAGAGGCACCGGGCTTTCACCTGACGTAGTAGAGACTGTTCTAAGTGCTAGGTCTCCCTCCACCAGAAGGTGCACATTAGATGGAGTCTTTTTGACAGATGGTGCCCTGCACACCATGATGACCCAATTCACTGCCAGATTGTTTCTGTGTTGGAATTTCTGCAAGAGAAACTATCCTCAGGGATAAGCCCCGGTATTCTCAAAGGTTCACGTGGCGGCCATTTTTGCCTGCCACGTCCTTATTGGGTTTCTGTGGGAAAACACCCGTTTGTTGCCTGCTTTATGCATGGAGCGAGGTGGCTGATCAGAATCAGAATCAGAATCAGAAAGAGCTTTATTGCCAAGTATGTTTGCACATACAAGGAATTTGTTTTGGTCACAGGAGCATCCAGTACACAGAATGAGCAACAACACAGAGACCATCAAACAATACAAAAAACAGTTACACAGATGATTTAAATAAGGGCCTATGGGTGTAAAAATTAAGAAATACAATACAATAAACATAAGAGCAAAGCTATAGAGAGTAAAGTTATGTGTGTATGTAAATATGTACAAGTAAAAAAATGGAATAGACTATTTCAGTAAAAGGTATGCGTTATATACAGCAAGATGAAATATAATTTACAGAAAAAAGTTGTATAAAAAATATAGTGTATTTTCTGAAGGATATTGAAGATTGCACTTTATTATTATTGCACAGAGTTAATTGCACAGAAGAAGTCTTGCACGCAAGAAAAAAAATAAATTTAAAAAATAAATTAACTGTTCAAGAGGTAGATGGCCTGAGGGAAGAAGCTATTTTTGTGTCTGGTTGTTTTGGTGCTCAGTGCTCTGTAGCGCCGACCAGACGGCAGCATTGTGAAGAGATGATGGCTTGGATGTGAGAGGTCCAGGGTGATTTTCTGAGCCCTTTTCCTCACTCTGGATGTATACAGTTCTTGGAGGGTGGGCAGGGGAGCACCAATGATCTTCTCAGCAGTCCGAACTGTCCTCTGTAGTCTTCTGAGGTCTAACTTTGTGGCTGAGCCAAACCAGACAGTGATGGATGTGCAAAGGACAGACTCTATGACTGCTGAGTAAAACTGTTTTAATAGAGCTTGTGGTAGGTTGAACTTCTTCAGCTGACGTAAGAAGTACAACCTCTGCTGGGCTTTTTTAGCAATAGAGCCAATGTGATTGTCCCACTTCAGGTCCTGAGAGATGGTGGTGCCCAGGAACCTGAATGACTCCACTGCTGCCACAGTGCTGTTCATGATGGTGAGAGGGGGGAGTGCAGGGGGGTTTCTCCTGAAATCCACAATCGTCTCCACTGTTTTAAGCGTGTTCAGCTCCAAGTTGTTATGACTGCACCAGACAGACAGCTGCTCGACCTCCTGTCTGTAAGCAGACTCATCACCATCATGGATGAGGCCAATGACTGTGGTGTCGTCTGCGAACTTCAGAAGTCTTACAGAAGGGTCCTGGGCAGTGCAGTCATTTGTGTACAGTGAGAAGAGCAGTGGGGAGAGAACGCATCCCTGGGGGGCGCCAGTGCTGATTGTGCGAGTGCTGGATGTGAGTTTCCCCATTCTCACTAACTGTTGCCTGTCTGTCAGAAAGCTGGTGATCCACTGACAGATAGAGCCAGGAACTGATAGCTGGGTTAACTTTTTCTGGAGCAGTGATGGGATAATGGTGTTGAAAGCGGAGCTGAAGTCCACAAACAGGATCCTTACATAGGTCCCTGGTCTATCGAGATGTTTCAGGACAAAATGCAGCGCCATGTTAACTGCATCCTCAACAGACCTGTTTGCTCTGTAGGCAAACTGCAGGGGGTCCAGTAAGGGTTCTGTGATGTCCTTCAGATAAGCCAATACGAGTCTCTCGAATGACTTCATGACCACAGATGTGAGAGCGACGGGTCTGTAGTCATTCAGTCCTGTGATTTTGGATTTCTTTGGGATGGGGATTATGGTGGAGCACTTGAAACAGGAAGGAACTGTGCACAGATCCAGTGATCTGTTGAAGATCTTTGAGAAGATGAGGGCCAGTTGAATAGCACAGCTTTTAAGACAGGCTGGTGAGATACCATCTGGGCCTGGTGCTTTTCTTCTCTTTTGTTTCCTAAAGACTCTGCACACGTCCTCTTCAGTGATGTGAAGTGCAGGAGGTGGGATGACTGAAGGTGATAGGTGTTGTGTAGAGAGAATGTCAGAGTTGGGGTGAGGTGTTAAATTAGCATTTTCAAATCTGCAGTAAAAGTCATTCAGATCATTGA
Organism: Triplophysa bombifrons; assembly: GCA_029783895.1. Taxonomy (NCBI): domain Eukaryota; kingdom Metazoa; phylum Chordata; class Actinopteri; order Cypriniformes; family Nemacheilidae; genus Triplophysa; species Triplophysa bombifrons. Next base: position 24,324,467 of record CM056449.1, read on the forward strand.
CCAGGTGTTGATTGCCTGCAAAATTGGGGGATGGTGGCTTGTAGTTAGTGATGTCTTTAAGGCCCTTCCACACAGACGCAGGGTCATTGGCTGAGAACTGGTTTTCCAACTTTTTAGAGTAGTTTCTATTAGCTACTCTGATCTCCTTTGTCAATGTGTTCCTAGCCTGCCTGTACAAGACCTTGTCCCCGTTTCTGTAGGCATCCTCCTTGGCTTGGCGAATGTGTCTGAGTTTTGCTGAGAACCATGGTTTATCATTGTTGTATTTTAGGGAGGTCCTAGTAGGAATGCACAAATCCTCACAGAAACTGATGTATGATGTTACAGTCTCTGTGAGCTCGTCCAGATCGGTGGTAGCAGCTTCAAAAACACTCCAATCGGTGCACTCGAAACAGGCTTGTAGGGCAAGCTCTGTTTCGTTGGTCCATATTTTAACAGTCCTTACCACAGGTTTGGCAGATTTTAGTTTCTGCCTGTAGGCTGGGATAAGGTGAACCAGGCAGTGATCAGACAGTCCTAAAGCTGCTCTAGGGACAGAGCGATATGCATTCTTTATTGTGGTGTAGCAGTGGTCCAAAATATTTTTGTCTCTGGTAGGGCATGTGATGTGTTGTCTGTATTTCGGCAGCTCGAGTGTAAGTTTTGCATGATTAAAGTCGCCAAGAATAATGATAACGGAGTCCGGATGTTGTTGCTCTGTGTCCGTGATGTGATCGGCGAGCTGTTGTAACGCCACGCTCACGTGCGCTTGCGGAGGAATGTAAACACACACGAGAATGAACGAGGAAAACTCTCTCGGCGAGTAAAAGGGCTTACAGTTAATGAAGAGTGCTTCTAGGTCGAGACAACGCATCTTCTTCATCACTGTTGTATCTGTACACCACTTTTCATTGATGTAAAAACATACCCCACCTCCGCGCGTTTTTCCTGTTGATTCTGCGTCGCGGTCCGCTCTGAACAGCTGGTAGCCGGGCAGATGTAACGTGCTGTCCGGGATAAAGTCGTTCAGCCACGTTTCCACGAAACACAAAACAGCAGAGTTTGAAAAATCCTTATTTGTCCGGCAGAGTAGAAGAAGTTCGTCCGTTTTGTTTGGCAAAGAGCGCAGATTCGCCAGATGTATGCTAGGCAGCGCAGTTTTAAAGCCGCGCTTTCTGAGCCTGATTAGCGCGCCGGCTCGCTTACCACGCTTGCGCGTCCTGGAGTGCTTTAGCAGCGCTGCTGCGCCTCCGACTACGATGTTAAATAAAAACATCCGAGTAATCAAAAACCGGTAAAATATCAGATGGTGTGCAGTTCCGAATGTTCAGCAGCTCACCTCTTGTGAAACTAATCGTATGGGAAAAACATAAAACAGGACAAACTAACAAAAACACTAAAACAACTGGAGAGCTCCACACCGAGGCAGCCATCTGCGGCGCCATCTTGGAATAATCCAAGATGCCTCCTAGACAGACAGTCCCTTCATGGGACTTACCGACAGTGCTCGGGGGTCTAGTTAGCGCCCCCCTTCGAACTTATTGAGTCAGCGCCTGGCATGCTTCTGACCATTAAAATGTTTTTTTCTAATGGCAATCACCTCTCTTAAGAGAATCGGAGATCTGCAGGCGCTTTCGACCTCGCAGTCCTGTATAAATTTTGCCCCTGGGATGGTCAAAGCCATTCTGCATCCTCACCAGCGTTATCTGCCTATCTACCGTTCGCGACGTCGGAGCAGGAACGATGACACCTCTTGTGTCCAGTACATGCTCTTCAGACTTACGTCCACCGCACTAGCCAGTGGCGTAAATTAGAGCAGCTTTTCAAATACTACAGGAGCCGCAACAAAGGGGCGGCTGCCAACAAGCATTGGGTGAGGGATGCTATTGCTCTGGCCTATGAGGCACGCGGTGAAGCTTCACCTCTAGGAGTCAGAGCTCATTCCACAAGGGGAGTTTCATCTTACATTTATATTTACATTTAGTCATTTAGCAGACGCTTTTATCTAAAGCGACTTACAGGTGGTGTAGGCAATGGAAGCAATTGGGACAGAATGAGTACAACAAAAGCATAAGTGCAATCAAAAAGAAGACTGGTCTCATATAACCTAACACAGTATACAGAACCATTCATTCTTCCATTCATTCATTCATTCATTCATTTTTTTTTTTGAAAATAGAAAATATAGTCAGAACAGATCAGTCAGATGTTGATGGAAGAGATGTGTTTTCAGACGTTTCTTAAAGATGGCTACAGAATCTGCAGATCTTGTAGCAGCGGGCAGATCATTTCACATGGGTGGAACAGAGAGGGTGCGCGAGAGAGATTTTTTACCTTTTTGGGATGGCACCACAAGACGCAGTTCATTTGCAGATCGTAGGGATCTGGCGGGTACATATGTCTGCATTAGCGAGTGAAGATAAGGTGGTGCCGAACCAGTTGTGGTCTTGTAGGCCAGGAGCAGAGTTTTGAATTTGATGCGAGCGACTATAGGGAGCCAATGTAGCTTAATGAATAGAGGAGTGACGTGTGCTCTCTTCGGTTCATTAAAGATAACTCTTGCCGCAGCATTCTGAATCATCTGTAGAGGTTTGGTTGCGCAAACTGGAAGTCCACCCAGTAGCGCATTGCAGTAGTCCAGTCTGGACAGGACCAGAGCCTGTACTAGGACTTGCGTAGCATGCTCTGATAGGAAGGGTCCAATTTTCCTAATATTGTAGAGGATGAATCTACAGGACCGGGCGGTGCTGGCAACTTGATCTGTGAAGTTGAGCTGATCATCGATCACCACTCCCAGGTTTCTTGCCTTTCTGGAAGATGTGATGGTTGATGAGCCTAGCTGAATGGAGAGGTTGTGATGAGTCTTTGTATTGGCCGGTATTACAAGCAGTTCTGTTTTTGAAAGGTTCAGCTGCAAGTGATGGTCATTCATCCAGAGCGAGATGTCGGCTAGGCAAGCTGAGATGCGTGCAGAAACAGTCGGATCGTCTGGGCGAAAAGACAGGTAGAATTCCAGAGACCCACATCGCCTTGAGGGTGGACAGGAGGATGTGATGGTTAATGGTGTCAAAGGCTGCAGATAGATCCAGTAGGATGAGAACAGATGAGTTGGAGGAAGCTCTTTCCAGTCTCAGGGTTTCAATGACAGAGAGCAGCGCAGTTTCAGTGGAATGAGCGCTCTCGAAACCAGACTGGTTGCTGTTTAAGAGGTTGTTCTGGGCGAGGAAGGATGAGAGCTGGTTACATACAACACATTCTAAAGTTTTTGCAACGAAGGGGAGGAGGGATACCGGTCTGTAGTTTTCTAACAGTGCAGGATTAAGAGTAGGTTTTTTTAGTAGTGGGGTAATACGGGCCTCTTTGAAGAGTGTAGGAAATGTACCAGTGGTATGGGACGAGTTGATAATGTGGGTCAGAGAGGGAACAACCGATGGGGAAATGGCCTGGAGGAGATAGGGGGGATGGATCTAGGGGGCAGGTAGTCGAGTGGTTAGAAGCAATGACCTTGGAAACGTCTGAAAGGAGAGAGAACGAGGGGAGCAAGCATGTGTCTGGGGATTGGCCGTGGTCAAGAGACTGTGGCGCAGAGAATTGATGGTGATGGTGGTCTTTACAAAGAACAAAGAACGACGCAAAATCGTCAGCTGTTAAGTCCGATGGAGGTGAGGGGGTAGGCGGGCAAAGAAGAGCAGAAAAGGTTTTAAAGAGAGTACGAGGGTCAGGCGAGGAGTTGATTTTAGTGTGGTAGTACTGGGTTTTCGCAGAGGAGACATCCGCAGAGAAGTAAGAGAGAATAGACTGATAGAGAGAGAGGTCGGTAGGTTATTTTGATTTGCGCTACTTTCTCACAGCAGACCTGAGAGAGGCGCGATAACATCAGATAACCAGGCGAAAGAAGGAGATGCACGAGATGGCCTAGATCTAAGAGGGCATAAGATGTCTAAGCAGGAGGTTAATGTGTAGCAAAGGGTGTGGGTGGCGGTGTAAGCTTCAAGGAGAGAGAACTGTTTAGGGGATGGGAGAGTAGCAGAGACTGCAGAGGATAAGCAGGAGGGTGAGAGTGATCGTAGGTTGCGTCGGAATCTGACCAGTGGGGAAGCATGTGTAGTCTCTGGAGAAGTTAAATCGAGTTCAAGAGTGATGAGGAAATTATCTGACGTGTGCAGTGGGGTGACCTGGGAGTGATGGGTGAAGCAATAGCGGGTGTAGATAAGATCAAGTTAATTACCAGATTTATGGGTTGCTGAAGTGGGGACTCGCTTGAGGTCAATCGACGCAGTCAGGTTGTTTAAGTCAGCAGCCTGTGGTTTTTCCAGGTGGATATGGAAGTCTCCAAGTACCACCAGAGGAGTACCATCCTTGGGAAAAGATGACAGAAACGCATCCAACTCCTCCAAGAAAAGTCCAAGGTGCCCTGGGGGACGATAGATAACTACAACATGCGTTTTAACAGGGTGGATGACAGTAACAGCATGAGACTAAAGGCGGTGTTGTTGCAAGAGGGTGTCAGCTGTTTGAATTTCCAGTCATTAGGAATAAGTAGTCCGGTTCCTCCACCCCTCCCTGATATGCGTGGGCTGTGAGAGAAAGTGTAGTTATTGGAGAGGGCAGCCGGTGTGGCAGTGTCCTCCGGTTTGATCCAGGTTTCACTAAGTGCTAAAAGAGAAAGACCAGAATGTTTGGCAATTGCTGTGATGAAATCTGGAGGTAGTTTGGGATGCTGAAAGAGTGCGCAGATTGTTAGCATTAGCCATGCGTGGCCTTCTGCGTGTTACCGGTGATTTACGAGTTGTAATGAAAGTGTGGATTTGAAAACACATAGTGAAAAATTAAGGAATGTACAAGACAAATAAAGAACAAAGAATAAATCAGGTGCAATAGTATAAGTACAAAACAGTAATACTCAAGTGCCTTGTCTGTGTCCTTGCTCAGTGGAGTCGATGGTCTTCACTCTCTTCGATCTTCACGCGATGAGGGCTGCACGCGACTGCTGCACGCGGTGGTTAATTGTACTTATATACTCAATTAAATCACGCAATTGAATTCAGCAGGACACGCCTTCCAATATTTCCCAATAACACTCGAAATAAATGCAACTATTAACACGTGACTCAGTGCACGCACACAATGGAAACGAAACTGCGTTCGACTCAATTAGACACTTATAATCAATTACAATTACACTTACGACTTTCAGTTGATTCTGAAGCTGCAACAAACTGCTTCTCCCACAAACTGGGTTTTAACAACCTTTTAAATACTTTAGCCGGCGTTGGACACGCCTTCCAATATCTCCCAATAACACTCGAAATAAACGCAATCTATCCTGACACATTTGTCAGATTTTATAGTCTGGATGTCCATGCCACTCCAGGCTCACGTGTCCTGGAGTCTACATCCCAGAGTCATATCTGAGGCCTCCTCTCCGATTGTCCACACACGTCACACAACCTTGGGGGGTCCATACACTTCTAGTGCGGCGGCGTTGGTATTCTCGTTCCCATAGTGTCTGAAACGCAGCATCGAGTATAGCTTTTGATAGGGAACGTCTCGGGTTACTTGGCTGTAACCCTGTTGCCTGAAAAAGCGGGAACGAGATGCTGCGCATCATTGCCGCACTGTAGGTGCGTGTTTTGCTTTTCCATGAAACAGGGGTACAGCTTCCTAACCCGAGACGTTATCGACTATAGATGTTTATATGTAGGATTTATTTTGGCATGTAACTGTGTGCTTTTAAAGTTTTGCCAATTTGATAAAAACCCAAGCAAATGTTGTTGGTTGTTGAATTAGCCATTGTCTCATAATTTGATTCACATTTCGCATCTAGATTGTGTGTTTTCCTGTAGTTCAAGTTTTTATTTGAATACTGTTAACACAAATCTTTTTCAACATCAAAATAATACAACAGTATGATGTTCTTTCAAGACAAGAACACCATCCAGATGATAAATGTGAATCAAGTTTTGAGATAATGGCTATTTCAATATCTAACTCCATTTCATTGAATACTTTTCTGCATGGGTAAAAGCAATGTACTTTAAAAGCATAAAGTTACAAAAAGCCCAAATAAATCCTACATTTAAACATCTAGAGTAAAGAGCCCAACTCAAAGAAACACTGTTCACCATCATGGTGAGTTTCAACCAAATTAAAACAAATTTTAAATGTTAACCCGCCACGGGCCCTGTGTATGTTAAGGCTTAAGTATTTTGTGTTTTAAGTACATGACCACCCCTGGCATTGGGCATTGAAGGAGTTTTTTAATAAGTTTTATTACGTTTAAATGTTTATTCTTTATTACAGTTTTGATGAACATAATATGTGTGTGTTTTAATGAGAATGTTTAGGCAGAAAACTCTGAGGAGTTAAGGGCTGATTGGAATGTGTTTGCTACAGGATTTGGTATGTATGTGTGTGAAGCCTTGTGTACAAAGGTTGGGGGGAAGCAGCAGATAATGCAGATTGGTGCCTCTAGGAATGTGAGTGCAGACAATAGATTAAAGGGTCAAAGAGCAAAGGTGGAACAAAGTAGTGCATGCACACACATACATTATCTGAGTGCTTAGCTATGCAGAATTTGGGTATTGTGTCGTGTCATATGATGTTTGCAGACAAAGGAGAACAAAGCTGATTGAATCAAGAGAAGGAGGCACCGCCTGAAGACAGAAGATACACCCTCTCACATACACACTATAAATATGTTGTAAAATCATTCCACGGGGCTGATTCTCTGTGAAGACTCTTTTTGTCTGAGACAGCCCAGCGCTGAGATTCAACTTAATAAACTTCAACTTTTGTTCATCCGAAGTCCATAAGTCCAATTTTTGAACACGCAGGACTTTATAAGTCCATCAGATGGTGACCACGACGTGATTGGCTAAAGAAGGACATTTCGGACAATTCTTAAAGACAGCGGAGTGGCCAAACCGAAAAGGAACATCTTGGGTTCAACACAACGCCCGGGCTATAATTTAAAGGTAAGCAGAGACCTGTTATATCAAACATCTGCCAATTGACTACTCTAAATTGTTTGTGTTGAATTGCAAGTATTCCTGATCATTCTTTGAACTAAATTTAACAACAGTTGAAGTTTGTTAATTTGAATTAAACACGGGTGGTTGGTCCCCCGATTAAAAGACGTAGGGTTAAAAGTGCCTACGCAGGTTAAGTCGTAGGGTTAAAGTCCCTACGCAGGGAAAGTCGTGAAGTTAAAATCTTTACGTACTAAATTGAGTCGTCTGGTTAAAATCCTTACGCAAATAAATTTAGTCGTCTGGTTAACGGTCCATACGCATTGAATCATTTGGTTAGTTCCTTATGATATATTATTAAGTCGCGGGGTGAAAATCTTGTGCCAACATTATTAAGTCGCGGGGTGAAAATCTTGTGCCAACATTATTAAGTCGCGGGGTGAAAAATCTTGTGCCAACATTATTAAGTCGCGGGGTGAAAAAGTCCTTGTGCCAACATTATTAAGTCGTAGGGTCAGAGAACCCTATGCAAGGTTACGTTGTAATAAAACCGTGTGTATTGTGTATAAAAGTGTGTTAGAAATTGTATAAAAACTGAAGTTATACGAATTATAAAAGATCGTGATAATAAGATCGTGGTAATAAGAGTGCATAGTAAAAGTATAATTATAAGCAATATAACCTAAATATGGAGGGAGAATTTGATAGAGAATGTGATGAATACGGGTGTTTTCCTGTAAATGAACAATGGGATCGTATGAAAGATATGATGTTAGCACAGACGGAGACTAAACATCACAAGAAGGAGCTGAAGTTAATGGAAGAAAAATGGAGTCAGATATGTCTTGAAAATGGATGGGATAAACCACCACGGGCGCCCTTGGCACCCAAAGTTAGGGACATGGAGAAAAGAGCGCATGTAAGACTGAAAAGATATGTAGAAGAGGGAAAAGACGTAAAATGGTAGAAAGAGGGGGGTATGAATGAATTGTGATATATTTTTATGTTGTTGTATATTGTATTGTGACGACAGAAAAATCGAGGAGTGAGGGAGAAAGAGAAAAAACCTCAGCCTGTTTGACTTTGTGTGTGTGTGTGTAAGAGTGGGAGGCAAGGAGGCCCCGTAAGTGTGTGTTTGACAGAGTGAATAAGACAGAGTGCATGGAACAAGTAAAATGTATGTATAATGTTTGTCTAGTAAAATGTATGAGAAGGAGTGTTAGGGTTTTGTTGATGTTTAAAGAGACATAAGTTTCAGAACTTGGTGCAAGTTTTTGCTGTGTGTCTGTGTCAAAGTTTCATGTGGTAATAAAAGTATTTGAAAAAAAGATGAATGCAAAATAAGGTGTGCATTAGGGTTTAATAGAAAGACAGTGTGAGCACATGAGAGAAGCAAGAGTGTGTGTGTAGAAGATAGGAGAGGAGTCAGATAAAGATTTGAAGGACATAGAGTGGGTGTGAGTTTGGCTCACTGTGAGCGCATGAGACTTAATGGCAGCCGAAAAATAGAGCTGCTTTGATTAAAGCACGAAGAGCATTGTCAAACGAAAAATAGAAGATAAATTTTGTTGATTATAAATATGTTTCAAAAATTGTGAGATATTTTTATGGTATAAAGTCGGTAGAATAAACCAGAAAAAAAACAAAATCTCAGACCATAAGGCCTGAGTGTGTATGTGCTGGAATTGAACTACTAGATGAGGAAAGCTTAAAATCATATTTTGAGAGAATAAGAGTAGCCAGAATATTGACTAAGACGAAGGGAATTAGTGATCATTTCTGGAGATAATCATTTTATGGGGACTTAGCAGGCATTAAGAAGCCCTGACAGAAGAAAAGAAAAATTATTTCTTGGGCGAACTAGTAGAAATTGAGAATTTGACTAAAAAGAATTTTATCAAAAAGGTAGAGAAATAGAGCCACTGCAGTTTCAGGTCGTTACAATGAAGAAGCTGATCGTGCAGATAACACCAGAAAACCTAGGGCCATAGGTCGCAATAAAACAAAGAGGCGCCCCGCTACAACAGAATAAGTGAAGATAGTAAAGTTAGAATGGCCACCACACCCGTAGAGATAATAGGAACAAGATATCCTGTGAGCAGAGAACTGATTGGGGAAAGAGGAGTGTGGAGAGCTAATAAATCACCACACACCCCCTGTTTCACATACTCTGTTTCCAACAGAGTTTAGATAGTGCTGAAGGAACAATTGCAAAATGGAGAGAATGAATCTCACTCTGAAACTGAAATTGGCTAAAATCTGTGCACAGACAAAATTGACCTGGTTATCTGTACTACCTCTAGCATTAATGACTGTACGTTCCTCTATTAACAGGATTTCTGGTTTCATAACGCTTGAATTGCTTACAGGTCGATCTTTTCCAGGACCGACAACACCGCTGTGGCAGGAGAACAGCAGATCAGTGTCACATTGTGTTTATTTGGACAAATTAACCGCTATGAGCAAACATTTATCCCAGAAGGTCACCCCTGACACTGAACCAGGACCGATCCCACCGCGAAATGAGTGGGCAGGTCTTTGGAACAGACGTCTGTGGACCTGAGATCTCAGGTCCAAGAGAGGGAGGGTGTTGAAGGTGAAGCAAAAGGGAGTGCAGAGGAACATTACAGGTCATATAAAGGAAAGGTGACATTTGAACCTCTAGCGCACTGTGTAAGTGAAGACTGTGCATATGGGGCAGACATTGCAGTAATATTTAAGAATAAATATGGTGAAAAGTGAAGCATCACATGCATTTCTAACTTTTATGGGTCAAACCCATTTAAAGACTCATAGATTTCTTCTATTTTTATTTCATTGGTCCACTACCGAGTGCCAAAAAGGGGGGTATACTTTTTATACTTTTTCATTAACACTATAGATACCATGGCACAAGTGATAGTGAACCATCTGTTAAATATCACACAGAAATTCCCTAGTCCTTACAGGCCTCAAAGATTTCAAATGGACAGGTGTGGGTAGTGCCATAAAAAATGAATTGCTAAAGCAGACAGCACCACAACATGTGGATGATATTTAACCCACAGATTTGACTGAATTGAGAGAAAAATGTATCTCTGTCTGTTATCCTAAAGTCTTTCTTTTCAGGTTGATCACTATGACTCCTTATAGAGTCCAGATACCAGAGAGGTGTCTTAGAACCTTAAAGGGAGGAGATGGGTGAGATTATACTTCAAGGGGTCATTCACACTTCACAGTTACATCACAGAATTAGTTACATGGCCTCCCGGTGTAGCACCGGATCCAAATTGTGCAACACAGATTGTTGTAGATTCCCATCTCCCAGACATGAACATATAGCATTGTGCACACATTTTCACCACTACAGCCTCATAAAATGATTATCTAGCATAACCTTAAAAGTTATCCAGACTCAAAACACTACACATCACCTAGGATGATTAGTCTAGATTTCAAATATGATACATAAGAAGGATCTATAGCCTGTCATGCATACACACAACTATATAGCATCTCACACATAGGACAAACTCATGATGCTAATTTAATTATAAGATAAAACCTGTTGTTACAATTCTGTTGATTTATGTGAAACCTTGCAATGTGCATAGTAAATTTGCATGGTTATAGTTTTATGTATAGTAAATGGTTTGATTTCTGATGAATAGAGGTGAAATTGAAAATTTGTGCAATTTTCAATTGAAATCATTGGCATTGTTCCAAACCAGATAGCACACTGGTTTTTAACATATGTCTAATGATATGTTTAAAGAGTGGTTAGATCTGAAGTGCTGGCGCTTCTGCAATCGTCCTCGCAATTCTCAATCAGATTTTTACCATTGAACGTGATGTAGCGTACTGTACACATCAACTGCACAGAATTTGTTGACAACAGCTAAATTAGAGATTTAGAATATGTCCTAATTCTTCTTTGTAATGATAGATCTGCAGGGTTAACTCGTATTTGAGTATTCTGAATAACTATTATGGTTATTAAAATAAGTTATATAACTATACCATATTGTGCATAACGTTGTATCTGGATTTTATAAATACATGAAAATACATTTATATGCATACTGTAGATGTGTATTTTGGTTGCAATATATTTAAAAGATATAATTATAAACTATTATTGTATGATGTATACCACTGGAGAATATGCCAGTTAAATTGACTTTTGCCACTCTTCCTTTAAAATACTCAGAGGATCTAAATTCCACTATAGTAGTGAAGAATCAGGTAATCAAATGGGATCACTTTGTGCGGCTTTGGATGAAATTGAGACTTTATTCGCCACTCGCACCAGGTACCATGAAATATTTTTTTTTTTAATGTTGTAACCCTTTATCATCTTTTCCCAATGTTACTAAAATCATCAGTGTTCAGTTGTTGTATGATTATGCAGATGCCGTTCAGGTGTCTCATACACAATGGTGTGTTATTAGTAAGATGAATTCCTTAACCTATGGAGCTGCGCTGCAAACCATACCTTCTACTTAGATGTAACTAAGGATAAATGGGTCAGATAAATATCATGGGGAGGATAATACAACAAAAAGATGTTTCTCTTTGGTGGGAAGACACCTTCTACGAACAGAGCACATGGGCTCTGACTGAATGGACTTGGTACAACAAATTATATTGCAGACTATCAGACCTAGGTGGAAACCAACCTGGGCAAAAGAACAGCAAAGATCCACCTGCTCTGCACAGTACCAGCTCTACAGAGACTTTTGAGGTAATAATTGATACACAAAGACCAAAAAATGCCTAACTGTGTCCCCTTTGGGACTGCTCTGAGATTGCCTCAAGGGGTCAGGGGAGGAACTGTAAGGCAGCTGTAAAAGTGCAAAGAATTAAGGTTGTTTGTAAAGCTGGGACTAAACAATCAAACACCATTTTTTGCTAGATCAGAGGAATGATATCCTTTCCTCCCATCAGGGGTTGATGTCCACAAACTGAACTTTTCTTATCACACCTCTCATTCACAACATTTCTTCAGGCTTTGATCATTGGAAAAGTGATTACACATTTTATATTGTGGTTATAATGTTTTGAAATGTTATGAAGATTTGAACATTATGTTTGGTACTGTTTTGGGGTTCTTGGTGCGATGGGTGAAGGAGTCTAGTTCCTTCAAACCATAACAAAGAGTGTATTAGAGCTTTTTAACTTAAGGACATTACCTGCACTTCTATAAGAGGATTGGCTTTATCGGGGAATCCTGTTCACAGATAAATTGGCATCCCATTTGATGATCTCGTCCGCCAGGAGTTAAACTAAATTTCACAATGACCATTGTATTCACAATGAACATTGAGTACAGTACATCATTCTTGGGTATAAAAGGTGCATTGGCAAAAAACTCAGGGAAGCTTCTGTAACCAGAACTTCCCATATTGCAGCTGTGCATCTCGAATTGGAAGCATCTGTAACCAAAACTTCCCACACTGCAACTGTGAGTCTTGATTTTACCAGATATGATAAACTTTGTGTTATTTTTTCATTTTAACCATATAATTGTGTCTATGGCTGTGTTTGTGGGAATTTTGGTCACTTGTGGATGTTGTTGTGTTCCATGCATCAGGTCATTGTGTAATCGTTTGATAGTGACGGCCATTGAAAAAAAGACATGCCGCCCCCATATTCTATGCCATTACTGACACATGACCACTATGAGGATGATGATAATGATGTGTGACCTCTTTCAGAGGTCAAGAGAGGGATTGAAGGAGTTTTTTAATAAGTTTTATTACGTTTAAATGTTTATTCTTTATTACAGTTTTGATGAACATAATATGTGTGTGTTTTAATGAGAATGTTTAGGCAGAAAACTCTGAGGAGTTAAGGGCTGATTGGAATGTGTTTGCTACAGGATTTGGTATGTATGTGTGTGAAGCCTTGTGTACAAAGGTTGGGGGGAAGCAGCAGATAATGCAGATTGGTGCCTCTAGGAATGTGAGTGCAGACAATAGATTAAAGGGTCAAAGAGCAAAGGTGGAACAAAGTAGTGCATGCACACACATACATTATCTGAGTGCTTAGCTATGCAGAATTTGGGTATTGTGTCGTGTCATATGATGTTTGCAGACAAAGGAGAACAAAGCTGATTGAATCAAGAGAAGGAGGCACCGCCTGAAGACAGAAGATACACCCTCTCACATACACACTATAAATATGTTGTAAAATCATTCCACGGGGCTGATTCTCTGTGAAGACTCTTTTTGTCTGAGACAGCCCAGCGCTGAGATTCAACTTAATAAACTTCAACTTTTGTTCATCCGAAGTCCATAAGTCCAATTTTTGAACACGCAGGACTTTATAAGTCCATCAGCATGAGTAAATATCCTTCTAGCTGTAAACTGTGGATGTTCATAATGGTGGCAAATAGTGTTTAGCCTAACAAAAACGTACAATGAAAGGTAAATTTGTAAGAGTACAGGGAAGGTTACTAATATAAATTTTTCATATAAAATATAGAGTAAAGGTTTGAACCAAAGCATAAGTACAACTTCAAAAAATACTAATGAAATTGTATGTAACAATTAAACTTTGTTACAAATAATTTTAAGTTGAAGCCAAGTTCAAGTAGCATTTTTTTCCAGTATACACTTTTTCAGTCTAGTACTATGGCTGTAGTCAAGTCCACCGTTGTCGAGTCCGAGACCAGGACTAGTCGATACTGAGTCAAGACCGAGTCCAAAGTGTTTCAAGTTCTAGTCAAGTCCAAGTTCAGAGAGTTTCCAGTCCAAGTCAAGACCGTGTCCAATTGACAGTCAAGACAGAGACAGAAATGACGTCTCTGTGCCCATCCTTAAATAACATGTTCATATCGCAATGACAATAAAAATGTGATCAATCTTATCTTTAAGCCCTACTTTCTAAATTTATGAAAAAACTCAAATACAATGCTAACTCTGAAACATGGCATTAACTTACCTCTCTTTGTGATGCCATGTCTAACGAAATAAGATGTTGTCCCACAGGTTTCTGAGAAAGTTTTTTTGCAAAAAGTTTCCTTTTAAGAGCACTGTCGATTACTTCTTTGTGGTTCGTAAAGCCAAATTATATCGTGCCTGATGAATGATTGATGCTCTCTAGTTCACAATGTGGACAAATCGTTCATTTGAGATGGTTCTTTCTTTTAAGTGAACCAGTCGAAACAGTTCAGCACAATCGATCGCGATAAGGGTCTCCCGTAAACACTTAATTTTATCCACAAATTAATTCAGTTCTTCACTTTCTGACGTGCATGACAGTCCCGCGGACTTGAACAAATATACCAGAGTTATTTAGTTACACCAACAGCACACACTGCGCTGAACTGCTGTGTGAATAGAGAACTTATGAGCGCGCCCAGCTCTCGTTCCTGAGTCGAGAGTCGGCAACAGTTTTCAGATCATTCGTTTTCGGATCACAAGAATATTGCTCTATCAATGTTTTGTTTTGAAGGAGAAGATAAAATATACGGCTATCACTGGACTCGGATGAGACTAACTAAAACATTTGTGAGATCCGAGTGCAAATACCAACGAGTCCAAGACAAGTCCGAGACCGGACTCGAATGGACAATGAGCAGTGTAATGACGATATATTATTTTATATATAAACTAAATTCACACTGACCTGAAAAAAGTAGAAAATGCATCAACCTTTCCATTGGTGATGGATTTACTAAAGCAAATCTGAAACAATGAAACATTTTAATCATGACAAATACACATTAATAAATTCAGTCAATTAAAAGAACTCGCAAAGATAATTACAATAAAAAATATTCCCAGATACCTGCAACAAAGAAGATCAAGTTGAAGATGAAGTAGTGCTGTTGTAGAAGTGCAATGACTAGTACTCCACATCCTGACTTTTATTTCTTATGCAAAACATGTTTAAGTTAGGAAACGCAGATACTGATTTCCATTTCAGATTGTGTTTACAATGTGAGTTTCTGCATTCAAATGGCCTCACAGAGCTAAGTGATGTTTATCTATGAAAGTGCACGCACATTATCTAAGAACTGGGTCGATACACAACACTCAATTTTAGTACAACAGCATTTATTAAAAGAAAACAATGTTGGTTTTTCAACTACAATATTCACTTTCTATGTTTTTCTATTTCATTATTGATTTTTCTATTATTAAGGTTCTTATATAAAATATTACATTAAATACATTTACTACTTTTGTTATAACTTTTAATATAACAAAAGGCTGTGAACCTCATGGGTTGCTTAACCATTCAAGATTACAGTATCAAAACATTGTCTCATGACATTATTAAGAACCTTTAGAGTGAGACCAACGGATACTCATAACAGCATAAAACACAATACAACTCCCAGCGAGGTTAAACAACAGGAAAGTAAGGAACAAATAATATGAATAGAAGTGAATAATAAAATATACATGAATGAATACATATGATAGATGTATATTGTAATAAATGGGATAAATTAAATATAATAATAAAATGAAATAAAACAAGAAACAAGTGTATGTTTCTATCCAGATCTATCATTCCCCCCTCTTAATCATATATTAAATAATTAGATTATGTATGATTATAAATCTTAATGATTAAAAGCAAGCAACCTCTCATAATCATAAAAAAAAGGTTTGGTTGATCAGGCCATACTTTTCCATTCTCCATGCCCTTTAAATGGACAGGTCATTTTCTCTTTCATACCGCGTACTAGCATGAGAAAAGGGGGTGTGACTAGTCTTAATGTGCTGTCGTCTGACCAGCATTGTACTTTTGACAAAACAAATAAACAACTTCAAAGTAATGTACAAGAGCAAGATGACTAACACTGGCACTACAATTGTTACAAATGCTTTCAAGTGATTCCAGATTGGTCCTAATATTGATCCGAACCATGTATCCCACTCAGATGAGAATATACCATGATCTTTGTTGATTTTAGCAACCTGTTCATGTAGAGTTTGAGCTAGATTGTGGACTACTTCCTCAGAATTGTCTGGAATCTAAGAACAACACTCAGTACCAATTATTTTACAGGCTCCTCCCGAGAGGCTAACATTATATCTAAAGCCATTCTATTTCGTAGAACAACTTTTCTCATTGCATACATTTCAACAGAGATGTTGGTGATAGACTGAAGAGTACTGTTTGCTGTTTTCTCAAAAGCTTCCTGTAATGCCTGTACTTCAGTTTGTAGATCAGTCACTCCGAGGAATGGTACAAATCGCCCTAACCACTTTCCAGCCTTGGAAAGGGAATGCCTAGTACGTGTCAGGATTCAATGATGTCTAACATAATCTTCTGACACTACTCGAACTGCTGGTAAAACATAAGCCAAATAACACCTTCCTCTCCATCCCTTATGAAGGAACGGATAAGCTTTGTTACCACAAACAAAGTGTGTGCCATTTGGAGCAATGAGTGCTGAATTTGTGATAGAGGTCATATTACAGTTAAAAACCTGAAAAGTCAGGTTTGGGTCAGAAAAACTTCCTGCACCATTCCTTTCAAAACACCAGAAGGAAAGGCCCTCGGATTTTACATTGAGTGTGAATTGGGTATTGGAGCCAGTATTATCATATTTAGGCAAATCCCATGAGTTGCAATGTGGATAAGAACAACCTCTGTAGCAGCACATAGTGCTTGTAACCTTTAGGTGAGTATTCCAAGGAAAATCGACCATCCTAAAGAAACATCAGTAAGAATTTAAAATTGTTAATGGTCTAACAACTATGCATTTAGCACCAGTTTTACCTTGTGATTTGGAACAATTAGATTTTCCAAAAACTTTAGTATAAGTGTACCCATTGAGGCCCCCCTGTAGTGCCTCTATTTCTACTTCTTCCAAATAAAACAGGGCCATATATTCTTAACATCATCTTGATGTTTCAACAAATGAGCCGATAAAGTTTTTGATTTGTCAGAGGTTTTCGGGTCTCCATTTGTAGCACACCAATTGGATTTAGGAAGAGGTGTTTTCTTTTTACTAAATTTGAATTAGTTACATGGCCTCCCGGTGTAGCACCGGATCCAAATTGTGCAACACAGATTGTTGTAGATTCCCATCTCCCAGACATGAACATATAGCATTGTGCACACATTTTCACCACTACAGCCTCATAAAATGATTATCTAGCATAACCTTAAAAGTTATCCAGACTCAAAACACTACACATCACCTAGGATGATTAGTCTAGATTTCAAATATGATACATAAGAAGGATCTATAGCCTGTCATGCATACACACAACTATATAGCATCTCACACATAGGACAAACTCATGATGCTAATTTAATTATAAGATAAAACCTGTTGTTACAATTCTGTTGATTTATGTGAAACCTTGCAATGTGCATAGTAAATTTGCATGGTTATAGTTTTATGTATAGTAAATGGTTTGATTTCTGATGAATAGAGGTGAAATTGAAAATTTGTGCAATTTTCAATTGAAATCATTGGCATTGTTCCAAACCAGATAGCACACTGGTTTTTAACATATGTCTAATGATATGTTTAAAGAGTGGTTAGATCTGAAGTGCTGGCGCTTCTGCAATCGTCCTCGCAATTCTCAATCAGATTTTTACCATTGAACGTGATGTAGCGTACTGTACACATCAACTGCACAGAATTTGTTGACAACAGCTAAATTAGAGATTTAGAATATGTCCTAATTCTTCTTTGTAATGATAGATCTGCAGGGTTAACTCGTATTTGAGTATTCTGAATAACTATTATGGTTATTAAAATAAGTTATATAACTATACCATATTGTGCATAACGTTGTATCTGGATTTTATAAATACATGAAAATACATTTATATGCATACTGTAGATGTGTATTTTGGTTGCAATATATTTAAAAGATATAATTATAAACTATTATTGTATGATGTATACCACTGGAGAATATGCCAGTTAAATTGACTTTTGCCACTCTTCCTTTAAAATACTCAGAGGATCTAAATTCCACTATAGTAGTGAAGAATCAGGTAATCAAATGGGATCACTTTGTGCGGCTTTGGATGAAATTGAGACTTTATTCGCCACTCGCACCAGGTACCATGAAATATTTTTTTTTTTAATGTTGTAACCCTTTATCATCTTTTCCCAATGTTACTAAAATCATCAGTGTTCAGTTGTTGTATGATTATGCAGATGCCGTTCAGGTGTCTCATACACAATGGTGTGTTATTAGTAAGATGAATTCCTTAACCTATGGAGCTGCGCTGCAAACCATACCTTCTACTTAGATGTAACTAAGGATAAATGGGTCAGATAAATATCATGGGGAGGATAATACAACAAAAAGATGTTTCTCTTTGGTGGGAAGACACCTTCTACGAACAGAGCACATGGGCTCTGACTGAATGGACTTGGTACAACAAATTATATTGCAGACTATCAGACCTAGGTGGAAACCAACCTGGGCAAAAGAACAGCAAAGATCCACCTGCTCTGCACAGTACCAGCTCTACAGAGACTTTTGAGGTAATAATTGATACACAAAGACCAAAAAATGCCTAACTGTGTCCCCTTTGGGACTGCTCTGAGATTGCCTCAAGGGGTCAGGGGAGGAACTGTAAGGCAGCTGTAAAAGTGCAAAGAATTAAGGTTGTTTGTAAAGCTGGGACTAAACAATCAAACACCATTTTTTGCTAGATCAGAGGAATGATATCCTTTCCTCCCATCAGGGGTTGATGTCCACAAACTGAACTTTTCTTATCACACCTCTCATTCACAACATTTCTTCAGGCTTTGATCATTGGAAAAGTGATTACACATTTTATATTGTGGTTATAATGTTTTGAAATGTTATGAAGATTTGAACATTATGTTTGGTACTGTTTTGGGGTTCTTGGTGCGATGGGTGAAGGAGTCTAGTTCCTTCAAACCATAACAAAGAGTGTATTAGAGCTTTTTAACTTAAGGACATTACCTGCACTTCTATAAGAGGATTGGCTTTATCGGGGAATCCTGTTCACAGATAAATTGGCATCCCATTTGATGATCTCGTCCGCCAGGAGTTAAACTAAATTTCACAATGACCATTGTATTCACAATGAACATTGAGTACAGTACATCATTCTTGGGTATAAAAGGTGCATTGGCAAAAAACTCAGGGAAGCTTCTGTAACCAGAACTTCCCATATTGCAGCTGTGCATCTCGAATTGGAAGCATCTGTAACCAAAACTTCCCACACTGCAACTGTGAGTCTTGATTTTACCAGATATGATAAACTTTGTGTTATTTTTTCATTTTAACCATATAATTGTGTCTATGGCTGTGTTTGTGGGAATTTTGGTCACTTGTGGATGTTGTTGTGTTCCATGCATCAGGTCATTGTGTAATCGTTTGATAGTGACGGCCATTGAAAAAAAGACATGCCGCCCCCATATTCTATGCCATTACTGACACATGACCACTATGAGGATGATGATAATGATGTGTGACCTCTTTCAGAGGTCAAGAGAGGGATTGAAGGAGTTTTTTAATAAGTTTTATTACGTTTAAATGTTTATTCTTTATTACAGTTTTGATGAACATAATATGTGTGTGTTTTAATGAGAATGTTTAGGCAGAAAACTCTGAGGAGTTAAGGGCTGATTGGAATGTGTTTGCTACAGGATTTGGTATGTATGTGTGTGAAGCCTTGTGTACAAAGGTTGGGGGGAAGCAGCAGATAATGCAGATTGGTGCCTCTAGGAATGTGAGTGCAGACAATAGATTAAAGGGTCAAAGAGCAAAGGTGGAACAAAGTAGTGCATGCACACACATACATTATCTGAGTGCTTAGCTATGCAGAATTTGGGTATTGTGTCGTGTCATATGATGTTTGCAGACAAAGGAGAACAAAGCTGATTGAATCAAGAGAAGGAGGCACCGCCTGAAGACAGAAGATACACCCTCTCACATACACACTATAAATATGTTGTAAAATCATTCCACGGGGCTGATTCTCTGTGAAGACTCTTTTTGTCTGAGACAGCCCAGCGCTGAGATTCAACTTAATAAACTTCAACTTTTGTTCATCCGAAGTCCATAAGTCCAATTTTTGAACACGCAGGACTTTATAAGTCCATCAGCATGAGTAAATATCCTTCTAGCTGTAAACTGTGGATGTTCATAATGGTGGCAAATAGTGTTTAGCCTAACAAAAACGTACAATGAAAGGTAAATTTGTAAGAGTACAGGGAAGGTTACTAATATAAATTTTTCATATAAAATATAGAGTAAAGGTTTGAACCAAAGCATAAGTACAACTTCAAAAAATACTAATGAAATTGTATGTAACAATTAAACTTTGTTACAAATAATTTTAAGTTGAAGCCAAGTTCAAGTAGCATTTTTTTCCAGTATACACTTTTTCAGTCTAGTACTATGGCTGTAGTCAAGTCCACCGTTGTCGAGTCCGAGACCAGGACTAGTCGATACTGAGTCAAGACCGAGTCCAAAGTGTTTCAAGTTCTAGTCAAGTCCAAGTTCAGAGAGTTTCCAGTCCAAGTCAAGACCGTGTCCAATTGACAGTCAAGACAGAGACAGAAATGACGTCTCTGTGCCCATCCTTAAATAACATGTTCATATCGCAATGACAATAAAAATGTGATCAATCTTATCTTTAAGCCCTACTTTCTAAATTTATGAAAAAACTCAAATACAATGCTAACTCTGAAACATGGCATTAACTTACCTCTCTTTGTGATGCCATGTCTAACGAAATAAGATGTTGTCCCACAGGTTTCTGAGAAAGTTTTTTTGCAAAAAGTTTCCTTTTAAGAGCACTGTCGATTACTTCTTTGTGGTTCGTAAAGCCAAATTATATCGTGCCTGATGAATGATTGATGCTCTCTAGTTCACAATGTGGACAAATCGTTCATTTGAGATGGTTCTTTCTTTTAAGTGAACCAGTCGAAACAGTTCAGCACAATCGATCGCGATAAGGGTCTCCCGTAAACACTTAATTTTATCCACAAATTAATTCAGTTCTTCACTTTCTGACGTGCATGACAGTCCCGCGGACTTGAACAAATATACCAGAGTTATTTAGTTACACCAACAGCACACACTGCGCTGAACTGCTGTGTGAATAGAGAACTTATGAGCGCGCCCAGCTCTCGTTCCTGAGTCGAGAGTCGGCAACAGTTTTCAGATCATTCGTTTTCGGATCACAAGAATATTGCTCTATCAATGTTTTGTTTTGAAGGAGAAGATAAAATATACGGCTATCACTGGACTCGGATGAGACTAACTAAAACATTTGTGAGATCCGAGTGCAAATACCAACGAGTCCAAGACAAGTCCGAGACCGGACTCGAATGGACAATGAGCAGTGTAATGACGATATATTATTTTATATATAAACTAAATTCACACTGACCTGAAAAAAGTAGAAAATGCATCAACCTTTCCATTGGTGATGGATTTACTAAAGCAAATCTGAAACAATGAAACATTTTAATCATGACAAATACACATTAATAAATTCAGTCAATTAAAAGAACTCGCAAAGATAATTACAATAAAAAATATTCCCAGATACCTGCAACAAAGAAGATCAAGTTGAAGATGAAGTAGTGCTGTTGTAGAAGTGCAATGACTAGTACTCCACATCCTGACTTTTATTTCTTATGCAAAACATGTTTAAGTTAGGAAACGCAGATACTGATTTCCATTTCAGATTGTGTTTACAATGTGAGTTTCTGCATTCAAATGGCCTCACAGAGCTAAGTGATGTTTATCTATGAAAGTGCACGCACATTATCTAAGAACTGGGTCGATACACAACACTCAATTTTAGTACAACAGCATTTATTAAAAGAAAACAATGTTGGTTTTTCAACTACAATATTCACTTTCTATGTTTTTCTATTTCATTATTGATTTTTCTATTATTAAGGTTCTTATATAAAATATTACATTAAATACATTTACTACTTTTGTTATAACTTTTAATATAACAAAAGGCTGTGAACCTCATGGGTTGCTTAACCATTCAAGATTACAGTATCAAAACATTGTCTCATGACATTATTAAGAACCTTTAGAGTGAGACCAACGGATACTCATAACAGCATAAAACACAATACAACTCCCAGCGAGGTTAAACAACAGGAAAGTAAGGAACAAATAATATGAATAGAAGTGAATAATAAAATATACATGAATGAATACATATGATAGATGTATATTGTAATAAATGGGATAAATTAAATATAATAATAAAATGAAATAAAACAAGAAACAAGTGTATGTTTCTATCCAGATCTATCATTCCCCCCTCTTAATCATATATTAAATAATTAGATTATGTATGATTATAAATCTTAATGATTAAAAGCAAGCAACCTCTCATAATCATAAAAAAAAGGTTTGGTTGATCAGGCCATACTTTTCCATTCTCCATGCCCTTTAAATGGACAGGTCATTTTCTCTTTCATACCGCGTACTAGCATGAGAAAAGGGGGTGTGACTAGTCTTAATGTGCTGTCGTCTGACCAGCATTGTACTTTTGACAAAACAAATAAACAACTTCAAAGTAATGTACAAGAGCAAGATGACTAACACTGGCACTACAATTGTTACAAATGCTTTCAAGTGATTCCAGATTGGTCCTAATATTGATCCGAACCATGTATCCCACTCAGATGAGAATATACCATGATCTTTGTTGATTTTAGCAACCTGTTCATGTAGAGTTTGAGCTAGATTGTGGACTACTTCCTCAGAATTGTCTGGAATCTAAGAACAACACTCAGTACCAATTATTTTACAGGCTCCTCCCGAGAGGCTAACATTATATCTAAAGCCATTCTATTTCGTAGAACAACTTTTCTCATTGCATACATTTCAACAGAGATGTTGGTGATAGACTGAAGAGTACTGTTTGCTGTTTTCTCAAAAGCTTCCTGTAATGCCTGTACTTCAGTTTGTAGATCAGTCACTCCGAGGAATGGTACAAATCGCCCTAACCACTTTCCAGCCTTGGAAAGGGAATGCCTAGTACGTGTCAGGATTCAATGATGTCTAACATAATCTTCTGACACTACTCGAACTGCTGGTAAAACATAAGCCAAATAACACCTTCCTCTCCATCCCTTATGAAGGAACGGATAAGCTTTGTTACCACAAACAAAGTGTGTGCCATTTGGAGCAATGAGTGCTGAATTTGTGATAGAGGTCATATTACAGTTAAAAACCTGAAAAGTCAGGTTTGGGTCAGAAAAACTTCCTGCACCATTCCTTTCAAAACACCAGAAGGAAAGGCCCTCGGATTTTACATTGAGTGTGAATTGGGTATTGGAGCCAGTATTATCATATTTAGGCAAATCCCATGAGTTGCAATGTGGATAAGAACAACCTCTGTAGCAGCACATAGTGCTTGTAACCTTTAGGTGAGTATTCCAAGGAAAATCGACCATCCTAAAGAAACATCAGTAAGAATTTAAAATTGTTAATGGTCTAACAACTATGCATTTAGCACCAGTTTTACCTTGTGATTTGGAACAATTAGATTTTCCAAAAACTTTAGTATAAGTGTACCCATTGAGGCCCCCCTGTAGTGCCTCTATTTCTACTTCTTCCAAATAAAACAGGGCCATATATTCTTAACATCATCTTGATGTTTCAACAAATGAGCCGATAAAGTTTTTGATTTGTCAGAGGTTTTCGGGTCTCCATTTGTAGCACACCAATTGGATTTAGGAAGAGGTGTTTTCTTTTTACTAAATTTGCAAAAATCTCACCTATTTCGCCCGTGTCATCTTGTTTAGCAATAGAGATCAGATCATGTAATAGTAATGGATATGCTTGCAATTGCCATGAAGTAGCAGCTTGTGGAAAATATTGACATACCCAGCATTCAGATGCATTTATAGTTCTGGCATAGACGTTAGCCAAAGTCATTGCTGAATTGCCTTCATTCTGAACTTCTAGCTCTGAATAATAGACAAAACTTGGACTAATGCTTGGTAGGAAAACCAACACAAAGAACAAAATCCCTGCCATTTTAATTTGGTTCATATCCTTCAATGTGATAATTAAAAATCATCCATTGACCTGGCTTTGATCTAGATTCTGCTTTATATATAGTGTATGACAGTCATGTGATTTAAATGTCAACATCTCTGTATCTAGATTAATTGAAGGCCAAAACAAATATTGAGTGTACACAGTTTAAGTCCAACTTGGTCTTATTTCCGGATGTTGTACCCATTGGTCAGCTTGAGTTGAAGTAAAACCTACAGCCAATACAGCATTGTCATATGACAGCAGTCTCAGAGTGTCTAACAGTGGTCTGTGTAGTTCAAATTGGCTTTGTTCTTGAAATGCAGACACATAACCAGAGTTCACCAACTCTTGATAACGTGGTCTCTCTGCGTACTGATCTCGAGGTTGAAAATAGAGTGACGCCCCTCTTATACGGTCTGCAGGTGGTTGACACCACAGAGTGTCCTCTGTATGATAAGTCCTGAATCTCTCTGCAAACTGCTTAAAGGCTGCTGACAATCTGTAAAAAAAAAAGAAGAGAGAAGGAGACAGAGGAGTTCCACAGTCGAGGAAACAAATGATGTCATCAAACAGTGTTGAAGTGTTGACCTTATTTTAACAATTTTAACTCCCTTGCTAAAATCAAGCAGAGACCGAACGACTAAGCTGTATTTTGGTGTAAGCTAATAACCCATCACCCTCCCCCTATGTTGATCGTGAGGGTGGCCACCAAGTCAATAAAAGACAAGGTTCTCCTCACGACTCCATCCTACAGCGATTCGCAGGCCTCATTTCGATTTTTGGGAGTTTAAGCTAAAGCTAATTTATAGTGACTAATGTGTGTCCATTTAGTCTTGCCTAATAATTTCACTGCAGAAGGTGTGAAAAGATAAGACTACAAAAGGACCCTCCCATCTTGGTTCTAAGCCTGAATGTTGCAGCTTCTTGACATAGACAATTTGCCCTGGCACAACACTATGCCCCCCCTCTTGGGGCATTTTCCAAGCTTCCTGAACCGGGTTTGAGCCTTTTGTATAGCCTCTGTCAGAGACTTGCAGTACATTAAAAATGAATCCGACATCAAATGAACATCAGCCTCAGCAAGATCTGGAGTTCCTGGTAATGACATTGGTCGCCCTGTGATAACCTCAACATTTTCATTAGCTTTTTGTTTCCATCTGCTAATCTCATTCCAGTTGACCTTTTGCTGTTGTGCTTTTCTGCAGCACATCTTTACCCTTTACCCTTTTCCATCCTTCCTTCTCTGATCTAGGGTTTGCCATGCTCTCATACAAAACATCACCAAGAGCTTCCTTCAAATTCCTTCCATCTGCGGCTGACAGATTCACTGAGACTATGCTAAACCCATCTCTGACTGACAGAGAAAACACCTCTTTAAGAGCTTCCAGTCGAGCTATTGCTGCCCTCGGATCTTTTCTCACATCCCCAACCTCTTTTGACCATTTAAACACCTCTTTGGCGTTTGCAGGCACATAGTTGTCATGGACTTCATCACGACCCTGAATCTCACAATACATTAACACGTTACCATCCTTTGTTTTCTGAATATAAACTTCAGTTTTCTTTTGGCCTCTTTTAACATCAACCCTCAAGGGTCTGAGTCTTGCCTTTGCTCCATGAAATTCATCAGAATCAGTGTCTGTGTCATAATCAGTATCACAGGATTTAAGGATTTTCCGTTCTCTTACAGAAGGAGGTTTTTGCTTCTCTTTCTCCCTTTTACCCTGTTCAAACTGATCTTCGAACTCCTTACACCTGTCCTGTAGAGTTGTTATTTCTACAGTCATAACTTCCTTCTCTTCGTTACAGTTTTCCATCCGGGATTTTAAATAATCACACCTGTCTTGTAATCCCCTCAGTTTGCTTTCCATAACATCTTTCTCCCTGTTATGTTATCATGGTCTATTTTCATTTCCCATTTCCTGTATTTAGACAAGGTAACAAGAGTCCAAGGAACCTGCTTTGAATCTCTTTTCCTGCAGAAGACCTGCAGGGTTTCCCTTCGTACACTGTAAAAAATGCCTGTGAAGTTTACGGTAAAATTCTTTTGTTTTCACACAAAAAACATGTTATCAGAAAGCACTGTAAAATTAACAGCAATTTTACAGGAAAACCCTGCAAAAAATGCTGTGAAATTAACAGTGAAATTCTGTAGTTTTCACAGAGAAAACTGTTGTCAAAAAACGTCCGTAAAAATACGAAAAACACTGTCAAATTCTCTAGGAAATGAACAGTGAAATTCCAAAGTTTTCACAAGGAGTTTTTTTTCAGCTCCACAAACACTTTTATCACCTTCAGTTACTGACAACACTGTCACTTTATTTCTGTTGCACGTCTACAAAAGTTCTATTTGAGAATTAACACAAGTTTACATGTTAATGGTTTTGTTGAGTCACCATTATGGTGATGAGTGTTTGCTTTAGTTGGGATCTTGACCCTTTGCTTCACATGTGACGAAGTCTTTCCCCAGTTTTGATATCTGTGTGTTGAAACATAGACCGAAACAGGTGGGTAAAAGCTCAGACAAAGCTAACTATTAACTTCTTTATGTTGGAGAGTAAATAAGTGGTTGAGAGTTTAGGTTGTGCTTTAAAATCATTTGTTATCATCATTTATGATATTGTGTGAAATTAAATATTATACTGAAAGTCTTTTACAGCACATGTGACACATAATAAATGTTCTAGCACACATCAAGAAAATAACAGTTTGTCTCAACAGAAAAAACTCTTAAGAGAAACGCAATGCATTCTGGGTATCATCAAAGCACAAAACTCATCAATGACTCCCAGCATGCATTGCGGCTGTAAGATTTTCAATTGTTAGTCACGACTGTTGAGATTCATACACTGATTCTTGATGTGTGAGTCAAAGACCAAATGCAGATCTTTTGACGGTTCAAAAATTCAACTTTTATATCAATTGTTTCTGAAAATTTGAATTTTAAATGTAAATTCATTTAGACGTTTGAAACAAACAAAAAAAGTAATAAAACAACATCGTAGAATTAGCTTTTGAAAAAATCTAATCACATTTTCACTGTTAATGGCTACAAAACTATGTTTTATATAAAACAAGGTCATCGCAGCACAAAGAAAAATGGTAATTTAAATGTGACGGCTGAAAGACGCCAAATAAAGCAAACCCTGATCACAAAAACGGTGACTCTGAATATACCAATAAAGCATCAAGTCATGGATGTTATGCTGCAGTCATTGTGAAGCTGAAGTGATGATCGTCTTCAGTATTCTGACGTATTTCAAAGATGAATAGTGGGTGTGGCTCATGTTTTCCACTGTAAATTGATTGGATGAATAAAAACAGGATGTTCCCGTAATTTTACGGTAGCTTGCTGGCAACCACAGCTGCCGGTATTTTTCCGTAAAAACTACGGAATTTGTATTTTCTCTCTTTTTTCTGATATTTAATGTTTTGTGGGTCACCACTATGCTAAAGAGTGGAGTCTGTGTTTAAGTCAAGGTCAGGCAATGGCATGCCGATGTCATGCTGCATGATGCTTTGTTTAAAAGTGACTTTGATGTTTTAATAACAAATTACAAACAAGAAAATTAAGTAAATGTAATGTTTTCACTTTTGTGCATTTGGACCAAGTTTCGATTTTATATAAAGAAATTCTGTTAATGTAAAAGACTGAAATGTATTAAGTTCATACACAGCTTGAAGTTTGTGCCCTGAAGTTTTAAACTGCAAAGCTGTTTACGTTCTTTTCCTGTATTTTTTACGGAATTTCACTGGCAACCACAGCTGCCGGTATTTTTCCGTAAAAATTACGGAACATTTTTTACAGTGTAGTATTTGCATATATTTTATTCATCAGTTAAATAATAGGTTAATTTAAATGTGATTAATGTCTTTCACTCAAATTTTTGGATGCTTCATGTGTGTTGTAGGTGAAAATAAAAATTCTCATTTAAAAAAAGGAACTATTTCAATTCAAGTGGTTACTCGATGGAATAAAATTCCTATATGAATTGTATTATAATGTTGTTATACCGCAAATAATTATATTAACCATACAAAAAAAATTGAATGATGAAAACGCAAAGTAAATAAAACAATCCCAAGTTTTTGAAAAGTACGCAGGATTCTCTGCTCTGAAACGATGGGGGGTGTCAGCTGCAAACATGTGGTCTCTCAACTTTCAAGTACCACTAAAACCAGCAGAGATGCTCGTTATTGTGTTGGGGGCTGGGCTACATGCGGTGGCTCATTTCTTACTCCACAAATTAGTAGTAGTACACGATGCAAATGATTTTGCAGACAAAATTACAAAGGAATTTGCAAACTTACGCGCCCGTAAACTTACAAGAAAAAAAACATAAATATATAATTTTGTAAACTTACACGAGATCATTAACTCTTTCGTTGTGCCTGTTATAACTCTGATATTAACATACATAGGTTAAATAATGTTTTTCTTTCCAGACTAGACAACACCATACAATGTATATACACAAACACATTTTGGACATGGACAGTTAATGTAGAGGTTTGGATCGCCTCCATCCCAGGTGGGCGTGGTTTTCGTATTATGACGTGTTAGCTCTGACTCGATAGCAAAATTTTGCAGCAAAACCCGATTTTGGCGGAGCAAAGCTATCTCCAAAATGTCATTCGGTCAGCGCGAACGGTAATTCTCTTTTTATATTTGTTCTTTAGGCTTATTTTATTTCTCTTTCTGATTATAAAGTACATTTATTCTATAGATGAATGAAATGGTTGGCTATAAGAAGACGTTCGAGTTTGGCAAAATACGTTAATTATTAGTCTCGATATTGCATATATATATATATATATTTGCTTATGTAAGCCTACTCTGCGTATTTCTGGAATGATTATCATGTAACAACGTTAAAATGTTCATAGAACATGTTCATAGAACATTTTACCCTTCTTATGAAAGTAATGTTACAGTGAGCTATAGCCTATTTTCCATTTTATAGGGTTAAAAAAATCTTCAGGATTTATAGTTGA
Organism: Triplophysa bombifrons; assembly: GCA_029783895.1. Taxonomy (NCBI): domain Eukaryota; kingdom Metazoa; phylum Chordata; class Actinopteri; order Cypriniformes; family Nemacheilidae; genus Triplophysa; species Triplophysa bombifrons. Next base: position 24,353,388 of record CM056449.1, read on the forward strand.
CTAACTTGTGGGCAAATGCTTCTGGAGCGGCGTGTGCGTATTGCAGAGTGGCAGTACATATTATTTCAAGGATCTTTAGTACAGCAGTTCTTAACTTTGGTACTTTCATAATAGTGATAATTTATTGGTGTGCTCGACATGCTTGGCCAAAAGGAACGACAGGCGAATGACATTAAATTAACGCGAGAGCAATTCAAAATCATTGTCCTTCAAAATAACCCTGGAGCTATTTCCATATCATCCATCTGTCCTTCTTGCAGTGCATGCGGTCTCCGGATGACAACTGGTTATTTTTAAATGTGAATTTTTAATTTTCAGAGGAGTTGATTAGCTCAGTAATACACTATTAGACTTTCGAGGAAATTACTAGTGATATTGCCTTGTTTTTATGTTTTTTTAGTGTAGTGTCTTTTCACACATTTGAAAGAAGATTTATTGAAGCTTTTTTGAAACATGACTAATTACAATATTGACATAAATATTTATGATTATGATTTTGTCCATCCCTATCTATAGGTACTCATTCTAACTACATTGAATTTGGATTATCACATTTATCAATTGCAATTTAAAATGGTTCATAATATTTTTGAGTAATGACACAGATTATTACAAGTACATAATAAAAGATTATTACAAGTATATCATAACAACATTACTGTCACGGTTCTGCCTATCTTGTTTGGCTTATTCTTGGTCTTGGGGCAGAACCAGTGCAGAATTCCCTGTTTCATGTGGGGAGAGAGATTTTGGACCCTTTTGGCCTTCCATACTCTCCCCGAGTCTCGTCTGTGTTTCCCACCATTTCGTGTCATTAGCTTCCCCTTAGTGTTTCATCTGTTTCACCTGTCCCCAATTAATTATCCTGTCATTGTCTCCCTATAAGAGCCCTCTTGTTTCATTGTCTTGTGCGGTTCATTGCGTTTACCCTGCAATTTGTTTGCTACGTACCTATATGCTGTTTTGCTGTGTGCTATGTATGCTGTTCCTGTTTCCTGTTCCTGTTTCCTGTTCCCCGTGTCTAAGTAAGTCAGTTAAGTGTTTTGAATCAGTGTTTGTTTTGTAGTCTTAGTTCAGTGTTAGTTGTTAAGTTTATATATATCCTGTCTTGTTTTCCCCCTCGTGGGTTTTGTTTTGCCTGTTTGTTTAGTCTTGTTATTTGTTAAATAAATCCTTGTTCAAACCCCTTTACCACCTTGTCTGCCTGCACTTGGGTTCTCCTGCCTTGTCTCTCCTGAGATTTCTTGACACATTACATTGTGGCATTGAGGGATTGAATTTCATCCTTTTTAATATGTAAGCCTGTCACTGTTTAAAAATCAAAGCTGGCAAGCTCTTTGGTAATCGGCTTATTTTATATAAAAAAAATCATGCTGACAGTGAATGCAGAAATTGAGCCAACACATACAAACTAAAAAACAGGGGGATTTAAAGGAATCTGCTTTAAGTTACTTCTCTGTTGTAATAGTCATATTTGTCCTGGATTTTTTTTCATTCATACAGGGCAAATGGACTTATAATGGAGCTAGGTCAACTGCTTCGAAACCAAACAGGAGTGCAAACTGGACAATCAACAGCACTCTCCAAGCACACCTGTCATGCACACTGCAGGACCGACGGATGGAATAATGAGGTCAACTACTGTACCTCACACAACTTTGCCACCAGCAGAATCAACTGTGCCTCCAATTGGCCAGCTCCCATTCTCCTCTTTGGCTCGGTTTCCAGCCAACCGCCCAGACATGGTCACTGCATCTTTGAACAGGCTGTTTCAGCCTTACAGTAAAAACTCAAAAAAAAGAAAACCTGTCACTCAGCCATGGGAACACACTTTTTTTTGCTGTTCAATGGTATATTCCATTAATTTTCTAAAGAATCAAAGTAGTCTGAACAAAGCAGTTGTCTATATTGTACCTCTGCAGTGTGATCTAGCCCTGAATGGAGATAAAGAAAACGTAAGCAATGTCAACTACATTTGTGAGCTTTATGTTCTTCCTGATAGTTCTTCATTATAGTTTCTGTGTGAATTGCATTTAAGGATGACAGTGTGGGAGAGGGAAAGGCTTTGACAGAAACATGCAACACATGCAAGCAGCAAGTTCCATTGCATGTTCTTGCAATGCACAGAGTACACTGCAACACCAGGTAAGCCTGTGTCAGTCCTCTAACTTTCTTATAGTTGCTACATAGGCTTTGTTTGAGCATTGTGACAGAAACATACTTCATATAAAACAAAGTATGGGGAGGCCCCTACTTATAAAGATCTCCTTGTCCATGTGGTCTTAAAAAGTATTAAAAGTTAATAAAATTTACAGAATATTAAGGCACATAAAAAGTCTTAAATGACATTTTCCTAGGTATTAAATTTAACTCTGTGATTACTGTTTACAGTGGTGTAAATGTAATTAGATACTGTACTTAAGTATATTTTTTGCTACTTTGTGGTTGAGGATTAAAGACTTGTGCAGCTTTTACTCTTTACTTTACTACAACATATTGCATGGCACCTATCTTTACTTCCAGCATTTTATTTTTGCTACAGAAGAAGCAATATTGCCATTAATATGGCATTGAAGGTACTATAGATTGCATTTTGCCCTTACTTACTTATTGAAACTTGTCAATGTGGCTTCATTATTTGAACGTGAGTGCATTATCAGGTAGTTGACATCGGTGGTGTTTTATGGTGGAAAATGACATGACTGCAGCCAGGGATATTGCCAAAATAGCATGTCCAGTGAGAAAAGGCTTATGCTTTTGTAATTTTACTCAAAATTATTTATTTATTTGTTTTACTGAAAAAGTATTTCTGAATGATATTGGTGTCCTTATTAGCGCTTGAGCTTAGCGGTGACTCAGGTGTTTGTAATAGACAAACGGTTTGGTGTTCACCTTGATTTGTTGCCACTTTGAAGTGTTCAGTTTGATGCAATTGCTCTCCTTACGAATTAAATATGTCTATAGTGTATTTTACTGTAAGTGTTGAGGACTAGTGCTGCTGTGACACTACTTCCAGTATGAGTAAAATACTCAAGTATTATTAATGTGATAGTTCACCCAAGAACTCCAATTTGATGTTTATTTACTCACCCCCAGGCCATCCCAGATGTAGGTGACATTTTGTCTTGAGTAGAAACATAAAGAAGATTGTTTGGTAAATCCGCAGCTCTCTTGCTTCATATAATGGGAGTATATGGCGTCTAGGAGTCCCTAAAGCACATCATTACAAAAAAGCAGCTCCTGGCGACATGTTGATGTCTTGTGAAGCAAATAATTCGATATTTTCACAAAACGTAACATCCTTATTTTTAAATATCAACTAAGCTGTGCAGCCTCAGCACTCCTTTTCTGCAGGTGGCACTAAACGCACCAGACTTTGGTATGCCATACTCCACCAAATACTACACGAAGACCGCGTTCAGTCACGCTCACAATTAATATAACCATAGATGCTGAAATGGTGTTACTAATTATCATCATCATTTCAAAAAATTGATTTGTAAAATTAATTCAATATGATACAATACCATTTTAAATAAAACAAATACAATCTTTGTTGCATCGGTTTTGTAAAAAATCGGTTTTGGGTGATAAGCCTCAAAGCCCTGCAAATCATACCAAAGGTGTGATCAATATTTTTACCTTGCTTTGTACATAGGGACATTGTCGTGTTACAATTAAAAAGGTGTTCATCCTAAGCTGTTTTTGTAAAATTAGAAGGACATCGTTCTCTAAAATGTCATTATATGCTATAGCATTAGGATTTGGGCTGACATAAATTACACAAGTACTCAAACCTGTTCAGTAGAAGTAGGCTTCCAAATAGTTTTGTCCATTCTTCAGTATTACTTCAATTACATTTTCTCAAATAAGTGAGATAAAATAAGGGCCCCCGCCTATAGACATAAAGAAAATATGACATATTTAACTGTTCATATTGATTTTTTACTTTAGTTTGCAATCCAGCATTAATGGAATGGTGACAGACCACAGCAATATGTAAGTAAACACCTGCTCTAACTTCCCTTTGTATTGATCACATTGTTTAAAAACATATTACTCGTGCACCTAGTTTCCATCACTGCCTTGTATGTGTTCTTATCATGTTACATCTCACAATGTCTTGAGTTATCAAGTGATTGTGATATGTTAAGGTCATTTAAAGAAGTTTTTTAACAAAGACAGAACTTGGATGATAACCTATGTTGTGTTTGGTTGATTAAATATATATCTAAACTGTACTTCACTGTATGACCATTTCTACAAGTACTCCAGATACTAACCCATATGGAAAAGATATAGATAAATTTTACTAAATGTTTATATCTTTTATCTGAAATTTGTAAGTAATATATATAACAGTCAAACAAGACACAAAATCCTTAGTAAAATTGTGTAATATGAGATTTAAGATAATTTGGGAACTTATAATTACTATATATGACAGTAAATCCACATACAATATTCTTAGTAGATACACGTAACATCAAAGTTATATGAGTTGGGCAATCATTAGTGAAACCAAAATATTGGTATATTATATAAAAACCTTACAAGACAATAGACATATGTAAGATGTCACATATATGAGACATTAAAGTACATGGAAAAGCACATGATGAGATTACCAAAATTAATTTATGGCATTTCTAAGATTTTATGACACTAGCATTGTATCAGGTTTTTAGATCACACTTTCTTTAATCTCAATTAGTGAATTTTTCCAAAAATGATTACATGGATCGATTACATTATATTTGTTGTAATATATAATATAATAAAATAGTCAAAAATTATTTTTTATTTACAGTTTTCAAGTTCTTGTGTATACAGCAAATAAAATAAAAAAGACCCAGTCAGTCATTTCTTGCTGAAGAAAGATTTAATTTTGCACTTAATTAGTATATGACATTATACAAGTTTCATATTTACAATTTAAATTTAAGTGGCAATACATATTTTTAAATTAGCTAAGTTTATTAAGATGCTACTTTAATAATTGTTTTGAAACCATACCTTGCACTTGTGTCCTTTTGGATGTTACAATGAAATACATAAATGTTGATGACATGCATTGCAAAATGTATTAAAGAAGAATACATTTACATTTTGTAGTAGACTTTTCACACTGCTGTGTGCTTTTTCATTATAATTTTGACAGATTCTCACATTAGATTACAGTAACAGTAGAAGCAATTAGTTACTTTCCAGCTCAGCAACCCTGAATGAATAAGTGACCAGCTTCACATTTAGTTCATTTACAGTAATATGTCTTAAGTAGCCGACAAACAATTGAGCTGGACTGTGGACACTGAATATACATACATGGTCTAACTACCTGAGCAGTGTTTATGGCTTTGTGAAAGCCTGTGGGAAAGAGGACAGTTGACATGTAGCTCAGTGGAGTTTTGATAAGAGAACCTCTGGCTAACTTCTGCCCTGTGCAATTACCATAGTTTCCTATGGCATATAAACACTGATCACCCATGTCAATAAAGTGGGAGACTCTAAAAATACTCCCATCCTTCAAAAGTACAATTGAGTTGTTTCTTTGTTTTGTTTTGCTGTAGGTATGACCATGAACAACCTATCCATTTACAGCAATTCTCTTGTAGTAATTTACCACAGAGTCTGGGGAAACCTCTCTCACTGTGTGGAGGGCAGCTTGATCACTAACAGACATTAATCTTACATTTGGTGGACCAAGGGCAGTTACCTCAGTGAACTTCGCAAACTTCTTGACATGATGCTTTTCGGTTCTCATTTCATTACAGAAATCTGTAACTTCTGCAGGTGCATTGGTTAAAAATTGCTTTGCTAAACGGGGAAAAGCTCGGGAAAACAGAACTCGTTTGCATATTTGTTGTGGTACAGCTTGGCTACTTTTTACTTGTTTCAGGAGGTATCCATTGAAATCTTCAAACATAAAGGCTGAGTGCGCCCACAAAGGACCACAATGCACAACACTTTTGCTCAAATGCAGAAGTGAATGAACATTGAATGTCATGTGCTCTTCCCCATACAGCGACTGCATACCTCCAACAAAGTACACTAATGCCTCATGGGCATGATTTATCTGTTCTGTATTTATTTCAGATCCCAACAGAATGCTTATGCCCTCTATCAGTAATGCCCAATGACAGTGATACTTCTGTGGAAGTATGCCTTTTAGAACTGGCAAGCTATAGTACAGAAGCCAGTGTTGCCACTCATGGGCTTTCCAGAATTTGCGTTCAGTCAGAGATCTTGGAACTCGAGCAACAATACCTGGAGGTTTAATAGACAAGAGGTGTCTGTCCAAGATAGCTGCTTGTGTGCCAATGTACCATGGCTCAGAATAGTTTTTTGAATCGATCCATAAAGTTGCCATTTGTCTGCACACGCCAAGCAACACACAATGCATATAGTCAGGGACCATCCCATTGATTACATCAAAGTTTGGTAAATCTACAATGGCAGATGGGCCCTTTATGCCCAATATTGTTGTCCCTTCTCTTTCAGCAATTTGTCCTATCTCTACTGTTGTTTTATGATTTCTGTCACTTGGTTTTTCATCTGCACATGTGTAAACCCTTGACTTTCCTTTTCCTTTCCTCATCTGCACCCCAGGGTGAAGGCAGAGTCCGCAGCCATATTCACCATTAAATTGCTTAACATTTTGTAGTAATGGCCTTGCTACTGCATCACACACACAGCACAATGGGTGCACCTTCACGTGTCTCCATGACTGATCACTAGGATGTTGCCACTCAAAGCCATTTTGTGAAAGATTGGCACATTCCTCTACAAATGGTTGGAAGTAGCAGGTCATGTCTGGCTTTTTTGCTCCAAACCATAAAGCACATAAAAGCACATGCTTATCTCTACTCTCAGGGGGTATCTCAATAACACAACACAGTATAGGCCAAATACTAAATTTAGAGGACTGAAAGACTGGTACACCATCACAATTAAATGTAAGGGAGAGGAAATCCTCTTCACTGTTTGATTTCAAGGTCTGATATAAGGTGCCATCACATATATCACTTATTACATGCCTACTACTGTCATCAGGACGAAAACAGAGATCGTGCATACCTTGATTCTCAACAACATCCTTCAGTTGATCCTTTAATGGAATACTGATAAAGAAATGTCCTTCCTGTAAACTGTCTTTTACTGTTATGGACGAGGAACATGACACACATGTAAGTGTTTCTTCTTGTGATTGTGAAGTGCCAAGGTACTTAGTACATACTCTGCAGTAATGATGGCGTTTTAATTGATCTATAATACCAGCTAATGGTTTCTCCAAAAAATACTTGCTTGCTGGTACTGCATTTGTCCCAGCAGAATGTAACTTTAGAAGTTTCAGCAGGTCTTCCATCAATACACCAGTAGTGTTGTGTCTCAATGCAAAGGAGAAAATAGAGATGCAACCAAAAAGAGTGGATATCATCACGTATTTCTTGAGGGGCATTTTCCTAAAATTACAAAAAAAGAAGCACCATATTAAAACTTATAAGGTTCTGCTTTACCATAAAGGTAACCTTGTTTTGCTCTACTGTACTTAGCACAAAAAATGTAATGGAAGCCACAACACATGCAAGAAACAAACAAAAAGACGAAAGACAGACGGTGTCTGTACACATCTAAAGCCCTCTTTAGATGCCTCTGTTTTAAATAATTTTAGACCCATTTCCAAGATGCCATTTTAATCTAAAATTTTAGAAAAAAATAATTTCAACTCAGTTAATCTCCTTTTTTAACAATAATGACATGTTTGAAAAACGTCAATAAGGTCTCCGTTCCCTGCATAGTACTGAGACTGCTCTGATCAAGGTCACCAATGATTTACTGCATGCAGCTGACTAAGGAATGTTCTCTATTTCAATTATTCTTGACCTCAGCTCAGCTTTTGACACTGTGGACCATGATTTTTTAATTAGCCGTCTGAAAAACTATGTTGGTATCAGTGATGTGGCCCTGGATTCGTTCGTCTCCTATTTGTCAAATAGGTCATTTTCCGTGATCCTTGGAGAAGCCTCCTCCTCTCATGCTCCACTATTTTGTGGGGTCCCCCAGGGGTCGATTTTGGGGCCACTGTTATTCAACATATACATGCTTCCCCAAAAAATCATTCAGTCTTATAATAGTGATTTTCATTATTATGCAGATTACACCCAGTTGTATGTCCCGTTATGGCTGACGCCTCACGGCAGCGCGCCCACTCGCAAAGCAGACAGCCGCGCCTCTGCTTCCGCGGGCGTGTTTTCCATATTAGAAATTCACATTCGAATATTAATTTTCACGTTGGAATTTCTGTTTTTAAAAACTATTCGAATATATATTCGAATTTAGAATATTCGTTGACAGACCTAGTGAGTATTAGAATTCATTTTAAGAATTTACTACTCATTTTTAAAGCCCTGAACGGACAGGCTCCTGCATACTCTCTGAATTGATAACTCCCTACAAGCCGGACCGATGACTGAGATCCTCTGGCAGGGCACTACTAGTGGTTCCAAAGTCTACTCTTGTCACTAAAGGTGACCAAGCCTTTGCTGTATGGCATTTTTATAAAAAAAATTAAGTATGGATCATGTTTGTTTCACTGTACAGCACTTTGTAACTTGTTTTTGAAAAGTGCTATACAAATAAAGTTATGATTATTATTATTATTATTACTTCCATGAGCTGCAGAGATAATCTGTGCATTTTGTCATAGCATTGTTTGTCTCGTGATTATTTAACGTCATATCAAATAATGTAATTAACTTCATAAATGTGTTTACTGTAGTTTTGTCTCACCTGTTCCAATGTGAAATGTTCTGCTCTCTGCTCTTCTCTTTGGGCATCTTCATCACTTTCCTAGGAAGGACACAAATCAACAACTTGTTAGATAAATAGATTGACAGAGTGATAGAGAGAGAGAGAGAGAGATAAATAGAGAGACAGAATACTGTAGTTTTGTCTCACCTGTGCCAATGTGAAAGGTTCTGCTCTCTGCTCTTCTCTTTGTGCATCTTCATCACGTTCCTAGGAAGGACACAAATCAACAACTTGTTAGATAAATAGATTGGCAGAGAGAGAGAGAGAGAGATACATATAAATAGAGAGACAGACTACTGTAGTTTTGTCTCACCTATGCCAATGTGAAAGGTTCTGCTCTCTGCTCTTCTCCTTGGGCATCTTCATCACTTTCCTAGGAAGGACACAAATCAACAACTTGTTGGATAGATAGATTGACAGAGTGATAGAGAGATACATATAAATAAAGAGAGAGAATACTGTAGTTTTGTCTCACCTGTGCCAATGTGAAAAGTTCTGCTCTCTGCTCTTCTCCTTGGGAATCTTCATCACTTTCCTAGGAAGGATACAAATTAACAAATTATTAGTTAGACAGGATACACGCGCGAGAGATCACTTCCGGGGCTTTCCGGCGCTTGTGAAGACAGAAGCGCCCGTGCCCTCAGAGTACTTGGTCGCGGCTGTGGTTAAAAGAGGTAAAATGATATAAATACTGTTCGTTTTCTCACACAAACCCCTCATTTCGTGTCTTAGGCCATCAATGTGTACTTACATTTACGAATCATTAAATCATGTTTAATTTGGACTTCTCTGTGCATGCTCTTTGAGGTGGTGACCATAGACCTGCATTATATGACTGACAGAAGAACGGTTTGACCAAAAAATATCAAAATTGAAAATACTGTGGAAACAAAGACACCTATATTGTGGATGCCCTTTAGGTAAGCTAAAACATAACAAAAATTAATTTCAAAGTGAACTATCCCTTTAACAACACAGAAATGCGATACAATCACATAGGAATTTCACACATCAAAGTTGTTCACAACAGATGAGCTGCAAATATATTTGAAATGCAAAGGTAAAATAGTTAGTAATAAGTATCATCGTATAAGCTACATAACATTTACAATGTAACTATCACTAATAAGATCAAGAGGACATGAACCGGATAACACTTACATGTTGTTGCGCAGTATGTTTTTCGATGTCAGTCAAAGTTCTGTTGATTTTCCTCAAGAAACAGTGGACAGTAAAGTTACGGTAACTAACGTTAAATGGGAACGAATCACTGCAACCTTAATGGAGAACTCCGGTCAATTTTAACATTAAGCTCTTTTTTTTTATTTAAAGTGCTGTCAGACCAACGACAAAAATCGGTGTTTCCTACACCATGTTATCCTCTTTTTAAAATTTGCACCCTGTTGACTTCAATGGGGCACGTTTAAACCTGCGCTTAGCCTGCTTTAACATCCTTGATGTGTCATTACAAGTGCCCAGACATGTGAGTGAGTTTATTTAAAAAGAGAATAACACGGTGTAGGAAACACCGATTTGTGTCGTTGTTCTGTAACAGCACTCCAAATTAACAAACAAATGAGCTCAATGTTAAAATTGACCGGAGTTCTCCTTTAACCAGAAGTTACGAGCTGGATTAGGAAACAGGTGTAATTTAGTACAAACCTTTTCTTCCATCTTGTCAAAGTACGTATAGGAACATTTTCTCTCAACCAAACCTTTTCTTTCGTGTTAGCAGTAACGTTGTGCTTTCTTTTCGACATAGTTACCAGTATTAATGTCTATTAGGGTTGCTGGTGAAGCTAGCTAATGTCCTCGTCAACACGATGTGACATTTTACCGCTAGAAAGTTACCGGAAACTTCAGCTAGCTAACGTTCCCGTTCCTCGAAAATAATGAACAGAGCAGTGCGAGGTTGTGGGTAATGCGCATGCGCAGGGCCGCTAGATAGTTCGAGAGCGAGAGCGAGTACACTGCAGAACACCGTAGTAGAGGGATATGGAGGGAGAAAAGTAGACCGTTGAAAAAGAAGACATCTTTTGAATCACGACGACCGACGAACGGCCAACAGACGACATAGTTTGGTGAATCTAGAGTTAACATTACGATTTAAGCTTCAATGTTTCAGCTAAATTTTAAATACATTTATTTAAGTAACAACTGCTTTTTTAATGGCGAACGTTAACTGGTTTAACATATGTTACAGTTGTAGTTAGCTTAAGCTAAATTAAGTTAGCTCAGAGTCACTTTCATCTTATATTACCCAAAGTGGTGCATTTTAGCAAGATTAGTACGTTAATTATCCTTATTTTTAATAATATTTATATGATAATAACACAAGTGTAACGTTGGATGAGTCTTAGATTATAACAGATCCAGTAACTCATTGGCAGAAGGCAAAGATAAGATGGCAGAGTTAACATTTTTTCAATGTCTGCATACATATTTGGTCTCCACCATTTTATTTTCCTGACAATATTACCGAACCTTTGTTTTTGATTCTAAGGTTTTTAAACTAGTAAATAGAATGATTATTTATATGTTTACTACATTTGGTTGCATAGCCTTTGGCCAAACTATTCATGTTCAGTCAGTAAGTTAACGTTAATGTGCTTTCAGTATTTCTCTTAACTGTTAATAGGAAACACCCCACGGACCCTTTCTGGTTGGTTGTAGGCACCTGTCAGGTAGGACTGGGCTAACGTTATCTGAAATAAATGAATATCACAAGAATCATAAAGACATATCATATTATCTGCTCACCTCTATTAAATCACTTAACCTATCAATAACCTAATCTGCAATTTTCAGATTATATTCCTTTGGATATTTCAAATCAAATTTAGAAATATATGTGTTTAATATGTGCTTGATATCAATTTAGACAACACCATTGTGTATCAAAATATATTCAAAATGGGTCTTAAATTTCATTTTGAGTGGCAATAAAGTCTTAAATACAACTTGCCTAACACTGCCGATACCTAATAACAGAAGTGTTATTTGTCAGAATACCGATGTTAAATGTTAGCTTAATAACAGTTTCTGTCTGCCAGTCATTTATTGATTGCTAAGCCAAACAATTATTTTTATTTATTTGATAATTTTAGAACACATGGAGAGGAAGTTTGCAGTGGTGCGATGGAGTGAAGGTGAGGATTTTGGGAAGCTCAGTGACATAAAAACTGATGCCATAAGGGGGTATGATGATTCCAAGATGGACCAGGATGGGAATCCCTTTGCAACCTACTCAGCCGTAATTGAATGGCGCCATGGGAGGAAACAACAACGAGGAGGCTGGCCTCACTACAGAGGCACTGTCATTTTTGTTAGTGGTAAGTTAAGAGTTACTAACTTACTCTAATTCACACAAACACAAGTACTATGTGGTTTTGATGCTGTAAGTGCCACAATTAGTATGTCATCTGACAACTATGTCAAAAATGAACTAAAAATTTAACTATGTTAAAAATGAGATGAGATAATAACACTTTGACAGTTGAAACCAGGTTGAATAAAGCTTTTTGAATAGTTGTTTATGTCAGGTGTCATGTATACCTTATGCATAACCCCCTGAATATTTGCGTAGAGTATACATAGGGTATGCAAGTATACAAGTATATGAGCAATGCATACAGAGCATGCATGCAGTGCTTGCACTTATTTTGGAGCACACATCACTAACTTCAAGTATATTTTCAGTCTTAGTGTTACAAAAGGGTGATCTGGTGTAATCAGCTGTTTGAGTATAACTCTGGTCTATTTGCTTTTGTTTTCTAGCTACTCGTTTTGAGATAATCCGTAAACTGAACTCACTGCTGAAGGAAGAAGAACCTACAGAGCTGACAAAGAGGGCCTCAGTGGCCCCCCAAAAATATGGGGACGATTCAGATTGCTCAACTGATATTGAAACTCAGTCTCAGAAAGCAAAGGTGACGTTAATTTACTTTTAGCTCCTATGCAATGACCATATTTCCCAGTGGTACAATGTAGAATGTGTAGGAGTTGGCACTATTGTGTAATAGGCATTACTATCTAGCTAAATCTGTAAGGATTCTTGATATTGATTCTCTTGTACATAATGGCTGCTCAACACCAGCAATAGCTGTCTTTTTATTTTGGTTTTGTTTTTTTCCTATCTCCTGACTCCCAGAAGTCAAAGGCTCCCAGGAGGACAGACCCTGCAGAAGAGTTTCTTAAGCTATACGGTCAATCACAGCCTTCTTCAGATAATCACAACAGTCCGACTCAGACTGTGATTGAATTAAAGCAGGAGATCAAGGACCTGAAAGAAGAGAACGCAAAGTTGAAGGAGATTGTTCTTCAAGGTATCATTGATTCATATCAAATATTGAACCATCATACTAGTAATAAACCTTTCTCTAAATGACTTTAGGCTGAATTGGCTGTATTGTCCTAAAGAAGTGATAATAATAAATTATTTGTTTTTGATGTACTGTGTCTAGATGTGCCAGGACTCCTAATGAGCTTGAGGAATATAATAGATTCGGCTGCACCTCCTAAGAGATCCAGGGTTGAGCCTACCAAAGCATTACCGGCCCTTCCAGGGTCTCCGCAGTCCAGGTCCAGTTTTCCATGTGCCACTTCGCTGTCCCTCCCCAGATCTACTCTGTCCAGTTCCACATCTGTGTCTCCATCCCTGACTGCCTCCCAGTCTTCTAAGGTAATTGTTTTTTAAAGAATAAATAAATACAGCATATAAAATAGATCTACTGCTTGCCAGACTTGCTTTTAATTCAATTCAATTCAAATTTGCTTTATTGGCATGAATGTAACAACAATATTGCCAAAGCGTCCCACAAACCACATAAAAACAATCAACCCCATACATTTCATTAAACAAGTAATTACAGTGTTAAGTAATGCATATGGCAGAACTAATGTGCTTATATGTCTAAAGTCTGTTGGGCTGAAGAAGTCAGACATACTCGTATTTTAAACTTTAATGCTCACCTTGTGTCCAGGTTGAGATCCATCCTGGGACCGGAGTCATGGTTGAGAAACTGGCGTGGGCCTATGCCATCAATGCCAATTCGGCAACAGTCTTTGTGAGGCATCTGCTCACCGCAGTCTTTCCAGTGGAAAGACTGCTGGTGAGCAATCTTTGGGGGAACAAACGAGGCGGAGGAGAGGCTCGTCAACCATTAGACAAAAATAAATTGGATGCCATTTACAGTATGTTTTCTTCTTTTTAATGGGTGTTTGACCAATAGTCTCTGCTTTTGTGTGTTTCCTGATTCCAGCCTACTGTAATCATTTTTGCATTGTTTTTTTGTTCATGTTTAGGTGCAACTCTTGAGAAGTGGCCAGGGACCCAGCTTTCCAGCATTGGAAGTACGATCAATGCCAAGATTACAGAACTCCGGTCAAAAAGTAAGAATGTTGGTGTGTACACAGCTCCACATTAAACTGTTTTGTTTGCTCTGACACAGGTGTGTCACATAGTCCTTGGCCCTGGGGCAAAACAGGTTCTGACTACTGTCTACTGAAAGTATTTACTGCTTATAGTGCCTGTTTATTCTGAGGTATCCCGTGTGCAGAAGAACAAAACTGGCATATATGTAAGACATTTAGGCATTTTAAGTTTACATTCTAAAATGTTTTTGTTTGTGTACTTTGCAATTTCAAAATTAAGTATACTCAAAATATCTAAGTAAACAGTAGTAGGCAGTATTAGCATTATGCTCAGAGCGATTGATTGCACTTAAGCCCCATGCCTCGTTCCTTGAATGTGAATACACCTGTTTGTATTGACAATGTTAAGTTGTTAGTGACACTGTTCCCATGTTAGAATAGGAATAGGATAAGCATGTGCTCCTCAAGTTTGTATGCAGGCTTGTAGTGTGTGAAAATATCAAATTGTGAAAGATATTCCTATGTAGTCACAAGTTCATTTAAATCTAATATTTGAAAACATTGTTCTTAGGATTATGGTTTACTGCTGTCAGCACTGTAATCACAGAAGAGTTTAATTGTTAATAAAGACTATTGAAAAGACATCCTAGCAGCTTTGTTTTTAATATTACAGATGTATTCTGACTGCATTTATGTCATTGTGTGGTAGAAAGTAGTTGATCTGGGTGTTGGCCAAACACTTGCCAGTTATAACTCTGCTTCATCAAATGTTTTTGACTGTAGAAACTCATTTGAAATTATATAATTTCATACTTAAAAGGTATGTTTTTAATGCTGCTATGTTCATTGGCTGACGTAAGAATTTTATTTAAAAAACATAAAGACAGCATAGTTTACATGAAAATAGGAATAGACATTACATACAAAAAACCTATATAGAATGGTATATATTCATATATAAAAAGTATATGCTTTTATTCATACATGGATATGTTACTTGGCTGACATATAAAAAAAATATATAAAAAACATAAAGAAAGCATAGTTTACGTTTAAATTAGATATACTTTACGCACAAAAAAGATGTATGTAATTGTAAATATTAATATATAAATTGTATATGTCTTTATAACTAAGAAATGTTTTACATAGTAATTAAAAATGCAAAAATGATACGAAATATATACGAAAAACATACTTTGGCATGTACTATCCTTATAAACAGCATACATATTGTTTGTTTGATTCATATTTAATTCATATAATTACGTTGTATGAGAAGAATACGAAAGTGGCCACTTTCATGAGTAAATCATAATATGAGACATATAACTCTCATAAGACATATAATGCATATAAAACATAAACATTTACTATTGTAGGCAATAGGAAATTCTTACAAGTTTTTTCTGTTTCTTTTCCATATGGGAAGGGGCACTGCAAATGGTCAATGAGGATTACACTCATGTTAAGTCATCAAATGAAATTCAACTGCCGGCAAGGTAAGACCAATCTGTTACACTCGTCTGTAAGGACAACCATATAATAACTTTTCTGTTTGGATGTGCATAAAAACCTGACACTGTAAGTGATTATTGATTACACTTTGTTATGTTTTTTCGCTGTGCTACAGTCACATGACCACCTAAAGTCAAAATTACAAATAAGATGTTATCAACTGCTGTATTTTATTCACAATTTTGGTTATCTTTTTTTATTTTTAGCTGAAGAGGTAAAAGTCTTCAGTGTTCCAAAAAATCTCAACGAAGGTGGCTTTAAGGACTTTCTCAGGTCAATATACCCTCAGCTTAAAAACAGAAACTTTGACCTTTGTAAGGTCAACAGGCATAGGGTTGTGGTTTCCCTGGATCACTGCACTCCCCAATCCATTCGATCGAGTGGCGTCTTGGGGCGCTCTGCTTTGTATATCTGTCCCGAGGTAAAGCACCAGATGTTTGTAGAGTAGAATATTTCTGTCATGATCCTGCATCCTCTTGTCATGCTTTTCTGAGTCTTGTGGCAGAATCATGACAGACCCAGGTGTTTAATTTGGAGAGAGACATTTATTGTTGTTTTGTCTTGCCATGCACTCTCTCTTGTCTTGTCTTTTCATTGAAAGAGTGAGTCTAGTTTTCTTGCTTTGCCCCTTGAGGGAGGTCGTTGTTTCATGTTTATATTTTAGTTACGTTCACTTTACTCCTCAACATGGGTTTTTGTTTTATACTGTATGTATTAAAGTCTATGTGTTGCTTGCACTGCTGCCAGCGTCTGGGTTTTTTTCCTGCCATAACGTGACATTTCTGTAGGTAAATTTCAGTTTTTCAATGTGTTTTCCTGTTGTAATTTTAAATGTTTCCATATTTCATAGCATGAAATCTACACAGACTGTGACTCTGAGGTGACGCTCGCGGTAAGGTTCTCAACAAAAGTATTTTGTTACCTATTTGGATTTCTATTATATGAAGTTTATGTTTGAAACTGCAGCTATTTTTTTTTAAAACACTCAAAAGGACTGGATAAGCTGTCATGTTCATGAAAAAGCTGCAACTTACCTCCAAATGTTATTTATCCCACACAGGGAAGTGATGCTGAGGAACAAGGAAACTCACATGGGGCTTCTGCTAATAAGCAAAATGTGGTAAGTCAACTACATGTAACTTTGTTGTAACTATTATGCAGAAAAAATAATAGTTTTGGCAGGTCTTTAAAAAGTCAGGCCAAAATAGTCACAAAGTTAAACAAGTTTTAATTTGAAAGATTTTACAGATTGTTTTAGTTTTACATTTGATTTGATCGCCATATCCATACAAAGGTTTCTTATACTATAAGTTCACAGGTTTACTTTTTGTGTATAATGTTGAGTTAAGAATAAGGCAATAGCCTTACTATGATAGTAAGGGTGGATAATTCAGTTATAATAAATACAACATTCTTTTTGGATAGGAGAGCTTGGAATTCTCAAACAGCAGTTCCTCATCGAACCCATCAGTGAGCTATCATGTATCATTTGTGTTATAAAGGATCATATACTGTTATACTAGGGGGCATGCAATTATCTGTTATGAATATGTGTTTTTGAACAGGAGTCACAGGAATTGTCTGTGGACTATCCCTTTTTCAAATTTAATAATCCATTTTCTGAAATAATAGGTATAATAGAGTGATAGCAAATGCTTCCTTTTTCCCGTTAGCTGCTTAGTGATAATGTACGTTTCACTCAAGGTAATTGAGATTGTATCTGAGGCGGTTGAAGATCTGGATGATATCCAAGAAGATGCTGAGGAGGAGGACGTGAATGCAGCGGTAAATATCATACATATTGAACTTGAAAACATTTTTGTGCAAAAGGATCTTTGTTTCATTCTTGCAACTACATAATTTACTGTTGATTATTTTCTTATAATGTACGTTTCACTCAAGGTAATTGAGATTGCATCTGAGGGGGTTCAAGATCTGGACAATATCCAATTTAAATTCCTGCCTGAATATTAAATGTCATCGTAAAAAATATCTAATAGACACAGCAGGTGTGTGTCAGCGCACACAAAACTACCAAATATTAGGTTTGTAAGACATAATACGGCACAAGCACACAACACATCATGACATGATCCCTGCAGAATTATTGATTAACAATAGAGTCTGTGTTGTTTAAATGATGAACCTACGCACACTGTTAGCCCTTACCTGCCATTTCTACAGTAATTTATTGGAAACACTGTTGCCAGCTACACTGTAAAAAATGTTCCGTAATTTTTTATGGAAAAATACCGGCAGCTGTGGTTGCCAGTAAAATTCTCTAAAAAATACAGGAAAAGAACATAAACATTCTTGCAGTTTAAAACTTCCGGGCACAAACTTCAAGCTGTGAATGAACTTAATACATTTTAGTATTTTAAATCAACAGCATTTCTTTATATACAATGAAAACTTGGTCCAAATGCATAAAAGTGAAAACATAACATTTACTTAATTTATTTCTTTGTAATTCTTTATTAAAACATCAAAGTCACTTTAAACAAAGCAACATGCAGCATAACATCAGCATCTCATTGCTGACCTTGAGTTAAGCACAGACTCCACTCTTCAGCATAGTGGTGACCCACAAAACATTTAACATCAGAAAACAAAAGAGAAAATACAAATTCTGTAGTTTTTACGGAAAAATACTGGCAGCTGTGGTTGCCAGCAAACTACCGTAAAATTACAGGAACATCCTGTTTTTATTCATCCAATCAATTCACATTAGAAAACATGAGCCACACCCACTATTCATCTTGTAAATACGTCAGAATACTGAAGACGATCATCACTTCTGCTTCACAGGGACTGCAGCATAACAGCCATGACTTGATGCTTTATTGGTGTTTAAAGTCACCGTTTTTGTGATCAGGGTTTGCTTTAGTTGGCCTCTTTCAGCCGTCATAAATAAGTTTCCAGTTATCTTTGGGCTGCTATGACATTGTTTTATATAAAACATAGTTTTGTAGCAAATGACATCATATGAAAATGTGTTTAGATATTTTCAAAAGCTTTTTCTGGGATGTTGTTTAATTAATGTTTTTTTTTGTTACAAATGTCTCAATGGATTTACATTTAAAATTCACATTTCCTGCAATTTGTCAATATATAAAGTATTTGAGCCGTTGAAAAGCTTGCATTTGGTCTTTGACTCATAAATCAAGAATCAGAGTATGAATCTCAACAGTGGTGACTAACAAATGAAAAGCTTAAAGCCGCAATGCATGCTGGGAGTCATTGATGAGTTTTGTGCTTTGATGATACCCAGAATGCATTGCGTTTATCTTAAGTGTTTTTTCTGTTGTCACCATTGTTGAGACAAACTGTTATATTCTTGATCTCTGCTAGAAGATTTATCATGTATCAGATTTGCCCTTGAAAATATTCAGTATATTATTTTATATCATAAAATATCATAGATGTGGACAACAAATAACATTAAAGCACTACTTAAACTCTCAAACATGTACGTCCTCTCCAATCTAAAGAAGTTAACGCGTTAGCTTTTTCTGAACTTTTTTTACTCTGCTGTTTCAGTGTCTGTTTCCCCACGCAGTTATCAAAACTGGGCAAAGACTTCTTCCCATGGAAAGCAAAGGGTCAAGACCACAACTAAAGCAAACACTCATCACCATAATGGTGACTCAACAAAACCATCGGCATGTAAACTTGTGTTTATTCTCAATTAGAACTTTTGTAGACGAGCAACAGAAATAAAGTGACAGTGGTGTCTGTAAGTGAATGTGATTAAAGTGTTTGTGGAGTTGAAAAAAAACTCCTTGTGAAAACTTTGGAATTTCACAGTTCATTTCCCAGAGAATTAGACAATGTTTTCCGTATTTTCTCTGTGAAAACTACAGAATTTCGGCATTTACGGCATTTTTTACAGGGTTTTTCCGTAAAAACAATGGATTTTTTGCTGTTGATTTTACAGACAATTTAACAGTGTTTCTCTGTATTTTTTTACGGACTCTTTCTGATAACAGGTTTTTGTGTAAACAACAGTATTTTACTGTTAATTTCACAGGCATTTTTACAGTGTAAATACTGTAGGGGTTTTACAGTAAACTACTGCAATGACTGTATGACGATTTATCAATAAAATAATCTATTTGTAGTCACAAAGTCTTAGATGAACATTAAATCCCTCAAGATCTCACAAGAGGAGAATTAAACACAAACATCATTCACATCTTCACTTATTACAGACACCACTTTCACTTTATTTCTGTCATCTGTGTAAGATCTTATTAACAGAAATATAAATCAAGTTCATTAAAGTGTTTTTATTATGTTTTAAGTCACCATTATGATGATCAGTGTTTGTTGAGGTTGATTCTTGACTTCATTGCGTCTCATTATCTTTAAGGGTAGTTGCATTAATACTCAGTATGTACATTTACGCACTAACACTGTGAGAGACTTTTCAGAAAATGCAAGATTTTGTTTGCTTAGTTACTGAAAATAGATCATAAGGAATATGATTATTATATAATAATGCTATAGCATATATAATTTGTAAATATATGTTTGGTAAAGTGATAACAGCTGTTATAATAGAAAATCTCTGTACAAAAACTCTTTCTTTGCAATTGAGACACACTTGACATACAAATCTCATCAATGGTGACAAACACTCATGAATAAGTTTTTGTACTATGCAACCAGAATGCATTGCAGCATGATGCAGTTCCATTGATTGTCACCATTGCTGAGATTCATAACTGGATTGTTAGTGTCTCTCTGTGTCAAACTCAATTAATTTTTTTATAAAATATAGATGGTTCACTTTTGGAAATGTAAATACTATACCTCAGGCCAATTTGTCCCAAAGTATGGTTGCTTTTGTGTTTAATGTCGTTTTCTAAAACAAACATGCTTTGAGTAAACAGTTCAGTAAAATAGTTTTTAATAATGAAAGACAACAGAAGAATTAAAATAAACACTGATAACACTAGTGATGACTCAATTTGACCTCAATAAGTGCTTTTGCTGATGTATGACCTACAGTAAAAAGCTGGCAACAGTGTTGACAATATATTACTGAAGAAACAGCAGGTAAGGGCTAACAGTGCACGCACCCATTGCCAACAAAACACAGACATATGACTTAGTTTGACTTACTTCGTGCAGTTCATGTCTGGAATGTTTTAGCACTGGGACCGCTCTATCCATCAGTTTTAAACCATACACGTTTAACAGTGTAAAAAAGTGAGAATGCAATGAAACACCGTTGAGTTTGGGCACCCTGAATAGAACTATACCTCTGCTGTTTGGCGGAGATGAAACATAGATGTATAATTCCATTGCATTTAGAGAGAGTCTTTGACAAAGCACAATTATTTTAGTTTTTGTTTAGAGTATTGTATTATTGAAAATGCTTACCCACATGGATCAATTAGGGTTGGTCTGTGACTCTTCATCCGGGTAAGCACTAATGTGACATGTCAAAATACGTGCAAGCTGCAGACACATGGAAAGGGTTTATGAAAAAAGAGACAGAAGATACCCACTTAAAGCTTAACTCTGGTATATTACATTTTTAGAACGCCCTTTTCTCGGCTCAATTGTTTAATCCAGCAATTACCAACATTTAGGGCTTGACAATAATTTGATATCAATATCTATCGCGACAGAATTAACTTTGATAATGGTGATATGATTTTGAAACAAATTTTAGATATTTCAATATACATTAGACATTCGTGTCTGAGCCTTCTCTCTGCTCCGCAGCTTCCCAGCTAACAAAAGTTATAAGAAGGTTCCTTCGAGGTTTCTCATGTTTTTAAAAACATATAAAATGTCCACTTTTTTATGTTTTAAGAATGTTCCCAGCTAACAAAAGTCACCATCATGGTGATCCGTGATTCCTTGAGTTGGGCTCTTGTCCCATTCTAGGTTGGGTGTATCTAGTCAAATGAGGTTGGGCAGTGATGATGAATGTGTACTTCGTGATGTTGTTTGTGTCACATGACTCATTTGAATTGTAAATTATGTTCGTTATCCTGAAATGACATGTAAGATCAGTGAATGTACTCGCATTTGCTTTATTCTAATCGGGATGTTAAGAAATTGACACATAAAAAGTATTATGACACAGAGAGACATCAATAATCAGTGTACGAATCTCAACATTGGTGACAATCATCAAACTCATTCAGATGAACAGACGAGGGCTGTAGTCAAGTCCACTGTTGTCGAGTCCAAGACAAGTCCAAAACCGGGACTAGTCGAGACCGAGTCAAGACCGAGTCCAAATAGGTTCAAGTCCAAGTCAAGCCCAGAGAAGTTTGAGTCCAAGTCAAGACCGAGTCCAATTGAGACCTTCAAGCCAGTTACAGAAAAAATCATGACTACAAGACCACATACTTAACTATTGACCAGTTGTGTGACGCATGAGAAAGCATATCTTCTATTCTAAGATAATCATTTTCATTTCTGTTTGCTATGATCAAATAGCAGATAAAATAAGGTAATTTATTAACTCTAGGTAGAACACTAAAGTCACAAAGCCGAAGTGTAACATCACATTTTTTTATTGAATTTTTTTATTTTGCCTATAGAAAATGTAACAAATAGCCGGCAAACACTTGAATATGTTCCCATTCTTGAACTTATCACTTAGTGTCCCCCAAAGTAACAAAAAAATTAAACCACTTTTTAAGGAACATTTTTAATCAGCCCTCCAAACAGCAAGGCTGTGCAGCAATAAACACGTTTGTGTGTGTGTGTGTGTGTGTGTGTGTGCGCACCTGCCCATGCTCGTGCGTGTTCAAACTTCGATAGAGGAGCTGCCAGAAAGGGCAGAGGCCCCACGGCTCGATTAAAAGCATGTTTCGGTGCCCATCCTTATCTAACATGTTCATATCGAAATGACAATAAAGTACGATCAATCTTATCTTTAAGCCCTACTTTCTAAACTTATAAAAATACTTAAACTGGTATGCTAAGTCTGAACCATGGAATTAACCCAGCAATCAACAATGTGTTCCTTAGATGTTCATTAGACGTTCATTAGACCACTCCAGTCCACGTGCATTACTACAGGGAATGTTTTGTATGTCTCCCTAACAACACATGAACAAGCTAATGAGTAAAATCAGGTTGAGTTAAGGAATCAATCATCACGTAATTACCTCATTAATGATGAACAGCTGCTGTTAACAAACACAATCACTAAAGAAAACATGAGCAATAAGAAGTCACCATAATAGTGTTTAGGGTTTCCTTTAGTTGGGATTTACCCTTGATTTATTGCACAACTATTTGCACAACTATGAGTTTTGGCATGTAATTTATTAGACCTATGTGTCCATAGATTACAAATCTTGTGTTCATATCTTGTAAGAATTTGCCCTCAAATTAGATTGAGTAGATTTCATTCTATATGTGACGGGTTCATTTGTGCAGTAATTATTCAGGAGGCAGGTGGACGATCACTTAAATCTTTGCTTTAATATGGTTGCATCAGCATCTGGGACAATATCAAATTTGTTGTCATACAGTGGCTCAATGATGCTTGGCTTTATCTTTGAAACGAAACAAACATACATTTAAACCAATCCCACGCCATTTTGCATCATAATCTGTTTCTATCTTGTGAAACTGCATAATTGACTTGATTTACAAGATCAAAATGATTACAGATGAATCACATACATTCTAGTCAGAAATCTGTGTCAAACTATGTTCGTAGACAAATGTAATTGTTTATATTTATAGCCAAACAATCGTAGCACTTACCAGCATGTAAATATCACGAGGCTCTGCCGTGTGTAATGCAGCGCTCCCTTGCTTTACAACCATGCAAGTTCATACAAATGGTGGCACAGCAATCAGTATAGAGAGGTCCCAATTTACATGAACGCTAACTGGAACCCTGTTACATATATTTTTATGTAAAGAGTATCAGCTATGAGTCATGACACACTGAAAGAAATTAGATAAAGTCTACCTAATATTAATTACTAATAAAGATTGAGAAACATTAGTTTATATAACCGATAACATTTCATCTACTTATTATGAATAATAAAAACTGAATATGTAAAGACTAAATATGACTTGTTCAGAGAAGCTTGAATTGACCTAAAAATGGTCAGAAACAGATCAGCTTAATTGCTTTTTTTGACCAAATAACAAACGTTATAACCATGTGTCCACATACAAGACCCCAGCTACATATATCTGAAATACAGGAGGGGCCCACCAACTATTTACTTAGCGCTGCTAACTCCTAAATATATTTTCCAGTGTATTGTCATAAACCATAAAACGAGTATGAAAGGTTTATATCTTTATATAAGATGTTTGCCTTCATTAGATCAGAAATCATAAACAGAACAAAGCATGAATAAAAAGAAAAAGGAAAAGTACTTTGAATTAAATCAGTAGAGTTAGTAAAAAAAAGAATATAGCAATTCTGCACAATAAATCTTTAAACAACAGAATCATGAAATGACAATAACAATAAAGAAACTCATATAATCAATTCAGGGATGTACTTGGACATGGCCTGGACTCACTACTATGGAAGTCAATTGTCAATGATGTTAATGCTGATGTCCCAGTTCCACCACGACTAGTCCCATTGAGCTCCAAAACGCAACTAGTCCACAAAGTTACGATCCACCGCTTCAAATCCTTGTACTCAGGACGTTCATTAATCCTTAAGGATTAAGGGATGATAAACCTTCTTCTTCTGGTAAATCTTGATATCCAAAAGGTGGAGCTTTAGTCAATTGTTCTAGTTCCTCCCACTATAATATAAGGTCACCTATAAAGAATCCATAAAATTGACCTGGAAACTAAGTTTCTCAATCTGGACTCCCCATGCGTGTTTGCTCAAGGTCTTTAGCACACCACCTTGCTTCCCTCTTCCTAGGCAAAACTCACTCCCTTCCTCTACCCTATCACCAGTTTAAATAACAGGAGCTTTAGCACTCCAGCGCCCCCTAGGGGTGTGTAGAGTCATTACCTGTGTAACAGCTAACAATGTTACAACGTCTATAAAACGGAGAAAATGTGCTGTTGATCGTTACAACTCCAGTCAGATCGGACAAGAATTTGTTGTTCTCTTTGTCGTTTCAATGTCTGTGCTCTGCATTTTATCAATAAATAAAATAAAGTAACAGGAACTACAGCATGTTTTAAAAAGAAAAAAATCATTACATACTTCAATTAGAGAAAATAAATTACATTTATTGACAGACAATAACTTAAAAT
Source organism: Triplophysa bombifrons (assembly GCA_029783895.1). Taxonomy (NCBI): domain Eukaryota; kingdom Metazoa; phylum Chordata; class Actinopteri; order Cypriniformes; family Nemacheilidae; genus Triplophysa; species Triplophysa bombifrons. The sequence goes on from CM056449.1 coordinate 24,378,318, forward strand.
AAATATATTGTAAAAATTTAACAGTTGGATAAACTTAAAAAAATCTATATGCGAATAGACTTTGTTATTTTATATTATAACAGTGTTAGTAGGCAAGACCAAATATGAACAGAAAATCAAGCCTTTGATCAGGTAGTTCATGGAGACGGTACAACATGGATACTTTTACCTTGTTTTACAAAATAACTAACATTTGCTGATATTGTAAGTGTATGCAAATAAGATCATTTAAAATACCATGTCTAATGATGTCCTATATGGATAAAGATGAATGAGCATTCTTCCCGCTGGTCAGGGGAAAACTGTTCTTAAATGAAACTGTACAATATAATAAAGTTATACATTTTATATGTAGTTGGGGATTTCCCTCTTATAATGTAAAATCAGCTGTTTACTTTATAAAAATGCAGGGCGATCTCTCCTCTTTTGCATTAAAACACATGAAGCGTGTTACACCTTCTGAACATCTCCTCTATTTTTGCTGTAACAAATGCCTTTCCAACATGACGAGTGACGGAACTCCAGTCGATGTGGTGCAAAAGCTAAATAGCGGTGTGAAGTCATTAACCATACGCCCCTGGAGCTGGTGAGGAGTGAGCATTTGAATAAACATTGTTATTTTGGTCATATGTATATTATGTTATCATATTTTTTATTTGCACTTTTTACAAAATGCATTGCATCAAAGCAGCGGTACTAATCAATGGATACATTTGTATCTACGTACTATTTCTCTTTCAACGCATAGTTATAAAAACGAGTCTTAACATAAAAACAAAGGGTCAAGATCCCAACTAATGCAAACCCTCATCACCATAATGGTGATCAGTTATGGATGGATGACGCATACAGCAGATAAAAAGCATACCCACGCTAGGTAAACGCTGAACAAATGTGTAAATAAACCTACATTTGGGTGACTATTAAAGTCTCAATCTTTCCTCTTGGAGAAACAACCGAACTCTTCAGTATCTCTTCGGTATCTTCATTCTCAAGCCGACAGGATGGTAAGCTCCATTTCAAAGAGGAATCTTTACAGCATGAATGTGCTTTAAGTCTGTGTGCTGAAATGTGTGTTGTTTCTGACTCTATATATCAAAGAAGTGGCTCGTCGTGTTATGTCTGCTTCATCTGGCTATTCCAGTCATCCATGGGGATGTAAACACTGTCAAACTCGCACAGATGATCCAGTATTTTGATGACTTGTAAGTCAGTCTTTCTACACTTGAACCAACAAATTATGCTGATTATGCAAATATTATTTGTAATGTGATGATTTTCAGTGTTCAGCCAAAGCCTGGAGCTCAGTTTGCAATTGCATTGGCTGTCTCAGAGTCTCAGTGTACAGACGAACATACAGATATCAGAGCATAGTTCAGCGAGGCTGATGCTAATGAAGTCAAATCTGTCATCACCAATGGACAGACTTGTGTTCTCTGCACAAGAGCAGAAAATGTCATCGCTGCACGACCCAATGGAAAAACAAAAGAACATGCTGAACATATTCTCCTCTTTCCTCCGAGTAGTTCCCCAATGGACGAATTATTAAAATCTAAAGGCAGCTGTATAGTTTTTTACTCCTACAACTCACCTTGTGTGACAAAGTGCATCAGTCGTGATGACAATATTTTGCTGGGTAAACAAAAAATAAACAAAAAGAAGAAACAAATGTTTTTTTATCTTTTAAAACATTTGGCAGAATGACCAGTGGAGGAAGGCTCTAGATAAGGAATTCCTAAAGGTTAATGCAGTCGTGCCCCTTTATCGGTCTAAAAAAGTCAATAAGGTGATGGAAAGTCATAAATGTGTGAAGAAAAAAACTGAGAAGGTGATACCTTTCTGTCTTCAGGATAAAAAATCCATACTTTCCATTTTCCTGAGAATGTTTACGTCAATATTTAACCTGCAAGCCGATTACTGATTATTAAAATAGTAATGATATTCCATATAATGTGTTCAAACATAAAAATTATTTTCATGCATATTTCACCTACTTTTTAGTACATGAGTCTTTCTGCAAACAGACAATCCCAATCCCACAGACAAACATACATTTAACACACATATACAGTCGTGGCCAAAAGTTTTGAGAATTACATAAATATTCGTTTTCAAAAAGTTTGCTGCTAAACTGCTTTTAGATCTTTGTTTCAGTATTTTCTGTGATGTACTGAAACGTATGAAGTGCTTGTAATTATATTTCAAAGGCTTTTATCGACAATTACATGACATTTATGCAAAGAGTCAGTATTTGCAGTGTTGGCTCTTCTTTTTCAGGACCTCTGCAATTCGACTGGGCATGCTCTCAATCAACTTCTTGGCCAAATCCTGACTGATAGCAACTGATTCTTTCATAATAACTTCTTGGAGTTTGTCAGAATTAGTGGGTCTTTGTTTGTCCACCCGCCTCTTGAGGATTGACCACAAGTTCTCAATGGGATTAAGATCTGGGGAGTTTCCAGGCCATGGACCCAAAATTTCAACATTCTGGTCCCCGAGCCACTTAGTTATCACGTTTGCCTTATGGCACGGTGCTCCATCTTGCTGGAAAATGCATTGTTCTTCACCAAACTGTTGTTGGATTGTTGGAAGAAGTTGCTGTTGGAGGGTGTTTTGGTACCATTCTTTATTCATTGCTGTGTTTTTGGGCAGAATTGTGACTGAGCCCACTCCCTTGGATGAGATGCAACCCCACACATGAATGGTGTTAGGATGCTTTACTGTTGGCATGACACAGGACTGATGGTAGCACTCATCTTTTCTTCTCCGGACAAGTCTTTTTCCAGATACCCCAAACAAACGGAAAGGGGCTTCATCGGAGAATATGACTTTGCCCCAGTCCTCAGCAGTCCATTCACTATACTTTCTGCAGAAGATCAATCTGTCCCTGATGTTTTTTTTGGAGAGAAGTAGCTTCTTTGCTGCCCTTCTTGACACCAGGCCATCTTCTAAAAGTCTTCGCCTCACTGTGCGTGCAGATGCGCTCACACCTACCTGCTGCCATTCCTGAGCAAGCTCTGCACTGGTGCCACTCCGATCCCGCAGCTGAATCCTCTTTAGGAGACGAACCTGGCGCTTGCTGGACTTTCTTGGACGCCCTGAAGCCTTCTTTACAAGAATTGAACCTCTTTCCTTGAAGTTCTTGATGAACCTATAAATTGGTGATTAAGGTGCGATCTTAGTAGCCACAATATCCCTGCCTGTGAAGCCATTTTTATGCAACGCAATGATGGCTGCAGGCGTTTCTTTGTAGGTCACCATGGTTAACAATGGAAGAACAATGATTTCAAGCATCACCCTCCTTTTAACATGTCAAGTCTGCCATTCTAACCCAATCAGCCTGACATAATGATCTCCAGCCTTGTGCTTGTCAACATTCTCACCTGAGTTAACAAGATGATTACTGAAATGATCTCAGCAGGTCCTTTAATGACAGCAATGAAATGCAGTGGAAAGGTTTTTTGGGATTAAGTTAATTTTCATGGCAAAGAAGGACTATGCAATTCATCTGATCACTCTTCATAACATTCTGGAGTATATGCAAATTGCTATTATAAAAACATAAGCAGCAACTTTTCCAATTTCCCATATTTATGTAATTCTCAAAACTTTTGGCCACGACTGTACACTCACCTAAAGGATTATTAGGAACAACTGTTCAATTTCTCATTAATGCATTTATGGTGGTGGAATAATGGTGTGGGGGATGTTTTCTTGGAACACTTTAGGCCCCTTAGTGCCAATTGGGCATCGTTTAAATGCCACGGCCATTTAAACCATGTCACTCCCTTTATGACCACCATGTACCCATACTCTGATGGTTACTTCCAGCAGGATAATGCACCATGTCACAAAGCTCAAATCATTTCAAAGTGGTTTCTTGAACATGACAATGAGTTCACTGTACTAAAATGGCCCCCACAGTCACCAGATCTCAACCCAATAGAGCTTCTTTGGGATGTGGTGGAACGGGAGCTTTGTGCATCCCACAAATCTCCATCAACTGCAAGATGCATCCTAACAATATGGGCCAACATTTCTAAAGAATGCTTTCAGCACCTTGTTAAATCGATGCCACGTAGAATTAAGGCAGTTCTGAAGGCGAAAGGGAGTCAAACACAGTATTAGTATGGTGTTCCTAATAATCCTTTAAGTGAGTGTATTTCATTTCGTGTGAATAAAACTAATTCATGCAGACAGTGTTGATTATGTGCATCGTTTGAAATATTTGCAATTCTCTATTCATTAATACAAAGTATGTTGTTTGCTGGTTCTCCATACAACCAGGGGTGAAATTGGGCCAGGGCTCTCGCTCTGCTCACCACCAATGTGTGGCTCTGCTGCTGGAGCGGGACTCCCTGGAAGTGGGTTCTAATTACATTATTTGTAGAGTTTCTAGTGAAAATCAAGTATACCTTAATGCAATACTTGACATTCATTATAGTAATTCCTTCATGAGATTTACATATACATTACATGTAATTACATTATATTACTATTACTATAAAAACAAGCGTGAGCCACCACCCAATCTCTTCCTGTCATGGTTCCACCTCTCCTTGTCAGGTATTTCTTGGTTTAGAGGTGGAATCATACAGGATCCTCTGTTTCATGTGGGAGAGAGACGATTTCTTCTCTCTCAAGTCTACGTCATCATTCCTACCCTCCTGTTTCCTAGTTTGTGTTAATTATCTTTCCTTGATTGTTTATCCCTTGCACCTGCTCCGTCTTGTTATCTCTCCCTTTAAAACATCCTCGTGTTCATTGTCTTGTGCGCGTTCATTGTCAACCTTACCTTGTCCTTACCTGTTTGATGTCTGCTCTCTATGCCAAGTCGTTGTTCCTGTTTCCTGGTCCCCGTGTTTTAGTAAGTGTCAGTTTTATGTGCATATCAAGTGTTTGTGTTTTCCTAGTTTAGTGAGTCAGTGTCTTTATTTATATATATATATTACCTTGTCTTGTTTTCCCCCTCGTGGGTTTTGTTTTGCCTTTTTGTCCCTGTTCTTTGTTTAATAAACATCTGTTCCCCTTACCATCTCGTCTCGTCTCGTCTCTGCCTGCAATTGGGTTCTACCCCCTTGACTTTCATGACACTTCCAAGTAGCGAAAAGTACTCCCCGAGTGACCATGCTGTGTGGCGTGTTGACCTTATTCATAGAACTAGGTTACCATATGTAACCCCTCTTTTTCATTTCAGTCAACACGCCACAGTATGGGTCAACTGTATGCCAGATAAGGTCATGAGGGGAGAACCAACCCAAGCGGGGTGATAAAAATCAAGGAAACCTTTTAATGCTGAATAGAACATTTATTATTTACCTTGTTGTGTACACAGGTAATCAGAGGGCAGTCAGCACCTCGACAATATTTACATGTACACACATAATTCAGAGGGTGCTCTGCACCTCGATAATATATAACACAGAAGGTCAGAGGGTGTTTAGCACCTTGACAACATAACATTAACTCAGTTAATCAGAGGGTGTTCAGCACCTTGATAATAATTATACATAACACAGTTAATCAGAGGGTGTTCCGGACCTTGACAACCTTACCTTTACACAGTGAAAGCAGAAGGTGTTCTGCACCTGGATATCACTTAGACCAGTCCAATCAGTTAGTACTGCTGTCTGCAGGACAGTTGATGAGACTGTCATAGCCACATCTAGACGATAAAGCTTAGCAAATCTCAGTGATGATGACCATCCTGCTGCTGCGCACACGTCTTCCAGAGGAGCCACACTAAACAATGCCCAGGAGGTAGCCATTCCTCTTGTAGAGTGGGCCACTATTCCCTGAGGGGGAGGCACCCCAGCGCTGTGATAAGCGAGCTTAATCAGCCTGACAATCCATTTAGACAGCCTCTGCTTGGACACTGCCTGGTCTTGTACCAAGTTTCCAAAACACACAAATAACTGATCCTTATGCCTGATCCGTCGTGTGCAAGATATGTATCTTCTCAGTGCCCTGACCGGACAGATTAGATGGAGTCTGGCCCCATCCTCTGAAACGTGAGGAGGTGGATGGAATGGTTCTATCACCAAAGACCTGGAAACAAAAGAACGGGGCAGAATTTTTGGCAGAATTAAGGGTTTTGGAGAAGTGATATTGATGAGCCTTCTTCTCCCAATTTCAAACATGCCGGATGCACAGAGAAGGCATGAATTTCACTCACCCTCTTCTTTGAAGACATAGACAAGAGAAATGCCGTCTTCAATGTCAGAAATTCCATCCCTAGCTCATGAAGAGGTTCAAAAGGAGGTTCTGCCAGAGCCCTCAAGACAACCCCCAGATCCCATGAGGGAATTAGTTGAGCTCGAGATGGGCAAAGTCTACGAGCCCCCTTGAGATAACGTCTGAGAAGAGGTTGTGACCCCACTGTGCAACCTCCATAGCCCTCATGACGGTCAGATATAGCTGCCACATAGCCTCTCAAGGTTGATTCTCTTACTCCCGTCTCCAGTACGAACTGGAGAAATGAGAATATGGAATCCACTCCACACGATTCTGGGTCTATCTCCAATGAGTGACACCATCTGGAATACCGCTCCCATCTAAAGGCTTAAAGTCGCCAATGTGGTCAGGTCTGCTGCTCCTAGAATCCTGACTGGCTCCCGTCTAGTGGCCAGACATGTAACCTGAACTTCCCTGGAGTCGAGTGGAAGATCTGACCCTGGGCCTGGGAAAGCAAATAGTTTGTGACTGGGAGACCCCAAGGTGCCCCTATCAACAACACGAGCAAATCAGCCATCCATGGCTGTTGAGGCCAATCCGGTGCCACCAGCAGGACTCTGGCCTTCAGAGCTCTCACCTTGGCCAGGACTGCAGGCAGTAGTGGGAAAGGACGAAATGCATACAGGAGCACTGGGGGCCAATCGTTCACCAGAGCATCCACCCCTAGGGTCCCTCTGGGGCCCTTCATCGAATACCACAGGGGACAGTGTGTGTTTTCCTGTGTGGCGAAAAGGTCTACCTTGGCTTTCCCAAAACGAAGCCAAATGGACTCTTCCACAGTGGTGTGAAGTCGAGGTCGGCTGTTACATTGTCCTCTACTGGCAAGTGTACAGCCCTTAGAGACACGCCTTGAGAATGTGATCACAAAAGGAGATCCCGGGCATTCCTGTGTAGGGACATTGAACGTACTCCACACTGGTGGTTAATGTACGACACAACCGCTGTGTTGTCGGAACGGACAAGTACTTGTCTCACCCGAAGCTGAGGCAGAAAGTGGATCAAAGATCGAAATACAGCCTCCAACTTCCTAGAGGTTGATGTGTACTCCTACCCACAAGGCACCCCATTCTCCCTGTACTGGGTTGCCTCGCCAGACAGCACCTCAGCCTGTCTCTGAAGCATCTGTCGTTATGGTCTCTCTTGACCATAATGGGCCCATCTTGACTCCTTCGGTCAGGCCTGGAGTCGAGAGCCACCATTTGACGGCTGGAAGACAATACAGGTCTCTGGGATCAGTCGCCGTCCATTATCGTATGGACTCACTTTGTACCTTGCGAATCATCGTTCCAATGGGCACATATAAAGCAACCCCAATGGCACCACCTGACTGGCTGCTGCCATTAGGCCAAGCAGTCTCCGACCCATCTTTACCATAACTTGCCTTGTTGTGATGAACTTGGACAGGCAGTCCTTCAGTACAGACTGCCTCTGTAGTGTCAGGGATGCTCTCATCACTATCGAACTCAGACTCAATGTCACAACTCTCTTGGGAGTGAGACAACTCTTCTTGGTGTTCAGAGTCAGCCCCAATTCCCGCAAGTGGGCTAAGACCACTCCTGTATCGCTCCTGGCCTGTGCCTCAATCTTCCTCGACGCGTAGTGGAGAACTTTGCTTGTTGTGTCCTACGAAAGGACTGCCGGGCTCCTTGGCTTGGTCCTGTGGGCGCTCTTTGAGCAGCAGAGCGACGATGACCTACGAATGTATGGCTTGATGATTCAGCTCGAGCCCAGCCGCTACTCCCGGCAAATGTTCGCGGACCACGAGTAGCTGGTGCTCTAACCACTGATCGGGTTAGTTCTCTCTTTCTGCGAGACTGTTCAAAGGCAGCTTCTACCGGGGGACCAAAGACCTCTCCGGGCACCAGTGGGGCTGCAATGACTGCCATCTGACAAATGAGCATTAGAAAGCCATAACCTGACGACGTGCTTGGACCACATTGGCCATGGATTGCCCCAGGGATGTCAGTGCCAGCTGGTATAAATGAGGATACAGATGTTTATGTTGAGCCCAATATACTAGTGGATACTCAGATCTTGCGAGATTTACTTCTGAAAAATATTGGTCCACTTCTACAGTAGCATCGGCTGTTGCACTTGAGCTCATTCTACTGTGATCCACCGTGCTATCCAGCAGATGCCAAAGGTCACCTAATAATAGAGGTACAAAAAAAAACTCCATTAACAATGGTTCACAGTAATAATCACTAATGTTAACATTCACACAACAAAGACATATACTACTTACTGTTTGAAGATTGACCTGCTTCTGAAGAGGCTGGCAGCTGAGCTGGGGTGTGTTGGTGGAAGCAGAATGGAGACCAGAACTTCGGATCACATTAACGCATTCCGATTTTAATCTTAAAACCGCTTCTTGCAGTTTCCCTTGACTCAAGAATCCCAGTTTTTTTAAATCTGGGATCCAATAACGTGGGTATGGTCATCACACTTATTGATTCCAAATGAACTGCGTGTTCCCTGACCCTCCGTCCAAGGCTGTGACCCAGCTGCCTTGTTAAGTTGGATTTAAGGCCTTCTAGCTTACTCATTACAGCATGATTAAGCATTTTCATCAAAGGTATCACTTTGGAGGCAGACACCCTTTTCTCTCCTGAAAGCTCGACTGTAGCCTGGCGGAAAGGGGCAAGAACGTCTAAAGCATCCTGGACTGCCTCATACTCCATGGCTGTTCGAGGGGTGATGTTGGTCTTTAGAGAGGCCAGTGCTGCCTCCACTGGCCCTCTCAGCTGATAGAGCCATTCCAGCATGTTGTAAGTGCTGTTCCAGCGAGTGTCCACTTCAATGATCATTTTCAGAACTGGTCTGCAGTGCTCGATAATGCCTGAGCATGGAGGAGGTGTCATTGCTGTATGTCAGCTCCTTTGGGCACAGCAAGCATTTCACCCAGAAACATAAACGAATAGACATGAAATATAATACAGCCGTATAGTGAGTAGTATTATTATATCAAGACAGTAAAACAATAATAATACACATACCTTATTGTGACCAACCATTTAAAAAAACTCCCAGACAGGGGAGGATTTCCTCTTTCTTGCTGGCTCCATTACAAGGAAAAAGGAAGATGTCACAAAAAGTAAACAAATGCAAAAGGGCAATCCAAATCAAAAAGCAGTCCAGACCCAATTCAAAAAACCAAAGCAATCCAAATAATCTTATCTAATTAATATAACAATACTATAATATAACTACTATAATCAACAAAACCAATATACTATAACTAATCTAACCTGATATAATCTAATAATATAATACATATATGACACAATAACGACGACGACACAACTATCTAACTCTGACTCCTTGACTCTACCACAACTGATTCAACTGCTCCTGACAACACCCACAAGGTGGCGCGAGTTTCGAACCCCCTTTATCCGGAAACGACACTCAGACCGAACCGATTACGTGTCCACACAAACCGAGGCCTTGTTTGTCATCAGTCACCTGATTTCCACATAAGCAACACAAGCCTCAAAGCGCGACACTTATTCCCGACACAAGCTCCGACGCCTCGGTTCAAATCTAACAATGTAAGATTACGAAGATCTACAGAGAGTTCTTTGCTTTACCCATCATGAAGTCTTTCCTGTGTGCCTCCTAGGTAATAAGAAGCCTTTATAGGCCATCAGTTAAGACTAAAGCAGCTGATATCAATTAGTGTTGATAGGGGGCAGGGTTTCTCTCTCAATACTGACAGATTTCAGGTCATCTCCTGGCTTTCAATGCCATTTTGCACCTTGTTACCTTCATGTGTTCAATACTTATTCCCTGTGTCATTTCACTTTATTTACTATGACTGAACTTGTATACTTAAATGTTCTGATTTATTTGTATGAATTCAATATTTTGCTTGATGGCTACATCTGGTAGAAATTTTGTGTCAATAGCCCACCTAGAAATCCCCTTAATGATAAAAATGCTGATGTGTCAAATACTTATTTCCCCTGCTGTATATATTTTTTGATAAGATGTAAGTGGATTTTTTTTTGCAGCTAAGTATTGTATATTGATATTTATTGATTAATATTAAACTTAGCATATAATTAAAGTAATAAAACTGTATTCATATAAAATCAGACTTTAATATATAAAACATTTTAAAGTAATGAAGTATAAATATTGTATTTGATCTTATTGTAAACCTATATAAATAATTTTATTTCAGTTGATTCTGTATTGATACAGTCAGTGGCTCCCTTCTCAAACTTTCACTGCAGCCGTGTTTATTCCTGCCTTGTAAATGTGTTTCAATTCATGCAATTTTTCACAATGATCTTGTTATCTTCAACAAGAAAAGTAAATTTCTGTGGTACTCTCGAGAAGTCAATCAAACTGATGATGCTTTCCATGTTCCGTGTGATTGGCTGTTTGCCGCACAGGTGCACGCGCCTCACTAACCCTTTATCAAACCAGAGTTGACAGAGAACGTTTGTGTCAACATGTCAACTCAAAACTTACTCTGAAAGGCATGACTGGGAAAATGTAGCTAAAGTGATGGTTCTTGGTTACAATACAGTTCAATACTTTCCCATTGTGCTGGCCAAGCCTTGTCTGTGTCACTGACTTGGACTTAAAATGAATGAGGAGGAGCTCTTCACAGCATTTTTAGAAATAATTCCACAAGAGGAAAAACAACTAGTTGAAGAAGCAATGAGAGACTTTACATCTGTCTCTGAAGGATAAGAATGGATTGAATTCTTGGAGGCTCATAATGTGAAACTTCTTATCACTGAAAATAATGCCAGACAGACCTTACTTGTTGCGGTGCACAAAGACATTTTCCAAGATCCAGCTTACATAGCAAAGTGTTTGGGGCCCAGTGTTGAAAAATCTGAAACTTCCTTCAGGAGGACTAAACGAATTAATGATAACCCTTACTCCAACAGCTAGAAAAGTTGTAGCTATACTACAGAACAAAACACTTAACAACAGAGAATGCCAGATCATGGATTATTTTAAGAGATTCATCAAGTGCTGCAGTGATGTTCGGCTCAGAAAGTATCTGCGTTTTTGGACAGGTGATTGATATTTTTTGATCTTATTATATTCACTCTATATAACAGATACTTAAAAAACTAACCATTTATTTATTTTTATATTATATTACAGTTATACAGTTTTGTTTTCCCTGTTCAATATTAAATTGTATTGTTTAATTTGAATGTATATACATTCTACACTTCTGAACTACACTTTAAAAACAGGGGTGGCAAAGGGGTGTCAAGGTAAAAATAAATTATTTTCCACAAAATGTATATTGTTATAGCGAATACAACACCGACAGACTGTTTAGGAGCCCGGCGTGAAGCGGAGGGATCTTAAATCAACCTGAAGGGGTTGTATTCGTTGTAACAACCACCTCGCTATACATTATCCCGCTTATTACATGGCTACCTACCAAATAAATAAATAATTTGACACAACATATTGATTTAAAAGGGAGTTTATTGATTTAAAAACTATTTATATTGCTTCCGCTAAAGAAAAAAGTCCGTTCGGTCTCTACGGTTAGAATCCTGCGTCCATGGCAACGCTCTGTTTTGCATTACACGTCCCAATATGAATAAGCCTACCTAATATCTGTGATTGTTGCTGAACATTCGCTAACGACATGTTTTTAGCATATTCACGCAGGCGTGACAGTGTTAGTCAGTCAGTTTCACGACTAGTAATGCTCATGAAGTATTAATGCTAAGCACTAAAGTGCAACGTCTCCCTTACTTCCCGTTAAAACACTACTTCGTTTAATTTAATACCAATAAAAGCCATACATACCAGCAAAATGCTCTTCATCAATCCCGTGTGCTGTCGGCGTTGTTTTGGAGCCGTTTGGAGCACGTCACAGGTCTTGCGTGTCAGCTTAACCAATGAAAAGTGTAGCAGCAACAGCAAGCTGTGGCTGCACGCTTGTGCGTGCTGCGTAAGGATGCATTCACGTCCGCTGGGAGATTTGGGAAATGTTCGTAAAAATCTAACAGTGTAATGTTTTCAGCGGGGTGGCAACAGGGGTGGCAAGGACTTCGTCTGGGGTGGCAAAACTAGCCCTCTGGCTCCGCCACTGAGCGCAGACAGTGACACACGCAGGTATGTCACATCAAAAGTCAGGGCATCAAAAACGTAAAGAAAAGAAGGAAAGAGAAGACAGAGAACGCCAAAGTCGACAGTATGTCACACAGTTTTTCAAAAAGAAAGGTTGCTTACCCTATTTCTGTATTCCAAAACTTATTTTTGTTGCTACATGACCTGCTTTTATCTAGCTAGCTTATTAAAATAATTACTGAATTATGATTTACATCCAACAATAATAACATCTCTGCTGTCTCCGGGACGGAATATCATGTCTCGTAGACACAGATTCAGCGGCTGCTGCACGCCCACGTCCTCCTTCCCCCACGTCCCACGTCCCCGAGCGCGAAACTTCGCGAAGATTGAAGCCTCTAAACACGTCTTATCTACTGTGTTCGCCACATGATCATAACTTTGCAAAACAAAAAGTAATCTATACGCTTCAAAAATTACAAAATCAGTTTGCCGTGTCGTGTGTTCTATGAAGTGACAGTGCCGCTGCTATGATCGATGCTGTCAAACTTGACGTTCTTAATATGAATAAAATGCCCCAGAAAAAAATTATATAAAATTGAATAAAACGTGACTATAGTAACCATTGGCTATAAGGAGTTTACAAAATAGATATTTAAATTTTTCATATTAAGAAAACTAAATAGGCCAATAAAAATAATATTGCCCTAAAGTGTTTGTGTGACATATACAGATGCAGAGTCAGCTTTATTGTCTGCACCTCGTCCTCCTACTAATGACCCAGTCCTCTCAGTGTCAGGTAAGGTGAACATGGTCAGCTACCAAGGTAGTAAAAAACTAATTAAGTTTTGCATTGTCAAATTTTCTTCTTGTGTTGTATAGTTATATGTTTCATATAATATTTTTCAACAACGCAGTTAAGAAAATATATTTTCTAAGCTGTAACTTGTTGTTGACTAGGGGACAAAAATGATTTTGCTGTCCTAACCCCACAGAAACAAGAGAGAGACAGAGACTTTTGATAGGAAACATTGTGGAAGTTGAGGAAGTAGTGAGAATAGTGGAAGACTATGAGAGCACAGAGGGAGCCCTAAGTGTAAAGGAAGATAAAAGAAGAGAGGAAGATGAGAGAACAGAGGAAGCCATGAGAGCAGACTCCGAGGAAGATGAGAGAATTGAGATAATAAATGTTCTCCCTTTTATGTAAACAAGTACATATTTCGATATTTTTTTCTTGTTTTTGTAGGCTTTGTACTCATCTTTAGACATGTTAACTATGCAATGTGCTAAGTATCTTTTTTTCAAGTATACAGGGCATGTTTATTAGGTTAAATGTTATCTGTAAATAATGTTGGGGGCCCAGAAATTTTGGTTTCCATATGGCCCAGAATTTCTGGCGGCACCCCTGGTTTTAACACCTAAGGGTAAACAGAGAGAGAGAAAGAGAGAGTTACTGGACAGTATTCTGTACAATGTATTTAAACACTGTGGTTTCTTTTAACCATTTACATAATTGACCACATTTGAGGAAAAAGCTCATTAAAATAGAATAACAACACTACTTGTTAAGAATGTAAATGAATAGTAGATATTTATAAAAATGTGGGGTTATACAAAAAATAAGGCTTTGAAGCGATTACATTTTTTAATATAGGTCTAATAATTACATGATGTGTCGATTAATAAATCAAATTATAATTTATATATATTATTGACCAAAACAGTTTAGTTACCAACATTCTTAGGAAATATCTTCATTTACCCCAAAGAAATAAGGGCAAGAAAATGTAAATAAACAATGTAAATGTTGTTTTTAGGGCAAGCTATCCCCATTCATACCGTGGTCAACATTTAAATAATGTGAACATTAAAAAAAGTGCCACTAGGTGGCGGTAAATGACATGAATTCATTGGATTCACTGAATTCGTCCAGGAATGCAGTAAATTAATCTTTATGAAACTAAGCCACTGATTAATTGGTAAACTTAAGAAATGTAATTATTTAGAAAATAAATTGTTTTGCTCAGAGGTGCGCAACAGTTTCCTGTGTCTAATATTACTCGATATATATCAGACTATATCACGCAAGAAGTTGTTGCCAATCAACTGTATGAAATCTAAGATGACCTACTTATGTCTGTGTAATCCTGTTAAATGCTTAAAAAATGTAATAATGATAATTTTCCAGGCATGCATATTAATTATAATTAACGGCTTAAATACACAGCCCTAATAAAAATGCTGCATTTATTGTCTTGTCCAGGGTTTGATCCTCCTTCACATTGTCTCACTTATCCCTTGTTGCTATTATCAGCCGAGCGGCTCACCAGTGCACCTGTTTCTCATCTCACTCATTATTTTCTCCCTCTATATATTCCTCTCTTTTTCTCTCCTTCGTTGCATTTGCGTTGTATGATTTACTTCACTCCAGCAGTCTTCGTTTTTTTGCTCTAACCAAGTTTTCTTCTAGTGTTAGTTATTGTTTGCTTTTGATCAGAGATTACCCTGGACTGATCTGCCGCTCAGGCTTGGACCCTCCTTACAGCCTTCACCGGTTGGGATATATTGGCATATTTGGATTATGACGCATATCGTACTTAAATCATTGTCTTCTATTCCCTGGTGGAGTGAGAATCGCTTAAATAGATAGAGCCTACAAGCAATTTAAGTAGTTTAAACTATTTTATTTTTTTACATTCATAAAATAAACCAATAAAGATAATAATCGTTCATCAAACCTGGAAGCTTGTTGTCTTGTGTTGGTGAACTAGATTTCCAAAATGAGGGAGAGGCCTCAAATTCGCGGGTACAGTTTGCAAAACTGTGCGCCCGGATTGCGAAAGCGTGGGTACAGATTATGAATTTGTGGGTACCGATTTCAAAAACGGAGGGGAAGGATTGTAAACTTGTGCATACAGTTTATTAATCTGAGAGCACAGATTTTTAAATTGAGGAAACGAATTACAAAACTGTGGCCACGGATTAGCAGGTTTTTTTTTTTTTTCTCCGACGGATGACCAGCCGGGCTCAGTAAATTTATCCTCTTTTGAAACATGTTTTTTTCTTTCAGATGTTCAGTGTACATGATTGTGAATTATGATTCAGATTTAGAGCCAAGGCCGGATTAACCATATGGGCAATTGGTCAATTGCCCAGGGGCCCACAACCTCTAAAGGGCCCAGGGCGGTGACGCCAATCAACGTGCACTGAGCCGTTTGCGTGATGGAAAGCGCCGCTACACAACACAATTCAAAAAATTGCGCTAAACGGAAGTAAAAGAAGGAAATGGAACGCAGAAAATTTTAAATATATACCGAAAATAGGGAATTTCTTTGAGCTAGTAAACGTTAGCAACATTTCTGCTAAGGCACCATCCGTCAACGAGGACAGCTCAGCTGGCCAGGACATTTCATCAATGCCGGCGCTGGCTAATGTTCACAGCCCCGCGAGCGAAGAGCCCCCTGCACATCTTCAACCGACGGCCCGGATTCTGCTGCGAGTGCGACCATTGAGGGAAGCGGTGATTGGTCTCGAGTCTCACCGCCATCTGAACCGCTCGTCGAGTCTGCGAGCAGCCCCTGTACCTCAACGTCTCTACTCCCTCGGGATCCTGCACTGTGGGGACCGGTTACGGAGCTGCTCCGTGAAGAGGCCATCTTCCGAGGGCATGCCGCCTTCCAGAACCGGGCTGCCAAGCATCGGTGAGGGAGTCCAGACTTGGGAGTAGGACACGCTCCCTCACCAACGATCTGCTTCATTGCCGTCTCCCAAACAATCAAATTGTGCCAAGGGAATGGCTTCTTTTCTCACCATCAACTGGATCAGTCTATTGCCATGCCTGCAAACTCCTTTCATCTCAAAAGCATGCATTTAATAGTGGATTCTGTGATTGGAAACATCCAGAGAGGATTTATGATCATGAAAAGAGTGCAGAACACAGAAAAAACATGCTTTCTTTATTGCACAGGTCTAAATACGCATGCAGAGTTGACACTTCTCTTGCTCTACAGTGTGAGGCATGTTGGACATCTGCTGTCCTGCGTGTTCAAAAATTGGACTTACTGGACTTCGGATGAACAAAAGTTGAAGTTTATTAAGTTGAATCTCAGCGCTGGGCTGTTCTCAGACACAACGTCTTACAGAGAGTCAGCCCCGCCTAGACAGTGTAATACAAATTTATATGTTTATGTGTGGGTGTGTCTTTCAAGCTTGCTTCGGATTCCTGACCAATCGTTGGACCCGTTCTCAGCTGACGTTTTCTTCTCCACCAATTATACAATGACACAATCTGGCTACACACAGTTCCTGTGTAAACTGTTTTCTGTGAATGAGCTTGGCATCTGTAAAAACAAGGCAATCTCCTAACTTCCTAACATCTGTTACTGCCTATCCGGAGGCCCCAACAGCTGCGGAATGTGGGGCAATTAGAGTTGCGCACACACATTTTCACATCCTCTTGAAATGTCTCACTGAGCCATAGTATGCATGCTTAGTCTCTCAACTCATTAAACACACACATTTGCTCACAATGATACCCTATTCTATTATTGATTATATATAATCCATAGAAAGAAATAAACTGTATAAAAACGTAGATTGTACTTAAATGAACATTGTGATCAAAAACATGACTTTAAAATCCTTCAATCCCTCTCTTGACCTCTGAAAGAGGTCACACACATTTTATACATCCTACAGTATACCTCTTCATTATATGAGGCGGAACATAATGCCTTGTTGACTGAGCCATCCAGCTTATGGTGATCGAGATGACAATGAATAGTCCCATGCATGGCCAATTCTCCCACAGCATCATATTGACCCTGCTACTGGTAATATAGAGACACACAGTTCCAGTGTGGGAAGTTCTGGTTACATAAGCTTCCCTAAGTCTTTTGCCAATGCTCCTTTTATACCCAAGAACGATACTGTACTCAATGTTCATTGTGAATACAATGGTCATTGTGAAATTTAGTTTTACTCGTGGCTGACGAGATCATCAAATGGGATGCCAATTTATCTGTGAAAAGGATTCCCCTATAAAGCCAATCCTCGTAGAGGAGTGCAGGTAATGTCCTAAAGTTAAAAAACAAAAACTCTAATACACTCTTTGTTGGGTTTGAAGGAACTAGACTCCATCACCCATCGCACCAAGAACCCCAAAACAATACCAAACATAATGTTCAAATCTTCATAACATGACAAAACATTATAACCACAATATAGAATGTGTAATCACTTTTCCAATGATCAAAGCCTGAAGAAATGTTGTGGATGAGAGAGGTGTGATAGGAAAAGTTCAGTTTCTTGACATCAACCCCTGATGGGAGGAAAGGATATTATTCCTCATGATCTAGCAACAAATGGTGTTTGATTGTTTAGTCCCAGCTCTACAAACAACCTTAATTCTTTTCACTTTTACAGCCGGCTTACAGTTCCTCCCCTGACCCCTTAGGTCAGTCTGAGAGCAGTCCCAAAGGGGACATTTTTAGACATTCCTTGTCATTGTGTATCAATTACTGCAGAAGTCTCTGTAGAGCCGGCACTGTGCAGAGCGGGTGGATCTTTGCTTTTCTTTGCCCAGGTTTGTTTCCACCTAAGTCTGATAGTCTGCAATATAATTTGTTGTACCAAGTCCATTCAGTCAGAGCCCATGTGCTCTGTTCGTAGACCCATTTATCCTTAGTTACCACTAAGTAGAAGGTATGGTTTTCAGCGCAGCTCCATAGGTTGAGCAATTCCTCTCACTGGTGCGAGTGGTGAATAAGGTCTCAATTTCATCCAAAGCCATTTATAATATCACATAAGGAGATCCCACTTGATTACCTGATTCTTCACTACTATGGTGAAATTTAGATACTCTGTAATGTTCCTTTTTCTGCGCTCACTTGCTTCCTTGTACTTCACCTTCAACACCCTCCCTCTCTTGGACCTACACATTCGTCATTCCATTTCCTGTAATGACACTTAGTACAGTAGGTCACTATCATTCCTGTAATAATAAAGTTTCATAGTGTAAGGGGTCAATGAGAGTGAAATATATCGCTATTTATATATTTTGTGTTTTTTTATTGTGACACCACCCCCTTGTAAACGGGCGTGTCATCCAGTTCTCACTTAATAAATGTGGAAATGGTTATGCTAGTGCCATCTGGGAAAGCAACCAAAAAATTCTTAGTTTTATCAACAGGTTATGGGTTCATTAGAGCAATATAGAAACATGTGTTCAAGTCACTAATTTGCCACCGTGGTGGTAAGAGGAGTGGTAAAAGGCTATTATTTTACCCCACTGGAGGCTCCCCCGACCTCTCGTGGATTCTCTGTGTGGGCCCCTTCAACAATCCCCTCTGTTTCCCCAAGGGCCCCAATTTGGGTCGCACTCGTAGTGCATGGGTGCCTGAAAGCTGTAAGGAGCAGGGTACTGTTGCCCCGGGGAGTGACGTGAGGTTTGAGAGCCCCGCCCTCTGGGACCTCCTCTAAAGGGACCCCATCCCCTTGCATTTGGTCCTCTGGAATGTTTGCCCTGGTTATATGGACATTCATTCCTCCAATGATCAGGACTTCCACACCCGAAACATACTCCCCCTTGCTTCGGAGGTGGGGCTTTGTTTTGGCCTCTGCCTCTGTACCCACCTCTAAAATTTTGGTACCCACCCCTTGGTTTGAGTGGCTGCCATGGAGTCTGTGCTCCTCCCTGGTCATATCCAAAATATGGGGGTATGACCGAGGGAGCAGGAGGGGTTTGGTTCATTTCTTCTAATGACAGATGAAGGCGGGCCTCTATTGGGCGTACCCCAGATGTGGGCTGCCACTCACTTCCTTTATCACTCATTTGCTTTTGCTACACTAATCTGTTCACTTCCTTCTTTTACTCAGTGCTGTGGCAGCTAACGCCAATTTATTCCACTGTGTCAGCTCCTCACAGAGCTCTTTGTCTACCTTCTTATGCTGTCTTTGCTTTACCAACGTAACTTTATCTTTTCTTTCCTACCTCATGTGTTTCAACGCACATATGCACTCTTTTCATATCCCTACATATCTGACACCATTTTATCCCATTAACTTCAGCTCCTTCTTGTTTAGGTTATAATATTTATAATTATACTTTTACTATGCGCTTTTATTATCACTGATTTTATATACTTTATTATATCTGTAGTTTTATACAATTCCTAACACATTTTTATACACAATCCAAACGGCTTTATTACAACGTAACCTCGCATAGGGTTCTCTGATCCTACGACTTAATAATTTTTGCACAAAGATATTTCACCCCGCGACTTAATAATTTCTGCACAAAGATTTTTCACCCCGCGACTTAATAATGATTGCACAAAGATATTTCACCCCGCGACTTAATAATTTCTCATAAGGAACTAACCAAATGATTCAATGCGTATGGACCGTTTAACCAGACGACTTATTTTACTTGCGTAAGGATTTTAATCCTACGACTTATTTTATTACGTAAAGATTTTAACTTCACGACTTATTTTATTACGTAAAGATTTTAACTTCACGACTTAACCTGCGTAGGGACTCCAACCCTACGACTTAACCTGCATAGAGACTCTAAAAGTTAACTCTATGACTTAACCTGCATAGAGACTCTAAAAGTTAACTCTATGACTTAACCTGCCTAGGACTTAACAATTTAATGTGACGTAGGACTAATCTACGGTCAGCTGCGGGCCTTTCATCCGCAGTCTTCTAACTACCTGGGACCGAACTCCCGTGTTTAATTCAAACCAACAAACTTCAACCACTGTTAAATTTGGTTTAAATAATGATCAGGAATATTTCAATTCAACACAATCAATTTAGAGTAGTCAATTAGCAGATGTTCGATATAACTGGTCTCTGCTCACCTTTTTAATTTCACCCGGGTGTTGTGTTGAACCAAAGATGTTCCCTCTCTGTTTTTTGTCAATTCATAGTCTTCTAAAATCGTCCGAAATGTCCCTTTTTGCCAATCACGTCGGCGGTCACCATCTGTTGGACATCTGCTGTCCTGCGTGTTCAAAAATTGGACTTACTGGACTTCGGATGAACAAAAGTTGAAGTTTATTAAGTTGAATCTCAGCGCTGGGCTGTTCTCAGACACAACGTCTTACAGAGAGTCAGCCCCGCCTAGACAGTGTAATACAAATTTATATGTTTATGTGTGGGTGTGTCTTTCAAGCTTGCTTCGGATTCCTGACCAATCGTTGGACCCGTTCTCAGCTGACGTTTTCTTCTCCACCAATTATACAATGACACAATCTGGCTACACACAGTTCCTGTGTAAACTGTTTTCTGTGAATGAGCTTGGCATCTGTAAAAACAAGGCAATCTCCTAACTTCCTAACATCTGTTACTGCCTATCCGGAGGCCCCAACAGCTGCGGAATGTGGGGCAATTAGAGTTGCGCACACACATTTTCACATCCTCTTGAAATGTCTCACTGAGCCATAGTATGCATGCTTAGTCTCTCAACTCATTAAACACACACATTTGCTCACAATGATACCCTATTCTATTATTGATTATATATAATCCATAGAAAGAAATAAACTGTATAAAAACGTAGATTGTACTTAAATGAACATTGTGATCAAAAACATGACTTTAAAATCCTTCAGGCAGAACAGCAATACTGGAAAGAAGTCCTCAGACGTGTGGTTACCGTTATAAACATTTTGAGAGCGAGAGGACTGCCATTTCGAGGCGACAACAAACTGCGAGACTCAGCCCACAATGGCAACTATTTGGGACTGCTTGAACTGATAGCGGAGTTTGACCACTTTTTAAAGGAGCACCTTGAGAAGCATGGGAATAAGGGTAGAGGTAAACCATCTTACTTATCCTCAACTGTGTGTGAATAATTTATTTCATTAATGGGTAACAAAACTAAGCAACTGATAGCAGAGGAAATCAGACACGCTAAATATGTATCTGTAATCGTTGATTCAACACCAGATTTAGCTCACATTTGTTTTTCATTTTGTCAGTGCAGATGGCACTCCACAGATGGAGTTGTGGAAAGATTAATTGGGTTTGAGCCCATCCACAGCCACACAGGTGCAAGCCTAGCTGAATGTGTGATTGAAATGGTACGAGGCTTGGGGTTAGAGACTTGTCAAACTGCCGTGGCCAAAGTTTCGATAACGCTAGCAATATGTCTGGCAAATACAGCGGGCTCCAGGACCAAAAACAAAAATAAAACCCACTCATTCATTACACACCATGTGCAGCCCATTCGCTGAACCTCGTAGGTGTTAACTGCATTGATAATTGCTGTTAGGAAGTTAACTCTTTTTTTTTAACTGTTGCAGTCCCTGTATACATTTTGCAGCGCATCAACACATCACTGGAATACAGTTTTCCATAACAGGGAACATTACATTAGATATACTCTAAAATCCCTCAGCACCACTCGATGGAGTTGCAGAGCAGACTCCACAAAAGCTCTCAATGAAAATAATGGGGCAATCAGAGATACCTTAGCCGAAATAGCTTCAGACTGTGATGAGAAAACACAAACCAAACTCGAAGCTGCTGCATTGGTTGCAAAACTTGAGACCGTAATAATGACTATTTTTTGGGACCGGGTACTGCATAAATTTAAGGCAACAAGTGACCAACTCCAAAAAAAGCGATATGGATTTAGCTACTGCTGTTGGCCTTTTGCGGTCACTGCATTCATATGTCGGCCCTCTACCTGAACAGTTTGCAGAGCTTGAAGAATCCGCACGCACTGTAAGTGCCACACAAATCTACAAGTTTGACACTCGACGTGTGAGAAAAAGAAAGAAATTTGCAGACGAGTCTGGGGATGACAGCGAAGTAGCTTTCAATGACAGTAGTCAGAGATTTAAGGTTGAAACATATTATGTCATCATTGTTAGACTTTGTTCGTGCCTATCCAAGTGCATCGAAGCCTAGACACATGTGTGTGACCTCTTTGGAGTTTTATTTGATAGGGACTGCAATGATTGTGATGTGTGTGAAAGAGCTGCTAAACTGTGATCCACTTATCCGAGAGATCTGGATGGTTGTCAGATGAACATATTCAGTTCAAGCACTTTGTGCAGAATGAGACTTCCCCTGTACAGCTGCTGCAAGCACTTGAGAGACTTAAGTCAACGTTTCCAAATGTTTATGTTGCACTAAGACTGTTTTTAACCTCGCCTGTGTCTAATTGCGAGAGTGAGAGGTCGTTTCCTGTTTTGAAACGCGTTAAAAATGAGCTGAGGACCACAGACACAGCTCTCTGCACTTTCTCTCTTGGCCATCGAACAAGAACTTGTTAGTGCCCTTGATTTTGAAGATATTTTACACCAGTTTGCACATTCAAAGTCCAGAAAAATGCCAGTGTAAGATGTGATCACCAAATAATTTTTTTTTAATTTAAACATGCTCTTCCCCATTATTTAGGATTCAAATTGTGTATTTTGCCAGATTATATATCATTCCTTTTTGTTTTGTCTAATTTAGATAAATTGACAGTTTCCAAATGTTTATCTTGCACTAAAATGTTCAAATGTCTTGTTGAACTGTGATGTGACAGGTTGTGTCCTGTTGTAAAAAAGGTTCAAATTAGTTTAGGAGCAGATGATACTGCATTTATTCATTTTTTTCCTTGTGGTGGCTCCATGAAAATGTTGTAAATTGTTTATTGTTGTTCGGAGCTGTAATGTGAAAAAAATGAGAAAAAAAGCACATTTCACTATGTTTATATTGCACTATAACTTGATTGTTCTGTTGCCTGTTCTGAGGTGACAGGGAGATTTCTTTTTTAAAATGAGCTGAGGACCAAAATGCTACTTGATTCTAGGAGATTATGTATTTTTTTTGTGTCCTTTCTGTGGACTTCCTCTGTGATGGCTCTGTCTATACGATACATTTGTGTTGGAAGTAGGTGTTGTTAAATAAAAACTGGATTCTTTGAAAGTGGTTGCTTATTTTTTTTTTGTTGAAAATGGAGGACACTTCCTTCACTTATGTATACTAGTCATACTTTATTTAAATGTTAAAATATAATAATAAAAAGATATAATCCTTGTTGGAGTTCTTATCAATTGTCCGATTTATTTGTGTCGACTGCAAATGACGTCACAGGAAGCAAAGATGTCTGAGAGCGCTAGTCTGACAGTGCAAGTGCAATTCTGCAGCCAGATGCTATTGTAAAAACAAAACCTTAGACAAATTGGGACACAGCTAAAGTATATGTAGTTCAGTAATGAGTGAATGAGGAACAGGTGCGTTTTATCAATAGTGTGGCCAACTGAGGTCTGGTGCTGGAGGCGTGGCTAACAGAGCGTATGAGTCCCTGACAAAGATCAATATCAGACATTTTATTCAGCAAATATGCAAAATCAAAACAAGTTTGAGCTGGAATTAAACATCCCACATGGAAAGAACCTATATGAGGATATTTGCACATATATGAAACCTATATGCAGTATATATGCACATATATGCTCGTATATATGCTGCATATATGAGTATATATGCTGCATATATGAGTATATTTGCTGCATATATGCGTATATATGCCACATATAGGCAAAATTGATGTGCATATATGTTCATATACAGGCCATAAAGGGCTCCTGTATTGCTTCTTTATATCCACCTATAAGCCCTATATGTACATACAAGATATGTCTCCTATATAGCTCATGTCAGGATCTGGTGATTTTGTAGCTCATATCCCACTTTGGCAACTGTCATACATGATGCCTAGCTCATATTTTCTAAAATCTAGGCAATTTACTAACAAACTAAAAAAAATGCAAAAAACGTATGTATGTGTGAACACGTGAAATTGGTATCACATGCAATTGGCATGTTATGGAATTTAACTATGGCAAATAAGTGAGAGGAGATGGAAAGCTATGTCTACACGTTTTCCTGAAACATTTAAGGTCAATTCTTTCTTGAATAAAGATAGTGGAAAGAAAGGAAATGTACAACAAAATGGTTTGTAGTTTTTTAGTTTGTCAATCAAGCCTTTTTTTCCAATTTCAAGTCACTTCCAGATTCACATTACAGCTCATACACATCCACACATTCACCATTACATCCAACAAATGCAATGCAAAATGCAATGTTTTCTAGTTGATGACTTCATCCGCATGCGGCGAAAGATACCGGCTGGGAGAAAAAATGCCGATATCAACATTGGAGATCCGCTATGTCTTACTTGAATGGAATGAGGGTGAGGATAGAGGGGCCTATACTATTTTGACCCTCGACTGTGTCACAAATTTTTCATTTAAAGATTTTCTTGAAAGGACTGATAAAAACCGAGAAGCCTGTGGAATGGCGAAAAGGCAAATTTTTGACGTGGCAAGTATGTTACACCCTACATTTAGCTGACGTTATGTAGTTACATACAATATTAAATGGTTTTGCTCGTACTTAAAGAAGTGTAAAATGGATTTTGCTAGGTACCTGGCTAGCAATAGCTTAGCTTTTCATGTTAGCTACCTAATTTGCTAATGTTAGCGAAGTCCAATTGGGACTAATGTTAGATATGGTAACGTTAAACATGATTAGACAAACGTTTGCAGTAACATTTCAATTTTATTGCATCAGAATTTGAAAAAGCTCTCCAAATTAAACTGTGTGCAATCGAGATGGAGAAGGAGGACACACAAGGGCAAACAAAATGTCATCACATCCCAAATCAAAGTACAGTGAGCAGCAGGGGCAGACTGGGAAGGCTTCAAAGAAAAGGTAACTGACTGCACCAATTGGTGCTTTACTTAAAGTTTTCTCCGCCTCTCTCTCTTGTTTCTTAATGTGTAGGCGTGTGTGTAGGTTTGTTATTGTGTCATCTATGAGTGATGTTAATGTGTAACTTATGTGACGGGCAGAAAGCATAACAGACACAGTACTGCAATTTACAAGCCCCGGAGGGAGATTTATTGTACGTGACAAGGTGAAGCTGGCAAAGCAATATGGGGAAGTAGCTCCTTTTTAATCTCCGTCCGTGGGGTGCTCCTTTAGATCCGTGTGGGAATGGTGCTCTTGTGATGTAGTGTCTCGTGAAGAGGTGTCTTGTGAAGATATATCCTCTCGTCGTCACCCGCTGGATTCTGTGGCAAAATAGAAAAGGCAGTTAGCATGTAAGCAAACTCTCAGGAGAACATGTCCTCTCTCTTCCTCTTTCTCCTATGCTTATAAAGCCTGCTCTTCCTGTGGTCCCGGAGTTGACGACGTGCAGGTGTTGTGGCATAATAAGGTGGTTTCCATGGCGACGTTGATTGGCCCTTGGCCTGCTCGCCACACTTAAGTTAATAAGAGTTGGTCTAAAAGTCAGTCTGTCTCTCTCTGTCTCTCAAGATGGACAATAAAAAGGGAGGGGCGAGCAAATATAAGCACCAGGAGGGTGAGAAGCAGGAGGAGGGTCATGACAGACTTTCAAAGAACAAGGTACACTACCAGTCTGCATCCTGTGTGTTTGGTGTTACACTTCATTCATGATGAGTACGAATTTTATGGGGGATAAGGGAATCTTATTTGTATAGCGCTTTTCACAAGACACACAAGTCACACCCAAAGCGCTTCACACATGAAAGGGAGGGGGTTCATTCACTCCATGCTGATGGTGGTAAGCTACGATTGTAGCCATAGTTTCCCATGGGTTAGACTGACAGAAGTGAGGCTGCTCACATCCGTGCCAAATTGCTTTTTCTTTTTCCTCTGTTTCTCCCTCTCCCTCCGAAGGTTTGCGTGAAGAAGAGATGTCCTTCTCAATACAACCACGAGGAGGAGGAGGCAACGAAAAAGGTACACTACCAGTCTGCCAACAACTGCAGAAGTTGTACTTTACTTATGTTTTAAGCAAACCAAAAAACGCAGGAGTGGCTAAATTTTTCTTATCCAAGAATTTTCTCTGCTTTGGATGCACATGATTGACCGTGTGACATGCAGTCCCCATGACGGATTTGTGCATATGAAAGAAAGATGCCGCTAAAAAAAAGTGGGGATGATGTTTCCAATTAGAATTTCTTTCAGATTTAGCAGAATCCAATCAGAATCTTCCAACTGACGTGTTTGCATGACGCATTATTATGATCAGATCTTTATCCAAAATATGTGTCCAATTGTAACTGTACTATAAGCAGTTTGGGTTCCACATGAAGCACTATATTATTAATATTATTATACTGTCTTATTATTTTTGTTTTCTCTAGATGCTACATTCAAGAAGTGGCCAGCAGCCACCCGAGGGCAGATAGGCACGTCTATCAATTCAGAGTTCACGGAGCTGAGAAGATCATCAAGATACATTTTTGTCTTATTTTTGTTCTTGTACAATTTGATTGTTTGTAAGTAAATAAAAAATGTAAATTTCTACATCGTGGGCTTATTTTTATGTTGTCTAGCAGCTATGGATTTTAATAATTTTACTAATACACTTTTCCTCAACCCCATAGAGGAATTATTTTCCTCACGGAGGTGGAAGGTTTATGACCACCTACATGATCAAATGTCCCTCCTGGACACAATGAATGCTGGATGCCTGGACATATCAGCAGAAGATTGCCAGGGATGGATCAGGCATGCCAGAAGATTCTTTCCTAAGTGTATTGCCCTAGATGACATAAGATGTGATGTGGATGAGAACCTGTGCCCAAATGGAGAAGACCGAGTAGATTACCATTAATTTTTTATCTGTATCAGTGGATGGTGTGTATTCAAATTCTTGTATTTTGGAATTACTCAGTGTCCTTGTTATACACAATAAAACATTGTATAATGGTACAGGTTGTTAATCTTTTTTAAGTCATTGGGGAGAAGCAGTTTGTTGCAGCTTAAGAATCAACTGATACTCGTAAGTGGAATCGATCATTTGTGTTTTATAGAATCTAACGCAGTTTCGTTCCTTTGTTGCGTCCACTGAGTCACGCGCTGTTAGTTTGCATTTGTTTGCGTGTTAATATTGAGAGATTTGGAAGGCGTGTCCAACGCCAGCTAAAGTACTTAAACAGTTGTTCTAAGGTCAGTTCGTGGGAGAAGCAGTTTGTTGCAGCTTAAGAATCAACTGATACTCGTTAGTGGAATCGATCATTCGTGTTTTATAGAATCTAATGCAGTTTCGTTCCTTTGTTGCGTCCACTGAGTCACGCGCTGTTAGTTTGCATTTGTTTGCGTGTTAATATTGAGAGATTTGGAAGGCGTGTCCTGCTGAATTCAATTGCGTTATTAAATAGAGTATTTAAGTGGGATTGACCACCGCGTGCTGCGGTCGCGTGCAGCCCTCATCGCGTGAAGACCGAAGAGAGTAAAGACCATCGACTCTACCTGTGCGACTCCACCGAGCAACGACACAGACAAGGCACTTGAGTATTACTGTTTTGCACTTATTTTATTGCACTTTATCTATTATCTTTATTCCATTTTCTTTATTTGTCTTGTACATTCCTTCATTTTTCACTATGTGTTTTCAATCCTCACTGAAAGTTGCTTAGGAGAACTGTGTGAAGAGTTTTGCAAAAGTGACCTAAGTATTGAGAAATGTGTCCCAGCGTCTGTAAAAAACTGTAAGAAGGGGGAGTATGGAGGCAGGAATAATACTGACATCCTGAGATCTGCTGCGAACCAGTCTGTGACTGCAGCAGAGTGGTTGAATGCCACATTATCCAACACCACAACGAAGTTGGGGCAGTTTGATGAACCTCGCCTTCTCTCCTCTGCTGGCACAAGTTGATTATGCAGGTCATTCAGAAAAGAAAAAAGCCTCTCTGTATTGTCGGGGCCAATGAGTGGTTTGTTTTACAGCAAACCATCATTGGACAGTGCTGCACACATTGTGATGTTAGCTCCTCTCTGGCCTGGGACATCCACGGTTGCTCTCTGTCCAATCACATTTCTTCCCCTGCGTCGTGTTTTTGCCAAGTTGAATACAGCCTTATCCACAAAGATAAAAGTATGTTGACTTCGGCGGGCTTCCATCTCCATTACCCTCTAAAATTAACACTTTTACAGTAATTTAAATTATGCATAACTGTGTGTGCATGTACCCTGTTTGGTTACTGAACAGACATCTTACCTGAATATACTGATGCTGGAGTTCACTTACTCGTTCAAAGTTTCTCTCAAAGGCTACAGTGTACAATTGCTTCAACCTTATTTTATGTTTCTCTAGGACTTTTACGGACAATTCTCGTTGTGCTGACCAGATTCACATTACCAAAAGTGATATTGTATGCCAGCACTCTATCCCGAATTTCCCACAGTTTTATTGCACTGTTGGCAGTTACCATGTAAACAATTGCAATTTCCTGCACATCTGAAAAGATTCTGCCTCTCCCTCCTCTGTGAGGCAACCTTTGGATCCTAAAACACAACAATTACTGTTTGTAATAGGTTGAACATTTCTGACATATTATATTGTACTGTAATATGTATATATTACAGTTACTTTTAAAATCTCACCTGTTGGTTTGCCGGAAAATTCGTATTATTCACGCAACTGTTGAGCGGTGCATGGTGCCTTTTGAGAGAAACAATGTCCGGGTAAAACTGAGGGCTGAGTATGTTCAGGTACAGAACTATATATTGTTTTACTTAATACATTTTATGCATCACCTACTTCACATGTATATTGGAACAACACTGTAAAAGAATGAACAGAAATATGTTTTTTAACATATTTGTTGATGAAGCAGCCTTTAAACTGGCCAAAACTCATCGCCGTGGACGGAATATCATTGGCCAACGGGCCACTGTCCAAGTGCC
Source organism: Triplophysa bombifrons (assembly GCA_029783895.1). NCBI lineage: Eukaryota > Metazoa > Chordata > Actinopteri > Cypriniformes > Nemacheilidae > Triplophysa > Triplophysa bombifrons. The sequence continues at coordinate 24,407,349 of CM056449.1, forward strand.
TGGACAACGTTGAGGAAACATCTCCATGTGCGCAGCTATCTCTGAAGACGGTGTCATAGGACGTAGGCCCTCACTTGGCTCCTATAAAGCTGTGCATCTCATTGAGTTTCTCAATGAAATTGAGCTGGCATGTCAAGGTGAAGGGGTAACCTACACTGTTAAAAATGTTCCGTAATTTTTACGGAAAAATACCGGCAGCTGTGGTTGCCAGTAAGATTCCGTAAAAAATACAGGAAAAGAATGTAAACAGTCTTGCCGATTAAAACTTCAGGGCACAAACTTCAAGCTGTGAATGAACTTAATACATTTTAGTCTTTTATATCAACAGCATTTCTTTATATAAAATTAAAACTTCATCCAATTGCATAAAAGTGAAAACATTACATTTACTTAATTTGTTTCTTTGTAAAAACATCAAAGTCACTCTTATACAAAGCAACATGCAGTATGACATCTGTATCTCATTGCCTGACCTTGACTTAAACACAGACTCACTCTTCAGCATAGTGGTGACCCACAAAACATTTAATATCAGAAAAACAAGAGAAAATACAAATTACGTAGTTTTTACGGAATAATACCGGCAGCTGTGGTTGCCAGTAAACTACCGTAAAATTACGGGAACATCCTGTTTTTATTCATCCAATCAATTCACAGTGGAACACATGAGCCACACCCACTATTCATTTTCGAAACACGTCAGAATACTGAAGACGATCATCACTTCTGCTTCACAGGGACTGCAGCATAACAGCCATGACTTGATGTTTTATTGGTTTATTTAAAGTCACCGTTTTTGTGATCAGTGTTTGCTTTAGTTGCCATCTTTCAGCCGTCATGCAAAAGTTTCCAGTTTTCTTTGTGCTGCTATGACATTGTTTTATATAAAACATAGTTTTGTAGCAAATCAAATGAAAGTGTGATTAGGTATTTACTAAATCTTCATCTGGGATGTTGTTTAATTACTTATTGTATGTTTTGTTACGAACGCCTCAATGAATTAACATTTAAAATTCACATTTCATGCAACAATCAATCTAAAAAGTTTTTGAACTATTAAAAAGCTTGCATTTTGTCTTTGACTCACACATCAAGAATCAGTGTATGAATCTCAACAGTGGTGACTAACAAATGCAAAGCTTACAGCCGCAATGCATGCTGGGAGTCATTGATGAGTTTTGTGCTTTGATGATACCCAGAATGCATTGCGTTTATCTTTAATGGTTTTTTCTGTTGTCACCATTGTTGAGACAAACTGTTATATTCTAGATATCTGCTAGAACATTTATTATGAGTCACATGTGCTGTCAAAGACTTTCAGTATATTATTTAATTTCATGGAATATCATAAATGATGATAACAAATAACTTTAAAGCACTACCTAAACTCTCAACTATGTATATACTCTCCAACCTTAAGCAGTTATTAGTTAGCTATGTCTGAGCTTTTACACACTTGTTTCAGTCTGTTTCAACACACAGATATTAAAACTGGGGAAAGACTTCTTCACATGTAAAGCAAAGGGTCAAGATCCCAACTAAAGCAAACACTCTTCACCATAATGGTGACCCAACAAACCATCAACATGTAAACTTGTGTTAATTCTCAATTAGAACTTTTGTAGACGTGCAACAGAAATAAAGTGACAGTGGTGTCAGTAAGTGAAGGTGATAAAAGTGTTTGTGGAGTTAAAAAAACTCCTTGTGAAAACTATGGAATTTCACTGTTCAATTCCCAGAGAATTTGACAGTGTTATCCGTATTTTTACGGATGTTTTTTGACAACAGTTTTCTCTGTGAAAACTACAGAATTTCACTGTTAATTTTACAGACAATTTTACAGTGTTTTCCGTATTTTTTACGGATGCTTTCTGATAACAGGTTTTTTGTGTGAAAACAACAGAATTTTACCGTAAACTTCACAGGCATTTTTTACAGTGTATGTAATTGTGCGGGATAATGTCAGGTCCCACCATGCAGAGGTTGTTCAAGCATGGTTTCAGACCCATCCCCGATTCATGACCCTCTACCTGCCTCCATATTCTCCTTTCCTCAACCCTTGAGTAATTTTTCTCAGCCTGGAGGTGGAAGGTCTATGATTGCCAACCCCATGAGTGCCCCAACCTCCTTCAGGCCATGGATGAGGCATGTGATGACATCAGGGTAGACCAATGTCAAGCATGGATTCGCCATGCCAAAAGGTTTTTTCCAAGGTGCATGAACAGTAATGATATTCATTGTGATGTGGATGAGAATCTATGGCCAACTGATCTTTACAGGCTAGATCCAAATTAATGTAATGTGTGTACACTAAATGTTATGGGTTTTTGTTTTATTTAAATGTGCCCATTTCATTTTTAAAAGTAAACCTATGTTACATTTATATCTAAAATATTAAATAAATTTGCCAAATGATTGAAGAGGATGTCTTCATTGATCCTTCACTTGATTACACAAAAGATAGATATTATGGAAATGCTAGATTCTGTAAAAGTTGGGTACTGTAAGTGTATTGCCTAATGTGAAAACAGTGTAATCTGTCTTTTACAGTACTGTAGCATACTAATTTAAGAACTAAGGCTGATTTGCAACGTGTATCTTGGATTATTTGCCATTAAATTAACTGCTTGATGAAAGTACTAAACTGAACGAAGATCATACTGTTGTATATCGGTGATGAAACCAAATGTTGTCATTACATATTTCAATAATCTTGTGTTTGAAACAGTGATTATGTGGATTTAAAATATGTGCAACTAAATAAAAGCATTACATCAGGTTTTGAAAGAATGACAAGCTTTGTAACAAGTGTGATCAGTTTGGATTTTTGTACTACAAGTTTTTAAAAAGTACACCTTACTTGTGAAATTAGTACCAAAGTGATCAACAAAAACTGTTAAATACAATGCATGGGGTTCTAAGCTTGTTTGTGTTTTTAGTTGTTGTTGTTTAAGAATAATAAAGAAATGGTAATACAAAACGTATATCTTATGAAGGTCAGTGCATGGTTTGTGTTGTGGCTGGAGATCTTCTCTTTCCTGATGATGTGTGAAGTGTAGTGTGAGAATGTGGATTTCCTGTGTCCCACACATAATGTTAAATGTTTACATATTCTGTCATGATGAGTACTACTCAAGGGACATGTCTGACCGGACAAGATGACATGAATCTGATCAAGTGATAACACTGATGACATACTGTCTTTGAATGTTCTAGATGATGGAGAACAGGGAACTAGAATATATGCTGTCTTAACCAAATAAGGTGAAACCGAGGTCTGGTGATTTTCCATGACCAATGTTATTTCCTGTTGTTACTTCCTGTTTTATGCGTATAAATACTGGTCCTCAATACAATAAACTTTGGACTCTGATTGAACTGCACATCTCTGTGTCTGTGTCTTTCTTGGTGACACTACAGCCTATACTCTCATACTGTCAAAAGGTAATATCATAATATACCTACTGGGTAATATACTCACTGGAAGATTTTCTTCTCGGCTGACACAGGGAGCTCAGCGCTTCTCATGAATGTCTTTGTGTCTGCTCCGATAAAGAGATCTTCATCAGCCAACTGATGTCCATCTCCATACTCCACCTCCCTGAGAGGTACACCCACGATTGCCCTGGCTGGTATGAGGTAGCCCAGGATCCTCTTCATCAGCCTGCTCATCTCCTCTTCAAGTTTGTGAATTTGTACTCCCTCTGTCTGCAGATATTATCAATGGTCACAACAAAATAACAGTGAAATAAGAATGCCACAATAAGCACAAACATTTAATTATATACTATTATTCACTCATTCATTCCATATCATTGACACCCACCTGGAAGGCAATGTTAAATTCAGACAAAGGCTTAAGGGCAGCACTCAGGAACAGGAGGTAGGTCTTCACGATTGGATCACGCAGATGGCTTGCCAGATCACGCACTTTAACACTCCTCTCCACCTCTTCATGACTGTTAAAGTAGGCCTACAGAACATAGAGATACAGGGTGGCAATACATGGTTAAAATGGAAATATAGCATACACTGTAAAAAATGATTCTGTTTCCTAGTAGATTTCATGAAATTAATTGAGTAAACTTTACTTAATACATTTGTGTTCTTGTTTTTTTACCAAAATCTAAGTTAAAATTATAAAAATATCTCACAATTCTAAATGCACAAATAATAGAGATAATTCAACTTAATTTTACCATGTTAAACCCACTTTAACTTGTATAAAGGATCTTTACTTAATTATTTTGTGGTGGAACTACATGAATTATTTCAGTTATTTCCCTTACTGAGCAGTGAATTTAGAGTTCCCAGCATGCTCTGCATGCGACAGCATTAGCAGAATCATTTTTGTGAAAAAGTGCTATTTTATGTGCTTTAGAATAAAATGAAAGACTTGATAGTGTTTATTGTTCAGTTGTCTTTAAGATTTAGAAGATATTCTGTTTGTATTTTTGTGTTTCGTGGTTACCATCTTTCAGAAGAGCGGTGCTTGTGTTTAGTTTGAGAGCTCAGGCTATGTGTTTTTTCACTCCGTAAACAGTAATGCTGCTAATGTCAGTACTGAGTCAACTCTCAGCTTACTTGTGCATCAAATATGTTTGTAAACAATAACAAATGTTAAACTTAAGTAAAAAAAAGATCAAGCAGTTAACTCCAATACTCAAATAAGTATTTCTTCTCGATTTTTTTAAGTTTATCAGGTGTCGTGCTTAAATAATTTAAGTAATTTTACATGATTTATTCATGGAATATTGCGTTAAAAATCTGCTTTAAAGTGCTCAAAATATTTTGTGTTATACTGTTACCTTAATTTTTTTAATAAATATCTGTGTCATTTTTTACATTGTAGTAAACTGTGTAGATATCTGCTGAGTGGAGTTACCATCCTACCTGTAGTGCATCCCACTGGTTCAGCACCCTCTGGATGCAGGTTAACAGACTCAGCCATCTGGTGCTGCAGTACCTGAGGAGCTTCAGGTGGTCTGAATCAGTGAAGTCTACAAACTCTTTGTAGACTTCACATCTTTTTGCACTGACAGAAAATTACTCTGTTAATGGTTGGAATTGTGAGTGTGTGTAAAGAATATGAACTGCAGGCCTACTAGGCTACCTTGTTCATGAGTTAGCCACATGCAATGTTGTTACATTGTAACACACACAACATTAGGCGAGAGAAATAGCAGGCCTATATGTATGCATTTACCTTTTATCAAAGTGAGTGTATATCCCCACCAGGATGTCTTCCACTGGTACCTGGGCTGCTCTGATGCCACAGCCAGTGGCCAGGTGTACCAGGTGGCAGATGCAGCCAAGGTCCTGGACGTGAGGCTGGCTTGTCTTCAGTCTACTGATGACCGAGTTATGACGGCCTTTCATAACACTCGCATTATCAGAGTTGAAGGCAATCAGGTTATCCCATGGGATGCCTCTTTTTCTATTGGAAACAGGAAATAATGCCACAAAACGTCTCAGACTAAATGTAAGGTTGTAATTAAATGCAATCTACTAAACATATCAACAACACAGTGCAGTTCCCCTTACCTTAATGCTTCACTAAGCTTTTCATACAGATTTTCTGCATTTCCTATATTGCATATAGGCATCTCCAGGAATCTTGTAGCGACCTGCAGAGTGGCCTCATCGTAGAGTCTAGTCAGGATGACAAATTCTTTGTCTGTTTTTCGGTTGTTCGATTTGTCGCACATCAGTGAAAAGGGCTGAGATCGGCATGTTTTGGCCAACTCGTCCTCTAGTTCTGCTGCTATGGCACCTGTTGAATGTCCAGTAATTAGCTAGTAAGTTAGCCTACAACATGCATGCCATGGGTTATAAATGCTCATGTAAGAATATTCAAACACATTTCAAACCCATTTTAATACATTTTTTTATACCGTTTTAGCAAACACATATTAGCCCAGTAAGAAAGATAGGTAAGTTAGCTATATGGCTAGCTAACTTATCTTTGATGATTTGAGTAGCCTTAGTTTTTCCCGGTGAGTATTTTCGTGCAATAGCAGAGTCCGGGAACATGTCAGCTACACACTTGTTGAAGTCGTCGTGGAAGGAGAAAGGAATGTTGTTTTTGGCACACAGCATTGCCATTTTTACCTCTGCATGTTTGACCTGGTCTGCCTCGGTGGCATTTCTCGTCACGAATGCTGACATCACCTGGGCATGTTTTTGTGCCTCTAGCCCGCGCTTGTGCTTGGCGGATTTCTCATGCTGACAGACATCATTCCTTCCCCCGTGTGAGATGCTAAAGTCGCAGTTACAAAACTTACAAAACGCGTGACTGTCCCCCACCCTGCTCCTCTTCCGAAAATTAAATTTGCTGTCCCATTGATCGAGGTATTTACACAAGGGTTTTGTTTTTTGGCAGGAGTGCCTTCCGTCACTGTTGTTACGTCCATTCCATTATCTTTCTCGGTTTTGTTTTTTTCCCGCGTTGTCACTCATCATCTGACCTCAGACACTAACCTCGCGACAACTGCCACCTACAGTACTGTAGGCTATTGCAGATGGCAGTTATCGCGAGGCTAGTGACAGAGCTCAGATTGGAAATGTTTTTTTGTTTTTTTTTACTCTGGTGTTATTATTTTTTAATAACGCAGGTTAAAATACGGGAGATTTACGGGAACATACTAATACGGGAGGACGGCGGGAAAGAAGGGTAAAATACGGGACTTTCCCGGCCAAAACGGGATACTTGACAGGTATGCTCCAGCCCTGCAACTCTGTGTGTTCTGCCGACTAGACTCTTCAACCTTAGAATATTAAAGACTTAGGGGACAAATAAGTGATAATCTTACATGTAGCTCATGGAACAGTAACAGGCCCTGTCAGGTTCATGCCTAAGACTTTTTATACATTTAAATCTTTGCTATCAGATGCCCAGATGTCATTTCAAATCATGGCATTGTCCCGGCTGGTCAGTGTTACATGTTTGGGTCAGGGAATGGTGTCTTCAAACACAATCCCATAATAATCACTGGTGTTCAGGGAAAAAGCAGTTTAGTTAAAGGAGACACTCATTAACAATTACTCATCAGTCTCGAATCTCGGTCTCGCCCCGCCTACTCCACTACAGTGACCATTCTTTATTGTTTTGTCGCTGGAAGCACAGGCTCACGCAGAATGTTTTCTGCTGAAAAGGGGGCGGAGACTAGCAGCTCTCTTGCATTAAGAGAGACACACACACCAAAACAGCGCGTTTCTCCTCACATGCAAAAGTGGGAATGTAGCACATGGTATATTAAAAGATCTGTTGTTTTTTTAGCTTAAAACTTCACAAACACACTCTGGGGACACCAGAGACTTATTTAACATCTAGTGAAACCATTCGAACAACCTCTCCTTTAAGCAAAGCATATAATACATGTATTCTAGGCCTATGTAATACAGTGAGTTTGACACTTTTAATTTGTCTCACCACATTCATGTGCATAATTCACCTATATGGGGAGTCTGCAGACCTGGAGCATGCAGTTTTGCGCCCCCAGGCAGTTTTACGCCCCTGCTGTTCCGTATTTCTCCATTAGGGGGAGTATGCAGTTTTACGCCCCTGCTGTATAATTAATACAAGTTCAGAGAGATTTATTTTTCTAAAACTTTTTGAAATAACAAGACAGTACAACTGCATGATTATTTAATTTTTTTTCTAATTATTTCCAAGTATTATTACAAACAAGATCAATGATATCACAACATAAGCCTAATTAGCCAGCCAACAACTATTAAGAAAACAAGATACACGATTAATTCAGCATTAACAATCACAAACGTGATAAAACCCACAAAAGGTGCTCATACATTATAATTAAGTTAAAATATTTAATGGAAAATATCAAAGAGGTATATTGTATGTACAATAGATAATTGGATCATCTCTTTAACAACTCAAATCAAGATCCATATGGGACTTGTGTTTTCAATTTGAGTTTGAACATGTTTGTGGTTGTTGGTGCTCAATTATTGATTTTTTTTATGAAAAACTTGAGTATGTGTGCAGCTAAACTGAAATAGTTTATATATAATATAGAATGCAATGCAAGTTAACAGGGCCAGAAGAATATCTTACCAGGACAGGCCATCTCGCATTGACTACGGAGACAAAATGAGAATAAATTATAAAGAAAAGAAATATGAAAATGAGTAAGAGATATCGAGTTGGCATACACGTGGTTAGCTAAGGTTGATCCAGACACAACATTGACCTTGTCGTCAATAAGTATTAATTGTATTGTCTTTGAGTTTAAATTACATTCACCAATATCTATATTATATATAAATATGTTAAGATGTTTAAATTAATTCATAACAATATCAATTAAACGTCAACAAACGATGCTTGTTGGACCATTTCTTAGTAAGAAAAACGATTATTTACCATACCTCTAACTCGCGATTGACGACGAAGTTATCTGTTAGGTCTGTTCTGATGGTTCATAATGAACAGTGAACCCCTAGTGGCGAATTAAGGAACCACAGGGTCCTAAAACTGCATGGGGCGTAAAACTGCCTGGGGCGCAAAACTGCATGCTCCAGGTCTGCAGACTCCCCCTTCTCTAATTCACCAGTTCAACTTTGCAGATAATGGTGTAGGTTTGAGGGTATGCGTATTTGGCGCGCTGTCAGGAAGAGGACTCCGAGCTCGTTCATTCTTCCAAGCTCAGAGCACTCCCCCCCATCTGGGGTGAGGGCTCCGAATCCGGCATAACCCTGAACCCAGAACACCCCCCCCCCCTTTTGTGTCCTGCTGGAGACAAGGAGCTCCAAGTGAGGAGCCGGGGTGGTGGTGGGATGCTTGAGACTGAAGAGAGAGTGAAGGTAAGATGTCTTGACTATTTTTAGAGGCTTTCTCTCTCTTGAACTGATAGTTCAGGCGCTGTGATTGCTGATAGCGGACCAACCGAGATAATTATCTGCTCCTGCTCCTGCTCCTCCCGAACTTAGTTAACAAAATATCATATGTGACTGAAGATTCTTCACTCATGCAGATCCTAAGCGTTTTGCATCAGTGCTGGTAATAGGTGCACATTAAGGCACACTATCTAAGAGATTTTAATCAGGTTCTTTACGGATTAAATTGTTCTTGTTTAACATCTTTTTACTAATATAAAATATTAATATATGTGATATAGTAAAATAATAAAAGTTTACTTCCAAATAATATAATTTTTTTGGGCAAAATAACATGAAGCTTCAAGGGACTGAATCAATGTGTATGTCATCTATCAAAACTGAAAGACACATATAACGACTACATGATCTTCAGTTATGTTAATAATATTTATTTGTGAAAAACAAGTGTGGAAAACTGCTTTCTCAAGAGACTTAAATTCCACATATTACCAAGAAATGTTTTAGTGACACGTATATTTTGCAAATGTTAGAATTGACTGAACATTTATTTAAAATCCTTTATCACATCTATGTACTGTTTGTGCTAATGTAACATCCTTACATTGACTTTTAATATAATAGTACAACAAGTTAATATGGCAAATATCTTCCTCACCAGAAAAACTGTATTGTTTTAAAAGCAAAACATCCTGTTAGTTGCATGATAAATTCAGAAACTCTTTCTATTAAACATGCACATTGCACATCAAGGACCATGTTATGGTCACGCAAATTAAAAAGTTATGGCCATTTTTTTTTTTTGTTAATAGAACGTACAAATACAATAGGTTTCTAGCGCTACGCAATCAAATCCTAATACTTAAACAGACAAATACAATACAAACCTAATAAGAAAAAGAATATAACAGACAAATACAATAGAACTCTAGCGTTTCACACTCGAACCCTAATAATAGTATGAAGGATTTGACGACGCTTTGACCACAGTTCACCAGTCGGGAACACTAACCACTACCCAACACACTCAATCAAGCACAGTCACGATTTGATTCAACTGCTTCATTGTTTCACAAAGCCTCGCTCTGCCCATCACTACAGAAATCCAGATGGAGAATGCTTAGAATTACAATATGACACAAAATAAGACTTAGCCATGAATAACTGAGAAGACCGGGTTAAAATAGGCGGACAAAGAACAATTAACAGGACACAGGTGAAAATATTGATGGATAATGAGTCCAGGCAATGGTTTTTGGGATAATGTAGTGTGAAATGAGATTCCAAGTGATGAGGGGAGTGCCCTCTAGTGGATTTGAGAGGGCACTCCAGCTGGTGACTGTGACAGCAGGCATTGTTTGTGTTTGGGCATAAATGATAGAAATACAAAGCATATTTAATTTTATTGTTTGGTAAAATTCTGTCTACTTAGATGCCTTCAGCTGGTCTGCATAAACATATCCTTCACTGTTTATGACAACCCATAATCATGTATGGTCTGGCTGTTAATGAAAAGAATAATTCGAAATCTCATAAGAAGCAAAAAGTCTTGTTCTTGCTAAGCCTGTATGAAAAGCAATCAGATAACCAAGGGAAACAAATATTGAGTTAATTATGATATATGCTTTATATGCATAAGTTATTTCATTAAGTAAAAAACACTCTTACTCGAGTACATTTTTCAAGTATCTGTGAAAAATATGACACTTCTATAAAGATCTCTGTCATTGTTTGCCACAATGCAAACATCTATATCTGAGCAGATTAAAAGAAATTTAGTTTTATTTTTCCCCTTAAACTTGAAAAGTAAAGCCTGTATTTCGAACAATATTTCGATTGGTGTGTGTTTTATTCCAACACTGCATTGTTTCACAATGTACTGTATTTGTCTGGCATGACAGTGTGGAGTTAACCCAAAGAACAATATAAACCGCTTTTTGGGGCGGAGCAGCAGTTGGAAAATATAAGTCAATGCAGAGGCTTTCTAAAGCTACAACTGAAGTGCAACCTGAAGAAGAAACACAATATAACAGTAAGTAAACACTCTGTATTCACAACAGTTTTGATAAAAAGATGTAAATTAATGAATTCAGATAATACACTATTTTAGCTGCAATGCTTTCATATAGAAAATGTATATTTCAAAATAATATTGCCAAACAGCAAAGAAATATTACCTGTGTTTACTATTCTACTTGTGAAATGTTTTGAGAATAAATCGTGATTAATCAAATTATTTGATACAATTATTAAAACTTTTATTGAAAAAAATAGAATAAAGCGTGAGCTGCAAAGTTTGTAGGTCTGTTTAAAAGGTCTTTATTGTGTTTTTAATTTGCTTTGATGGTGACAAAGCTTGAGTATCTGCATGTAGCCACTCATTTAGCACAATCCAAATTCATTAAGATTAGCCCAAAGATGAACAAATTCATGTGGATTATGCAGAATGTTTTCATGTTAAGTTCTCCTGTGTTAAGATACAGAAGATACTCAACCAGAATGAGTTTCAGCAGACGGGCAAGAGTTAAGAGGTTTAGGTGTAAAAGACAGGCGCTGTCTACAATATCAAAGTAACAAGAATTTAAATCCACAGGCACTAATAATTATATTTAATACTAGTCATAAATACATAATTTCATTTAACAAGAGTTTACATTTTACATTTGTTCTATGCATTCAATCAATGCTATATGCGGTTTGAATCATTTTAAATATATAAGGAGTGTTTTCATTTACTGCTGCGTTGAATGCGGAGCTTTGTTTGTATTCGCTCTCTGTTTTGTGTAAATTGACAAATACAGGAAGTGAGATCAGAGTGCCTGTGCAAAACTCTGCAAGTACTTGCTTGTGTGTATTGAGATGCACATCATTCATAGAAAATGGCAAAACCCAACACTAACATGATTCATCTTTATTTCCTATAAAAGCAAATGTGCTCTATAATATTGTTGGATTATGAGCACACATCCCCAATTATGGAATAAATATATATACTGCAAACACAACTGGGTTTCTCCGATGTTAGCCCTGGATGAAGTTATAAACATTCACAGCAGCTATTGTGTGACCCAAATACATAAACAATAAAGACACTTTGCTAGGCCACCCTGGGAATGTCACCCAAGGAAATTACTTGCAGAGATATGCACAGGTTCCCTGCTTAGTGGTAAAACAAACATGGAGACCAAAAAATACAATTACTTTATTGGGTTGTTCACAATGGTAAAAAATATCATATCAAATATAAAATAATCTTTTTTCACACATACACTTAAAAGAAGGGGAGCTGCAGCCTAAAATACAGGTAGAATTTGAGGATTACTGATCTTGTAATTTTCAATACACACTCACACCAGAAAGACCCCCAGTGCACATAGCATATCACAGCACTCAATGATAGATGTGCCAATGTCACTCTCAATGTCTGAGTAAGTCAACCCCAGAAAACGGAATACTCAGGGTTTTTGGTTTCAGAACGCGAGATATGTCAAACCCGCGACCGCAGGGTAAGTCAAGCCCATTTCAGAAATCGAGGTATCTTATACTCCGAGTGAGAAACCAGAGTAACATACTCCGTGAACCTAACCTGGTCGCGAGCAGGTTTTATTCCACAAACCCAGGGTTTGTTACAATCTCCGCCCCCTTTTCGAAGCGTGAGCGGTGTTGAAACTGCAAACGTCATTTGTTTATTGATTTGTGTTCCTAATCGCGCTCAATTTAGTCACACAGACCTTAAAATGTCATGTCCATTTATTCAGGAACCCGTAGATGAGGAAGCTGCATTAATTCACAGAGAGTTACATTTATGTCGGGAGAGAATTGTGAGGCCACGTTTGGACGTTTTATCTTAACTTTTAAGACCAGTTTAAGTCGTATATTAAACATTTACCAATCAGGCATCCTACTAGCAAGAGCATTTTATTTCTTTAAAATTTCCCGAATGAATGATGTTATTGTATTTCATATTCAGCTGCTGCCAAGATCTTTTTATTGCAGAAGGATTGCACCTACATGAGAGAGAGAGAACGAGAGAGTTAAATATAATTCCCATTTTCACAGTTTCAACAAAATAAATATGAAAGTGATTGACATATAAACTTGTGCAGTAACACCTGAAACAATTTTGGTTCGGCTGTTGCTCTATTTTCTAAATATGTGCTCATATTCACTGTACACTGGTACCATACCTTCAATTCGATTGGCGAGAAATGAACAGAGCGCTTTTTGTCACATGCCATTGCCATGGTGAATCGTGTTATCTTCACTCAATTGATGATGGCTTTTCATCGCCTGTACGCGCATAACCTAGAGTGAACTTACTTAGAGTGGATTGAACTAACTCAAATCAGCTGGTCTGAAACTGAAAACTCAGAGTTCAGATTTTAACTCGGTGTCAGTTGAACATCCTTATTGAAACGGGCCCCTGTTCAATGCAGACCCCACAACAATAATTGTGGTCTGCAAAACTCTGACTCATTACTTTAACAAAGGAATAATCATTAAAAAAATACCTTGACACTTCATGCTTTAAATAACAAAACTAGATTGCGGAAATATAAAAATAAAAAACCCAAACAGAGACTCCGAACAATTCACAAAGAACTAACATAAATCACAAAAAGAAATGAAAATAGCAAATTCAACAAGATAAATGTACTAACATAAACTATTTCAAAAGAAATACAAATACAAAACCAAGTAAACGCATTCAAATCCCGCAGTAACAAGATACGACTACCAATGGAGACTACCGCCATGCACAAAGGCAACAATTGCAGACTATGCTTAAGTCCCGCCAAACAAGACAACGGTGATGTCACTACAACGGGTTGCTATGTAATACATGCAAATAAAATAGGATAACATACCAGAAAATTGAGAAAAGTACTTTCAAAACAATATCCAAACTGAATCTAACCCCCGTCAACTTTTCTCAACCTTCTCCTCTCTTCTCTGTCCCCCTCCATCTTCCGCCAAAACCTCCCTGACCGCTGATACTTCGCCAACTTCTTTGATAAAGTGGAGTCCATCAGCAGGCAATTCTGTGATCAACACATCCCTGAATTTTCTCTTACCCATTGCTATCCTCAACTCCCTTCTTTCTCTCCCCTTTCGAAGACTGATGTCACCAAAATCCTTCTTTCCACCCGATTCACTACCTGTCGCCTCGACCCGATCCCTTCTCACCTCCTACAGGCTATCTCTCCATCTCTACTGCCTCAACTCGCACACTCTCAAACACCTCCATCACCACTGGTACTGTCCAACCCCGCCTTGTTCCTCAGTCACGTACTCTGAAACAGTGTGTGATGGTGATGATAGTAACCCCCCAGCAGGGCGGTAACGTCTGATGTATCCTCATGATTGGTTCCCACCTTGGTAACCCATGTCATTCCCTAGGTGGACCTCCACCTTGCGATAAACTCCTTCAGTCCCCACACTCTTCCCATTAGTTCTCACCTTAATGGCGAGACCATGTTAGTATCTCCAGTAAACTCCTCGATACGGAAGGAAGTGGTCTGTGTAGGGCGCCCTCCCCTTGAGGTGGCAGGGGGTTCCCACCTTTCCAAAAGCTCTGGGACCCCCTACCTATACACTGGAAGGTTACAATTCTCACGCTGGCGCTCTAATAATTAAGGCACAGGGGTTCTCATAACATTTTTATGCAGATGACATGCAGCCTTTTTTTTTTCAACATGATGACCCCAGCATCTCTGCCCATGTTTCTGCCCGCCTTCTGGAAATCTCTCCTTGAATGAAAGATCACCACCTACCACTTAACCTCTCCAAAACAGAACTCCTGGTTAAACCGGCCCACTCATCAATTGAACACCACGTTACCATTCAGCTCGGATCCTCAAATATAACACCCTGCAAGTCTGCGAGGAACATTAGGGTGATGTTTGACGACCAGCCAAAATGAGCCATTTCTTGTAAAAAAATCTTGATTAGAAATATATTTCAGCGGCACTTCAGGTAAATATGTCCACAAGCGACAAGACTTTTGTCAGGGACTGTAGAGCTGGTCCAATGTTCCACGACCGGGACTAAAACCACACTGTTCCTCCTGAATCCGAGGTTCTACCATCGGCCGGATTCCCTAACCCTTCTTAAAAAGAGGGACCACCACCCCGGTCTGCCAGTCCAAGGGCACTGTCCCCGACCTACAGCCCCACAACATCCAGAGACTTGAGGTACTCAGGGCGGATCTCATCCACCCCCGGTGCCCTGCCACCGAGGAGTTTTTGTTTTCCTCTGTAAATTCATTCTGCCAAATGAATATATGTAAATGTGACTAATATATTACCACAAATGAGTTATATTAACATCTTTACCTGAGAGAGCACAGACGTACATTTGCATGCCAAGCGGGTCCACACAATAATACAAAGTGTAGGACTGTCAATACAGCAGTCTTCCTGGCAATTACACCATAAAACAATATATACAGTAGGTTGTCAACCAGAATGCTCTCTACGGCCGTGTGGGAAAGGGGGCAATTAAAAAACATTTACATGTGAAACTAGTTCCCCAAATTCCGCCAGGAGGCGCAAAGGTAGAGTTTGCGCCTTAAGTACTTTTAACCACATGTACTGTGAAACAGTGAAATTCAATGTGATAAATTCATTATTTCATGACAGGAGGCAACACATTAAACAGATTAAAAAAAGAGTTATTCACATGTACAATATGACAAAAAAGCAATATAGGCGGAAAATTTAACAAAATGTAATCATTAAATCATTAAACAGAAATCATCAGAACAAACGCATTATGATCACAGAGGTTCATATAAGGATCATTCCTGCCAGTCTAAAGCGGCTGCATATACCTGATAGTTATGTTGTGTTCAGACCAAACGCGAATGGCGCGTCAAGCGCGAGTGATTTACATGTTAAGTCAATGCAAAGACGCGATGGACCTACTTGCGGCGCGAATCACGCGAATGAGGTGGCGCGAATGACGCGAATGGCGCGAATCGAGCGAAATGAGCGGAGTTGAAAAATCTGAACTTTGGCGAAAATTCGCGCCGCGTTAACCAATCAGTGGCTTGCTCTAGCAGTCAGGTGATATTGATGTTGCGAGGGGAGGCAGAAATCTCAAACAACAATGAAGGACAAAATCATCGTTGCTGTATGTGGATACCTGGAGCTGTACAATACATCTTACTTTTATCGAAACTAAAATAAAAAGGATCTTGCTTGGAAGAAAGTTTACACAATTTAAGCAATTTATCTATAGGGGACTGGAGCCGGCTGGCAGAAGCCCCTCCCATGACGCGAATTCGCGTCTGCAGTGAAGTGAATTTGACGCGCGAATGAAGCGAATTTGAAGCGCGAATGAAGCAAATTTGACGCGCGAATGAAGCGAGTAAACTAAAATGTTCAAGCGTCCAACTACGCGCGAATAGCGCGATTTATTCGCGCCATTCGCGTTTGGTCTGAACACACAGTTATAAGAACAAACTATAATAATAAATAATAACCATGCACTGTCTTTTCTGTCCAAATACGAGCACACTGTTGAACCGTTTGATTGTATTTTAAAAGTTCCATAACCACAGTTTAATACTTCCATATTTGCGGGTAAGCTTTTATAATAAATGTATCTTTATTTAAGGATAATCTCATTTCCACCACAGCAAAGACGCAATGAAGTTCAATATTAAAGTCTTCATTTAACATATCACCAAGTAAAACATTTTGAGCCAATTCGAGCAGAACCTTTAACTCATTCGCCACCAGCCCCTTTAAAAAAAGGTTGGCAGCCTACGGCAGCGTTTTTTAACATTTTCACCCAATTTTAAGGGATCACAGTACATTTTCTGTGAAGAATATATGGACAAACAATAAGTCAAATGAAAGAACAGAGTCTCATCTTTCAAACAAAAGAAACCGCATTCTTCTATCTTCATTTGTTTGTTTTTTATCACTCCGTAGATGTGGGTAGGTTTCTTCAAAATTGCATCATTTTGATTAAAAAGCTGAGATAATTAACGTTTTTTGTCAAAGATTCCGCCCTGATTACACTCAGAAAAATCATTAAAAACAGTTAAAACATATACGTTCTAGGTTCTGGGATTCTGTACTTTTTCCCAAAGGTGTGTAATAGCGCCACCTGCTGTAAAACAGTACCAACACTGATTGCCATAAAAACTCGTCAATGGCGGCGAAAGAGTTAATGTAATGTTCATTTTCAAAGTGTACAATTGTTTTGGATTTTAAGCTCATTTACAAAGATTACCATGAGCGATCATTTTTCCCTAAAATATGCTACTTGTGCATTGGTGGAAACTACAAACTGTAAGTTCTTGTAACTTTTATATTGTAGACAGTGTAGAGGTTTAAGCTGCATGTTAAAATAATGTTGAGCTTACCTCACCAAAAATGTTATCCACCAGATCTATCAAGATCACATCCATGAAATTAGTTATTTAAAACATAAATTTTAGTAAAGGAATTAGTTTATCTCAAAGGAAAATGCGTACAATAATCGTTATTAAATAAACATATTTTACATTCTCTGATTACATTTACATTTATGCATTTGGCAGACGCTTTTATCCAAAGAGACTTATATTGCATTATCCTATACATTTTTGTTTTTAAATATGTGCAATCATCTGTGATCGAACCCATACCCATGGCGTTGTTAACGCTATACTCTTACCACTTAGATACTAAGTAGATACTTAGATATTAATGTGGTCCAGCGAATGCATCATGATATTATACACTTTACGTACCTAATGGCCATAAGTAATGTGACTTTACCAAACAGGATTTAGAGCAAAGGTAGCGTAAACCAAACACAGTTAAAGCACAGAAAACCCATCACAAATGAATATATGGTAGTTTATTAAAGTCAACTCTACATGGTAAACATAGTGACAATCACATTGACACAAACACAAACAAATACATGAAACATAAACACATAAGGGACAGCAGAGAGAGGGAGAAAGAGACAGAGATAAAGTGAGCGAGAGAGAGCATTGCAAATAATACATTTCTGAACACCAATAAAGATCATCTTTAACACAGAGGTACAAACTTAACGCAGCTATTCTATGTATAGAATTGGATACTTGCGAGCTCTATGCTGGAAACAATATCCGTATGCGCATGTAGAGTTGGAATTGTTCTAGAGGTTTCAGAATGCAGTCCTGCAATAGACTGCCTTTCAGCGGTAAACAGGAGTCAACACACATTAAAGAAGTAACGCCGCGTAGACAGCGACGGCTCATTCTGCTTGAGCCCCCACTGTATAATTCCCTTCCTAACAAAAGGGAATACCAAACTACTGATGTTACTTTACCTAAGCAACCTGCTGCCGCCCTCAGAATGAACAGGAGACAACACAATACTCGGGAAGTGATGTTCACCCTAGTAACGTGCACCTGCAATTTATAATAGTCCTTGTATGTAATACAACCGACCGCGATCAATTAAAATACACAACATTTTTTGATCTACTACATGACAACCATTTTTTAATTTTTAAACATCTGATATACAATATTTTCATTTAAAATATTTTTATTTTACTCTGTTTAAATATGTAGCATATAATGCACTCAGACAAATCAAGACATGCTTTGGTTATGGAAATTTCAGGAGGAAAGGCAATAAAATACGTAATAATTTTTTTGTCAAAAAGATTTTTTGTCCAAGGTGGAGAACACAATTATATTTATTATGATCATGTTTATGTTTTACCAAACTGTTTGTTTTAAAATTTAAATCTTCACAACCATGATGTTTCAGTGGTTACGTGAGAATGACCCATTTATGTGAAGAGAAGGACATGTACTGTATGTGTACTTGAAATTAAAAAAAAAATTATTTTCCTTTAAGCAGCAAAGGTGGAAAAATAAAGTTGATTGGAATCAATCAGTCTGTTGTCTTCTACAATTTGAAAAATCATGGCAGAAAATCACCATTACGGAAAAGCCTCAAGGGTTGCGCTTAATGTAAAAGACAGAATAAGTAGTAAAATAGAAGATGGAGACTCAAACATCCTTCCCGTGTTTAATCTGAAATTGGATGAAACATGGCAGAACAGCGATGGATTTTGCAGAAGAAACATTTTGGGGAAAAATGTCACAAAAGAGAAAAAAACCATTTTGATGATCGGAGCCACGGGTGCAGGAAAAACCACTTTAATTAACAGCATGATCAACTACATTCTGGGAGTGCAATGGGAAGACGACTTCCGGTTTGTGCTTATAGATGAAGGGAAGCAGAAATCTCAGTCTCAAAGCCAGACATCGGCAATCACAGCATATCAGATTAATCACATGGATGGTTTCCAGATTCCTTATTCTCTGACCATTGTGGACACACCAGGCTTCGGTGATACCAGAGGAATTTCACATGACAAAAAAATCATAGCAAAGATTCAGGAGTTCTTTGCTGCCCGTGGAGGAATTGACCGCATTGATGCAGTGTGTTTTGTAGTACAAGCACCACTTGCCCGCCTGACAGCCACACAGAAATATGTATTTGACTCCATTCTTTTCATTTTTGGGAAGGACATTGCTGAAAACATCCTTATACTGGTCACCTTTGCAGATGGGAAAAAACCTCCTGTTCTTGAGGCCATCAAAGATTCTAAGGTGCCCTGTTCTACCAATCATTCTGGAGAGCCACTTCATTTCGTTTTCAATAACTCTGCCATATTTGTTACCCATAATAAGGCTGGGGAGGATGAAGAGTCTGATTATGGGAACTTTGCACAAATGTTTTGGAAGATGGGGTTTACTAGCTTGAGAAAGTTCTTCACATCCCTTGTCACGATGGAAACCAAGAGCTTGTCTCTGACACAAGAAGTGTTAAAACAGCGGCAGCAACTAGAAGTGCATGTAGAAGGGCTCCAGCCCCACACTGTTAAAAATGTTCCGTAATTTTTACGGAAAAATACCGGCAGCTGTGGTTGCCAGGAAGATTCCGTAAAAAATACAGGAAAAGAATGTAAACAGTCTTGCCGATTAAAACTTCAGGGCACAAACTTCAAGCTGTGAATGAACTTAATACATTTTAGTCTTTTATATCAACAGCATTTCTTTATATAAAATTAAAACTTCATCCAATTGCATAAAAGTGAAAACATTACATTTACTTAATTTGTTTCTTTGTAATTCTTTGTAAAAACATCAAAGTCACTCTTATACAAAGCAACATGCAGCATGACATCTGTATCTCATTGCCTGACCTTGACTTAAACACAGACTCACTCTTCAGCAAAGTGGTGACCCACAAAACATTTAATATCAGAAAAGAAAAGAGAAAATATGAATTCCGTAGTTTTTACGGAATAATACCGGCAGCTGTGGTTGCCAGTAAACTACCGTGAAATTACGGGAACATCCTGTTTTTATTCATCCAATCAATTCACAGTGGAAAACATGAGCCACACCCACTATTCATTTTCGAAACACGTCAGAATACTGAAGACGATCATCACTTCTGCTTCACAGGGACTGCAGCATAACATCCATGACTTGATGTTTTATTGGTTTATTTAAAGTCACCGTTTTTGTGATCAGTGTTTGCTTTAGTTGGCATCTTTCAGCCGTCATGCAAAAGTTTCCAGTTTTCTTTGTGCTGCTATGACATTGTTTTATATAAAACATAGTTTTGTAGCAAATCACATCAAATGAAAGTGTGATTAGGTATTTACTAAATTTTTATCTGGGATGTTGTTTAATTACTTATTGTATGTTTTGTTACAAACGCCTCAATGAATTAACATTTAAAATTCACATTTCATGCAACAATCAATCTAAAAAGTTTTTGAACTATTAAAAAGCTTGCATTTTGTCTTTGACTCACACATCAAGAATCAGTGTATGAATCTCAACAGTGGTGACTAACAAATGCAAAGCTTACAGCCGCAATGCATGCTGGGAGTCATTGATGAGTTTTGTGCTTTGATGATACCCAGAATGCATTGCGTTTATCTTTAATGTTTTTTCTGTTGTCACCATTGTTGAGACAAACTGTTATATTCTAGATATCTGCTAGAACATTTATTATGTGTCACATGTGCTGTCAAAGACTTTCAGTATATTATTTAATTTCATGGAATAGCATAAATGATGATAACAAATAACTTTAAAGCACTACCTAAATTCTCAACTATGTATATACTCTCCAACCTTAACCAGTTATTAGTTAGCTATGTCTGAGCTTTTACCCACTTGTTTCAGTCTGTTTCAACACACAGATATTAAAACTAGGGAAAGACTTCTTCACATGTAAAGCAAAGGGTCAAGATCCCAACTAAAGCAAACCCTCATCACCATAATGGTGACTCAACAAAACCATTAACTTGTGTTAATTCTCAATTAGAACTTTTGTAGACGTGCAACAGAAATAAAGTGACAGTAGTGTCAGTAAGTGAAGGTGATAAAAGTGTTTGTGGAGTAAAAAAAAACTCCTTGTGAAAACTATGGAATTTCACTGTTCAATTCCCAGAGAATTTGACAGTGTTATCCGTATTTTTACGGATGTTTTTTGACAACAGTTTTCTCTGTGAAAACTACAGAATTTCACTGTTAATTTCACAAGCACTTTAACATGGTTTTTCCGTAAAAACGATGGATTTTTGCTGTTAATTTTACAGACAATTTTACAGTGTTTTCCGTATTTTTTACGGATGCTTTCTGATAACAGGTTTTTTGTGTGAAAACAACAGAATTTTACCGTAAACTTCACGGGCATTTTTTACAGTGCAGATTAAGGTTGGTCTTGTAATCCTGGATGAATTAAAGAAAACAAGAGCTGCACTGGAGAACCACAAGGCTGAAATGAAAGCAAACGAGAATTTTTACTATGAAATAGAAGTAACTGTCCCAAAACAGATTGAAAACAAAACAGGCTACTTCTTGACCAACTGCCAAACTTGTCATTTTACTTGTCATGAAACATGCAATTATGCAAATGACAGAGATAAACACAAGTGCACGGCCATGAAAGATGGAAAGTGTCAAATCTGTCCTGGAAAGTGTGTTTGGAATGTGCACTTTAATCAGAAATACAAATGGGAGTATGTCATAGAAAAGAAAAAAGAAACCTACCATGATTTACAAAAGCGATTTGAGGATGCACATGGAGAAGTCATGTCAAAAGGAAAGATCTTTGAAGCTCTCGAAAATGAGCTTGAGGTTGTCCAGGATATTGTGGCGGGACTAATAGGAAAGTCTAAGTGGTCCTTGGATCGGCTGCAGGAAATTGCCCTCAACCCCAATCCTCTTTCCACCCCTGACTACATAGATCTGATGATTGAGTCTGAAAAACAAGAAGCCAAGTCTGGATTTAAAGATCGCATTCAGTCTTTAATGGAGGTCAGGAAGAAGGCAGAGATTATCGGCAAGGTTAGCAAAGGAGAAATGCTTTCAGATGATTTGGAAAAGTACAGAACCCCAAAACAAAAACAAAAATATCCTTCCCTCCAAAAATACTGTTCAGTCATGTAATGAATAATGTTCAAGAAAACAATTATTCAGGGAGCACTTTTTTATGTTACTTTGCATGGTTTATATATGTAATGGTGTGCATTAAACGCTCATTGGACTCATTGGAATGCATTATTCTGATTGGCTAGTCGCAACATACGAAGGTTCGTTATTACCAAATAACCCGGATGCTGCAAATCATTTGGACAGGTGCAGTTTAATAAAAAATAATAATAAACATGTCTTTTAATAACGCATTTGATATTATATTTGCAAATAACTAAAGCAGGTTATGCGTTCCTTACATTTGATCGCCGTTTCTTACCTTAAAAACAAAAATAATTGGGTTTTCCTAATGGAAGGTCTGCATTGGTTAAAATGAGCTAGTAAAATATTTCAAATTCATATTTCATGTCCAATTTTTTCTCATGTGGCAAGTAGCTGTGTAATAAGCGGGATAATGTAGAAGTAAGCGGCTGTTATCGCGCCGGGATCCTGATCACACTCTCGGGGCTTATTTCTGTGATAACAACTGGCTGCGCGTACATTATCCCTGTTATAATGCACATGTAGTCAGGCGTTCAGTTTAATCTCCCTTCTAAATGAATGTGCTGCTTTCTCTGACACAGCAACACAAACTCTCAACCCCCCTCCCTCTCTTTCTCAATATTTAATTCAAATGAATGCTAAACTTTATGATATCTTTTTTTGATTTAGTCTTTGTTTGATCTATTGAGCAGAAGAAAATAACCATAATTTTTACCTTTCTTTTCAAAAATGATTTAACTTCTCAATGACCATGGTATAACCAGGATAGCGGAGGCTGTGCCTTGAAAAATGTAGTACACTGTACTAAAATATTGTTTTCTATGATTTATAAGCTTTTTTAACCACGGAGACCTCAATCCCCATGCGTTGGAGTGCACACAGGTTTAGGTCCCCACCGGGATATAAAACAAGGCCGCACACAACTCACACAGGTGTGCATTAATACCGTGTAATGCGACAGGTAGCTTCAAATCAGTATATTCACCTTTTTAAATTAATAAGTTGCTTTTATTGAAACAAACACATCCCTCACACACAGAGATTAGAGACCATGCAGCACACACACACACAGAATGATAGCTTTCATTCTGAATTGCTACAATTCTTAAGACCAATGAGGTGAAATAACTATTTTTAAAGTAACTAAATTCGACGCTTCATTGTTTGTAGAGTGATGCAAAGATGCAGGTAATTCATAGATGCAACTTTCGTCTCTCTATATATGGCCATATTTGAGGAAAAACTTGAGTAATTTGATATAGCTGTCAGACAATTCTATCCTAAAACATTTGTCTAATATTAAATGATTTGCAGCTTCCATCTTACCTTACTCTCTTTAAATGTTAAACTGATACTTCGTGCTGAAATTCCCCTTACCTCTTCCCTCCTGCAATCTGTCACTCACATGAGATCATAGCAATAGTAAACAACACCAATCAGATGATCCAATCAATTCCTAATGGACGAAATCAAGTTCTGCCCTTTGAGTGTCATCTGAGAAGCCGTTTCACCTCGATCAACATCTCACTAGTGAAGAAAAACATTTTCCACCTTTTTTCCTGTTGACTTTTT
The DNA here is from genome assembly GCA_029783895.1 of Triplophysa bombifrons. NCBI lineage: Eukaryota > Metazoa > Chordata > Actinopteri > Cypriniformes > Nemacheilidae > Triplophysa > Triplophysa bombifrons. Next base: position 24,431,290 of record CM056449.1, read on the forward strand.
ATAAGGATTTTTGGTTTTACTATCAAGAAATTTAGAGGACTCAAACACTCAATGTCGAGTACAAATATGGAAAAAGCAATGCAGGGAATGGAAGGAAGAAAAACAATAAGCGAAAGCTGAACCAACGTCCAAATGAGGGTGTGTGTGTGTGTGGTTTATGAGGAGACAATTTGTTTAATGATAGGGGTATGACAGGTATTACGGTATTACAGCATGAAGGTGGGTTGGTTTAGGGCAATAGAATTGTTTGTACATTGTACATAGAAAACCAATGTACACTGTTAAAAATGTTCCGTAATTTTTACGGAAAAATACCGGCAGCTGTGGTTGCCAGTAAGATTCCGTAAAAAATACAGGAAAAGAATGTAAACAGTCTTGCCGATTAAAACTTCAGGGCACAAACTTCAAGCTGTGAATAAACTTAATACATTTTAGTCTTTTATATCAACAGCATTTCTTTATATACAATGAAAACTTCATCCAATTGCATAAAAGTGAAAACATTACATTTACTTAATTTATTTCTTTGTAAAAACATCAAAGTCACTCTTATACAAAGCAACATGCAGCATGACATCTGTATCTCATTGCCTGACCTTGACTTAAACACAGACTCACTCTTCTGCATAGTGGTGACCCACAAAACATTTAATATCAGAAAAACAAGAGAAAATACAAATTCCGTAGTTTTTACGGAAAAATACCGGCAGCTGTGGTTGCCAGTAAACTACCGTAAAATTAGGGGAACATCCTGTTTTTATTCATCCAATCAATTCACAGTGGAACACATGAGCCACACCCACTATTCATTTTCGAAACACGTCAGAATACTGAAGACGATCATCACTTCTGCTTCACAGGGACTGCAGCATAACATCCATGACTTGATGCTTTATTGGTTTATTTAAAGTCACCGTTTTTGTGATCAGTGTTTGCTTTAGTTGCCATTTTTCAGCCGTTATATTAAAGTTTCCAGTTTTCTTTGTGCTGCTATGACATTGTTTTATATAAAACATAGTTTTGTAGCAAATCACATCAAATGAAAGTGTGATTAGGTATTTACTAAATCTTTATCTGGGATGTTGTTTAATTACTTATTTTATGTTTTGTTACGAACGCCTCAATGAATTAACATTTAAAATGCACATTTCATGCAACAATCAATCTAAAAAGTTTTTGAACAATTAAAAAGCTTGCATTTTGTCTTTGACTCACACATCAAGAATCAGAGTATGAATCTCAACAGTGGTGACTAACAAATGCAAAGCTTACAGCCGCAATGCATGCTGGGAGTCATTGATGAGTATTGTGCTTTGATGATACCCAGAATGCATTGCGTTTATCTTTAATGGTTTTTTCTGTTGTCACCATTGTTGAGACAAACTGTTATATTCTACATATCTGCTAGAACATTTATTATGAGTCACAAGTGCTGTCAAAGATTTTCAGTATATTATTTAATTTCATGGAATATCATAAATGATAACAAATAACTTTAAAGCACTACCTAAATTCTCAACTATGTATTTACTCTCCAACCTTAAGCAGTTATTAGTTAGCTATGTCTGAGCTTTTACCCACTTGTTTCAGTCTGTTTCAACACACAGATATTAAAACTGGGGAAAGACTTCTTCACATGTAAAGCAAAGGGTCAAGATCCCAACTAAAGCAAACACTCTTCACCATAATGGTGACTCAACAAAACCATTAACATGTAAACTTGTGTTAATTCTCAATTAGAACTTTTGTAGACGTGCAACAGAAATAAAGTGACAGTGGTGTCTGTAAGTGAAGGTGATAAAAGTGTTTGTGGAGTTAAAAAAACTCCTTGTGAAAACTATGGAATTTCACTGTTCAATTCCCAGAGAATTTGACAGTGTTTTCCGTATTTTTACGGATGTTTTTTGACAACAGTTTTCTCTCTGAAAACTACAGAATTTCACTGTTAATTTCACAAGCACTTTAACATGGTTTTTCCGTAAAAACGATGGATTTTTGCTGGTAATTTTACAGACAATTTTACAGTGTTTTCTGTATTTTTTACGGATGCTTTCTGATAACAGGTTTTTTGTGTGAAAACAACAGAATTTTACCGTAAACTTCACGGGCATTTTTTACAGTGTAGGCTCTACATTTTGAACTGTATAAAAAAAATGAACCCTACGGAGAGTCCTTGTAAACCACACATAGCAATATTTTATTTTCTTCATGTTATATTCATTAATATATTTACAATAATATATTATTTACTCTTTTTCTTATTCTCTTTCATTATGTCATCAATTATAATAATCATTTATAAAGAAAAACTTAAAGATCTTTCACACTTTTTATTGTAACAAAACAATCTTATTCTGATACACAGCAAGTGAATTTCGGGTATCTTTAAGTTACTTTTTTCTTTCACTTTTTCTAAGAATTGAATAATCAATAAAACGATGCACACTCTAATTTCATTAATGCATTAATTGATCAGTAAGTTGATATACTATTTGTTAAATCTTATGATTGTGTAGTTTCAAGAAATATTTCTCTTCGTGAGTAAGAGATAAAGGAATGTTTCAGTTTTCAACATTTTTAAAGTCACAGGACAAAGTTCTGAAGCAGTAATATCCCATTATAATAACACTTGCAGGAATTGTGCTGGTCCAAATAAAGTTATCATTATCACTGGTTTACTGCCTCTGTTCTTGCCTGGATTTCCAAATAGGAGACCTTAAATACAGTTTTGGGTACCACACAAAACTATCTTTAAAGGGTTTTGGGTCTCAGACAAACTCTGCCAACCAGTTTTGAATCCAAGAAACAGGACTCCCAGGGATAGGATCAAATGTCATGGGCTGGATCTCAGGGCCTATCCACAGGAAAATGGGTATTTTTTGCTTTTTTCTGTGGACTCTGGGCTTTTTTTAAACGAAGAAGGAAAAACTTAGTTAAAAAAAATACCTGTGTAAGTGTGGACTAGTTCTTAAATGTATATGCCCAGACTTTTATGAAACCCGGCTAGCCACTATGAACACTTAAATATCTGTAGACTGGTTTACTGTGACAGTCGTGATCAAGTCTCTTGTCTTTCGATCACACAGCAAAACCACCAGTGTTAAATTAACAGTGTTCCATACTTTATAGTGGTTTAGAGTTAATTGTAGTATAAGTTTACACATGGTTTCACTTACAGTGTCATAAATTTACAGAGGGGAAGTTGTTTATAGGTGTTCCAAATAGGAACGTTTGCGGGGAGTTAAGATTCATGCCCCTCCCTCAATCATTTCTGTTCTAAAGCGGGAAAGTCAGTCAGCCGCTTGGTCTACTACACTGTAAAAAAAGCCTGTGAAATTAACAGTAAAATTCCGTTCTTTTCACACTAAAAACCTGCTATCAGAAAGTGTTAATTCTAATTGAGAATTAACACAAGTTTACATGTTAATGGTTTTGTTGAGTCACCATTATGGTGATGAGTGTTTGCTTTAGTTGGGATCTTGACCCTTTGCTTTCCATGTGAAGAAGTCTTTCCCCAGTTTTGATATCTATGTGTTGAAACATAGACCGAAACAGGTGGATAAAAGCTCAGACAAAGCTAACCATTAACTTCTTTAGGTTGGAGAGTAAATACATGTTTGAGAGTTTAGTTAGTGCTTAAAAGTTATTTGTTGTCCTCATTTAGGATATTGTATGAAATTAAATGCACTGAAAGTCTTTGACAACACATGTGACACGTAATAAATGTTCTAGCAGACATCAAGAATATAACAGTTTGTCTCGACAATGGTGACAACAGACAAAACCTCTAAAGATAAACGCAATGCTTTCTTGGTATCATCAAAGCACAAAACTCATCAATGACTCCCAGCATGCATTGCGGCTGTAAGATCTTCAATTGTTAGTCATCACTGTTGAGATTCATACACTGATTCTTGATGTGTGAGTCAAAGACCAAATGCAAATCTTTTGACGGTTCAGAAATTCAACTTTCATATTGATTGTTTCTGGAAATGTGAATTTTAAATGTAAATTCATTTAGACGTTTGTGACAAAAAAACAATATGTAATTAAAAAAAAAAAAAAACTCACTAACCCTTTCTCTCAACAGGTAGTGGTCTAGCTATTGTTGAAACTAGTAACTTTGTATTGGCACCTAATGTATTATGGCTCCTGTATGACATATCGCTTGTTGCTCCCTCACTCTATGTAAGTCGCTTTGGATAAAAGCCACTGCTAAATGACTAAATGTAAATGTAAATGTAACTAAACAACATCGTAGAATTAGCTTTTGAATTTTTTTTTCACATTTTCACTTGATGTCATTTGTAGCAAAACTATGTTTTATATAAACAATGTCATAGCAGCCCAAAGAAAACTGGACATTTATATATGACAGCTGAAAGACGCCAACTAAAGCAAACACTGATCACAAAAACGGTGACTTTGAATATACCAATAAAGCATCAAGTCATGGATGTTATGCTGCAGTCCCTGTGAAGCAGAAGTGATGATCGTCTTCAGTATTCTGACGTATTTCAAAGATGAATAGTGGGTGTGGCTCATGTTTTCCACTGTAAATTGATTGGATGAATAAAAACAGGATGTTCCCGTAATTTTACGGTAACTTGCTGGCAACCACAGCTGCCGGTATTTTTCCGTAAAAACTACGGAATTTGTATTTCCTCTCTTTTTTCTGATATTAAATGTTTTGTGGGTCACCACTATGCTGAAGAGTGGAGTCTGTGTTTAAGTCAAGGTCAGGCAATGAGATGCTGTCATTCTGCATGCTGCTTTGTTTAAAAGTGACCTTGTTGTTTTAATAACAAATTACAAAGAATAAAATTAGGTAAATGTAATATTTTCTCTTTTGTGCATTGGGACCAAGTTTCAATTTTATATAAAGAAATTCTGTTAATGTAAAAGACTCAAATGAATTAAGTTCATATGTTTACGTTCTTTTCCTGTATTTTTTACGGAATTTTCCTGGTAACCACAGCTGCCGGTATTTTCCGGTAAAATTTACGGAACATTTTTTAAAGTTCAGGGTGGAAAAAGTATGTGAACCTTAGGGTTTAATAACTGGTTTACCCTCCTTTGGCAGCAATAACCTCAACCAAACGTTTCCTATAGTTCCAGATCCGACCTGCACAACGGTCAGGAGAAATTTTGGACCATTCCTCTTTACAAAAGTGTTTCAGTTCAGCAATATTCTTGGGATGCCTGGTGTGAATCGCTCTCTTGAGGTCATGCCACAGCATCTCAATCGGGTTGAGGTCAGGACTCTGACTGGGCCACTCCAGAAGGCGTATTTTCTTCTGTTGAAGCCATTCTGTTGTTGATTTACTTCTATGCTTTGGGTCGTTGTCCTGTTGCATCGTCCATCCTCTGTTAAGCTTCAGATGGCGGACAGATGGTCTTAAGTTTTCCTGCAAAATGTCTTGATAAACTTTGGAATTAATTTTTCCATCGATGACAGTAATCCGTCCAGGGCCTGAGGCAGCAAAGCAGCCCCAAACCATGATGCCCCCTCCACCATATTTCACAGTTGGGATGAGGTTTTGATGTTGGTGTGCTGTATCTTTTGTTCTCCACACATAACGTTGTGTGTTCTTTCCAAAAAGCTCAATTTTGGTTTCATCTGTCCACAGAATGTTTTGCCAGTAGTGCTGTGGAACATCCAGGTGCTCTTTTGCAAACTTCAAACGTGCTGCAATGTTTTTTTTGGACAGCAGTGGCTTCCTCCGTGGTGTCCTCCCATGAAGTCGATTCTTGTTTAATGTTTTCCTTATTGTAGATTTGTCAACAAAAATGTTAGCATGTGCCAGAGATTTCTGTAAGTGTTTAGCTGACACTCTAGGATTCTTCTTCACCTCATTGAGCATTCTGCGCTGTGCTCTTGCAGTCATCTTTACAGGACGACCATGCCTAGGGAGTGTAGCAACAGTGCTGAACTTTCTCCATTTGTAGACAATCTGTCTTACCGTGGACACATGGACATCAAGGCTTTTAGATATACTTTTGTAGCCCTTTCCAGCTTTATGTAAGTCAACAATTCTTGATCGTAGGTCTTCTGAGAGCTCTTTTGTGCGAGGCATGGTACACATCAGACAATGCTTCTTCAGAACAGCAAACTCAAAACTGGTGTGTGTTTTTATTGGACAGGCCAGCTTTAATCAACACATCCAATCTCATCACATTGATTGGACCCCAGGTTGTCTGCCTCCTGGCTCCAATTCGCTCTTGGAGAAGTCATTAGCCTAGGGTTTCACATACTTTTTCCACCCTGCACTATGGATGTTTACATGTTGTGTTCAATAAAAACATGAAAACATATAATGTTTGTGGGGTATTAGTTTAAACAGACTGTGTTTCTCTATTGTTGTAACTTAGATGAAGATCAGAACACATTTTATCACCAATTTATGAAGAAATCCAAGTAAGCCCAAAGGGTTCACATACTTTTTCTTTCAACTGTACATACAAACATTTTTCACGTTATGTTTTCCATATTAATTCTATTATGTTTTTTCTTATTTCAACGGCTTGAACTTTAAACAAGTCTACAAATTGCACATTTTAGTTTCTATTCCATTTAATAATTAACATATAATAAATACCACACAAATTATATTTTCAAATTTCATTTTATTTTTTATATCAACAATCATAAATCAATTTCTTTATGTAAAAATACATACACAACATTGTTTAGAAATGCACCTTAAACATTAAAAATTGCACTGCTTATATACAGGCAAGTAAAAAAAACATAATATCTTTGAAAATGTATTGTGTATAAAAACTTAAAAACTGCCCCATACTTAAAGTCAGTGTGAAAACTAGTTCTGTCAGCAAAGCTGAAAAAACTGATGTTACTGATGTCAGACAAGAAAAAATAAAGAGTTACTTCATAATGATTAAGAAAGGTCAAAACAAAATCACATCTCAACTGTTCCAAAGGTATGTACAAACATTTGTGGTCTTGTTTCCACATGGACGTATTAAGTGGGGGACAGCAAATTAGACCCCTATATAACAATCATTCTCATTACCTGCAAGGAATCATCAGATGCATCCAGATCATCTGGTTTTTCATCAACATCTGCAAAAGCCTGAAAAAACATTTATGAGTATGTATATTACTTGGTAAATTGGTTTCATTCGAAAAAAAAAAGTTTTTTGCTAATTTAGTGTGTTTGAGGTGATTTAATTTAGATGTTCTTAGATAAATGCTACTAAACTAAAATGCATTTCTTTGCCTTTATTACAGATGCAGTAATCCAGAAGTTTCCTGGTACCACCAGAGGTCAGCTAGGAACCGCAATAAATCACTGAGTTGCGGTTATGCAAGAAGACCCAACAAACTTAAAATATAGTTATGCATTTTTGTGGATTTTGATTTTCTGGGCTTGTAGTGTTTTATTGTATTTTGTTAAGTTGTGATCTAATTCTGTTTCAATTTTTTCTCTTTAAATTTAAACTATTTAAAAAGTTTTACTGTTTTAGCTGTTTTACTGTATTTTTTCTGTTTAGATCCATATTTTAATATTCAATCAATAGTTGTGTTAATAAACCTGGTTTATCTGTTTTTGCACTAACTTTTAAGTCCTGCTATATTGGAAAGAATGTACAAAAAAAAAAAAAAAGGATGTTTTTTAAATTTGTTTATTGACATCACACATTAATCCAAAATAGTCATTATTCCAATATATATTGTAAAATATATACCACAACTATATCAAAATACATATTTAGGACATATATCCACATGTATATAAGCAATATAAAAAGCATATATGTAAAATGTATATATAAAAATATAAAATGACATATATATGCTACATGGATTTAAAGGTTCTATATGTAAGTAACAGAGGCTACTATTGGCGTAGTTGGAAATTGCAACCTACAGCTCCGCCACCATCCTCTCCCTTCTATAAGAGAAGCTACGGTTGCCGTCACAGGACAAAAGGGTTCCGTAAATGACAGCGGACATTATCGGTGGTGTTGATCATTGCAATCTACGTCTTACAGGTGAACAACAGACTGAAGTTACGGACACAAGACAGAGATGTCGTCATCTGAGACAGCAGAGAGTAACCTTTGCAAGTCAAGTGACGAGGTTTATTTACAAAGAGAAAATAAATAAATAAAAGTTACTTAATTCATCATTTACTCTAATCGTTGTAGTGAATATTATTGTTACTTGTTTAACATTGTGTCAGTGATGTATTCGCTTATTAGTTTAGCATTTTTTGGCACGGTAACTTGGTTTGTAATTTACAGCCTATTGAAACCGCTTGCTAATGCTAAATGTGTGTAATCTATCCGCGAAAGTCTTAGCAGACGTTTTTCTCATCATCACTGAGTAAATCAGAGGATTTAACACAGGTAGTAAGAGGGAGAGGTAGATGGAGAGGAAGATTGCGGAGAGGTGGGGGTATTGGAGATGCAGAGGAGCTAACGTTACCCTGGAGAACCGCACAAGACACTGTTAAAAATTGCTGTTATTTTACGTCAAAATTTCAACAGTATAATCCTGTTATGTCTAAAAACAGGGCATTAATGTTTTTTCATGGAGGTTACAATGACGTAAACAAAATCTAAAATTATTTCGCCGTATTCCTAGCACACAGGACAAAAAACAGGTATATACAGTATTTTTTGAAATGGAGAATGTAGACGATAACCTTCCACGTGCTCGCTGCTGTTCTCTGAGTTAATAGGTGAGTGCCAGTTTGCTTTACTCATTATAAACTAAATATAAGTTTGCAATTGCAGGTGCAAATAGCGTTGTAAAAACATAATAATTGTGGATGCTGTGAATTGTAACTCTTTTATGCGCTTGTTTCAGTGAAAACGTGCGCCGACGACATTGTGAAGCGGAGTTGAACTTCAAAAAATATATTTTCTGATAACAGGGTGTTTTGTCAAACTTTTTGTCAAACAAGTGTCATGATATACTATATTCTCTTTTGTAAGGATAAGCCTTCGAGAACTGCTGCAACAAAAAAACTCTGATGTATTTGAATCACGCTAATTATAGACAGCTTATTTGCTAATATTAGCATGCTATCTTTTAATTAATTCTACATCGTGCTACACATATGTTAAAGCATTCATTTTGATGTCGTTTTCCTTGCAAATGTGGCTACGTCTTAGTTGTTGTTGGCTAAGTTGTTGATAAGTATGGTGATAGAATGCTAAAGAATATTCGTGTTCTTAATAATGATTGCGATCCTTATGAATAATTTGCACTTAAACTTTTAGTGTTGTTGGTGTTATGAATCTCAGATTGAGACATGGCGTGGGAACCCATTTGCAGGCAGACACAGACGGTATAGATGGTGACAGATATTTATTAAACAAATAACAAGACTAAACAAACAAGCAAAACAAAACCCACGTGGGGGAAAACAGGAATGGGATATATAAACTTAAACTACGAACAAGGACACTGACTAACTAAACTGATAAAACAAACACTTGATACAAAACACTAACACTGACTAAACTACACTTACTTTGACGGAGAACAGGAACAAGGAACGAGGTAACAAGTATAAGACGGCAGACATGAACAGGAACAAGAACACAGGAACAGCATACAGCATATAGCGTATAGCGTATAGCGTATAGCATATAGCATATAGCATATCAGAACACGAACAGTATACAGCATATAGCAAACAACAACATGAACAGCATACAATGCACGAGCAACAAGACAAAGAAACATGAGGACTCTTTATAGGAAGGGTAAATTAGCACAAACTAAGAAACAGGAGTGTAGGGAACAATGACGCGACTCGAGGAGAGTGTGGAAGACCGTAGGGTCAAAAACATCTCTCCCCACATGAAACAGAGGATCCTGTATGATTCCACCTCTAGAACAAGAAATACCTGACAAGGTGAGGTGGAATCATTACAGTTGGATTGCATTGGTGGCCTATTTTTATTTTGACCAATCCATAACGCTAAGGGACATTTTTATTTTCGTGCAGATTTTCTTGTTGAATCGATTTGTTTTTATGCCTGTTAAAACTGTACAGTTTGACTTGTCAGAAAGTTTCCATGCTTCCATGTCAGTTATGTGGACATCTGTGTAGTACTCCAGTAGCCTATGTGAATCACATGAGGATTCAGAGCAATAGCCCAAACTTACTTCTAAATTGCTGTATTGCGTCATGTTTTATTGTGTTAGTTTGCTGATTTTTTTGTTACTATCTATCAAAACAACCCAACTACAGTTGATGTTACTTGGAATGCACAATAAAAACATGCTTTTGATCAATCAGAGTTATCTGTTTTGGGATTTACATGTGATAAACTCCTAAAATGATGTTAAAATGCAACAATATCTATATAATATAGGTTCCTGTAGCTCAGTGGAAAGAGCATTGCGTTAACAACGCAAGGTTGTGGGTTCGATCCCAGGGGATTGCAAATACCTATGTAAAATGTATAGGATAAGCAATGTAAGTCGCTTTGGATAAAAGCGTCTCCAAAATGCCAAATGTAAATATCTACACCTAAAATAACAGGGCAGTGTTGCTAATTTAAGAATTGACCTCTGTTTTTACATAATCTGAGTGAGTATCCTTTTTTTACCCATACTAAAGCTGAATGTTCACATTTTTTTATAGGCGGTTCATTCGGATTAAACCTGAAAAAGGCACCAAGGGTGGACGAGTCATCTCGAAGCGGACAGGAAAGGTCCCCCAGAAAAACACCTGTGTTGCCAGTTTACTGAAGAAACTGATGGACTTTGAGTGGGACTTTATATAAGTGAACCCTATCCTTTACACACCACACATTCCATACACAACAAACACAAACATGATCTGTGTTAGTTGCACAATTTTTTCAGGTGTTCAGTTTTGAAGACCATGAATTGTAAACCTTTAATTCTTCGTCACTTTAAGTTCTTTGTTTGGTTTTTTTACATGTTCTACTTATTTGGAGAATATTGTGTGGTTCTTTGTGTTCGCTGATGTTCAGGTGTTGATGAAAGGTGCCACAAATGCAGTATTTTATAAAGGTACATTTATTTGACCATTCACTTATTTTTCCACAGCCCCTTATTTTGAGAATATTTTGTTATGGGTGTTTGCTGTTTACAAAACTGCACTTTAAATATTTAATTTTAATGGCTGCATTTTTTTGTTACTTTTGTTTTAAATGTGTTTCAAGCTTTAAAGATTTTTTTAAATAATAAAGAAGATGAATTTTTTGAAGTGATGATGCATTATTTGTGTTAAACCTTTAATGTTTTATTGGACAAATGTACAGTATATACTGAACAAAACAGCAAGACTGCTAAAGGGATTATATATAGTATCAAAAGTAAAAATAAATAATTTGTAGCCTTTTAAGAACCACTTGAGAATAAACATTAATCAACTGTTAATTCTTTTGACAGTATTTTACTGTTAATGTAGAAAATAACAGCTTTATGCTGTTTTTGAAAAAGCGGTAACCACCTGTTAATTTCAGCAACAGCAAGAGACCGTTAATTAACAGTATCTAAATGGCAACTGTGCTGCCAGTTACTTAATGTTTTTTTACACTGTAAAAAATGTCCGTGAAGTTTACGGTAAAATTCTGTTGTTTTCACACAAAAAACCTGTTATCAGAAAGCATCCGTAAAAAATACGGAAAACACTGTAAAATTGTCTGTAAAATTAACAGCAAAAATCCATCGTTTTTACGGAAAAACCATGTTAAAGTGCTTGTGAAATTAACAGTGAAATTCTGTAGTTTTCACAGAGAAAACTGTTGTCAAAAAACGTCCGTAAAAATACGAAAAACACTGTCAAATTCTCTGGGAATTGAGAAGGGAAATTCCATAGTTTTCACAAGGAGTTTTTTTAACTCCACAAACACTTTAATCACCTTCACTTACAGACACCAATGTCACTTTATTTCTGTTGCACGTCTACAAAAGTTCTAATTGAGAATTAACACAAGTTTACATGTTGATGGTTTTGTTGAGTCACCATTATGGTGAAGAGTGTTTGCTTTAGTTGGGATCTTGACCCTTTGCTTTACATGTGAAGAAGTCTTTCCCAGTTTTAATATCTGTGTGTTGAAACAGACTGAAACAAGAGGGTAAAAGCTCAGACAAAGCTAACTAATAACTGCTTAAGGTTGGAGAGTATATACATAGTTGAGAATTTAGGTAGTGCTTTAAAGTTATTTATCATCATTTATGATATTCCATGAAATTAAATAATATACTGAAAGTCTTTGACAGCACATGTGACACATAATAAATGTTCTAGCAGATATCTAGAATATAACAGTTTGTCTCAACAATGGTGACAACAGAAAAAACCATTAAAGATAAACGCAATGCATTCTGGGTATCATGAAAGCACAAAACTCATCAATGACTCCCAGCATGCATTGCGGCTGCAAGATTTTCAATTGTTAGTCACCACTGTTGAGATTCATACACTGATTCTTGATTTATGAGTCAAAGACAAAATGCAAGCTTTTTAATAGTTCAAAAACTTTTTAGATTGATTGTTGCATGAAATGTGAATTTTAAATGTTAATTCATTGAGGCGTTCGTAACAAAACATACAATAAGTAATTAAACAACATCCCAGATAAAGATTTAGTAAATACCTAATCACACTTTCATTTGATGTGCTACAAAACTATGTTTTATATAAAACAATGTCATAGCAGCACAAAGAAAACTGGAAACTTTTGCATGACGGCTGAAAGATGCCAATTAAAGCAAACACTGATCACAAAAATGGTGACTTTAAATAAACCAATAAAGCATCAAGTCATGGATGTTATGCTGCAGTCCCTGTGAAGCAGAAGTGATGATCGTCTTCAGTATTCTGACGTATTTACAAGATGAATAGTGGGTGTGGCTCATGTGTTCCACTGTGAATTGATTGGATGAATAAAAACAGGATGTTCACGTAATTTTACGGTAGTTTACTGGCAACCACAGCTGCCGGTATTATTCCGTAAAATCTACGGAATTTGTATTTTCTCTTGTTTTTCTGATATTAAATGTTTTGTGGGTCACCACTATGCTGAAGAGTGAGTCTGTGTTTAAGTCAAGGTCAGGCAATGAGATACAGATGTCATACTGCATGTTGCTTTGCATAAGAGTGACTTTGATGTTTTTACAAAGAAACAAATTAAGTAAATGTAATGTTTTCACTTTCATGCAATTGGATGAAGTTTTAATTTTATATAAAGAAATGCTGTTGATATAAAATACTAAAATGTATTAAGTTCATTCACAGCTTCAAGTTTGTGCCCTGAAGTTTTAATCGGCAAGACTGTTTACATTCTTTTCCTGTATTTTTTACGGAATCTTCCTGGCAACCACAGCTGCCGGTATTTTTCCGTAAAAATTACGGAACATTTTTAACAGTGTACGGTGAAATTTTTAACAGTGAGGATGTGGAAGCTAAGCAGTAATATAATATAAATTACACCCGATTTATGCAAATTATGATTGTAAACATGATTTCTAACTTGATTTGCACACGGCCATGCAACAAGGACTTATGATACAATTACAAAGTGCTTAACATTTACAAGGAAAAAACGCGACTTCTCTTCACTGTAAAAAATGCCTGTGAAATTAACAGTAAAATTCTGTTGTTTTCACACAAAAAACCTGTTATCAGAAAGTGTCCGTAAAAAATACAGAAAAACACTGTAAAATTGTCTGTAAAATTAACAGCAAAAATTCCATAGTTTTTACGGAAAAACCCTGTAAAAAATGCTGTGAAATTAACAGTGAAATTCTGTAGTTTTCACGGAGAAAACTGTTGTCAAAAAACGTCCATAACAATACGGAAAACATTGTCAAATACTCTGGGAAATGAACAATGAAACTCCATAGTTTTCACAAGGAGTTTTTTTCAACTCCACAAACACTTTTATCACCTTCACTTACTGACACCACTGTCACTTTATTTCTGTTGCATGTCTACAAAAGTTCTAATTGAAAATTAACACAAGTTTACGTTTTGATGGTTTTGTTGAGTCACCATTATGGTGATGAGTGTTTGCTTTAGTTGTGGTCTTGACCCTTTGCCTTTCATGTGAAGAAGTCTTTCCCCAGTATTGACATCTATGAGTTGAAACTCACTGACTCAGTTGGGTGGGAAGCTCAGATAAGCTAACGCATTAAATTATTTGGGTCGGAGAGTAAGTACATGTAGCAGAGTTTAGGTAAAGCTTTAAAGTTATTTGTGGTCCTCATTTATGATCTTGAAGGAAATTAATTCATATACTGAATGTCTTTAACAGAACATCTAACATATGATAAATGTTCTAGCAGGTATCTAGAATATAACAGTTTGTCTCAACAATGGTGACAACAGAAAAAACCTCTAAAGATAAACGCAATGCATTCTGGGTATCATCAAAGCACAATACTCATCAATGACTCCCAGCATGCATTGCAGCTGTAAGCGTTTCATTTGTTAGTCACCACTGTTGAGATTGATACACTGATTCTTGATGTCTGAGTCAAAGACAAAATGCAAGCTTTTTAATCAAAAACTTTTTAGATTGATTGTTGCATGAAATGTGAATTTTAAATGTAACTTTAGTGAGGTGTTTGTAACATAAAATACAATAAGTAATTAAACAACATCCCAGATAAAGATTTAGTAAATACCTAATCACACTTTCATCTGATGTGATTTGCTACACAACTATGCTTTATATAAAACAATGTCATAGCAGCCCAAAGAAAAATGGAGACTTACATATAACGGCTGAAAGATGGCAATTAAAGCAAACCCTGATCACAAAAACGGTGACTTTGAATAAACCAATAAAGCATCAAGTCATGGCTGTTATGCTGCAGTCACTGTGAAGCAGAAGTGATGATCGTCTTCAGTATGCTGACGTATTTACAAGATGAATAGTGGGTGTGGCTCATGTGTTCCACTGTGAATTGATTGGATGAATAAAAACAGGATTTTCCCGTAATTTCACAGTAGTTTACTGGCAACCACAGCTGCCGGTATTATTCCGTAAAAACTACGGAATTCATATTTTCTCTTTTCTTTTCTGATATTAAATGTTTTGTGGGTCACCACTATGCTGAAGAGTGAGTCTGTGTTTATGTCAAAGTCAGCAATGAGATACAGATGTCATGCTGCATGTTGATTTGTTTGAAAGTGACTTTGGTGTTTTAATAAAGAATTGCAAAGAAATAAATTAAGTAAATGTTATGTTTCCACTTTTATGCATTTGGACCAAGTTTTCATTGTATATAAAGAAATGCTGTTGATATAAAAGAGTAAATGTATTAAGTTCATTCACAGCTTGAAGTTTGTGCACTGAAGTTTTAATCTGCAAGACTGTTGACATTATTTTCCTGTATTTTTTACGGAATCTTACTGGCAACCACAGCTGCCGGTATTTTTCCGTAAAAATTACGGAACATTTTTAACAGTGTTGATCACACCACTGTCTGTCTCTAATCCATTTTCTATGATACTTGAAAGGTCACTGACAACATCATTAAGAAAGTCAAGATCAGTTGGTTTAGACGTACCTAAACACAAAGCCAATGGAAATATGGAGGGAGGAGATAAATTTAATTGGCACAATACCGGCCATAGTGTCACTTTGGTACTTTTAAAAAGTGGCAAGCCATCAATATTGATCGAAAAGTCAACGAAATCTAATTCAGAAATATCCTGTGAAGGATAGATTTTGAAATGTTTGAGGAACTGATCTTTGCAGTCAAGGTAGACATACTGCATTCCTGATTTCATCTCAAACTCAACAATTTAATTAGTGCCAAGCAGTGTTGTTGCTGTCCTTGGCAGTTCTGGGTGCCCATTTTCTATCAAAAGTTTTAACAACGAATCAACTGCATTATGTTTTATATGAAAATCGTTTGTCCACTGTGCTATGGAATGTCTAAGTGGTAGGTTAGTCTCCGTATTGCTGCTCTGAGACAAAAAATTATCAAAATCTCTGTCATCTGCACTGTTCTGTTTGATACAACCTTCTTCTGGTGCAGGTTCTTGGGAAAGCAATGAAGGACAAGGAGTGACATTTGTCGGCAAAAACTCTGATGCAGCCGTTTGAGCCCTTGCACATTTTTCCTCTAATCTTTTTGCTCTTTTCCAGAGGGAAGAGTACTTTCTATCTGACATTGCAACTATATACTGATAAAAGATAAGTCAGAAAACACAGAAAAAAAGTTGATTAAAAAATCATACCGAGCACGATGTTGCATCCATGCTGCTTTCACTGTAAAGAAAGAACACAAACAATTGGCTGTACGGGTCAACATGTCAAGTGCATCATTTTTCATAATAATGACATGCAGAACTTTAATCTATAATAACTTGTGCTTGCACACACAAGGAATTGTCTATGGTGTAGGATCTAGTACACACATTCAACATAATGACAAGACAAATTATAATAGGGATAAAGACAGTGTAAAAAGATTATAAAAAATATACATATATAAAATACTTTTGAACAGAATGTCAACTTGCTCACTACTACGTACACCGTCATACGTGACTGCTAGCTCATACCGTTGGGTCGAAGTTTATGGTCTCAGTTTGGATCACAGACTAAAAAGTAACAATTTTTTCTCTATAGAATCGCACACCCCGGACGAAGAGGGAGCTAGCGCACAGATCGGTTATGCTTCCACCGGTGTGTTCGCCCTTGCATTCCGGAGACGGCCCTAGCTAGTAACATTGAACTTTTTTAAGTCGTCTTGTGTTGCGGTCTACCGTTCAATCAATAATGTGTGCCGCTTAGTAAACTTTATCGAAGCTTTTTGCAAACATTTCAAGTATTCAAGAATATGAAAAGGAACACAAGATTAAAATAAACCATTTGTTGTTTGAATCCTTTTAAAAAATAACAAGTACAGCAGTGTTACTTCATCATAAAAATGTATTAACCAATTCAAATGACGATTCTCCAACAGTCTTTTGTAGCGGTGCAGAGATATCACTCTGTGATGAGCAAATTATCTCCCAAAAACGTAGTGCACCAAAAAACATGGAGCAGAGGAGAGCCAATGAGCGTTGATTTCACTTCGGTTTAAGATGATACAATGCGTGTTTAGGCGCCAGTTTTTGAATTTAAGCGGGATCGTTAGCAGTCGGTTGCCTGAATTTGGATAGTTTTGTATGGATTATAAAGATTTGGATTACAGTGCAATTGATGACTTTGTGAAGTTGTGTTTTTGGTGTATTTGTCAGTAAGTTACACTGTAAAAAATGCCCGTGAAGTTTACGGTAAAATTCTGTTGTTTTCACACAAAAAACCTGTTATCAGAAAGCATCCGTAAAAAATACGGAAAACACTGTAAAATTGTCTGTAAAATTACCAGCAAAAATCCATCGTTTTTACGGAAAAACCATGTTAAAGTGCTTGTGAAATTAACAGTGAAATTCTGTAGTTTTCAGAGAGAAAACTGTTGTCAAAAAACATCCGTAAAAATACGGAAAACACTGTCAAATTCTCTGGGAATTGAACAGTGAAATTCCATAGTTTTCACAAGGAGTTTTTTTAACTCCACAAACACTTTTATCACCTTCACTTACAGACACCACTGTCACTTTATTTCTGTTGCACGTCTACAAAAGTTCTAATTGAGAATTAACACAAGTTTACATGTTAATGGTTTTGTTGAGTCACCATTATGGTGAAGAGTGTTTGCTTTAGTTGGGATCTTGACCCTTTGCTTTACATGTGAAGAAGTCTTTCCCCAGTTTTAATATCTGTGTGTTGAAACAGACTGAAACAAGTGGGTAAAAGCTCAGACATAGCTAACTAATAACTGCTTAAGGTTGGAGAGTAAATACATAGTTGAGAATTTAGGTAGTGCTTTAAAGTTATTTGTTATCATTTATGATATTCCATGAAATTAAATAATATACTGAAAATCTTTGACAGCACTTGTGACTCATAATAAATGTTCTAGCAGATATGTAGAATATAACAGTTTGTCTCAACAATGGTGACAACAGAAAAAACCATTAAAGATAAACGCAATGCATTCTGGGTATCATCAAAGCACAATACTCATCAATGACTCCCAGCATGCATTGCGGCTGTAAGCTTTGCATTTGTTAGTCACCACTGTTGAGATTCATACTCTGATTCTTGATGTGTGAGTCAAAGACAAAATGCAAGCTTTTTAATTGTTCAAAAACTTTTTAGATTGATTGTTGCATGAAATGTGCATTTTAAATGTTAATTCATTGAGGCGTTCGTAACAAAACATAAAATAAGTAATTAAACAACATCCCAGATAAAGATTTAGTAAATACCTAATCACACTTTCATTTGATGTGATTTGCTACAAAACTATGTTTTATATAAAACAATGTCATAGCAGCACAAAGAAAACTGGAAACTTTAATATAACGGCTGAAAAATGGCAACTAAAGCAAACCCTGATCACAAAAACGGTGACTTTAAATAAACCAATAAAGCATCAAGTCATGGATGTTATGCTGCAGTCCCTGTGAAGCAGAAGTGATGATCGTCTTCAGTATAAGATGAATAGTGGGTGTGGCTCATGTGTTCCACTGTGAATTGATTGGATGAATAAAAACAGGATGTTCCCCTAATTTTACGGTAGTTTACTGGCAACCACAGCTGCCGGTATTATTCCGTAAAAACTACGGAATTTGTATTTTCTCTTGTTTTTCTGATATTAAATGTTTTGTGGGTCACCACTATGCAGAAGAGTGAGTCTGTGTTTAAGTCAAGGTCAGGCAATGAGATACAGATGTCATGCTGCATGTTGCTTTGTATAAGAGTGACTTTGATGTTTTTACAAAGAAATAAGTTAAGTAAATGTAATGTTTTCACTTTTATGCAATTGGATGAAGTTTTAATTGTATATAAAGAAATGCTGTTGATATAAAAGACTAAAATGTATTAAGTTCATTCACAGCTTGAAGTTTGTGCCCTGAAGTTTTAATCGGCAAGACTGTTTACATTCTTTTCCTGTATTTTTTACGGAATCTTACTGGCAACCACAGCTGCCGGTATTTTTCCGTAAAAATTACGGAACATTTTTAACAGTGTACTGAATAAATAATCGTCAACATCATCAAACTCTTTGAATGGTTAATTTAAAAGTACATGCGGCGGGTACTTCCTTTTTTGGTAACTTTATATTAACTTTACAACACCGCTGTCAATTTTAAGCCAAATCTTTTATAATTTCCCAAAAATTGGCTGCTTGTCTTCATTTTGTATGCACAAGTTAGTAAAAGACATCAACTTTCCCTAGTTGTCCCTAAAAACACATTCAATCACCTCCACAAAGTCAACATAACTGCTAAAATGACATTTGGGTCAATTAATCATGCTGACAATCGCTTAAACGTTATACAAAACATGGGATGATAACTAAAGCCTAGCTATATTCATTTACATTGTTTTGATTTACCTTATCTCTCACAGCACCCTGGTAAATGACGTCTAAAACTTCGCTCTTTCGATTATATCAACTGACCCAAGAGATTCTGATTGGCTGTTATGTGCGTCCAAACGGTTAGTTCCAGGAAGTTCACAGTTTTGAATTAACGCGTTGCTTTCATTGAAGCACACCTGCGCATGCGCACACAAATACAAACGTCTTCTATTCAAGCTGTGCAACACCAGTAGTCGTAGTAATAATATAATAATAAGTATTTAATATTATAATAATACGTTAATAATACATATTGTTGTCTAATTGTTTGTATTAAGCTCTTTAATTATGTTTACCTACTATTAAGAATATATAAAAATGTGTGTCTTAAAGTTAAAAACTCCTGTCTTTTTCTTCACAGTTCATGGAAATAAAGTAAATGTTTAGAGAGATGTAATGAAAAGTCAATACAACGTTATAGAAAATACTTTTGTTGACTTTAAAATAACAGAGAAACAAAAATAACCAGGTGTTCCAGAACTAACAAATCCTAATTTATTGCTTTTAAATTTACAGAGTTTCCATAAAATGTCTCAGTTCATTTTATTACAAACCAAATAAATAAAATGTATAAAATATAAAAAAAATCACTATAAATTTAATATTGAGGTTTCTTAATTTTAATAAAATGAGGCCTGTGGTAAACTTGACAAAACACTCGAGGCAAACTGCTCACACTCACACCCCATTCTTATGTAGTTACTTAATAAAACATACATTTAACAAAAAACATTCAAATTATTGTCAAGATGTTTAACACAAGCTTTATTTTACTCCTAAATCAAAGAACCTCACTAATATGGGAATCAGGAATGGGGAGAAATGTGCCCCTGATAGCACACATTCATCTGGCTTACGTCTATTTGGCTTTTGCATTTATATCTGCCAGACAACTACAATACATAGTTTGCTCATCTGCAATTCGCCTCGGAGATGTCTGCTGTCAGACGTCTAGAAGATGTCTGTAAGATGATTTAGAATGGATGTAAAGCTGCTCTTTCTAAGATGTTTAGCAGATGTTTTAAAGCAGCTGATGTCCAGATCTTTAGCAGACGTATTACAGACGTTCAGACGTCTCTAAGACGTATTGCAGATGAGCAAACTATATTGCAGATGTCTTGCAGATGTAAATGCAAGACGTCAAAAAGATGAAAGCCAGATGGATTGTGCTTGCACCACTCTTGATCTACAAAATGTTTTTTGAGCTTACTTGTATGAGTTGTACTTGCAAAACTTATGTCAGTTTTAAATGGAGCTAGATGAGTTTTAAAACTATTTGAGCAAACGTGTATTTTTGAGCACATGGCTGAAACATGACCAGCACATAATAAGAATTACAAGCAGTGACGTGTTGAAATATAAGATTAATCCAGTTAAGGTGTTATAAAACAGAGTTGAGGGACAAGCAGTAGATCAAGTCAGAAAAAGTGGCAAGGAAGATGTGGTGTGAGCCATATCACTAGTCAAACAGCCAAACTCTTTTCTTACACTTGTTCTCAGCATCCATTATCAAGGAACATGCTTGTACATTGTATAATCTGTGCCTCAACAACATTTTAAACATCCTTAAATGTTGCAGGCAGAATGTTCTATCCTTGTTATTAAATCAAATCATTTTTTTAAAAATAAATCCAAATAATCTGTTACATCAACAACATCAACAAAACATCCTTAAAATATTGAATATAAAATGTTCTAGTTTTGTTTATATATCACATTATAGGATCGTTTTATGAAAACATTAAATCATCTCAAACCTAGACGATGTTCTTTTAACGTTTCCTTAATGTTTCTGTTACAACGTTCTACCTTTGATATCTTGAAACATTGTGGCAATGTTTTATAAATACCATTATATTATCTGTTACATCAACAACATCAACAAAACATCCTTAAAATATTGAATATAAAATGTTCTAGTTTTGTTTATATATCACATTATAGGAACGTTTTATGAAAACATTAAATCATCTCAAACCTAAACGATGTTCTTATAATGTTTCCTTAATGTTTCTTTTAAAACGTTCTACCTTTGATATCTTGAAACATTGTGGCATGTTTTATATATACCATTATATTATCTGTTACATTAGCAACATCAACAAAACATCCTTAAAATATTGAATATTAAATGTTCGAGTTTTGAATTTACAGCACTTTACAAGAACATTAACTTAAATTTTAAACATTCTTAAAACATTTTTTTAACATTCGAATTAAATGTTTCCTTCAAAACATTTATAAACTTTTAGGGAATGTTAGTCAAAGTTCTGAGAACATTCCCTGCTAGCTGGGAAGTTACAAGGAACAAAACCTGTTGAGAGAAAATGTTGTTGGGTGAATAAAAAAGCAGCTTTGACATGACAGTTTCTGTTCTCTAAAGCGCTTGATGGAGACCCTCGAGCCTGTGATGTCATTTTTAAACCATGAGCACTGTGAATAAATTGCTAAAAGACACTGCCAACAGTTTCACTTTTATAAATGTGTGTTACGTCCATCATCTGGTGTTATGCCGCCACCTAGTGCCCATCTTCCAGTATAGAACTTGAGTTGATTTAGATCTCGGTCAAATTTCAGCATCAACTTCAGTTCAGCACACTAACAATCTTTGCTCTGGAGGAAGATATAGTCTGCCTGTAAGTTTATTTTGTATTATTTGCATGTGTATATGTTGTTAGCTAGCTGTCCAATTTCTTCATAGGGTTGCAGTTGAGAGTTAGTTTAGTGGCAGAGTGATAAAAGCAGTTAGTGAAGTATTTCCAGTGGTGATACAGGAGGAATATGTTATGTCTCTCAAGCATTCAGATATGTTATGTCTCTCAAGCTTTGGGTTTTTTTCAAGATTGTCCGTCAGCCCAGCAGGCTGTATATAACTCACACAGTATTAAAGAAACAGCTCGCAAAATGGGTCCAAGTAGAGTCGTATACAAATGTGTCCACTGCAGCTCGGTACACGCAACAATTGAATATATAAGAAGACATGTATTTTGCAGTATTGAACACATATTTATACTGATGTCATCAGACTCCAAAAATTCTTCAAAAAGAACACAAAAATGTCCTTCTCAGCTGCCATAGTTCAACTCTTGCTTCATAAGAACAAGATGTTTAATCGCACCACCGTTTCTGTTGTAAAGAAAACGCTTTGACACTTTTTGTCTGGGTTGAACGCAGCATTATTGTTTAAAATACAGTAATAGTTGTGTAAGTGATTTATTAAAATGATTTATTGGATGCCAACTAACTGGGACAATAATAACCTCCATATTACACCTAACCTTAGGATTTATTCTTAAACACCTTTCATCAAACATTTCCTTCATTTAAGTGAAAATAAACAGCTGTCGTGTAAGATATGTGATGTGAAAATGATAAAGTGTCAAAACGACTCGTCACGTCACACGTCTTTCTCACTACACCCCTGTTGACACACTTACCTTCCAATGCCCATGATTTATTTTATTTTATTATTTGTTTATTAATAGTGAATAATAAAATATTTAATCATGAAAGATAATTAGTTGTAATATCATCATATCATCATGACTCAGTGTTGACGGAGCTCTTGTGAATCTGGTCCCTGGTTAGTTCCCAGTGTTAGTTGCTATAGTAACTGAGTTTGAACTATTTCAAGTTTGCTCTATGAAACCGAATCCACTAGAGATTCATCATGAGATTCATAAACTGATTCTTGGTGTCTGTGTGTCTAAACTATGAGATGAAAATGAAAATAAAAAAGTAAATTAAACTCACATGAAAATGTTATTTCTTTGAAGTTGTTCTCTAATGGTGTTTTTCAATTTCATCTTTTTACAGAGAATGAAACAGAAGCTGACAGGTTTGTTTTTGTTAATATCCGAAAGACCTGGCATAAAGCTCAGAGTTACTGCAGACAACATTACACAGATCTGGCCGTCATTCACAATCTCATTGAGAATCAAGTGCTGACGCTGAAGATGTCAATGGAAGGCATTAGTGTATCATGGATTGGTCTATTCAGAGACTCGTGGAAGTGGTCAGATGAAATAAATGTTGTGGACGTTTCCTCCATTAACTGGATGACTGAACAACCTGACTTGAGGAACTTGAACCAACCTTGTGGTGTTATACGTCCTGATGGTCTTATAGATGATCAACTGTGTTCAAGTACTTTTCCATTCATCTGCAAGACACGTAAGTTTTATGTGTGATCATAAACTACTCACAACACAAACATCATAAATACACAGAATGAGAGAAGAGACGTTAGACAAACACAGCTGTTGATAGTCAAAATAAATAGTTTGACCACAAATGTACTGTTGAAAATATTGATTTCCATTTTGTATTAAACGGAAATATTTAATAAAGCAATAAGTTGTGTGCATCAGTGGGTTACAGTGTATTTTACAACAGCTAAGGGCGTTGTTGTACGACATGAAACTAAGTCATGAAAACCACATTATCTGTTCTAAAATGAACTGTAACCCACTGCTTCACACGACTTATTGCTTTTATAAAACGGTTAATCCATATGTGTGGCAAGGTTTCATAAAATAAAGTAAATAAAATGATATTTAGTCTCTGTAGTGCAGTCAGCCGTTATAAATCGGGGTATTTTATAACAGGGTAATACTGGTATCAGCCAATCAGAATCAAAGACCAGAACTGAGCGTTTTATAAATAATAATAATGTGTTGAGACTTGTCTGGTGTAACTATCTCAGTGTAGAAAGAAAGTCTCCTCGAACAACAAGTCAGCACAAGAGAAGAAAATCCTGTTTTAATGTCAGATGTGCAGCTATTGTTAGTGTTCTACTGTATTAATCTGATTTGTTCTTCTGAAATGTGTTTTTGGTTAAAACGTTGAAGGATGAAGGAGTAAAGAAGGAGAAATGAAATCAAAAAATCATAATAAAGATTTATATATGAGCTCTGATTTTCTTAATCTGTTTTTTTTTGGCTAGTGGAAATTCCACCAGAAACACTCGGGAGACAATATGATGAATTAATGATTATTATTTATTAATTTTTCCTTAGTGTATCCTAAAGAACATTTGCTATGAAAAATAAATGAGAAGTTGACACATGATTATTTCCATCTGTGTTAAACACATGCAGCTGTTGTGTTAGAAAGATTGACTGTATAGTTGTGTAAGTGTTGTGATGTTGTTTTCTTCACACTTTATATGAGATGAAAATTAATAAAGCTTTAAATCTTCAAGCACAGACCAAGAAACAGATTGTGAGATTTGAGATGAAATCCGGTCAGAATGTCAATGATCCTGCAGTGATGGAGACCATCTTACAGTCGGTGAGTATTCAACTATTTGTGTTGAAAGTGTGTCCTACACAACACAATGAGCTGACACACAGATAGTTTTTCAGATTCACTCAAACATGTTTGTTTCTGGCTTAAGACACGATCACACTTGACTCTTCACTCCATTGACTTCCATTCATACGCATGCAAATTAGTTAGAAGATATTTTACATTTCGCTGTGTTTCAAAGTTCAAGTTTGCTGAACTCTGACCTGTGAATTCATGTCACGTGAGTGCGTGAGACCAATAGAAGATCAACATGTCACAGCGTGACCTCTCCATTTTAAATTTACATCATGACATATACAGTTTAATAACACCATCAGTTGTGTAGTGGTGCCTGGAGAAGTGGGTTTACTGTTCATTCATGCCCCATCTTTAAAGCGGCACAGCTTTCTGTGTTATAATGTGACTGGTTTCCACCCTGGTTTTATGCACATTGCGAACTTTCATATCAGAAATGAGTGATAACACAGAAGAGATTCTACAATCAATCCTGGCCTACAGGCACATGAAGAGACTTCAGGGCGGTACACTGACTTCATTGATCTATAAAAGTGCATTTTAAGACTTTTACAGTTTAAATTAGATAACAACAGCTAACACATAACCATGTCTGTCCTTTCATTATTATCAGCTTCAGTAAAGTAAACTCAAGGTCAACAAATATTATACAATCTATGTTTCATGAAAGAACATTTGGGTTAGAAATGACATGAAAGTAAACGAGTGATAACAGAATGTCCAGTTTTGAGTGAACTATCCCTTTAACTTTTTGAGTAATAACATAGACATCAAATTACAAAAGTTGCAGATACTTTATTTTATTTTAAACAACATTTAAACAGAATTACAGAACGAGAATATTTATGAAGTGATGCATTTGAGATATTTGCAAACAGTTTGGCTGTTTTAACTTCAACCTAAACACACTTGAGTAAGACACATGCTTTAGCGTGAACTAGTGAAGGTCTGGACATGTTTTAGTCTTGTCACACTGACATGACCTGAAACGTTTAAATGCTTTTTGGTGTTTCATAGTTTACAAGACTGGATTTTACCTTCGACATTTAACATTCGCAGGCACACTCCCGAGTGATGTGGAAAGAGAAAGAAAGCGACACAGCCGGCGTTTTGCATGCATTTTCAGAAGCGACACTTGAACTACCCGTGACATGTCTATAACATTACATTTAGCTGCTTACATTGCGCTCTTTCACAGTTAAACTGACCTTGAGCTGGGGAGATATATCCTGCAGCACCACACATTTCAGGACACACGATCCAGACCACCAGTCTCAGGCCGGAAATGAAGGCGACATATCTGAATACACTACAAAATACATAACCTAGATTTCATGTAGTTATTATTTGTATAGTGCTTTCTGTTTTACTAGACATAATATTTACTAAGTGCTTAAAATATCTACATAATCAATATCTGTGCATTTTGTAACAAACACTTGAACAGACTTTTAATGTCAAATATATACATTTTAAAGTAAAATATTACTTTGTGTTCATAATTAATATCTAAATAATCAATATCGGTTCAGTTTGTAACAACACCTAGGTACAAAGTTTAGCGTTTTAATGTCAAATATACATTATTCTTCAGAATTTAAATAAATAGAAAATAAAGTCTTATATGAACAAACATTTCAACATGTATAATATATGCATAATTTCAACAGAAATAAATTAAGTACTTAGAAATTAAGACTTATATGTTGAGAAGTTAACTTTCAGTCCCATTTTATAATGTGTACTACACAAGATTACTCTATATGTCTTCCTGGAATGAAAAAACACAAATGTGAAGAGCTCACTTGAACCTTCCAGGTGTTCATTGTTTATTTTATACAATTGTCATTCAATAAAACAAAAATATATTAACGTAAATTATATAAATAGTTATATTATTAGACGATAGCTAGACCGATAAACAAACACAGAGTGGAAGTTAACTGCAGTCCAAGAAAAAATGGAAGATAAAACAGTCTATTCATGGCTCCAGTGAATATTTTACCCCCAAAATTTAAATTCTGTCATTATTTACTCTCCCTCAGATTGTTCCAAACCTGATTAAATGTATTTATTCTGCTAAACACAAATGAGGATATTTAGAAGAATGTCTGTAATCAAACAGATCTCATCTCACATTGACTCCAGTAGTATTCACAGAATGTTCCCTATTATGGCCATAAATGTGGGATGATATCATTTTGATTGTATTTGGCTTTAGTTTGTCTGGTGTCTCTGAATTCTTATAAAAGGTCAACCACTTAAAATGCTTGACGGATGCGAAAAATGCAGAAAATCAAACCCAGTCCGATTTTTATATGAAGGACGAAAATATCTAAGGCAGTGTGTAAATGTGATTGACACAACGTGAGGTCATATTTATTTTTTAACGTGCGCAGATTTCGGACTCAATGTGCAATGGGCTTAAGAGTGTGTGTCATGATTGTTTGTGTTGTGTAGATTCAGCAGAAACTGACAGATTTGGGCGTACACAAAGACACAACAGTGACCTGGAGAGTGCAGCCTGATGGAAATGTTTTCACACCAAAACATGAAGATGAAGAGAAACAGAAAGTGTGTTCAGACTTCTGATCGATCACGTCACAGTCGATGTGTTTAAAGACGTCATTTTCATCACATGAGAGAAACTTTGAAATAAATGATTTATAGGATTTGCAATTACATGTAAACGTTTATAATAACTTCAGTTAGTCTCATTATTTTGTTATTCAGTCAAATATATTTAGTTATTCTTGATTGATCTTATAATTCAGCTTTGAAGTTGTGTGTTATTAATGATATTATAGTGATAGTAGCGTGACAATCCATTAAACTACAATCTAATGATTACAGATTAAGACAATGACATGTGACAATGTGAGTTAAATGTTTATATTCTGTGTGTTTTATCTTGTGTGTTTGTGTTTGGTGAGGTGTGTTGACTGTAGCAGCTGAACATGTAATGCTTTTAGATCAAAACTTTTACAACATACAGTAGTAGTATCACAACATACAGTAGTAACATGTATGAAGGGTAATTCAACATTTTAAAAACTGTTTTGAATCATTTGGTTTTTTGAGAACATGAACATAAATTAAAGCTTCTATATAAACACTGAATAGAAAATATAATCTATGAAAATATTTGTGTTGAAGTGAACTTTGCAAATACATAAATAAATAATAAAACATGTTAAACATATTGTTGAATGATGTGTTTCTGTGTCTCATCAATCGCTTCTGTCTCTCAACAACACAATAAGATATTTGTATATTTTGTGTAGTCGACTCTGTGCTGGTTTGTATTGGCCGCCTCCAGTTTTCCTTTGGTTTTTCCTCCAGCTAATGCTGTGACGTAAGTGTGATGTTGACACTAAAAGGGTCTTTTGTTTACTTCATAATTTGGAAAAAACATCTGCAAACTTAACTAAATAATTAAAAAGCAGAATAACAGAATTATATCAGTGAATCATTTTTAATGGGGTCCTTTATTAGATAAAAAGATAATATTCATTACACTTATATTTATAATGTGAGGGGACAAATATATCCCAAATAAACACCTAAAGCTTGAAAATAGTTTGTGGTCTTCTGCATGATCGCGGTGGTCTTAATGTTTAATTCAAATTATTTCATGTGTTATTTAATCCACAAAGTTTTACATTAACATTTATTTATCAATGCAATCTGAGGTTTTTCTTACAATTTTGATGTTAACAAAAAGCTTTAAGATGATCCAATTTTCACAGGAAATCTCTTATGATGTGTTGTTTGAATTTTAAACATTTCCCCAAACGCTTTATTTTTAATTAAAATATGTTACATGTAGGCTAAAATTTTACATGTCAACTTTTGATGAACTGTGTCTGTAAAGAATGTGTTTTACAATTGTTACATTGTAAGAAAAAATGTCAATTCATCAGACCACATCACAACTCAAAGTTTGCTTATTTTAAAACAGCATTTGAATGGAAAATTGTGAAAACACACATTTAATTTGAAAAGAAAGTGTATCTGTTGACACATGTCCACACTTGGATGTGGCGTGGGGCGATGAGAGATGCATCAATAGAACAAATCAGGACTCATTGTATTTTAAATATTTTTTTACACCAGACGTGGCTCAACAATCCCATTAGAAGTCACGTGTCGTGTCACATGGTGATGAAAGTAAATTACTAAATGGGCCTATATGTCGAAATTAGGACACAGGCCCGGTTCCTGCCAGGGGTAAAAGGGTGGGCTATCAGATATCCTGTGTGGACATTCACACAGTACATAGACGCAGTAAAATTATGAGACCATTTAAAAATCTGATAAGAATGTGTTTTGGTAAATGATAATCCAAACTAGTGTTTGTAAATTTTAGAAAAAGTATGTAAATAATGTGGTATGAAATAATTCCTAAATAATTCAATTATTATCATGCTCTCAGTCTTTCTTAAGGTTTTGTTTTGTTGGAATTCAACAAACACTGAAATATATGACTGCAATACATGCAGGATTGAAATGATTTAGGATGTTAAAAATATAGAAAACACAGATTCATTACTGAAGACTAAAAGATTAAAACAGAAATAATTATTGTTGATTATAGTCCTTTATATAGTAATTGTGTGTGTTTGATTTTACTGATGTTTTAAGCATTAATAAAGCGGTTATGTAAACTGGACATAAACAGAAGCCTGTAAAGTGAGCTCAGATCAATCCCCATCACTGCACAGTAAAGTCTCTGGTGTAAAAATGAGTCCACACCTATTGGTGTTAAACTTACACTGAAGCAGAGTCTTTCTGGTGTGAAATGTTCATTTATTCATGCAGTTAAATAATCAATTGAGTTCACATTACAAGTGATGATTGATCTCTTGTAATGTGATGAACACCTGCTGTTAACAAACAAAATCACTGAAGAAAACATCAACAATAAGAATTCACTCTGACAGTGTTTAGTGTTTACTTTAGTTGGGCTCTTGATCCTTATTTTCCAGTAATGAAAGTTTTTCTCCAGGTGTAATATTGTGTTTTATTGATTGTGTTTGTTAACAGCAGGTGTTCATCATTAATCATCAATCATCTCGCTCAACAGGTTACAATGTCGCCTACTGAAACCAAATAAAAGCTGTTTGTCATTATTACAAAATAAAACTGCAAAAACTCCCAATATACTAAATGAATCAGACTTTACTGTACAATTATTTTTAAATGAAGTTTATAATAAACTCAAAGCAAGCGTGCACTGCGTCTAAACATCCTTTACACAGTATTTTTCATTCTTCATATCATGTAGCTTCTCTGTTACAAACTAAAGCCGCTGTGTGAGTGAACAGTGACGTTGGTTCCAGCCAATAGAAAAATACTGAATTGTTGGTGTTATTATTTTAATTCTCATTGGGTAGGCAACACATATGTTTAGGTGGTCTCATCTCACCCATGTCTGGAGCCGCTCTGTTAAGACAATGAGTTTGTGTTACGGGTCCCGTCTGTGGAACTCGAAGGCAGATTAAAACATGAAATTTCATGAGAAATATATACAAGAAAAACTTTGAGTCTTTCATCAGATGCGTCTGACAGCATAAACACACGCACGTCACCATGACAACACCTAGACGCCCCCTTATGGCAGAGGCCGACATTGCACTGTTTTAAATCTCAGTGTGTTACAGTAATAATTTAAACAGACTCAGAACACACATTAATAAAACATAAATATTTACAAATACACATTATAATGTGGATAAGAGTAAGTATCCTACATTTGTTTGCCACTTGTTCAACATTCGATTGCTCCCCCCCCCCATGTTAAAAAATGTACAGGTTTTCAAAAGATTTGACTTAATATTGTATTTATTGTTTACACTAACATTACAGTATATTCCTGTGAAACAGTCATCTTACTTTTGAGTTACGTTACACATCAAAGATTAATGAGAGTGAATAATGAAGTGATGATCATTGATGAACATTTGCTGCTAACAAACAGAATCTCTGAAGAAAAGAGAAACAAAACACAACAACTACAACTGACGTACAGTCACACAACTTTAGATGAACATCAAGTGTAAATAACAGATGAACACATGAAATCTGTCAAGATCTCACCAGAGAATGAAATAAAACACCTTTAACATCTTCACTTATTACAGACACCACGTTCACTTTATCTGTCATATATGAACACAAAAGCTTTATAAAAATGAACAGAAGTTTACTTTGTAGAATTTTTTATCATTGAGGGGATCAGTGTTTAGTCACTTGACCCTTAAAACTTGTTTATTTGTACATTACGGTTATCAGTAACATCGGTGCTTCAAAGCTTTTGACACATTGCTCTACTTCGCTATCTGGTGGTCAATAAAAATCCTTCACCGACTGTGTCACTCAGATGTTTTGTACATTCAAATGTTACTATAAGGTTTATTAGTATATTTAATGTATAATTTATTAACATACAGCATTCGAACTCAAAGTAGCAAATAATCACAAACACATCCAGTTCTTAACATGAGTAACATGATTAATAATTTAATATATGTGAATACTTACAAAATTAGATTTTTAAATTTCAGTTATTTCAATGGTGCATCCTAAAAAATATAACAAATACAGCAATCTAACAGAAAAAATATGATTAAAATGTTTGGAACCAATCTCATGTATATATTTAAAAATACACAGTATATGTAAAATAAATAATAAATTATTATATAGTGTGGACGTGGATACAATTTTAAAGTTTTTGGTTGATGTTGCCCTTAAATCCAACAGCAAGTAAACCTTAAATAAAACACATTAACCCACCAAACTATTGGATACTACAATACTCAGTGTTCTTAAATAGTGTAAACTAGAACAACACATAAAAATGTAAAATAATATGAAAATCTAAAACAGGTGACTTTTTTACATTTGAATTACTTTATTGCTCATTTTTTAAGCAAATCTATAGTTTTTTTGTCCCAAAGGACATTTCTTTATTATTTATCTGTATTTGACCCTCTCTCCAGATAGTGCAGACTGGTGCTCTGCTGTTTAAGTATCGTTGCTCAAAGCGTTTGGATGTTTGGAGCGTAAGCATATGAGGATGTATTATTGAATAAGACAAAATGTACTCACATATCAGACATGACACTTTATTAGGAGTGTAGAGACTGAAGTGTTCCCACACTTGTGAACGGGGTCTCTTGTGTACATTCTCATTTTAAACATCAAACACACTTCTAACCACACGTGTAAGCGGCAGAGAACCGAGGACGGCGTATATTAGCAGGAAACCGGATTGTGGATGAGGAAACACTTTTATACTTTTAGGGAACAGTGTTAAACCTGCAATTTATTTTTTGAATACAAAGATTTACATTTCAGTGTTTTAAATGGTAATAAAAGATAAATAGTAATAACCCAGTCAACACGATGATGTCACATTGATCTCACAGTGATGTCACCATGAGTTTACAGAAAGCTCACAATGAGGTCAAAATGTAACCTCACACAAACTCACTGTAGCGACTCAGAATCAAATCACATTTTAAAACACGTCAGACTTGCACCATAAAACAAGAAACACAAGTCAATCTCATGCTGTAAGATTTCTGATCTGGCTTAATGATGGATTATTTACCCAATTTAAATTTGTTTAAGTGTCCAATACATTCTGTGCTGTTTGATTTAAATCTCCAATGTATTTCATTCTAATCTCACTTTGACCTGAACATTGAAATCACAAACCTCAATAATAATGACGTCTCAAAACCCCTCTTGTTAAATGTCAAATTGTTTGTCCGGTAAATGAAAAATGTTTTTAGTAACAAGTTTTGGACTATTTCGCTATAATCAATATAATGCATTTACTTCATCTACTAAAAAACTTTTCATAATCATATTTCTTACAGTGTGACTCGTGGATAATTTAAAATCAATTTAAGTCTTTTATCCCTAACTGCTCCTACCTCTAAAAAAGTGTTTTATTTTATTTCCTTATAGTGTCCCATCACCCAAAATAATGGGTTATTTCAATTGGGTCAAAAAGAACAAACCCCACAGTTGTGTCATACACTAGCCTATGCTGGGTTGTTTTAACACATTGTCTACCCAGTCAACACAATGATGTCACGGTGATCTCACAGTGATGTCACCATCGGCTTTCAGAATATTCACGATAAGGTCAAAATGTAACCTCACATCAAACTAGGGATGGGCGATACCACCTTTTTTTGATGCGATGCGATACGATACCGATACTTTTTCTTGAAATTTTATCGATACCGATATCGAGACTGATGATCGAGATTATTTTTATATATATATATATATATTTTTTTTTTTTAAATAAAAATATAATTACAATTAAAGAGAAATTACATACTTGTACTAGCTATTAATAACAAATTTACTAAAAAGGTAATTTAAACAAATGAATACAATGTCTTAACAACCTTCTTACAAAAATATTGATTAAATAACATAAATCCTAATAAAATAAACAAAAATACCACCAACGAAGAAATTGCATATTTTCACTGCCGTCTTATTTTCAAAACAGGCCATTTTTCTCAGGCTTTAACATTTTGTTTGTACTGTAATATACTGTATTTTGAAGAAAAAAAAAAAAAATTTAACTAACAAAAATCTTAATACAATTAATACAATAACAAACAATATAAACTATGCATACATTAACTTAACTTTTGCGCTTCCTCGCAGCCATCTTACAATTTTATCCTCTGATTAATGCGGAAGTGTCTAATGCATGCGTGTAGTGTATGTGTACGTTACGTAGCTGAATAGGACGTCCATGTGACCGTGCTGCGCAGCCGGAGACCGATCCGTGTGTGACGTCAAACTGTCGCGAGAGCTAGTACTTTCATAACATAGTGTCACTGATCGGCATGCGCAGAGCTAACCTCATTTAGTTACGCTGAAACCAGTGGCGGTTTTAGGCACGGGCAAACCGGGCAGCCGCCCGGGGCGCCAAATTTTCACGAAACGTGGGGGGCGGCAAAAGCACTTGAAAAAGAAAAATAATCTGCGCCGCTAAGCGGGTTTCTATTATCTATAATATAACTGTCTGTGAGGGGAATTGGCAAAATGCCGCCCCTGCTTGCTGAGAAACGCAGAAACTGTGTGAAAAGTGTAAAGGGGAGGGGCCGCGGCCGCGATGGACAGGTCACCACTCCCAAATGTGGACAAGGAGGGGGGGCCCATTTAGTGGGCTAAAATCAGTCACACCTTGACTTTCTTCCAAATAACGCACATTTCATTCATAATAATAAAGCACTAGCCTATATTTTCCATGTTTTTTTTCCTGAATTGTGTGTGAAATGGCTAATAAAAAAAGGTAATCCAAAACGATTATGTGGAGGTGAAGTGGTTTAGTCTTGACTTCTGGTCGTGAGTGACAGTGTTGGGGGGGATGTGAAATCTGTTGATTGTCGAGTGCCAGAATCAGATAAACACAGCGACAGTGATGGAGAGAAAAAGGTTGAACCCGTCAGGTGCCCAATATAAGAAAAAATAAAAGTAGAAGAGGAGAAAGGAGCAAAAGATAAAGGTATGCAACTACGTTCTCTCTGTATGATTACGGTGACGTTATCCATGTCATCAATGAAGGGCTTATGTTAATGGATGGTAACGTTAACTCTGACGTTTGTTAGCCTTCTTGCTATGATGCTTGCTATGCTCATACAACAATAATTCGGTCTTAACTCAACAAACACGAGATCTAATTTCACCATAAGATTGTGCTTTGCAACAAAACTGTTTCAAGTAAAGTTATTATTTATTTCCATCATTGGGGTTCATTTTGAGGCCTGTAATTAGCCAACGAAACTAACATATGTGTAGGAAGTTTCAAAGACGAACATTTGCTATAATTCTGATGCGACAAAGAATATAATTCAGGGCTGTAACAAGGAGCTAATTGTTCCTCCATTAGATTAGATTAATATAGCGTCTAATGAGTCATGACAGACATTTGGCATGTAAAGGCATGTTTATTTAAATTTGCAATTCATAAGTTATATTGTAGCCTACGGTCTTTTGATGTCAATTTAAATTGCAATTCAATTACAATTTCAGGGGCACTTCTAAAGTATTTTGGAGAATCCTCTGCCAATGGTCAGCCATCAAAAACCATCATCCTCCTTGAACTTATCACTTTTATGCATCATAAGGATCTATCGGAGATCTACTCCAACTTTTGGACTGCTCTCAGGATTGCACTTACTCTGCCAGTCACCGTGGCTCAAGCAGAGAGAATCTTTTCAAAAGTTGATCAAGTCGTACCTGAGGTCAACCATGTCTCAAGAATGGCTCACTGGCCTTGCTATCATCAGTATCAATCACTCAATAGGGAGCAGATTTCGTATGATGACATTATTGATGATTTTGCATCAAGGAAGGCCAGAAAGGTCTGGTTTTAGTTTGTGTTTTCTGTTCTTAGTGCAATAGTGAAATAATTAGATATGCTTTTGTGTGATTTGTGTGATGAAGGATTTGTGCTATTCAGAATATTTATTCTATATTTTATTTGTATATTATTCTTAATATTTCATATTGTGGTTGTTCTCCGCTCGTGTTACATCATGATTGTACATATGTTGCAACTTTTATGTACATAGAGTATATTTAAGTTCTGATAACTTATACTGATTTGTGCAGAATTGTGTTTTTAAAATGTTCTGTTGAAGGATTTGTGCAATTGAGATATATAAGGTTCGCCTTACACTTATATAGTTATGGTAAAACATGGCTTTTTTTTACTCTCGAATGGGTGGGACTAGGTGGGGGGGCACCCAGAAGGGATCTCGCCCGGGGAGTGATTCAATGTAGAACCGCCACTGGCTGAAACTATTAATGTAATTAATCAGATAATCGATACTTTTGTGAAAATATCGATACCTAAATACCATCTTTTGAGTATCGATATATCGATACTGCAGCATTGATGTGCACATCCCTACATCAAACTCACTGTGTGCTCAAACTGTGATCTTAGAGGTTTAGATGTGACTGGTTTGTCATTTGGAGTCATCATTATGATGAAGAGTGTTTGCTTTAGTTGAGCTCTTGACTCTACAGTGTTTGTCTTCTCTTCCTCTGGCTGATGTAACTGTGTGTTTGTTTACTATGGTAGAGCACATTTGTTATATCCAGTTATATCAAAGGAGTCTTGGCTGATAATATAATAATTGGTAAATGTTGATGAGAAAACTGTCAGTTTGTGTGATAGAAGGGGGGTGAGATTCTGCTGGAGATTATCAGAAGTTTCAAAGGTCTTTTAAATGGACATGCACACAAACTTTGCAACAAATGGTTTACACACAAATAAATCAAGAATCAGCATATTAAATGCAACAATGGTGACATTTGGAAAGAGTGGACAGCAGAATCTGGTGGTTCACAGTGTCAAGTGAAGAGGTTGAGCAGAATTATGACTTATTAAGTTCTTGTCTGCCAGAGGTTTTCAACGACAGACTTGCACCACTTCCTCTCCGCAGCCCTTAGCTTGATCCAATGGTCACATAGTCTCTGACAGCCAGGGGCAAGAGGGTGTTATACATGCAGGCCTAGATGTGAGACGGCAGAGATTATCAAGACTGGATGTTAAAGTTGAACAAAGACTATCTTGTACACTGGTGCTGGTTGAGGAGAGACTCCCCTCATGTGATTGTAAAGGCCTTTCGATGTACAGTAATACACAACAATGCACTATATAAATGCCTCATTCATTGATTCAACATGAATAGATCAGTACAGGGTTGTGGTGGGTCGGGAGGGATGAAGGCACCATGGATGCAAGGCAGGTGGGAGAGAGTGAACGAAGTTTACACAGCAAAAAATGACTTTCTAACTTAGTCTTTTTTTCTTGTTTTCCAGTTCAAATGTCGACAAATTCTTAAATCAAGATACATTTTCTCGATGAGTAACATGACCTAAGAAAATAAGTCTTGTTTTTGGGGAAAAATATGAAATTTCAGTGAATTAGTGCTTTAAACAAGCAAAAATATCTGCCAATGGGGTAAGAAAAATAATCTTGAATTAAAGCTGACCGTTTTCTTAGTCGCTCAATTCAAGATTATTTTTCTTACCCCATTGGCAGATTTTTTTGCTTGTTTTTAACAAAAAATCTATAAAATTTAATATATTTTTACTAAAAACAAGATTTATTTTCTTAGATCAGTATGCTCATCAAGAAAATGCTTCTTGAATCAAGAATTTTTAGACAATTTTACTTGAAAACAAGAAAAAAAGTCTATGCAAGAAAGTCATTTTTTGCAATGTACAACAGAAAGAAACAAAGTTAAGGGTGGATGTTGAGATTACAGGGGGAGTTACAGTGATCTGGATAAATGAATGATCAGAAACATGAATGGTAGTAACAAGAACATGTAGAGGGAGAGGGTGTTCTGAAAGTGACCATCACTGTTTGCACTCCACGGTATGAGGAGCTTTCTGCTGGTTGGGGTCGCAGCCCCAGATGAAAGATCACGACCATGAAGATATTGTTTGAGTGTCGACGACGGTTTTTAAAAATTCTCAGATGTCTTATTATCAGCGAGATTAAGCCATTGATGCCTCTCATTGACAACCAACGCTGCCATAGAGCGACTACTGGACCTGGCAGCCTGACCGCTTCATCCACAGCACGACATCTTTGAAAAGTTTCAAGATTTTTTACCCGAATCCATCTGTTCCGCTTCTGCTCCAATAAATTAGCCTGTTACGCCTGTAACAGTGATGTGGTATGTAGGCACACACAAACCTGATCACATACACCTTGCCAACCAGACCCAGGGAAACCCTCCACAGCTTGGGTGACAAGTCTTCAGGGATGATGTCGAGGCAGGGGACAGACAGCTAGCCAGTGCTTGTTCTACCTGCGGCATCGACCCTTACCCATGTTCAGAAACACCAGCAATATTGAAGTAGATATTTGCTTGCTGGATAAATAGAGGCTGAATATATTAAAGCAATAAGCCCCAAGAAGCCGTGGGTTACAGTGCATTTTAAAATCCCCTTAGCTGTTATAAAATGCACTGTAACCCACGGCTTCGCGGGGCTTATTGCTTTTATAAAACAGTTACTCCATATGCTTAGCAAGGTTTCATTTAATAAAGTAAATCAAAAGATATTTAGGCTATGTGGTGCGGTCAGCCGTTATATATCGGGGTATTTTATAACGGCTTAGAACTCCGCTCAGCCAATCAGAATCAAGGACCAGAACTGGCAGTTTTATAAATGGAGTTATTTTTGTGCCAATATGAATGAAAACAAAATGAACGTAAACAATCCTATATTTACTCGACGTTGTCTTGTTGTCACAGAGGGATAGAGCCTGAAAGTGTGTGTCCCACTCAAGATGTGTTAGAGTTAGTAACCCTGCTTATACTTACCAAATAAGAAAGTGATTTAAGTACAAACACTAAAACAAAACAATACAGCAAACTGCATGCAAATCTGCCTCCTGTGTGACTGGTCATCATCCCCTGAATCCATTCCCACCACATCTCATCTACCTCCTCAAAGCCAGAGGGGTGAAACACAGAAGCACAACCACTCACTCCTGTGAGAGACATGACTCTAACCTAACCCAAACCTTTCTGTCAAAGTCACATGACATTATCAACATGGTTTAGTTCTGACACAGTTTAACTCTGAGTTCTTGTCATATTTTATTACTGTTTTATAAACTATAGCGAATAAACTGTGATCGTATGAAAAATGTTGAAGGAATAGGAATGAGAATGTAAATAGTTCTTACTTTTCATCTCTTGTGTGTTTCTCTCTCACTGTGTGTTTATATGTCATTATATAACATCTGATCTTCAGCACCTCACATCATTTGGGTATTTCTCTAGAAAGACTCATTTTCATATTTCATTTCCTTCTTTGGATCCATCGTGAACATTAGAAACCTCTGGATGAATGTCTATGTTTACCAGTAATGAGCCATCCGACAAGAGATGAGACTTCAGTAAAGATTTTCAGTGAATAATGCTTTAACCATAAACCCTTTACTCACACAAACTGTTGAAAGTGAATATAGCGATTTTAAGAGTATGTCTCATTAAATGAGTAATTTGCCGTCAATTCTGTCATCATTTACTCCCCCGTTGTCATTTCAAACCTGCTTGAATATCTTTTTCACACAATTTTCACACAAAATAAGAAATTTTGAAAAATGTTGTTAGCTGGACCCAAATCACCTGCATTGGTTTTGTGTCCATACTTTCGAAAAAAGACAAGAGGGTGTGTAAAGGATGACATCCTTTTCATTTTTGGGGTGAACCATCACTTTAAGTGTTCCATACAAGTGAATCTATATCGAGTCACAGGGACAAGTCCAAACTTTTAAGGAAAGAAATAGGAAAGAAATTGATTTGTAGATAATACTCAAGTCAAAGTCAATAGCCCTCCTGTCAGAGATGAATATCTGTACATGCTGAATTATGTCGTCACATGTCCAGGACAGGACTGTCTTCAGACGTACACCGAAAATAAGTAGATGTAACATGAAATGTTAAAGTTCAGTATTTGCATTCTGGTGTATGAGGGGAATTGTTTACACATTCAGTTATTTTCCTCTTTCATGTGCCTTAAGTTCCCTAAAAAATTTTTCCAGGATATTCCCTTTTTTTCCGAATTCAAATGTGATTTGCATGAGATGTGAATGTGGTACAGCTCGTCCTTCTGGCTGGACAGTACAATCCAAAAAAAGAAAAACAACCATTCTTTGTGTGAACATAAATAGTTCATTTTAGGTCAATGAAAATAATATATATTTACATATTTATCCTTTTGTTTCATTGAAGAAATGTAAAATTGTCCAGGTTGTACATATAATGAGTGAAAGGGTACTTGGATTAAAAAATCCAATTTGAGTTAATGCCCTAATCCCTATTGCAGTCATTAGATGACCACACATTCCCCATTTTAGGTCAATTCAAATGTTATGTATCATAAACAGATGTCTTTTTGTTTTATTGGATAAATAAATATTGTCCATGTTGTAGATGTCATGATAGAAAAAGTGCTTAGATTATTAAAATTGAGTTTGCACCGAACACACAAGATTGAATTAAGCTTTTGCGTTAACCGGACTATTCTAAGTTTTACTAGATATCAGGAATTGATACAATTCGCATATAATAAACATATCTTAAGCTACTTTTCCAGCTGAAGTAACACGATGCGATGGTTGGCAATTCATCATTTAAATCTACAAAATTTCCAAAATAAACAGATCTGGATGAAAATAGCTCTTGTTTCCAATACACTGTTAATGAAAATGAATAACTGGCTACATGGAAAACTCAACACCAATCATACAAATGGCATAAAGCAGACCACATAAAAATTATACAGTATACTTCACTTCTGTTTAGCCACTAAAGTTTACGGTAGTTGTATGGCGAGTCTCTAAACATCAGGCTTACTTATAAATGTGATACTAAAATGACCAGCAGGGGGCAGCAAATTTAAACTAAGCTAGTGATTAATTAATCCGATTCGTAAAAAACAGCTGATTTAATCAAGAACGAAGCGAAAGCCTTTAAGTCCTTCTCAGTTCTTATTTGTGCATCCTCACGTCTTAGCTCCACCCCTTCCTCATGGGAGGGAAGGACTCTATTTCATAGAGTTCAAATCGCAAAGACATTAAAATTAACTTGTATGTGTGGTGATATGGTACGGGAATACGAACAAGATTTCAAAGTAGCAGGCGACACCACCCTATTACAAGGGAACAAAATGACCCACAAAGTGAGCACACAGGTCCGCTAGTGTAAGAAAGGGGGTGAAAGAGGTGGATTTCAATAAATAAGAAACTTCATTTTGTACAATTAATAAAAAAATTAAAAAAGGCTGCATGGCATAAACCAGAGAAGTACGAATCACATCCATACACACACCTCAGACAGGAGAGCAAGGTCTACCAGAGGCAGGTATGCTAGCAACTGAGCTAAAGCTCCTATATCACAACACCAGGTGCACACGTCTCACCACACACGCAAGCACACAATGAAGTCAAGCATCAATGCACAGCACTCATAGACAGGAGACCACACAGACAGACTGGCTAGCTGCCAGCCCTGAACCTCGGTTCCTGTAACGACAAGAAAGTTAACAATTAAATACACAAACAAAAGAGAGTTACATTCTGTAGCAAAGCAGCAGGAGAGTGTAAAAAAACAAAAACAACAAAAGAAAAACGATAACTGGCATCCTCTTTAAATGATCTTAACACGAGGCTAAATTCCAGACCAAAAAAGATGAAAATAAATCCACAGAATCTCCAAACATAAAATAACAACTGACACATGAATGAAAAATCGTTCACAGTGCCAACGAAGCTAGAAATTAAAGAAACAAACCAGCAAAACTAAAGAAGCAAAACTAAAGACTAAAGAAGAATCCAGACAGTGCACACTCCAGCACCACATCAGGGCGCAGACAGGCGGAAGAAAGGCTCCAGTGAGCAGCACAAGCCCAAAGAAACAGTAGGTGCGTTTACATAAAGCATTGTAATCGATTTAAAAGTCCAATCCGAATGAAAATGCTCCATATAAACACCTCAATCGGAATCAAAATGCCCCGGTTTGAGATGGATGGATAAAACTTTCTACGAACCCAACAAAATCAAAATTCTGCCATGTTACGCTTTAAACAGATTACTTTGCGTCTTCGACGTAGCGTCAAGAGGTCAGGGTTCTTTAAAATGGCGGCATAGACAAACTGGAGTTCGGCTGAAACAATACATTTATTAAATACAATGAAGGAACTTAATATAATTCAACATCCGGACGACAGAAGATTAGAAATGTGGATTTATTCAAAACAGTTTGTTAAAAGTAACAAGAAGCCGGCGCAGCCCGTACCGTCGAACAAATTCACAACCGGCAGAAGACTTTGAAGACGGCGTACTTCAAGCTAAAATCCATAACAGTTTCCGAGTTTGTACAAAACAATCGCGACACGCAAAATTAAGGGCCAATGCTCTGGGGCCCTAAATCCTTCTACCAGTCCGCACAAATATGAACAACCTGCAACTCATGCGAAAGTTTAGCATCCAAATCCAGGTCGCTAATTACAGCAATACATCCCGCTCCCACCAGTCTTTACTACGGACCTTCATCCATACACTTCTGTTTTTCTGAGGATGGAGGAGCAGTACTTAGATGGTCCATAGTAATGGACAGCCACCAAAAAGGTCATCTTCCTGCGCACGTCTTTTCCTTACACTTTCCAATGCCAGTATGGCTAAAACTCTCGCTGTTGCTTAAATAAAAGCAAGACTGTAACGTTACATAAAAATAGCGTGCATAAGAAAACGTGAAACTCCATATTGACAGGAATGAAAGGCAGCTGACACAAAATCATTCGATTAAATGCGCCCGGACATGTAAACACGATACTGGATTAGA
Source organism: Triplophysa bombifrons (assembly GCA_029783895.1). Lineage (NCBI taxonomy): Eukaryota > Metazoa > Chordata > Actinopteri > Cypriniformes > Nemacheilidae > Triplophysa > Triplophysa bombifrons. The sequence continues at coordinate 24,473,485 of CM056449.1, forward strand.
TGGGAACTCATGTAAACAGTCAAATGAATCTTTCAATCAGAATGAATTTATTCAAAAAGCTCAACATGTTAACGCACCTTCTGCGGACAAAATAGCAGTGTCGGAAAATGTTGCCCCGCATGTTTAGTCTAAATTGTCGATTTGTCCTAAAAAAGAAACAAAAAAGTAAGTATTCATGATAAAAAATATCACATCACACTGAACCCACATACCTTCATGCCTAAAGCACCCACGCAAATGAAGGCATCAACACGTCCCAGCAGAGAACTGCTGCAGGGAAACATTAAAACTACAGCAACTACTCGAGGCAGAGGCCCAGCTAACATGATGTCACATACCCTTGATCAGCTGAACACCCACTAGCGTGACAGGCAACAACGAGCCAGCAAACAAACCAGAGTAGCATGACGAAAAGAACAACAGCCACTAAATGGCCACCGCAGCGACTGTGAAGATGAAACCATTAAACCAACTCGAGCACACATCAGCATTAGCTGGTAATGTAACCACAACCTAGATAGAGGAGAAATGGAGGTCATCAAAACCGAAGGGCCGGTTGACGCAAGTATACCTCCATTGTATAAAACACTTCCACAAAGGATACTTTGTTTCTTTGTATAAATTCCTGCCATGCCTCCTTCTGGTGCAATAAGAGATGAGCTTCAGTTGATTTCATGTAAGGCTGTGGCTGAAGTCAGTTGTAGTTCTTGTGTTTCTCTGTCCTTCAGTGATTCTGCTCATTATCATCAGGTGTTCATCACTAATGCTCAACCATCACTTCATTAGTCACACTATTATATCATTCACTTTAACTCTGATCAGAGTTACTTTAACTCTTTACAGTGGGAACTAATGATAATTTTACTCTGGAGTCAGTCTGTACTGAAAATATCCACATCAGATCAAACACAGATACAGAGATGAAGGAGGAGAACAGGAGACGAAGTGATGATGGAATAAAATGAGTTTATTGAATAATCTTCATCTGAGTAGAAACAGATTCAAAAGCTTAGTACTGTAAACCAACAGTGTCAGTGGAAAATGACTGCTTTAGAAATACAGAACTCAATATAACATTAAACAACATTGACAGGAAACTCTGCTGTAAAATCTGCCATGAATTACTATCCTCAAGACGTTTGTCAACCATAGAACCCCCACTGTCTTAAGAACCCAATTGAAGATAGTTTTGTTGAGGTCCGGGAGCTTTCTGACTCTTCCATAGACTGCAACACAAACAAACTCCAAAGCGCTTCAAGTGTCAGATGCTCACAGACCTCAACAAAACTCTTCTTTTGTGTTCAGAAGATAAACGGAGGACCTGGAGTTTACGAACGACAGAATATTAATTTCTGAGTATTGCTTTAAGAAAAGTAAACAAAATAATGAAATAATTTATAACCCAGTTAATCAATTAAATATGATAAATATTTAATAAGAGAATAATATTAAGGATAAAGAAATAATTAAATTCAACACTAATGTATCTCTCGAGTCAGAATTCCACACACACACAGGTTGCTTTTAAGAAACAAAGATCCTAAAATCTTTCACTCTAAACAACTTAAAGCCAAACATGTGTCAATCTTATCACTTATCATCATAAACACATGTTCTATTTACATGTCTTTTTTCGAGCACCATCATTTTGATCACGTTTTACTGAAAAAACATTTCCCTTTGACTGCACTTTCCATGCCAATCTGGTCTCCTGGTGTATCCCATGATCTCAGACTTTCTGTTTTATCTAAAGAACAGAAACAAACAGAATTTGTTAGGTAAGAGTGATTATAAACACTGAAAAATACACAACCCCAAATCAGATAAAGGTGTAAAATATAAATCAAAACAGAATGTGATGAAGCGCAAACTCATAAACCAGAAAAGAGCAAATGTGCCATTTAAAGAAACATATATATTTGTTTTAATTGATGGCATTACAGGGTTTAATCATCATGATATAAATGTTTAATACACATTGCTTATAATTAATCGACACTTTTTTATTCAATACTCTTTGGAACCTCTTTTTGGTGAAGACTGAGCTGTTCTTTTTCTAGCTTCGCTCTGTGTTTCACTATGGAAATTGCTTTAGGCGTGACCAACCGCAGAAGCTCTTATGACATCACGTCTGTGTATGACATCACAGTTTGATATTGAAAATGTAATTTGTGCTTTCTTCTCAAGGGAGACTACAGCAACTCTCTCAGAGCCCTGACTCTGATAAACTGTTCAACAGGTGGAACGTCACTGGATCCTCATAGTTACAACAGGCTCAAGTGCTCAACCGGGAAGAGGACAGAAGTAGAGCGAAGATGGCAACCACCAGGAGAACTGACTGAGAGAACAAGGGGGTGGAGAGCATTCATTCACACACACACACAGACCTCAAGCACATGGCGAGCTGTCAAAACAAAAACACAAACCCAGAGACAGCAGAGGATACGAACAGGTGATCAGACCCAGAACCTGACACAGAACCCAGGTTAACATTAAGGAGCCCATTGTTATGTTGGAAAAAAATATATATATATATACCAAGAAATATTCAATTAAAGCGTTTCATTCATTATGAGCAATTGTGTAATAGAGAAAAACATTTATTTCATAAAGAGATACTTTCTCTACAAATTAAAAAGACAGAATGCAGTTTAATGTAAATTTCTACTGTTACTAAAAGTAAAGTTCTAATAGGAAACTAAAGGTAAATGAAGAAATAAACAGAAATAACATTTAAAAAATAATAGATTGTAAAATTCTTCACTGTATGAACATACATTTTTTAAACATAATAAAACAAACAAAAACTGGGCGTTTGAAACGTAATTTAATGGGACGTTTAAGCTAAATTCTTACGGCTGAGAGGATCCTCAGGATTATATGTGTTCTAGTTTAAAGAGCACATTCCCCGCAATGCCTTTTTTATCAAACTTTAGTTAGTGTGTAATTTTGCTGTTAGAGCATAAATAATACCTGGGAATGATAAAACTCAAAGTTCAGTGCCAAGCGAGATATTGTCTTTAACAGGATTTGCTTTTCAAGGACTACAGAGAACGGCTGGATCGGACTACAGTCCTCTACTTCCCGTGTATATGATGTTACTATTATGAGGGCTTTTAATAACCTCCGACCCACAGGAATACGCCAAAAGAGGAGCGTGGTCTTCCTTAAAGAAGAGAAGAGCCGCTGGAGCAGTATTTGGTTACGGGGCGTAGCAAGCTTTTCAAAGGTGCGTGGGTTGGATGTGGTTTGTTTCTTAACAATAAAAACAATGAATACATTGACAGAAGGGTACAAAGGTATAACGTACAAGATATAACAAGCTTCCCATTTAAATCAGTGATACTAGAATGTATAAAAACACACGGAACACACAGAAAGCACACAACAGTAGACTTGCTAAAGAATCAGAAATACTTTAATAGTACCAGGGGGAAAAGACAGTGGTAAGCTTGATAGTGACATGGGTCTGACAGGACTGTGACTGCTAAAGTTTGCATACTTGGGCCTTGAAAAGGGGAGATATAAAAAAAACATAAATAAAAATGCCCAAACACATATCAAGCTTATTTAAAAACCTCGAAAGCATAAAGTACATGGAAAAGGAAGACGTAAATAACAATAACCATAAGTTCCCACTTCCTCAGCACGAGCTGACTGATAAATCTAACACAAAAGAGAGGCGGGACTTGAGAACAGAACAGCCAATCATGATCCGGTCACACTCAAAGCCGGTGTCATGTTTGAGTGGAAGGGGACAGGACGCAGCGGCAGTGAACGCACACACAGAGCAGCCAGAGAAACAGACTATCAACGGAGGACTGCTGTGAGGCGTTTGTTCAAAACTGCGGAAAACTGCGTGTGTTGAACCCTCTCACCGGGAAAAGTGTGGCTGTTTTATCCCCCACGGGTGCGACGCCCCAGGTTATCAGAGATCATAAACATTTGACTGAGCTACGCGGCAAACTACTTTCACTTTCATCACAGTACTACAGCTGGAAATAAGAATTCAGAAAGCTGTTCTGTGAAATACATTGTGTATGTGTACGCTTACCTCTTAAAGAGTACCTAGCATATGTTTTTTAGGCCCTACTTTGGTTTATGGAGTGTCCAACAACACGTTTATGTAAATACAATACAAACACTATAATTAGGGGAGGGCGGATCGATCCAGAAATATCGATACGTCCGATGCTGTGGCTGTATCGAAAAGGATCGATCCTAACATTAAACCATCGATACTAATGTGTTTTTACTACAGATTTTATTTATTTCAAATTTAGCTAAAAATTATATAATAAAGAAGAACTATTTATTTCCAATACACATAGTTTTGCAAACGTTTCTCAACCCTGCCCTGCTGTGTTTTGTAGTCCGCTATCAATTGACTCCAAGCGCAAGCACGCAGACGCAGTTGCAGCCAGTGAAAATAATAAAATCTGCGGACTGCGATGTGTGTTACTGGGCCTTTGGGGGTAAAAAGCCAAATATTAAAAGTACTTTATTATTTAAACTCTTCATTGACTTTGTTTCTCAAACAGTTGTGTGCACTTTGTTTTTAAATTCACTTAAAAATGTAATGAAAGGGCATTTTAATTTATAATATTATTGTGTCTAAACACTGAACAAAAAGGAAAAAGTATCCATCAAATCTCTAATACACTGTTTTTGGATCTCAATGGACATATACGTTCTCCTTTGAAAACAAAGCTGCAGGCTTTAAATGTTGAGATCTCTGGATGTGTGTTAATCCGTCTTGTTGACTCTTGTTGAACTTTGTTTACACATATTACTGCTACAGAATAGTCGGTTTGTTAATGAAACATCCCTTAAAGAAAAGACACATGACTATTCACATGTTTTACTTGATTCTTTACTTGATTTGTGTGGAATCACATGTGAAACCCTTGGCACATTTTTCACATCAGAATTAATTTATGTATGTCATAATAACCACAAATCACTCTTAACTGAACATTGATGCTGTGGAAGGATTTCCTGTTAACGTAATCTCCATCATGTTCCCCTGAAGGGTGTTTGATCCTTATGTGTGTGCAATCCACTACACTAGAGATGTTAGGGAAAGCTGTAACAAAAAATAGCGAGTATCACACTGTGACTGAGCAAATTAGAAACTAATGGTTGCACATTGAAATTGAGTTTACCTGCAATCTTGTAAATCTCCTCCTTGATGTAGAGGGGTCTTCTGTGGCCAGGGAAGGGGATACATATGTTGCTGAATGACTTCAGCGCCAGACAAACACGTCTTATTGTGCAGCAAATGGTTCCTTTATTGAGGTTCCCTGCATCCCCAACAGTTTAAAGGAAGCTCCCGCTTGCAAACCATCTCAATGTAACACGGAGCATCTGAGATTATGGCTTCTGCCGTTTGGTGCTGCATTTTTGGACCCAGCAGCCTACATAAATATCTTAGTCCATCATCTGAGAATCTGTATCTCTCAATGTGATAGTCATCTCCAAAGGCCAATGGGTCTGACCCGTCCCGGAAGACTCTTTCATGCCTAAATGCTCGTCTGAGGATTAGTGCTTCCTCATGCAGTATATTCTCCGAAAAAATGCAAGCCATGATGAAGAGGGAACGGGTGAATGGGAGTTGGACCTGTATATACTATATTGTTCTGTTGACAGATTTCATAGAAAACACGTTTGCAACTTCATCTGCTGTGTTTAGTAATCTCAATTACTGCAATAAAACACATATTAATGAAACATCTGATGGCAAATTGACAAGCAGTCTTCATTAGCATGGCAATATAAAACTTGGTCTGCAGAGAATGAATCGTCATAGTAACTTGGCCGGGTTAAGTTTAAGCTGCTTTCATGCAACTGACTTGAGGCTAATTTCAGCCAGGATAACCAAAATATCCCGACTTAATCCTTTTTCTTGGTTTTGTGCAGTAGCCCTCTGAACACAAAGGCTATATATACACAGATGAAGGGAACAACAGGTAATGAGACACAGGTAAAACCAATACATGATAACAAGACAAAGCATGATGGGAACTGGAGGCCTAACAAAATACAGACAGAACACAGAGTGGAATGGCGCCCTCAGGTGGTGAACAGAGGTCCCAGCACCAGTGTGTGACAGACAGGCTGAAAAAACGTCTTGGTTACGTATGTAACCTCAGTTCCCTGATGGAGGGAACGAGACGTTGTGTCGAGAACGACAGATGGGGTTCGCCCTTGAGAACCAATCAACTCTGACTACTATAGAAAAGGCCAATGAAATTTGGCGAATGAATTTGCATGCCGGGCATGCATCATTCACTTACCTTTTGTTCTGAAGAGCCTGAGAGCCTCTCACGACTGCAGCAGAATACGATACGTGTTTGTGGCATAAGGGACACAACGTCTCGTTCCCTCCATCAGGGAACTGAGGTTACATACGTAACCAAGACGTTCCCTTTCTGTCGGTCTCTCGACGTTGTGTCGAGAACGACAGATGGGGTTGCCTATGGAAAACGCCACAACGCTGTATCGCGTCACAATCTCTAACGAAGCGACGGTAACAAGCCTGGGCGTGTCAGCTCGATGCTTTCGCGAAACTGTAACCTTCCAGTGTGGTGGTCGGGGGGTACCAGAGCTTTCTAGGAGAAAGATGGGTACAGCCCTGACCGGTAACCTTTCACGGACGGGGCCTTAGCTCTCTACAGGCGAGAGGCCGTCCGGCTCGGGTTTACACCGGGTAAGCGCCACTTCCTTAATCAGGAATGCGCTGCAGAGGCCACCTCCTACCCGTGGGGAGGAATATGGTGGATATAAGTATGGTCTCGTCCTTGGAGGAGAACGCATGGAATGTGCGGACTGGGTAGTTAACCGTGAGGTGGAGGTCCACCTGGGGAAAATCATGGGTTACCACGAGTGGGAACCATTCTCATGAGGATACATCAGACGGAACAGCCCACGGAGGGGGTGTTACAGACGTCTGGTAGCACTAGGTCCGGTTAGAGCTATCTGTGATAGCTCACATGGTATTCCGGCCTAAGGGGGAAGGTTGCTCTGCCCAGCCAGCCCCCAGGGTGTGCTTGTTAGTGATGGAAGGAGTACCTATTCTTAACCAGTATTTGGGTAAGAAGGGAGGTTGGTGAGATACCTATTCTTAGCCATTTGTTTGGGTAAGAAGAGAGGTAGATAGCACACTGACCCAACCTAGTGGAGGGTGGAAAGGTGCTTTCGCAGGCATACGCCCCCCCGGATGCCAGTCCTACATGTCGCCACGTAGGACGTGGGCTGACACCGGGTTTACGCGCAGGTTGTAACCCTTGCGAAGGTGTTTGGGCGTAGCCCAACCCGCAGCTCAAAAGATGTCTGCTAGGGAGGCGCTTCTGGCCAGTGCCCAGGAGGTGGCTATACCCCATGCGGAGTGAGCCCTCACCACCAATGGGCATGGGAGATTCTGAGATCGGAATGCCGTCGTAACGGTATCCACGACCCAGTGCGCCAGCCTCGGCTTGGAGACAGTTTCCCCTTCTGCTGTCCTCCAATACAGACACCGAGCTGATCAGAGCTTGTTTGAGCTCTGCGTGCGGTCCGAGTAGAGGCGCAGTGCGCTGGACACAACACGAATCGGGTCGGGTCTTCCTCCCGGTGGGGAGCGCCTGCAAGTTCACCACCTCGCCCCAGAAGGGAGTAGTGGGAACTTTTTGGGCACGCATCCGGGCCTGGGTCTCAAGATAACGTGAGAGTTTCCAGGGCCGAATTCAAGGCAATCCGGGGACACGGAGGATGCTCAGGGGTCCTCTACCCTCTTGAAGGAAGCGAGCACCATCAGGAGGTCCGTCTTACTCAGGTGAGGAAGATTGGAACCTCCGAGGGGCTCTTGGGGGCCCAGAGGCCCCCCAGGACCAGAGGGTATGGAGCGGAGATGAGGCGGAATCCGCCTTCTCGTGCTCCTAAAGAACCTGATGACCAGGTCATGTCATCCTAGAAACTTTTCCATCAACTGAGTCGTGATGAGTGGCGATAGCGACTACATACACATTCAGTGTGGAGGGGAGATGTTAGTCTCCAGTCTCGTAAGAAGGAAAACACAATCCTGGTCGAACATCTCGGTGGGTCTTTCTCATTTGAGAAAAACACCAGGACGAGAAGAGGCGCCGTCTAGAGGCGTGTAACCGCCTAATAGATGGGGCCCTAGCCTGGATGATGGTCTCTGCCATAGAGGGGGAGTAGCCATCTCAGGATCTTCTTGTCCCGTCTAGAGACCAGACATGGGTGTGCCAGAGGTCTGATCTGGGATGCCAGAACGTGTCCTTCCCCTGATAGAGCAGGTCCTCTGTCAGGGGAATGGTTCAGGGGGAGTCGCTGTCCAGAGCATCAGCTCTGAAGCCAAGTGCGGTTAGACCGGTGGTGTAACCAATAACGCTTGGTGCTCCTTCTCCCTGACCTTGCACGGTATTTGTGCAAGGAGGCTCCTGAGGGGGCGGAAGGTGTGCTTCCATCCGTCCCGCGGTCAGCTGTGCGTGAGGTTATCCGTGTCGAGGGCTCTGCCTCGGACAGGGAATACCAAGCGGGTAGATGGAGGTGTTACGGGAGGCGAACAGGTTTACCTGGGCCTACCCGAACAGCCTCCAAATGAGCTGGACTGCGCGGGGGTGGAGTCGTCACTCTCCACGAGGCATAAACTGGCGAGAAAGCACGTCGGCTGTCTAGTTCAGTTTGCCCGGGGTGTGTGTGTGGCCCGCAGAGAACGGGTCAAGTGTTGACTCCACCGGAGGAGGCGTCGAGCAAGTTGTGTTAGCTGCTGTGAGCGAAACGCCACCCTGACGATCTGAGTACGCTACAGCTATAGTGCTGTCCTCGGACCAGCACGTACTTGTCTCGCACGAGAGGCCGTAGCCTGCTCAGTGCAAGTAGCACAGCCCACAACTCTTGGCAATTGATATGCCAGCGCAGGCGGGGGTTCGTCCACGCCCCGCCTGCGTGCCCGTTGCACACTGCACCGTTCCCCTGCAGGGAGACGTCAGTCGTCACCATGACCTGTCTCAACCTGCCTAGAGGGACCTGAGTCCGTCGGAAAAAAAAAAAAAAATCATGGAAGACCAGGGGTTATGGTGCGTCGGAAGCAGGGCGACATCACCATGCGCCTGCTGCCGGTGTGCTACGCTCTCCTCGGAACTTGACTCTGAAGCCGGTGTTGGAGCGGTCTCATGTGCATCAACCCGAGGGGTATTACCCGGCGAGGATGCCAGGTGCCCAGGAGCCTCTGAATTATTTCAGGGGGACCGCTGTCTGCCTGAAAATGTTTCAGGCAGTTCAACACTGGCTGGGCGCGAACTGCGGACAGTTGCACCGATATGGTGACAGAGTTGAGTTCCATACCGAGAAAGAGGATGCTCTGCACTGGGGAGAGCTTGCCTTTCTCTCAGCTGACCTGGAATCTCAATCAGTCTAGGTGCCGGAGCACCAGGTCCCTTTGTGTACATAACAGATCTCGCGAGTGTGTCATGGTAGGCCAGTCGTTGAGATAGTTTGGTACCCGCAGACCTTCCTCCCCTCAGGGAGAAAGGGTGCTTCCACGATCTTCGAGAAGACCGTGGAGACAGGGAGAGACTGAAAGGGAGGATCCTACAGGTCGATTGCCATGAACCAATCTTGACACCTGGATGTCAGGACGCGCCTCTGCGTGAGCATCTTGAACGGCAGCTTTATGAAGGTGCTTTGTTCAAGGTACACAGACTTATGGCGCAACCCACCGTCTTGGTAATGATGAAGTGTGGATAGTAACCCACTGAACATCTTGGTTTGAGGGACGAACTCGATGCCTGTTTTGCCAGAAGGGTGGTGACATCTTCCCGAAGTATGTAGGCGTCCCTACCTCTGACAGAGGGAGAGATGATACCCCGAAACTTGGGAGAGTCTCTGGCAAAATGGATCGAGTAACCAAGACGGACCGTCCTCATTAGTCCCCGAGACAGTGTGGGCAGCTCTCGAGCTCCCAGGGACTGTGACAGGGGGACCAAGGGGACGGTCTGCTTCACCATTCCCACGGAGGGTGGCTCTATGGCTGGCAGAGCTAACCATGTCACGGGGGAGTCCTGAAGGGGCCCCGGAGGGATGGTTGGCTCTGCTCACTTACCTGCCTGGCGGGACAGCTGTACGCACTGTCGATTTGAGAGTGGTACCAGCTGTCGTGTGTACGAACTCACGCCTCGCCAGGGCGTGAGGTCGGTTTTTGCCGGGCACAGTCCAGTGGAGTGTACGATCGGCTAGAAAAAGACAATACCCAGGGGGAACAGGAAAACTCTCTTTGTGAGAAGTGGGCGCCAGGCCCTAAAAAGGGCCCGGCTTTAGGGACGAGGCAGGAACCGTCCCATACCGACCGATCAAAGATGGAACTGTGAGGGTCGGGCCAGATGTTGTTTCCCCTGGGTTCGTTCCCGTCAGTGTTACTTCTTCCTGGAAGGCTGCTGACGGGGTGGAGGACTCCCTTTCGAATTCCTCTTCCGGGATGCAACCTGGGGGTGCATGGGAACCGGAGCAGATGACGAAGGGGCCCTGGGCTGTTGGGGTGCAGACGTTGCGTGAGAACTCGGAGGCCTGTAGGCGGCCGAGTCGCGACGCGGTAGAATATGGCTTATAGCCTCCGTCTGCTCCTTCACCGCCGAAAACTGCTGTGCGAAGTTCTCGACGGTGTCACCAAACAGCCCACCCTGCGAGATGGGTGCGTCGAGAAAGCGGACCTTCTCGGCGTCACTCATCCTCGCAAGGTTGAGCCAGAGGTGTCTCTCTTGGACCACTAGTGTGGACATCGTCCGACCCAGGGCCCGTGCCGCCACCTTGGTCGCCTGTAGAGCGAGGTCAGTGGCGGTACGGAGGTCCTGCATTATCCCTGGGTCGGTCTTACCCTCGTGGATCTCTCTCAACGCTTTGGCCTGGTGGACCTGTAGGATGGCCATAGCGTGGAGAGAGGAGGCAGCCTGGCCCGCTGCACTGTAAGCCTTCGCCACCAGAGATGCCGAAGTCTTACAGGCCTTGGACGGAAGGCGAGGTCGATTCCTCCAGGAGGCAGCCGTCTGCGGGTACAGTTGCACCGCAACAGCACGCTCCACCTGGGGGATCTCGTCATAACCCTTGGCTGCCCCGCCATCGAGGGAAGTGAGGGAGCCGGAGCTGGTTTGACTGGAGCGAGCCGTGAGTGGGGCGCTCCAAGTCTTGCACAGCTCCGCATGCACCTCCGGGAAAAATGGGACCGGGGGTGGGCGCGGTTTAGCACCGCGCTCCGACCCCAGGAACCAAGTATCCAACCGCGAGCGTTGGGAAGGTGGCAGTGGCGTACACTGCAGCCCAATGCCCGCGGCAGCCCGGGTTAGCATGGCCGACATCTCAACCTCTGTTTCGTCCTGAGCTCGACCCCCCTTGGGAGGGAGCTCGGATTCTTCAGGGTCGGATGCCAGCATACCTCCCTCCGATGCTGCGAGCGACATCTCATCTGCATCACGCATCGTTTCCGAGTGCGTGGTTGAGGATCCGGACGGTGTGCCACCGCCGGTTGGGGAACGGTAGGAAGAGCGAGTCGGGGTGCGAGCAGCCCGTGAGCACTTGGCTGGCGGGTTGACGCTCGCAGAGGTCCCCATATCACTAACGCCGCTAACACAGGCGGACCTCGAGGCCGTAGCCACCGATGTCGCGGACTTTGAGGCCGTAGCCACCAAAGTCACAGCCCGGGTAGCAGACGAAATGGTGGCTGGTTCCCGTAGGAAGACAGCCACCCGTGACCGCAACTTCTCTATGACCATCCGCCCGCAGTGCGGGCAAGATGTGTCAACGAACGCTGCTTCAGCGTGCTGGACGCCCAGACACCTAACACAGCGATCGTGTCCATCCCCCTCCTCGATGAGGGTGCCGCACCCAAGAGAACAGCGGGACATGCCGCGCTGTAGAGTGCTCAGTCCTAAAAAGGACTTTTTGGAAATCTCTCTCTGACACCACTGGAACCGCCGAGACGCCCAGGGGAAGGTCGCTGTAGGTAGGGACGATCCGCTGCAACACGTCGTAGATCCGGCAGGATAGTAGAGGAATTCGTAGAATTCGAGTTGTACTCATGAGCGATGGCTCTGAAGAACAAAAGGTAAGTGAATGATGCATGCCGGCTTCCTTTTATGACGGATTTCCGGGGGCGGAGCCCGGCATGCAAATTTCATTCGCCAAATTTCATTGGCCTTTTCTATAGTAGTCAGAGTTGATTGGTTCTCAAGGGCGAACCCCATCTGTCGTTCTCGACACAACGTCGAGAGACCGACAGAAAGGGAACTAAAGTTATAGCCCATTGGTCCAGTCTCTGAATGTATAATAAGAATGAACACTTTCAGCCGACTGATTTTAAGTCATTTATCAATGATGTTTCTTTTCTCCCATTTTAAAAATATACTCATCCAAAAGAGTAAAAAAGTGATGGCTGTCTGACTGTAAAAATAACAAACAAGAAATCCTGGCTGGCATAAAGTTTATTTCGAAACAATTTCAAATTGAAACAGAGTTTTTAATAATATCACTAACTTTTGTTATATTTTTACAGTGTAAAAAACACTTTATTTATTATAAAAGGTGGAGGGAATCATTTTACCTATAGGGCCTCCAAATGTTCAGAACCGGTCCTGTCTCCTATAAATAGGACGTTTTACCAAAAATAAGCTTATCTTTATAGTATCTCACGTTGAATTTAATTAGAGCTTAAGTAGACAAGATACATTTGTGAAGATCATTGAGGCCTTACTCACAGATCACCAGCAGAGGTCAGAATGACATGAGAAACACTAATCTGTATGTGATCCATATCATCATAAACACGTGTGATGTGAGATAATCTGTCATACACTCCAAGATTCAAATCTAAAGTCTAATTGATTTATGATTATTAACAAACTTATGAAAGACAATTATAATGAATTTATGAAGTCAGCACAGTTCAGCACATGAGAACAGATGCAGTGAAATGAAAGTGAAACTTAAATCTGCGTGCGTGTCAGAGAGCGACACCTGAGCTGTGACATGAAGACACATGAAGATTCATATAATCCAACTGAATGAATTATTGATGATTTATAAAAAGAAGAAGCAGCTGCTGCTGTTGTTCAATGGCAGGTGTGTTTGGTGTCTTTGTTCTCCTGGTGCTTCTGGAAGACATTCCCATCAGATTGATTTCTCTATGACAGCGTGACGTTGCCTCTCAAGCCCTTCATGTTCAGGATGTGCTGGATCTGAACATCATCATACTGTGTCACTGATAAAAATCAACAAAAGTTACTATAAGGATTAAAATAACACGGATTCATCTTCATCAACTGCTGTCTATGTTCAATACAGACAGTGTTCAGAGGTGCGTTTTGTTTTTGTGTTTTAACTCGTCAAATACAGCACCACTTTAGAGACGACATACTGAACAATCATGTCACCATATGATGACCGTAAACACAGCTGTCCTGATGAAAGTCATGGTACAATATTGATATTTGTGAAACTGACCTGATAAGAGCAGAAAAAGTAAAAGAATCCTCATGATGACGACCGCCGTCCGTCCGTCTGCAGCTACAAGATCTCTGTGAACTTTCATTAACATGTTGTTGACGTGTGCGTGACATTTACATCACCGATTGCTTCACTATTCACATTTTAATGATCACACAGAACACACTTATACATCTGTGATTTGTAATCTATCATTTCTCTTTAAAATGGCCATAATATGAAACTTTAAATTTCAAAAGTCTCAATGTGTTCAAAAAACATTATGATAAAGTAAATACATTAAATACAGTGTTAAAAACAAAGTGATATTTTATTTTCACAAGTGTTTTTTCAACTGTTGCTAATATTGATCACAAAGTCATTGGAGTTTAGAAAAATAGATTTTTGTTTATCTTCCAAGAAATGAGATAAATGCTCTTTTACAGATCAAGCAAACCACGTGTGTTTAATAATGTGCCATGTTTATAGTTGCTTTAGTTACACACATAAATTTAAATTTACATTAAGGCATTTGGCAGACGCTTTTATCCAAAGCGAATTACATTGCTTTATCCTATACATGTTACATAGGTATTTGCAATCCCCTGGGATCGAACCCTCAACCTTGCGTTGTTAATGCAATGCTCTTACCACTGAGCTTCAGATAAGCTTACAACTTATATGAATAATTAAACAGACACATTAACTAGAACTAACGTAGATGAATAAATGCAGAAAAACTCTATTGCTCATATTCAAGTTCTAGTTTATTAATTTGCAATTAAATCTATTATGATGTTGTTTGTACACCCCTGACTCTTCAGTCTAAAGCGACAAAAAACATTGCTCAACATTAAGTACGATTTGTTTGGTTTGTCACTAATGTAAAAGACTGTTTGACTTTAAACTTGTCTGTCAACATCATCAAGTCAAATCTCGAAAGCATCAAACATCAGACAAACATCACCTCTCAGTTTAAAATGATTACACTATAAAATATTTTATGGGCTCAAAAAAATGTAATCCAACTATTTATTATTTCAATGCTTTTTCAATCACAGACAGCGATTAAACTAAACAAAAATTTTACACATAACATCCAACATATCTGCCTTGAAGTTTCTCTTGAAGACTCCAATGAAAAGTCCAGGTGGATATCTTTGCCACATAGTGTCATTTGATTCAGGCAACCAATCAGTATCCCTGAAACTTCCTTAGCTCCTTTTACACGTGGCACAGAGCATCATCAATTGACTGATGCTAAGGCACGCCCATAGCAACCAAACAGGTTAGCCTAGCAACCGTTTAGCAAAACCTATATATCTGCATTAGAACATCGTAGAGACACGGGAGTTGGTTCCTGTCACTCATAGCTTAGAGCATCATCAATTTACAGATGCCAAGCCATGCTAGTGACATGGAATACATACTAAAACATGTTAAATGATGTCAAAATATACTAAGACCGTTTTCCTTCAACTCTTGCCTGGTTGTTGTAGACTGGGTTCTCCCTCTTTAATACCCTTAATACCCTATTTAATACCCTGTTAGTTGTCCTGTGCCTGTTTGTTTTGCTACAACGCCTTGTATAAGTCAGGGTCAGTTGTGGTCTAGTGGTTAGAGAGTTGAACTCGTAGCCAGAAGGTTGCTGGTTCAAATTCTCAGTGCCACCAGGAAATGACTGAAGTGCCCTTGAGCAAGGCAACCTACCCTTGTTTGCTCTGTTGTGATAGCTGCCCACTGCACCCTACTTGTAAGTCGCTTTGGATAAAAGCGTCTGCCAAATGAATAAATGTAAATGTAAGTTTCTGCTCAATTATCATAATTTAGTCTAGTCAACGTCAATTTATGTCAAGTGTTGTCTTATAGAGAGTTCCCACCGAACGCAACTTGCACAAATAAATTGTGCTATTCATAGGTAGTTGGACGTTTGTAAATTTTGGATTTACTTGCTTCATTTGCGTGTGAAATTAACTTCACAACAGACACAAATTCGCATCATGGGAGGGGCTTCTGCCAAGCACCTCCAGTCTTGTGTGTATATATATATATATATACAGTTGTGTTCAAAATTATTCAACCCCCACTGAAATTGATTGTTTTGGTCGGTTTGACATTGATTATGATCATTCAGTCATCCTGTTTACAATTAAATCAAAGAGGCACGTGTAGGTCAGACAAATGTGGGTCAATGACAAATAAGATTTTCAAGAAGAAAAAAAATATATTTTAAGCAAAACAGTTTGAAAATGCATTTTTATGTCCCAAAAATTGTATTGTGTTGATTTATATTGGTTTTACAGCATTTTGGGGAGCATTAATTCATTATTAAACAAGATTTCTGATTTTACCACCCAGAAAATGTCAGGTGGTGCGACCATATATTATTTAAAAATAATATACATTTAATGAACTTAACACTACTGAGACTTGTAAATATGAATCATTGTAGTGTCTTAAATGCATATCACATGGTAAATTCCCTTTCTATTTCTTTGTTTATTGATCTTTTATTCCAATCTTATAAACGGCTGCTTTTCTGTGTGTTCAAACACCCATTTTTTCCATAAGGACTTTTTATGTTTTGTTTTTAACTTTAAAAATGATTCGTATACGTTATATAAAGGTTTACATTTATAATTCGTACTTCATTTTGCAATTGCAGTGGGAATTGATACTTTTAAATGTAAATTTGCTGGTTGCACCACCTGACCATGACTGGTCGCACCACCTGACGTTGTGATCAATAATGATTGATATTCACAAAATAAAAAGAATGATGTCAATGAATTTTATTCAAGTTTCAATTGGCTTTTTATTTGAATCCTCTGACCAATTTATACTGTATCTCAATAATATAATTACATTTAATTAACAAGAAAGTGCAAAACAATACTGCATTTTATGATAACATTTGATCATCGTTTCTTTAAAAATATAAATTTGAAACCTCAAGGAACACATTTAATAAATGAGAACATCTTTTATATGAATCAGAAAATTAGTGCAAATATTGGGCCCAGAAACATTAAGGGCAGAATTCAATATACTGTTCAATAGATTCAGTCAGTCAAGATAAAAAACAACTCTTTTCAAATATAATTCAAAATCATGCTTTCAGAAAGTAACATACCTATCTCTATAAAAGATACATGGTTTCAGACCCCTTCTATTTTAATTAAATGAAAATATATGGGTAATACAGGTGAAACTCAAAAAATTTGAGTATCGTGCAAGAGTTCATTTATTTCAGTAATTCAAGTAAAAAAGTGAAACTAATATATTATACAAACTCATTACATGCAAAGTGAGTTATTTCAAGCTATGAAAACCTTTTCACAATATTCTAATTTTGAATTTGGGGTTTTCTTAAACTGTAACCCATAATTATCAAAATTATAACAAAGGCTTGAAATATCTTGCTTTGCATGTAGAATAAGTCTATATAATATAAAAGTTTCACTTTTTAACTTAAATTACTGAAATAAATTAACTATTGCATGATATTCAAAATTTTTTCGGGTTTACCTGCACTATATCATTTGTAAAATAAATTATTTTAGTTTAAATATTTAATAGAATGGGTAATGGTTTGTTAATCATTTGAATTCATTACTAATAACAATGCTTTTCTGTAATGCTGTATGACACTGCTATCAAGTATGTATTATTAACTTGTAATAACTGTAATTACCACAAAAAAATATGAACTTAAGTTGTAATGTATCTAGATAAACATAATGAACACAATTTCTTGCTTTTCTTTTGACAAGGTACTCTGCCCTTGCAACTGGATCACTTTTTAAATGAGCTCTATATCGTGCTGTTTTCTCCTTGCTTGATAATTGTCACGTTTGTTGTATGTTTTGCTTGGTTTCTTCCTCCCGTTGTTCATCTCATTATTAGTTCATAAGTTTCCACTTGTGTTTCATCATTGTTAATTAGTCCCACACCTGATTCTGTTTTCCCTGAGTGTCTTCCATTGTATTTAAGCCCTGTGTCTCCCTCTGTTCTTTGTCTAGTATTATTAATGTCAGTGTTGTGTAAACCTCGGTTGTGTCTCCATTCTCGTCCTGTTTATGTGATTAAAACCCCTTGGACGTTACCTGTTGTTCCTCCGTTCGTCTTCGTCAGTTACAGGACCTGACAATAATGGCATCTACAAAAACAAATTAAAATAGATTAATTTAAAGATGCAATTGTTTTAGTATCAATGTTGATTATACAGTCCTATATTCTTGAAGAATAGGACTTTAAGATGGACAATGTGCTCTTTAAATTGTCACTCAAACCATAATAAAATAAACAAATATATATATACATATATAGATTGCACCTTTAAACAACTTAAAAGCTTTATATATTTATTAAAATGTATTTAATATTTTCAAAAACATAAATTAACATGACTTTTCTTAGTTGGTTTAACTGTAACTCTGGTCGCACCACCTGACATTTCAAACTCAATTCAAATCTAAGAGGCATTAACTTGGACGCCTATACAAATGTTTGACCATGTGCTCAAGGTTATACATACATTTTTTAAATCAAATACACATTTTAAAAATAACAACACATTTTCAAAGTTTTCCATGGGTCATATCACCTGACATGATAAGTTGAATCAACCTCATCATTACTCAAAAATGTCAAATTATCTAATATTTATGGGAGGGTGACTAACCTTGTTACTGCTTCAAATGGGTCCTCTGGAGTCTTCTGTGTGATGTCATATGCTGTCACATGGTTTTCTTAAAGGAACATTGCATAAAATTGCATTTTTATGTCCGTCGCTCTCCCTGACATTAGAAGAAGTACATTTTTCAGACAAAAGTTTTTTAAGTAATAGATTAGTTTTAAAAAATAGGATCGATGCACTATTTCCCCTGATTTATAAGGAATTTAACATAAAATCATGCCAAAATATTTGATTAAGAATTTTAGTGAGAAAATTAACATTTATTTCTCAGTTTTGTTCTCTGTTTGTATGTTCGGACGGTCGCACCACCTGCCATTTTTGGTCTTTCAAACACCCAAACTCAAAAAATCTATTGAACTTCAATAAAATGAAAAGGTTTTCTTATAAAGGACATATTGTAGATCCATTTGATATATGACATGTATTTATTCAAATTCTTTTAAGGAAAATAATGAATTTGGACACAAAAAATACACGTCATGTCATTGACCCTTATACTACGTGCTGAGGGATGATAGGCTTACCGGTAATTGATTATGATGTGAGGAGTCTTCCTGATAGAACTTGCGCGGAAGCTTACATTTCTACCAGAAAGACTCAGGAAACATAGAACGATAAATAATATTTATTAAACAATGTTAAAGATCTTTGGGCATCATGGCAAAATGATTCCGATGTTCCTGCCTGAAGATAAGGCAGGGGCGGAGCCTACCCCAAAAGAGAAAGTAAACAAAATCAACCCACCGGATGATGTGTCTCCTTGCAGTTCCTAAAGGAGAAAGTAAGAGTCGGTTAGGCATGGTTGAAACATGAAGTAACATTATACATGCCTTCTATTGATGATGGCATGAACAACATATCTTGAGGGTAAGTAGTTGCAAATCACTGTTTTATCAGAACCTCCGAAAGTGATTCTAGGCTTGACGAAGCCGAGTAAACAAGCCAGAGCCTGCACCGACTAAAGGGCTTCGAAAGCCTTCAAATTCTCCAGAAGCCTGCACAGGCTGAATGGGTTTGCATGAGCGAACAGAATTCCCCCAACAGAATTTTCCGGAGGCCTGCACAGGCTGAATGGGCTTACACAAGCCAACAAAAATCCCCAACGTATTTCCAGAAGCCTGCTCAGGCTGGATGGGCTTGCAAAAGCACAAAAAGAAATCATAAAATAAACAACATACATAAAAACGACAGGGGCTGCTCAGGCTGAATGGGCTTGCACAAGCCAACAAAAAATCCCCAACGTATTTCCAGAAGCCTGCACAGGCTGAAGGGTTTGCATGAGCCAATGGTTTCCCCCTAACGTATTTTCCAGGAGCCTGCAGGGCTGGATGGGCTTGCAAAAGCACAAAAAGAAATCATAAAATAAACATCAAACATAAAACGACAGAGCCTGCACGGGCTGAATGGCTTACACGAGCCACTGATTTCCGGGAGCCTGCACAGGCTGAATGGCTTGCATGAGCCGGAGAATTAACTCAAATCTTACAGAGGCTGATATGAGGCTTGCCCAAGCCGTGCAATAAGTAACCTATACTTATACCACCACCACCAGTAATTACAAAGTAGTACAAGCTTCCAGTACCTTAAGCTTGTGGAGAACACCTGCTGAGCATCCAGGATGGTTTAAGAATCTAGTCGTATATTCGATTCGAATGCCATAGATGGCCATCTGCCCAGGACCTTGATAGAAGAAGTCGGAATCCCATGGGCGGCTGCTGAAGTAGCTGCGCCGATCCGAAATGATTGCCCGGTGTAAAGTTGAGAAGACTTGCCACAACTCTCCAGAGCTGCTGCAAGATGAGTCCTGAACCACTCTTTTGTTATGGGGAAGCCATTTGATAACATGAATAGGGGAGATGATTTGTGATGACGGGGCGGGTTTGGAGGTATCTTACCATGGAAGTGAAGGGGCAAATAAGAGAATGTTAGTATAAACGGGAAATAACCCTTTTCGCAGTGAGTGAACCAATTCCTTCAGAATGGGAATGGTAATAGGAAGGCGTTTATCTGTAATTTTCTGCTTATCTTTAGAAATACCTTTCAGTAGCAGCCGTATGGAGGGCGTGGAAAATAGACTGGGATAACCGGGATCGTGTAATCTGGCACGAAATTGGATACCTGCGAGTAATCTGCGTATGGTGGATATTTTAAGATTGCGAAATTGGTATTGATGAACCAAAAAGGCGCAGACAGTCGAGACTAAGATTGGAAACCGGATGACTTGAAAGGCTAAACAGAACGTTGTGAACACTTTCCCGGGAAGGCGTGGAGGGGGCATCCGGATAAGATGCCCGAGCCACCCCAGCTGGCCCCTCTCGATGTTGAGGAGCAGCGGCTCTACTCTGAGGTCCTCCCGAGTGACCGAGCTTCTCACCCTATCTCTAAGGGATCGCCCAGCCACCCTGCGGAGAAAGCTCATTTCGGCCACCTGTATCCGGGATCTTGTCCTTTCGGTCATGACCCACCCTTTTCCGACTAGCTGCCTCGGGAGTCCCACAAGCCAGGCCCAAAAGGACTCCTTCTTCAGCTTGACGGTATCCCTTACTTCCAGTGTCCACCAGCGTGTTCGGGGATTTCCGCCTCGACAGGCACCGGAGACCTTACGGCCACAGCTTCGAGTGGCCGCGTTGACAATGGAGGTAAAGAACATGGTCCACTCGGACTCAATATCTCCAGACTCCCTCGGGATCTGGTCGAAGCTCTGCCGGATGGGGAAGTTGAAGATCTCTCTGACAGGGGATGCGGCCAAACGTTCCCAACAGACCCTCACAGTACGTTTGGGTCTGCCGAGTCTGTCCAGCTTCCTGCCCCGCCATCGGATCCAACTCACCACCAGGTGGTGATCAGTTGACAGCTCCGCCCCTCTCTTCACCCGAGTGTCCAAGACATATCGCCGGAGGTCAGATGAAACAACCACAATCGTTGTAAATTCTGATAATATGACCAGCACCTGTATATGTTGTGGTGTGAAGTTTTTCTATGCTGAAAACCTTCTTTTTAGGTAGGCAGGTGTTATGACCCCCCTCCCGACTTTCCAGTGCCCGGGCAGGA
Organism: Triplophysa bombifrons; assembly: GCA_029783895.1. Classification (NCBI taxonomy): domain Eukaryota; kingdom Metazoa; phylum Chordata; class Actinopteri; order Cypriniformes; family Nemacheilidae; genus Triplophysa; species Triplophysa bombifrons. The sequence continues at coordinate 24,494,705 of CM056449.1, forward strand.
TTAGAATTAAGCATCTTGATTACTTGATTAGCTGCACCTGTCATGATTCCACCTCTCCTTGTCAGGTATTTCTTGGTCTAGAGGTGGAATCATACAGGATCCTCTGTTTCATGTGGGAGAGAGACGATTTTATCTCTCTCAAGTCTACGTCATCGTTCCTACCCTCCTGTTTCCTAGTTTGTGTTAATTAGCTTCCCTTGATTGTTCATCCCCTGCACCTGTTCCCTCTTAAGTTTGTTCCCTATAAAGAGTCCTCATGTTCCCTTTCTGTCGGTCTCTCGACGTTGTGTCGAGAACGACAGATGGGGTTCGCCCTTGAGAACCAATCAACTCTGACTTCTATAGAAAAGGCCAATGAAATTTGGCGAATGAAATTGCCGGAATCCGCCCCGGTATAAAAGGAAGCCGGCGTGCAGCATTCATTTACCTTTTGTTCTTCAGAGCCTTCGCTCATGACTACGAACAGAACGAATTCTATGAATTCTTCTTCTACTTCCGGATCTACGACGTGTAGCAGCGGATCGTCCCTACCTGCAGCGACCTTCCCCTGGGCGTCTCGGCGGTTCCGGAGGTGTTAGAGATTTTTTCTAAAAAGTCCTTTTCAGGACTGACTGAGCATTCTCCAGCGCGGCTGTTCTCTTTGGTGAGACAGGGAATGGACACGATCGCTGCATTAGGTGTGTGGGCGTCCAGCGGGCAGATTGTCATTCAGAAGTTGCGGTCACGGGTGGCTGTCTTCCTACGGGAACCAACCATCATTTCGTGTGCTACCCGGGCTGTGACATCTGTGGCTACGGCCCCGATGACCACCCACGTTAGCAGCGTTAGTGATATGGGGAAATCTGCGAACATAAACCCGCCAGCTAAGTGCTCACGGGCCGATCGCACCCCGATTCGCTCTTCTGAACGTTCCCCAAACGGCGATGATGAAGCAGACTGCCCCCTTGGTCACCCTGTACAGTCCCTGGGAGCTCAAGAGCTGCCCACACTGTCTCGCTGGCTAATGCGGGCGGTCCGTCTTGGTTACTCGATCCAGTTCACCAGAGACTTCTGGCAAAACAGGCATCGAGTTCGTCCAAAATCAAAACGTTCAGTGGGTCACGACCTGCACTTCATCATTCCCAAGCAAGATGGCGGGTTGCCATAGATCTGCGTACCCTGAACAAGCACCTTCACAAGCTGTGGTTCAGATGCTCACGCAGAAGCGCATCCTGCCATCTATCAGGTGTCGGGATTGGTTTGTGGCAATCGACCTGAAGGACACTTACTCTAATGTCTCGATCCCCTCGACACCGGTTCGCGTTCGAGGGGTGGGCATACCATTACAGAGTCCTCCCTTTCGGTCTGTCCCTGAACTATCTCGACGACTGGCACACTCGTGAGATCTGTTGTGTACACAAAGGGACCTGGTGCTCTGGCATCTAGATCGATTGGGATTTCAGGTCAACCGAGAAAAGAGCAAACTCTCCCCAGTGCAGAGCATCCTCTTTCTCAGTATGGAACTAAACTCTGTCACCATGACGGCGCAGCTGTCCGCAGCACGCGCCCAGTCAGTGTTGGAACTGGAGGCTCCTGGGACACATGGCATCCTCCGTGGGGGTAATACCCCTCGGGCTGATGCACATGAGACCGCTTCAACACTGGCCACAGAGTCAAGTTCCGAGGACAGCGTGGCACACCGGCAGCAGGCGCATGGTGATGACGCCCTGCTGCCGACGCACCCTAACCCCTTGGTCTTCCATGACCCTCCTCCGGGCGGGGGTTCCCCTCGGGCAGGTTACGAGGCACGTCGTGGCGACGACGGACGCCTCGCTGCAGGGGTGGGGTGCAGTGTGCAACGGGCACGCAGAAGCGGGGCGCTGGACGGGCCCTCCTCTGCGCTGTGCAATTGCCTAGAGTGGTGTACGCTCACGGTAACTAACACAACTTGCCCGACGCCTCCTCCTGTGGAGTTAGCGGGTGATCCGCTCCCTGCGGGCCACACACATCCCAGGCAAACTGAGCCAGACAGCCGACACGCTCTCTCGTCAGTATACGCCTTGCGGAGAGTGGCGACTCCACCCCCGGTCCAGCTCCTTTGGGTGTTGTTCGGACAGGCACAGGTAGACCTCTTTGCCTCCCACGACACCACCCATTGTCTGCTTTGGTACTCCCTGACCGAGGCCCCCCTCGCCACGGATGCCCTGGCGCACAGCTGACCACGGGACGAGCGGAAGCACACCTTCCCCCCCCAGGAGCCTCCTTGCACAAACACTGTGCAAGGTCAGGGAAGAGTAGCACCAAGTGTATTGGTTACATCACACTGGTCTAACCGCACTTGGCTTCAGAGTTGAGGCTCTGGACAGCGACTCCCCCTGAACCATTCCCCTGACAGAGGATCTGCTCTCTCAGGGGAAGGACACGTTTTGGCATCCCAGATCAGACCTCTGGAACACCCATGTCTGGTCTCTAGACGGGATGAGAAGATCCTGAGATGGCTACTCCCCCTCTATGGCTGAGACCATCACCCAGGCTAGAGCCCCATCTACTAGGCGGTCACACCCCTCTAGACGGCGCCTCTTCTCGTCCTGGTTTCTCTCTCTCAACGAGAAAGACCCACTGAGGTGCTCAATCAGGATTGTGTTCCCCTTCTCACGAGACTGGAGAATAACATCTCCCCTCCACACTGAAAGTGTATGTAGTCGCTATCGCCACTCATCACGACTCAGTTGATGGAAAGTTTCTAGGGCAACTCGACCTGGTCACCAGGTTCCTAACGGGCGCGAGAGGGCGGAATCCGCCTCATCTGCGCTCCATTCCCTCTTGAGAGCCCCTCGGAGGTTCCGATCTTCCTCACCTGAGTAAGACGGCCCTCCTGTTGGCACCCCATCCGTGTTGTGTCCTGGACCGCACACAGAGCTTCAGTAGCTCTGATCAGCTCTTTGTCTGTTTTGGAGCACAGCAGAAGGGGAAGGCTGTCTCCAAGCAGAGGCTGGCGCACTGGGTCGTGAATGCCGTTACGACGGCATTCCGATCTCAGACTCTCATACCCATTGGCAGTAAGGGCTCACTCAAAGAGTTTGCCACCTCCTGGGCACTGGCAGAAGCGCCTCTCTAGCAGACATCTATAGAGCTGCGGGTTGGGCTAAACCCAAACACCTTCGCAAGGGTTAACAGCCTTCGCGTAAACCCGGTGTCAGCCCACGTCCTGCGTGGCGACATGTAGGACTGGCATCCGGGGGGGCGTATGCCTGCGAAAGCCTCCAAGTGGTTGGGTCAGTGTGCTATCTACCTTTTCTTCTTACCCAACCACATGGCTAAGAGAATTGATACCTCACCAACCTTCCTTCTTACCCAGACCCTGGTTAAGAACAGGAATTCCATCCCTCACTAAGCAGGCAGCTCCTGGGGGTTGGCTGGGCAGAGCAGCCTTCCCCCTTAGGCCGGGATACCTTATGACCTATCACAGATAGTTCTAACCGGACCTGTGCTATCGGACGCAGTAACACCCCCACCGTGGGCTGTTCCGTCTGTTATACCCTCATGACAGTGGTTCCCACAGCTGGTAACCAATGAGCTTCCCCAGGTGGACCTCCACCTCGCGGTTAACTACTCAGTCCGCACGTTCCATGCGTTCTCCTCCAAGGACGAGACCATACTTATATCTCCACCATATTCCTCCCCACGGGTAGGAGGTGGCCTCTGCAGCGCTTCTCTGATTAAGAGTTGCGCTTTCCCGGTGTAAACCGAACCGGACGGCCTCTCGCCTGTAGAGAGCTAAGGCCACGTCCGTGAAAGTTTCCGGTCAGGGCTGTACCCATCTTTCTCCAGGAAAGCTCTGGAACCCCCCGACCACCACACTGGAAGGTTACAAGTTTCACGAAAGCTTCGAGCTAACACGCCCAGGCTTGTTACCGTCGCTTCGCTGAAATTGTGACGCGATACGGCGTTTGTGACGTTTTCCATAGATAACCCCATCTGTCGTTCTCGACACAACGGCGAGAGACCGACAGAAAGGGAACGTCTTTGTCACGTATGTAACCTCAGTTCCCTGATGGAGGGAACGAGACGTTGTGTCCCTTATGCCACAAACCCGTATCGTATTCTGCTGCAGTCGTGAGAGGCTCTCAGGCTCTTCAGAACAAGAGGTAAATGAATGCTGCACGCCAGCTTCCTTTTATACCGGATATCCGGGGGCGGAGTCCGGCATGCAAATTTAATTCGCCAAATTTCATTGGTCTTTTCTATAGTAGTCAGAGTTGATTGGTTCTCAAGGGTGAACCCCATCTGTCGTTCTCGACACAACGTCTCGTTCCCTACATCAGGGAACTGAGGTTACATACGTAACCAAGACGTTTCATTGTCCTGTGCGCGTTCATTGTAAGTTGTTCCTGTACCTGTTTGGATGTTACTATTTTGTATGCTGTTCCTTGTGGAAATCACCAGTTGTCCTTGTTACCTTGTTCCTGTTTCCTGTTACCCTGAGTCCTAGTAAGTGTTAGATAGTGTTCAAATCCAGTCTTTGTTTTCTAGTTTAGTTAGTCAGTGTCCTGGTTTTTAGTTATTAGTTTCCAGTCTTGTCTTCCCCATTGTGGGTTTTGTTTTGCCTGTTTTGTAGTGTTCTGTGTTCTAATAAATATCCGTGTTAACCCTGTACCATCATCTCGTCCTGCCTGTCTCTGCCTTGCAATTGGGTTCTCCTTAGAGTTTCATGACAGCACCTGAGTTATGGGTGTGGGAATACCTTTGGTTTTTGGTGTGGAGTAGTTTTCTTGGGAGGACGTTTTTATCCTTTTGGTTATCTCTCTTTTCTTTTTCATTATTTGTTTTGTTTCTCTTCAACATGTCAAGTTTATTTTGTATTATATGAGAAAATATGTTTCTTTTGTTTCCCCTAGATGATTTAAATTATATTTCCTTTTTGATTTATATATTAAAATAAATGGTATTTTGTTAAAACTTATTTATGTTCTCTGACTCCCTCTTTATGTTGCGTTTTGTGTAACGAGCTAAGCCGTAACAGAAATTAGAATGAATTTTCATATGTTTCGAAGTCTCCCAAAAGTGAAAAAAACTTTACCTTAACATAATAAATGATATATACCCATCTAAATAATTTATCAAATCATAATTTCATGTTGGAGAAAACTCTTTCAATTCTGTGAAATTGATATTGAAACCAGTGAACATATTTTTTTACATACTTTTACAAACATTTTTTAATTTACAAACATACTTTTTCAAAGTTGTTTTGGACTCAATTTTGCAGTAAAATGTGCAGATAAGGAGAGAAACACTGGTAGAATATTAAAAAGACTATAAATTCCTTTATGCAGTGCTAATTAAAAAAAAAAACTTTATAAATTCTAGCAGTCCCCCGGCCAGGCAAACAGTGCAAAACAGTATGCAAATGGTGGCAAGAACCCAAAACTCCATTGGAGAAAAATAAAACCGTGCTCTTGTAAGGTTTGGGCATGAACTGCTCATGTAACGGAGTAAGTGCTGTGTAGTGTGAAAACCTGCGCTCCCCGACCTCAAGTGACGCTCCATCGACAGACGTTACAGACTGCGGTCCTTAGCTTCCTCGTTGACGTGTTCCTGGTTCCGGTTGATCTAAATAATACAGCCTAAACCCTCTGAGAATTATATTATTGAAGATTAGTGTATGCGAGTTTAAAAAGATTTGTCTTTAGTCTAGGTTTAAACTGACATAGTGTGTCTACCTCCCGGACAGTGCAGGGAAGAATATTCGAAAGTTTAGGTGCTAGATAGGAAAAGGATCTACCACCTGCACTTGATTTTGAAATGCTGGGTATAACTAACTGACAGGATGCCTAAGAGCATATTGCAGGTGATGAACTGTAATAAAATAGAAGCTCACTCAAGTACTGAGTAGCTAAACCATGTAGGGCTTCATAGGTAATAAGCAAGATCTTAAAGTTTTTTCGATACTTTATAGGTAACCAGTTAAAGGTTGACAGAACCGACTAATATGCTCATACTTTCTAGTACGTGTAAGAACTCGAGCTGCAGCGTTTTAGACCACTTGGATTTTTTGTAATAAGACTGCAGGGCAACCACCTAACAAAAGATTTCTACTCATGATGGCGCCGCGAATGGCAGCCACGGCGCTGAGCTCTGCAATCCTTCTACTGTTTTTGTTTGTTTGTTCTGTGTTTTGTCATTCTTCTTTAATGATGTTTACCAGAGATGAAATCCTTAACATTAAACATGGTCTTTCCACTGAGACTGCGCTGCTCTCTGTCATTGAAGCCCTGAGACAGGAAAGACCTGCCTCAAATTAATTTGTTCTTATCCTACTGGATCTATCTGGCACTTTTGATACCGCTAACCATCACATCCTCCTGTCAAGGCTATGGGTGTCTCTGGAGGGGTCCTAGAATGGTTCAGGTCTTACCTCTCAGATAGGTCTTTTAGAATATCATGGAAAGGCGAGGTCTCTGAGTCCCAACATCTTGACACAGGGGTGCCTCCGGGCTCAGTGCTCGGTCCATTGCTATTTTCTGTATACATGACATCCCTAAGCTGTCATTCGGAAACATGGCTTTTCCTATCACTGCTAAGCGGATGACACACAACTCCACCTGGCTCTTAAGCCTGACGATCGACAGTTACTGCATGCATTTCAGCATGCCTAGCCAACATCTTGCTCTGGATGAAGGACCATCACCTGCAGCTGAACCTTGCAAAAACAGAACTGCTTGTAATCCCGGCTGACACAAAGACTCATCTCAACATCTCTATTCAACTGGGCTCATCAACCATCACACCTTCCAGAAAGGCCATGAACCTGGGAGTGGTGATCAATGATCAGCTTAACTTCACAGATCAGGTTGCCAGCACCGCCTGGTCCTGTAGATTCATCATCTACAATATTAGAAAAAAATTGAACCTTCCTATCAGAGCATGCTACGCAAGTCTTAGTCCAGGCTCTTGTTCTGTCCGGACTGGACTACTGCAATGCGCTAATGGCTGGACTTCCAGCTTGCACAACCAAACATCTACAGATGATCCAGAATGCTGCGGCAAGAGTTGTCTTCAATGAACCAAAGAGAGCACATGTCACTCCTCTCTTCATAAAGTTACATTGGCTCCCTATTGTGGCCCCCATCAAATTCAAGTCTCTCCTCCTGGCCTACAAGTCCACCACTGGTTCGGCACCCCCTTAACTTCTTTCGCTAACGCAGACGTATGTACACACAGTTCACCAAAAAATTAAATTGATCACTGTTTCTTTTCTGTTGAACACATTTTGGGAAGAATGTCAGTGACCAAACAGATCTCATCCCCCATTTACTGCCAAAGTAGGGAAAATAAACAGTACGGGAGTCAATGGGGGATAAGATGTGTTTGGTTACGGTGTAGTGACTGGATCATTGCGAGAAAAGCCATAAAACCTCTCACTCCCTTTTGTCCTGGTTTCTAGATACCATCTTCAAAAGACCATAGCAGACCTGGATCCATGGGGTCTATTTTTGCGTTTTGAACTCGCACCGATAGTGTAATAACTATTTGGTTCCTCTGTAGGATATTTACGACTCCTTCAAAGCCTTGGTGATAAGTCTCTGTCTCATCTCTTACTTAACATCTGAGGCTAACCAGAGGAACTTCTCTGACAATAGGAACTTATGTGCTTAAACTGTCCTTATATATAAATGTATCTAAATGTCTGGTTATATGTTGGCGCTCATGCCATCTTAAATAGTCTATAACTCTTAGATATACAAGTTTAACTCAGGCGTGGTTTCTATTCATACATCCGAAACAATCATAACTTGATGCAATTCAAACCTGTCCATTTTTTATATCCAAATGTTTCTCTTTACAATTCCTCATTGTTGATACATATTGTGTGACCATAGAACACATTACAATCATTATGTTATAATTTGGGCTGGTATCTTGTAAAGTTATTTACAGGTCATAAAATGCAAATTAGCTGTTGAATGAACAAAGAATCTCATTCCCCACTCAACCTTTATTGACCGACTCAAACTCTGAGGGCATGCCCTTCATGAAGTTAAATGTCGACCAGGACACAGTTTTGTTCCTCTTCTCCTTTGCCCTCTCGCTGAATCAGTCGCATTGTTGGACCTTTCCTCTCACCACCCCCTTTTGGGGGGGGGTGAGGTAATTCTACCCTAACTGGAGAAGGAACAATGGACTCTGCTGCCACGCACACCTCGACGAGCCATGCGGCCGAGTCATGTGTGGCGAGGCCCGCGACTTTCAACAAGGCACGGAACTTCCAGCAGGACCGCAACTTTCAGCAGGACTGTATTCTCAAATCATCTGAACATTTCCATCACTCCAAGCACATACGAGTCTGTGCCTCTTTGTTAAAGATGATTTTAATGATGTTCAGAAATCGTTGCCATGCCAAGTCTCTTTCTCTCCCTCTCTGTCTCTCTCTCTCTGCGCTTCCTAGCGCGTTTGTGTTTTGTGTATTTGTTTGTCGTCATTATGTTTACTATATAGAGTAGAGTTTAATAAAAACCCATATAGGCATTTGTGATGGGTTCTCTGTGTTCACGCTCAAAAACGGGTCACTTAAACTGTGTTTCGATCTATGCTACCTCTGCTCTTAATTCTGTTTGATAAAGTCACGTTACTTATAGTCATGACATAACGTTAGTGTGTAAAATCATTGATGCATTTGCTGGACGAATACATATTGGATTTTTATCACTATATTGCTAATCAGAATTGTAAAATATGTATGTGTAATGACGATTATTGTACATATTTTCCTTTGAGCTAAACTAATTCCTTGACTGAAATTGATGTTTTAAATAACTAATTTCATAAATGTGATCTTGATAGATCTTGTGGAGAATAATATTTGGTGAGTTAAACTCATCCTTATTTTAACATGCAGCTAAAATCGCTACAACGGACATTCTTCCTTTGTGATTAGCAGAACAAAGAAATGTATACAGGTTTGAAACTATCTGAGGGTAAGTAAACGATGATATCATTTTTATTTTTGGGTGAACTGTCCCTTTAAGGTCTCCTCTCTGATGTACAGAATAACAGCTGTTATATTAAACTCTGCAGGACATAGTCACTATTCAAAATAAACGTGTCCACCGTATCATGACATATTGTATTGTAAGATTGTAGGCAACATGCTATGAAAGACTGTGGGCTGACATAACTTACAAGGAGCAGCTGATGTTGAGGGTGCTGCTGGGGATGTTGCCGAATTTACTGTTGTAGAAAATATAGTTTTGTCATATTAAAAATATAATTCTGTTCTAACCCTCTTCTGAATTTATTCAGTTTAAAAAAGAAAATTATGATAAGAAAAACAAGACTGATTAGTATAATTCGGAAGATGATAAAATCAGAATAAGCTTGTTTACCTGGTGTTTTGATAACTGTTTTGAAGGCACTCTACAGTAAATACTATAATAATAAAAATACTTAAAAAGTATTAACAGTTTTAGTCAAATAACATAAAGACAAGACCCCTTGACTCCCATTAATGCTCTCTTCCCGGCGTTCTTGTAAAATACCACTTATAATAATAACAATAATATTTAGACAACCAGCACTAGTCCCTCTCAGTGATGCGTGTTCTCCCAACTGCTCTTCTGAATTTATACAAATGATTCCACTGCAAAAGAGTTGTTCATTTGTCTATTTTATTTTTTTCAGTTTTTGTATAAACTGTAGTGCATTGTTGTTTGTATTTAATTCAAATTTTTTCTATCTCAATTTATATTTGCACTATGTTTGCACCACAAGTACACATTCTTCTCCTCTAAGCTCCTGTCACCAAATCAAATTCCTTGTATGTGTAAACATACTTGGTAATAAAGCTCCTTCTGATTCTTCTTCTTATTCTGGAATGATCTGTTCTGTTGTTATGTTGTTAACAAAAAGTGCTTTATAAGAGAGAGATCTTCTATTTGGCAATCCGAGTCGTAGCCGTTGATTATCTGTATTTTGTTCATGTTTCATTTGTTTACAGTTTATAAAGTTACTTTTTATAATAGGTTTACGCATTATTTTATGTTATTATGTTAATCCGGGGGACAGACACAGTATCTATTTAATGATGTTTGGGAGAAGGGATTATAGCATGTTGTGCATTTTGTGTATTCTGCGATTTGAGACGACAAGCAGACTGCTGGTTAAGCCATTCTGTCTGCTCCCTGATATGGGCACCAGTGAGTCAAGTTTTAGCGTTAAGTTCTTATGCCTTATTTCTAGACAGGAGGACAGGTCTGCCCTCAAAAAACTTCAAGTTATTTATAAAAACTATATCACACTGCAGGCACAACTCATACCACCAGCCATTTAGAGATGATATTCTGCTATACATATTCATTTATGTTTGTGTGGCCGGCAATCGACCCCAAGGTTGCCCTTTACTTTTGTTTTGTAAATTCCTTTTAAAATATTTCAAAATGTCAGTTTTTTATGTTTTAAGATCCTTCCTAGCTGAAAAAAGTCACCATCATGGTGATCAGTGTTTCCTTAAGCTGGGTGCGTGACCCTTGACATCAACTTTTATCCATATACAGTATGTACTTATAAAGTACATTTGTAATAGATATTGAAATGAAGCTCTAATCAATGGTGTTGGTTGGTGGTCAGTGAGATATCTACCATGTTTACATTTGAATAAATGGCTTTGCTGCTGATCCTGAAAGTACATTAAAACATCTGGGAATTTGATTACATTTTTAAGTCTACAGATATTTAAAGAAAAAAAATACTTAAAATTTAGACACACAGACATAAAGACTCAGTTTATGAATCTCAACAATGGAAATAATAAACAAAAGAAAACTTCATGCTGTGGTGAATGCTGGGTAACACCATAGCACAAAACTAAGTTAGAATTTCCAGCATGCATTGCGGTTGATCCGTTTATCTTTATTTAGTTTAGTTATTTGGTTGTTTCTCACCATTGCTGAGATTCATACATTAATTCTTCATTTCTGTGTGATCCTAAAATGTTGTTTGATAAAAATACATCCGTTTTTTCACAAATCTTTCTAGATATCTAACTACAGTCAAATGTCCTGATCATTCAATGTTCTTTCAGGATCTACAGCATAGCACTCAATCTAAATGAGAGTACTGAATCAATTTATAACATCACAGTGGTTTCACCAATACCATTTGGTTAGGTACACACTTGCTCTGCCATGACAAGTGCACTTTATAAGCACCAACTTTCAGCAGATGAAACTAAATTTTGCTCACCGGTCAACAGCCCAACCCACACTCTAAAAATGGCTGGGTTAATATCAACCCAATTGGCAACCCAGCGCTGGGTAAATATTGGACAGAACACATGCTGGTTTACACATGATAACCAAGCATTCTGGGATATTGAAATAAACCCAAAATGTAGTCATTTTAACTTTTCATGTGTTTAATTCTGGGTTATTCTTGCTGGGTTATTCTTAATATATTCTGTACATCATTGTCAATCAAGACAATTGACATTTTTTTTGAAAAAAATATTTTTTATTTGACTGTAAAAATAATTGTTAATAAAAATGTTAACTTTTACACCCAGTAACATCAACATTTTTAGATTTGCATAATTAAAAGAAAAAAGTTTAATTATAATAAATAAAAATATTTCATATCAAACATTAACAAGCATTATAAATAACATTATAAATGACTAATAAACATACTCCACAATATGTAGCAACAAATGTCAATTAATAAAAATAAATAAATACGTATAAATGATGTATAATACATTATGAATTACACCACTTAATACATTAAGAAACCACACGTGCAGCAAATCAACTGATTAAATACAGGCTACCACACTCGTCTTTCTTAAATATATGCACAAACCTTGAAATGTTTGGTTTAACTGTCGCTGTCCCGAATACGGGACGACAGTGTTTACTTCAATATTTTCCATGTTAATTCTAAACAAATCGTGAAAAACTTTATATCGTCTGAAAGGTCTAAGAGTCTAGATTACAGATATAAGCATTTTTGACAAATTAAATTATTAAGAAGGAGTCATTTATTTGTCTATGAAAAAAGGGCAAATAAAAACTGTATTTTTCTATTTTGGTTTTTTATTCACGTTTCAATTAAAATTTGCATCAAAAAGTGAAAATATTTTTAAATATTATATATTTTTTATATAATATAAGGTTTGGAAAAAGTAAAAACAAAATGTGTATGTGTTTGTGTTTGGTCTTTGGTGTCAGATGTCATTTCAAGCAACCTAGTGACCTTTGGGAATCATCCTATAGATAGGGTGTCTCCTAGTGGCCATTTGTCATATTTCACCTAAAATACTTACAGAAACCAGATTACAGCAGATATCAAGCTGAAAATTTGAAGACTACTTGTTTAGACCTGTGGCTTTTACTTTTTACAATTTTTTCGCCAAAATTTGTTTTTTATATATATTAATATTTCATAAAATAAAATAAATATTACAGCACATTTTCATAACAATACATTTAAAATCCAACACCCTTTAGACACATAATTATAGTTTTATTTTTTAATTTCTACAATAATCCTCCAAGTGTCTTTTTTCAAAAGAGACCAACCATAAGTCTGTACTCCAAAGCATTCAATAGTTACAGCTGTTTAAGTTTGCATAGTGCATTTTTTTGTCTTTGCTCAAAATATGGACCGACAGTTAAGGGGTTTAAAACAGAGCGAGCAATGTAACTGACTGGCCGCTTAATGTCCAGAGTGGACTCCAAGAGAGGCGTTCCTGAACCGTGAATGCTTGACCGCGCTCGCGGGGCACTCGCCGGTTTGACTAAAATTTTGTTAAATTCTCACTAAAGTTCATAAACTTAGCTTACATGTGATGGGGTTCACTAAAATTGTATTAATTCGCATTTTCGCGCATCTTCACAGGATTTTGCGAGGTCAATTTATGTAATGGTGATCTCAGGTAACAGTTGCTGGTCGTCTAAATTACATCACTTATGTTAGTTAAGACACTGTTTCCTTGCAAAACATTACAAATTATGCTTATTTCAATAAATATTCACTTAAACTGTAAAAAACTTAGCTTTAAATTGCTCCAGCCAGTGACTTTGCCCCTTTGTTCTTTATAAAAATGAAAGTTGCGAAGTACACTTAACGTCTTCAGGGCGGTAAGCGCGCGAGACTCTTCAAAAAACCCAGCGGTGAGCAGAAACAACCCAGCACATTAACCCAGCGGGTTTAACCCAACACCTTGAAAACTAAAACTACCCAAAAAGTGTTTAACATGTGGAAAAATAACCCAACAAAACAACCCAACGGACTCAACCCAGCCCTTTTTAGAGTGCAAGGAAACACTGATCACCATGATGGTAACATTCTTAAAACATTAAAATATTTTTGTTATGTATTCAAACATGTGAAAACCTCTAAGGAGCGTTCTAATAACACATTTGTGTTAGTTGGGTTGTATTTCAGGTTGTAGTTGTTATGTTTCTCAGGTTAAAATTTTTTTTGTAGTTTTTGTTTAACTTTTCTGCGGTGATGCTGATGTTCATCACTAATGGCTCAATCATCACTATAATAATAATGATACTCAATAGAAATTCTGTCAAATTGGAGCACAGAAAGGTTTTGGTTTTAATCTGGGCCAGAATTGAAATGAACTGTTGTTTATATTTGGGTCAGCTCTGCTATATTTGTTTTGATGTTTGACATGTGGCATATCTTCGGCATGCCTGTGGCCCAAATCTGGCAAACAGGAGCAGACCGCACAAGTGCCATCATTCCACGCGGTATGTGGGCCAGATGAGTAAAGTATGGGGAGTAAGGTGTGGGCCAGATTTGGGGCGCAAACATTTGCTTTCTGGGTATTGTTTGCTCATTTAATTAAAGTTTTTTTAATGTCCGTCGGTTCCCGCCTCCTTCCTTCCCTACTTTGAACAATGTTACAAATATCTTTTGTGGTCTCCGAATGATGGAGTCGAACATAATGTTTGCCACAGTGATTTACAATCTTACTGAATTTATGATTTTACTAAACTCATTCACGACTCCCAGAATGCATTGCAGCTGAAATAAAAGAAATAACTTTTTTCACCATTGTTGAGATTCATAAGCTAATTCATAATGTCTGAAAGATTTAGCTATTCATCTGTGGAAATGTTTAGCTTTCTTAAAAGCTATTACTCGACAGCTGTGAAACACATATTTTATTGAAGAAAATACACTATGGATTTAACAATCCCACACACATGCATAACAACAAACAACCTGCTGATCTACTAGTCTCATGTCAGTTCCACAGAAGTGTTGAGCAACAGCTCAGGGCAGTAACACCAGTGGTGTAGTCTACGTGATACGCAGGTATACGCCGTATACCCACTAGAAAAGATCAAGAATTACCGTATACCTACTTAAAAATGCGCAAGGTTAAGTTACAACATCGTTTGTTTCAGAAAAGTGCGACGCATTGACTTTTGGTGCAACCAGGAGATATGAAACCAAAGGAGATCATTAAAGGCAGCATTTACACTATCAGTGTTATCGCAAGCCTGCCCACAAAGCTACTGGCGCTTCTGGCAGCTGCAGCAGGTGTTACAGATAATGAGTCCGACGAGCCTCATGCGATGCTTTACGCGGGGTCCCCACTTCTCGCGTTAGTGTTCCGGGGTCGCAATGTGCACACTGTTCGCCCGTGTATTATACTTTCTGCCTTTAACTCACCCCACTTTTAAAACCACTGCGTAGTCTTTAATAAAACAAGCATATTTGTTATCATTAACATAACTGTAAGTCATATTGTGACTGTTGGCATATTAAATTGTATCTAACTAGCCAACTTCACAAACGTTAGTTTGAAGGGAGAAAGGGAGAGATTACTTACAATGTTTATAATTGTTTTAGATGATAAGAGATGAGAACTCCTTACAAGCCTTGTGAAAGTCAAGCTAGAGACACTGCCAGCAATCTATAGGTGCAACAGGTGCTTGATAAAACTGCAAAAATGTTCAATGTTAATTATTATGGTTAAATGTCAATAATAGATCAACTTACACACATCAAGTCTGTGAAAAATCTAGTTATTAGGGACGAGAATCAGAGTTTGATTTTAACCATTTTTTTCAATATGATTTGGCGTTAGTGAAACTAAATCAAAATCTAAAGTTTATACTTTCACAAGATATTCTTTACATTATGTAGTTGCCCTGCTTAAAAAAACAATAGAACCCTGCCCAAAACACAAGAGATGCAGATGGTAATCAATAGAAAAGGCATACAATAAAAAATTATAAAGAAATGTGGTTCATAATGGTATTTAAAAACCACTAGAATGTATGTAATACTATTTTTAGCAGGATGGGTTTATGTAGAAATACTTAATAGCTTTTCCCGTGGATCACTAATGTGCATTGAAAATTGCCAGCTGATAAAACCTGTGCTTTAGTGACTGTATACATAAATAAAACTCTTAACTGACTGATTTAAAACCAGCAAGTCCCCCCAGCTGTCATTGGCTATTGAAATCTTGCTTGCAATAAATCTTTCTTAATTACATATAGAGGCGAACTCTATCCTTGCATTCGTGAGTGTGGTGGTGCTCATGGGTTGTCGACCTGGGACAGATGAGTAGGCTGGGGGGGAATCAGAGTATACTCACAACAAAAAACTAGACTACACCACTGAGTAACACCCACTGTTAACTTCCCAAGAAAGGAACTTCCTCCTACAAAAACAGGTTCAAGGTGCACGAAGAGAGAAGGCATTAGGATTTGAGCTTATCAATGCAAAATACAACAAAAAAGAGATGAATATAGAAATGTCATTCTGTATTTACTGTACAAAACAAAATTACACTAATTACATCAAGGTTTTTGTGAATAGAACTGATGTTTCATTGATATTTTATACGTATGGCTGTTTCCTGTTCTTGTTTTTATTTCTGCAAGTCCCTTTCTAAAGATAAAATCAAGTAAAAAGAGTTCCTGTTGCTCAACTGATAAATGAAACAATACACACAGCAACACATAATATTACAACACACAATAAAAAACTAAATGGAAAAAAGATAATGGAAGGTCAACAATGCTCTTTTGAAGGAAAGTGAAGAGTCAGGTTTTGATTTGTTATCTAGAAGAGAGTGTTGCAATCATTATTGTAGGAGGACTTTCCTTTTCTGGGAAGGTAACGCCTGGTAAAAAAAACTCTTTCTGTGAGTAGAGAGTGGATATAAGTGCCGCTCATTCTACAGCTCTGATCATAGGTGACGGCTGACGAAACTCTACAGTCACAAACAACCTAACAGGTCAGAAATATACATTTTTCAGAATGCAATGTTAATTTCTGCTGTATTCAATGAAATAACATGACTTCCTCTGGGATAAACATTTTTTGGGTTGAAAGATGGAGGAAACTTCAACTGAAGCTGTAACAGAAACACTGTAACTTAGTTTTTAATGAAGCCACGACTGAGGGTCCAAATACATTTCTGTATAGCCATGATCAGTATATAGAGCTGAGGAGTATTTTAAAAAAAAAATGTGAGTGATGATTTTAACCCTTGGGTGCACAAGACCCGTGGGTGAGTTAACACTTCATTCTTGTTTTGTTTATGGTGATACATTTGGAAATCACCCTCAAGGTGGTCAGTCTGTCTTTGAGTTGGACTCTTGACTTTTGACTTACAAATGTTGGATTGTTTTGGTGTGCTTTTAAACTATACATTTGTTATGCTGATGAAACTGAGAATCCAACCAAGTGGTGTTGGTTTGCGAAATAGACATCATCTTGCATCACCATAAGATTTTGGCTTTAAAAGCACACATTTACGCCATGTTCAAACTGAACGCATTTTTTAACGTGTCATGACTTTAAAGGCAGCGTCTGTGCACGATGGCAGATCAGAGACTATAATTTTTTCTGACTATAATGTTAGTATAATATTTTAATAATTTATTTTATTTTTATTTATAAGTATTCATGATATTTTTATTATAATGTAGAACAGATCATGATATTTTTATTATAATGTAGAACAGATCTTGCAGCTTCAAAAAAAGAAGTCAAGTCTGAACACGTTCATACATTACACCTACGAGTCAAGAGTCAATCTCAAGGAAACACTGATGACCATGATGCTGATAGCCAAATTAATCACTTTCAAGGAAACATAGATGAAGTGTTGACCCGGTCACGGGTCCTGTGCATGTTAACAGTGAAGAATATTCTATTTGAAGCTCTGCCAGTGTAACAAAGGCAAGCAAGTGAAGTGCTGTACAGTTTGTAAACCTCAGTCCTCTGCCTCAAGGACGCACTAGCGACAAGCGGTCTTTAGCCTCCTTGCTAGAGTGCCCGACTCCTAACCCGGACTGACCCGGTTCAAGCACGGTTCATTACGGTTACATCAGTATATCTAATATTATTTGTATTTTTCTTCAAAATGAATGCTACTTGGTTTAACATGTTGTTTTCAAGTGCAGTGAAATTCCTCCATTTGTTTGTGTGGCTTCATTTTGCAAATACTTCTTAGTGTTGATGTAGAACGGAAGAAGACATGCATATAAAAGCACATCACTTCTTCTCTTTTCAGGTTTCAGAGACAAAGAAACATCATGTCCTCTGCGGCTAAACAAGACACAGTGTGGATGGGGTTCATGGACATCGTTCCTGTCATCGGGACGGTCAAAGAGGCAGTGGAGCTGGTGTTGGCTCTGTACGAAGGGGATAAAGCGGTAATATTGAAGAAAGAGAAGGCCTTTGAAAACATTGTAAAAAAGTCATTAAAAAAATTGAGAAAGTGAGTCATATTTGTATCATATATTTAAAGATTGACAGATAATAAAGCTACGGTTCCAAAAAAGTAAGCCGTTAAAAACTTTGAAATAAACTGAGCTTCAAAAACACATACAAATCCCAAAAAGATGCGAAAGGATCCTGTTATTATCAGAGTTCAGTTGGATATGTTTAAAAAATGATTTATGAGTGTATTGTTCTCCTCCATGAACCATCATGTGCGAGTGCTGTACTCTTTGTTTCGATGTGATCGACTCTTATGAGGCTCAGAGTTCTTGAAGTGGATTAATTTCATACAGCAGCATAATGTATAAATATGTCTTATTTATTGCATGTCACAGTGTAAAATCATGCCAGTCTATGATAGCAATTTTATTTACATTTTCTATCTCACTATTTTTAAAAGTTGACTCCAACACTAGCAGCACCAGCAGCAGCAGCAGGAGTATATAATGAATATTCTGGACTCAGAAATGTGAGAGGTGCGTGCTATTTCTGTTCTTCTCACTGTTCTACATTGAAAGTAAATAAATGGATTTTTTTTTTTTCTTTTCTCCACAGAGGTCAGCAAGGAAAATATTATTGAACATATGGTGAAAGGTTCCAAAAGGGGAACAAAACCACAAACTGCAGCTGAGCAGAAAGTGAAACAGCCTTTAATGAAGAGCTGAAGGAAGAACTGAAAAGGTCAAAAAGAGGCGAACATGTCTTCAACAATGACATTCTTAAATTTCATTTAAAAGTGCTGACTGAGTTTAAAAATAATCGACCAGGATATCTTCAGGTTAAGGAGGAGGTGGATATATTAGGCCAACACACACTTTCCCAAAACACAGCAGCAGATATTCAGACAGAGATGGTGGTTCACTTTGGTGAGGATGAATTCTATGTGAATGCGAATGCAGTGATGTATGGTGTATATTGTCGAGCACTGCGTGATGCTTTGTTAGTTGTGTTGAGAAACATAAACCCAGATGACGTGACAGGAGAGGAGAGGGAAAGGCTGAATTATGTCATAGATAATATTAATAATTTAGAAATCTATGTGGACCAATTGGCTAAGGTCAGCTGGATTGCTAATAAAAGGGATAGACAGGAGCGGTTTGCCCGGGTGAAACAGGACGTTGTGCACATGTATAAAACTGCTCGTGGGCTTCAGTGGTGCCTTGACATTCTGCATGTATTTCAACGTTTCTTTAATTACGGACAGTAAGTTTCTTCTTCGGTTCAGGGGTTGCCAGGTTTCCTTTCAAAGTGTCTTAACCTCATCCTAAATCCCACTCATGTGTTTGTTCGCAATATTTCCAACTCACTTAATGTTAGAGTTTTGTCATCCATTGCCTGTTAGGACTGTTATCCTCTCCATAATCCTGTTTTTAATCTCCAACCTGTGCAGAAATGCCTCTGGACGTTTAACATTACACATTCTTTTTGTTTACAATAGCCCGTGGTTCTCTCTGAAATAGATCAGCTTTATTTCTGATGATTTGCTTTAAAACAAGATCTTTATTATTTGACTTTATAGCAGAGCTTATAGCTTATTACACAGACATCCTTACTGGTTTTCTAAAACGTTTTGCTGCATCATACCCAGATACTGTTTTGACAGCCTGTATAACCATCCCAAAATTTGCAGGCTTAACAGCATCCTCAATCGTATGCAAAGAAGATTGCTTTCGCATGATCAAAAGAAGTCTTCATACCTCTCTGAGCTTCTATCTAATGTAATCATATTTACACGGATCTTGAGCATGTTTACTTAAAAATGACTGAAATGACTAGGATAGAGAAATCAATTCTCACTGCAGCAGAGATGTCATCATCTTTCATTGGTGTTAGGAGTTTCCAAACATCCTGTGACATCTGCTGACAGAGAAATGAATCAGACATTGTTGCTAAAGCCAGTACCCTATTTCTTCCTGGTTGTTCCTGGAATCCTGATCAGCTGGCTTAGAACAGTGGTTCTCAACTCTGGCCCGCGAGATCCAATTTCATGCGGAGTTTCGCCCGAACTCTGATATAAAACACCTGAACAAGCGTCTTTAGGAATAAACGCGCTCAACTTAATGCGTCACTGCGCAAATCTATCAGCGTATGACATTTAAGTACCGCGAGAGCAATTCAAGTGCAGATTGCTCGGTACGGTTTAAATCGCTCTCGCGGTACTTTAACGCGATATGCCAAACAATCTGCGCAGCCCAACATTAAGATGAACGCGTCTGTTCCTTAAGTCACTGATCACCCTCATCAGGTGTTTTATCAGAGTTGGGGCTAAACTCTGCAGGAAAATGGATCTCGCGGGCCAGAGTTGAGAACCACTGGCTTAGAAGGACAGTTTTGTACATCTCTCCATAGATCTCTGCGTAGGAACATTGCATGGCAATATATACAACTCACATAATCAGTTGGATTGTAATTTTTCTTGACTTTTAATTGCCCAGATCCACCAGCTAAAACACCTGCATTGTGTTCATAATTTCCCTTATTTCTTAGGTTCTCCAGTAATTTCTTACGTTGCTTGGAATGTTTTGGCAAGGCCAAAGCCCTAGCAACTTCCGCATTTGTTTTTTCGTGAACGTTTAGGTGTCTTGTGAATGTTAATTGGGGTTTTTCACAAATAAAAAAGAAATTCTTATGTACTGAAGTCGATATGTCTGTGGACGGTACAGATGGACCTTCCCCACATTCTGTAGGATCCTCAGCCACTTCCTAAAATTCTGTAGTATCCTCAGCCCCTTTAACCACAATTTTTTCTTCGCTGTCTATGATGGAGATTGGTTTAGCGGGATCTGAAGAGAACCTTTCATCACTGGGAATATAGTCCTCATCCGAGTTATCACTAAATAATTCATCAGAATTCTATAGTAAGAAAAAAATATATAAAGAATATATCAAATATAGACATTCCCAAACTGTTTAATATACTTTTTTAATTATTAGTGAACTATTCTATAACATTCTTTATAATATATAATATAATTTAATAAAATACACTTACTGATTTGACTGAGTCGGGGTTGGGCGTTACAGTCTGGTTGTAGCAGGATTTATGCCAAAAACATGAACAGACTAGACACAATAATAAATATAAGGTTGGTTACTGAGATTTGCTCTAAATTAGATGGTTTCTACCAAACTTTAGAATTTTTTAAAGAAATTAAGAAAATAATAGATACTTGTAACACATTGGCATACACATTGCAGTATCATTTACGAGTGAAAACATATTACTTATTCTTACACTTCACACCAATCCACTTAAAAGTAGAATAGGGCCCAGTACAGCAGGCACATTTATACAAACTTGATACAACTGAAGAAATTATGTCATGTTTGCAAATCTGCAACAAAAAAATATATGTATATATATATAATTAAAAAATAAATACAAATGAATAGATGTTAGGAGTTTAACTACAAGGTTGGGGTTAAAATCAAATACAGAAAAAGTATGTGAACCCTTTGGGCTTACTTGGATTTCTTCATAAATTTGTCATAAAATGTGTTCTGATCTTCATCTAAGTCACAACAATAGAGAAACACAGTCTGCTTAAACTAATTCCGCACAAACATTATATGTTTTCATGTTTTTATTGAACACAACATGTAAACATTCATTCAGCTTTCAAAAATGTAAACACTATGCACTTCATTACACACTACAGCAAAACAATTGAAAACACAATGCTCAATTTGTGAGAAGGTTCTTTGTGTCATAACTGCCAATGCATATTTTTAGAAACTTTACAGTAATGGATCTTCTTAGATCTCTGCAGAGGATTAGGCATTTAGATTTGTGAGTATAAATCAATAGTAAATTCTGCATGTACACTACTGTAACACAACTCAATGCAAAAACAGAATCTATTGCACACAAAAGTACTCTTGAAAACATGATCAGGGTGTGAAGTTTTTTTATTTACTTTATTCACACCACACACTCACCACAATCACTGTGCGGCATCATGTCGCTGAGCTGTATCGGGCCACATCACCTCATCCACATCGCAGGCTATATTGTCTCTTGCCAGGCACCGCAGGAAAAACGCCCTGGAATGGCGAATCCATCCTTGGAAGGCCTCCACTGGGATGTCAACACAGGGCAGCTCCATTGCCCTTAGGAGGTTCTCTCTAGTTTATCGTTGTCTGTCATAAACCTTCCATCTCCACGATGAGAAGAACTCCTCTATAGGGTTCAGGAAAGGGGAGTAGGGTGGCAGACAGACGTTTAAAAAGTGGTTAGTGTTTTTGGTGAACCACTCTCTGATATGGTTTGTTCTGTGCACTGCAAAAAATGACTTTCTTACTTAGACTTTTTTTCTTGTTTTCCAGTAAAAATGTCTCAACATTCTTAAATCAAGATGCATTATCTTGATGAGTAAATTGACCTAAAAAATAAGTCTTGTTTTAGTGAAAAAAATTCAGGGAATTTGTGCTTAAAACAAGCAAAAATATCTGCCAATGGGGTAAGAAAAATTATCTTGAATTAAGGTTTATCTTTTTCTTAGCCACTCAATTCAAGATGAGTTTTTTTACCCCATTATTTGCACGTGCTCCTCCCGAACTTTGTTAATAAAACATCATTTTACGAGTTCACCTTAGAAAATAGTTAAAAAAGGGGGGGAAGCGTGCTTACGCTGCGAATTTAGTATGCGCATTTGGCGTGCTGTCCGGGGCATTCTCTCCCGACCCCGGAGCGCTCCCCCTTTGTTCGGGGCGAGGGCTCTGGTCTCTGTGTTTGCCCGTGCCCCGAGCGCTTTCCCCCAAAAAATGCGACTAGTGCAAAGCTGAGCGTTATTGGCCCCCAAAAAATAGCAATGTTTACAGCGGTGGGTTGCTGGCCTTCGTTTTGAGTAGGGTCCCGGCTGGGGCCTCTGCGGGGTTGGTTTCTGCGGGCTTCTGTGCGGTACGGATACTGGTGTGGTCATGGGAAATGCGGATGGATGCCCCTGTACGGGAGGTGCTGCTGCTGCGGTTAAACAACGTGTATGGGAGCCCCTACTGGGACGACGCTACGGCTGAGGCGGTAGAAAGCTTCTGCTGGGGCGGCATTGCTGCGGCGGATTTAGATATAGATAAAGGGCCCCGGCTGGGGCAGTACTGCTGCGGTAGTGTGAAACAAACGGAAAAAGGCCCCTGCTGGGGTGGTGCTGCTGCTGCAGTGGGAGATATAGGTAAATACCGCTGCTGGGGTGGCACTGCTGCTTCAGTGTGAAATACAGATAGAACCCCTGCTGGGGCGGCACTACTGCTGCAGTGTGAAATGTAGATAAAAGCCCCTGCTGGGGCGTCACTGCTGCTGCAGTGGGAAATACAGGTGAAGGCCCCTGCTGGGGAAGCACTGCTGCTGCAGTGTGAAATATAGATAAAGACCCCTGCTGGGGTGGTATTGCTGCTGCAGTGGGAAATATAGATGAAGACCCCTGCTGGGGTGGTACTGCTCCTGCAGTGTGAAATATAGATAAAAGCCCCTGCTGGGGCGGCACTGCTGCTGAGGTGGGAAATACAGGTGAAAGCCCCCCTGCTGGGGAAGCACTGCTGCTGCAGTGTGAAATATAGGTAAGGACCCCTGCTAGGGTAGCACTGCTGCTGTAGTGTGAGATATAGATAAAGACCCCTGCTGGGGTGGCACTGCTGCGGCAGTGTGGAAAAATAGGAAAAGGCCTCTGGTGGGTCAACGCTGTGGCTGTGAGCTGCTGATGTGTGTGGGGGATTGGCGGCGGACTGAGATTAACGGTTTTGGTTGATGAGGGTTCGGTGTGCTTCTTTAATGTGGGAACGATCAGAACGAATGTAGCTTTTGAAGGCTTCTGAAGACCAGATGCCCAGTGTTTGGATTTGGTACTGGGAGAGTGCTTTTTAGGCCGCTGTTGTGGCTGCTCCGATTCTGAAGGAGTGGCTGGAAAAGTTATCGGCAGGGATGCCTGATTGGATCAGGACTAACTTGAGGTGTTTCTGGAACCAGAAACGCATGGGGGGCGGTTGGAATCGTCTACGAAGAGTGGGTCGGAGGGGATTAGGGTTTGTGTGCTTCTGAGCTGGAGGTAGGCTTGGAGGGTTTGGTATGGTTGGAGAGCTGATGGTATATTAAAAATTTATATTAGATGGCCTCTCTTTGTTTGGTTTGTCTTACTCTGTTTAATGAAGTAAGATATTGTGTCGTTATCCATTACGGAGAGATCTGAAATGGTGGGGTGGATGTCTTGGTTGAATTTGGATGTGATGGTTAGTTCTGAACATCTGAGAAAACCGAAAAAAGCTAATATGAACATGGCGTCCAGTGTGCGGGCAGTGTGCGTGGAGTGGTAGCCTTGGCAGAGAGTGTTTATGCACTTAGTTAGTATTTCTAGTGTTATGGATTTTCTGGGGTCAGGGCGGGAGGGGTGGGCTCTTTGGATAACTTTGATTAGCATGGAGGTCTGTGAGCTGGCTATTTGGGGTGAAGGTGATCCGAATAGGAGTTTGTGAAAAAATTGTAATCCGCTTCGGTATCCTATAATGGAACTGGCTTGGAGGTTTTTTGAGGTGTTTAGGTATGAGATGAATGAGGTGATGGCTAGCATTGAGAAGTGTGGGAATGTTAGGATGAATCTAGCGTGGAACGATTTGAAGCATTTCCAAGCTGTGAGATAAGATTGTAGGGTCTGGGGGAGACTGAGAGGATGATGTGGCTGAGAGAGAGGTCGAGGAGGGGCTTCACTGGGTGGTCTGGGGGAATATTGGTTCCGAATAGGGAGGTTCTAGTGTGGGGTGTTGGTCTGCTTCTGAAACTAGCTGCCTGAACTTCTGCTAATATCTGTTCCATAATGTTGCTGGCTACGGGAGGAGGTTCCCGGGCTGGAGCGTTCGGGGGGATGGCCATTGGTGTTGCGGAGTGAAAGGTGAAGGCGGCACGGGAGCTGGATGTGATGTGTGGGAAAAAAGGGGCGGCTGCTGGAGCCGCGTACGGATGCAGCATCACGCTTTGGACGGCTCTAGAGCCTGAGGCAATAGGAAATGGAGCAAAAGCTTGAGCCTGCGCCTGTGCCTGTTACGGAGGCAGCCTCGCGTTATCAATTGGCAGTGAGGCTGCAGGCCAGTGGCTAGGGTAGGATAGAGTGTGTGGGAAAAAAGGGGCGGCTGATGGAGCCGCGTACGGATGCAGCATCACGCTTTGGGCGGCTCCAGAGCCTGTGGCAATAGGAAATATTGAAAAAGCTTGAGCCTGCGCCTGTAATGGAGGCAACCTCGCGTTATCAGTTGGCAGTGGGGCTGCAGGCCAGTAGCTGGAGGGAAAAAGAGAAAGTTGATAGTCAGAGGATAGGGTAGGCAGAGTTGCCGCTGGCGGGCGCGTGCTCGCGCTGCCATGGCGGTAATGGACCGGCGTAGAGTCAGCAGAGGTGTTGGACTCTGGTGATCCTGTAGACCGCTGGTTGCTGGTTTCTGCGTGGTCCGGAGCGTGGCTTAGACTGGCCGAGGGCGGTCCTCTCTGACTTTGTGAACGATGCCTCTTCCTCGCAGTGGTTGGGATGGTCGTTTCCTCGAGTTGTGGAACTGTGGTGCTGCGGGTCTTGTCGGCAGCTTTTGGCTTCGTAGTGGGAGCGGTTATGGGAACTCCGAGCTGGCTGGAAGTATACAAGTTGTACAACTCGGCTTTGGTTGCCTTCCGGGAAAAGGGGATGTCGGCGTTGTCTAAGGCCCGCATTAAAGCTTGGACGGTCCACTTCCTTAACTCTGGGATCGGGCGTTGAGCGGAGGTGTAGAAGGAAGCAGAGGAAGCTGCCGAAGCCCTGGCTGGTGGAGCAGATGACGTCACTTTGCTACGTCGTTTCGGTGTGCGAAACGACGTACATGTTGTCAGACATGTTGCTAGATGCTGCGAAAATCTATGAGTGGAGGAGGTAAGGCGGTTTCACAACTTATAGAGCTCGTTCTTGTTTGGTAGGATAGGTGATGTGATTGCTAATGCCGGGCAGCTGCGTGATTTCTAATGCTGTGCAGCCGGGCGGCTGTATGATCGCTAATGCCGTGCAGCTGCTTAATTATTTGCATGTGCTCCTCCCGAACTTTGTTAATAAAACATAATTTCTTGTGCCGCTGTAAATATGGCAACCCTCCCAATTCAAATATTGCTTACTGTGGCAAGCATTTTGCATCACATGAGCTTTCATTTGAGAATATGAGCAGAGTTCTTTTGCAACTTTTGTTTTAGCAAGGAAAAATGTGTTAAGATTTATGAGAACGGAGGATTGTGTTTTGTGAATTGTGTCTTCATGTGAAATGTGTTTATGATATTTGAAAATTATGGCTAGATTTAGTAAATGTGTTTAGACAACTGGTCATTTGGTTTAGAGGATTGGCTTTTGTGTTTTAGCATGTGAGAAAATCTGTAATGATGATGAGTTAAGGATAATGTACAGGGAGCCGGTTGTTATCGCAGAAATAAGCTCTGACTGTCACGGTGCACAAAGGGACTCAGATGCAGGTAAGGTACAACACAGTTTATTAGACAGGCTTCACTGAGAGAAACAAAAGAAAGGCAGGGTACTCCTGACCAAATACTCAGGAACACAGCTGACTGAGAAAACCAAAAAATCCACAAATCCGGGAAAGGTAAACGGGAACCAAAAAGAACTGTAAGGAGAGAAAAATAATCCAAACCAGGCTCACGGGTTGCCACGTTCCTACGAATAAATAGGGAAAGGTTAACAACAAGTATAGCGAGAGAAACACAGTAACAAATAATTTACATCGCCACAATGAGAGCAGGCACAGCCAAGCTCAAATAGAAAGAAAAGGCGATTAGGAACAGGTGAGGGTAATGAACAAGGGAAACAACCACCGAGGGATAATTACAAACGGGAGGTGAACGGCAGGTGACAGAGATACAACATTAGTGGAAGACTAACGGAGAAACAAGGGGGCGGAGCTACACGGAAGACAGGAGGACACGCGGCGAACAATCAAAACGTACCGCCACATGTCTCCACATAAAACAAAACATGCACACGAGACATGGTTCTGTCCTGACCTTGTCCAGAAAGTTAGAGAATTGAAAAACCAGGAAGGACAAGGTCCTGACACTGACAGCATGATCAGTACCTGATGTGAATCTTGAGGATCTTGTATCATGCTGAAATGGTTTATTTCGTGATAACACTTGGCTGCTTGTACATTATCCCACTTATTACATTTCTTACCTGATAAATTATTGAACATGTAAAAATTATTTGAAATATTTTATTAGCTCATTTTTAATGTAGACCTTTGCCTTTACTTTCGGTGTTGAGGTAAGACACGGCCATCAAATGCTATGAACCCGTAATTTGGTTTAATTTGTAAAAATAATATCAGAGATGTTATTAAAAGACATATTTATAATTAATTTTGTGTAGTATTAAACTGCATAGGTCAAAATTATTTGCAGCTGCAGAGTTACAGGGTGTTACTAGTTGTTATCTGAAAAGGACAACCCTTGCAATGTCGCAACGACCCATCAAGTATTCCAGCTCTGTGTAATAAGTAATAAGCCAAAAAAATATGTATACAAACTCGGGTGTAAGAGCATACCTCCAACTCCTGGTTTTGAGGACTTTCACCCTTATCATCAGAGGAACCATGATCCTCATTGGAAAATGTAGCCAGACAAATCAGAAAGCATTTTGAAAATGCAGAACAATTGAGAAATAAAGGAGTAAAAACAAAGATATTAAAAGCATATACATGGTTGCAGCTTTATCTCACGGTAGTCTCTGTCTGACTAGATTCCCTTAGCAACGAAAGGTGAATAGAGCGCCAATTGCAACCAATCATAACAGATCATCCAATCAAAAGTCAAGTTCTTTGCTCGAGCGCAACCTGAAGGTAGGAGAAGAGTGAGATGCGGGTGACGGGCGTTTATGTTTTTACAAAATGGAGCTGTCAAGAAAGAGGAGGAAGTTACATTACAGAAGATATTTGTGCGATTACAATGAGCCTTTGCCATGGACGACAAGATATCGTATGGCTAAAATTGGTAAATTAATTGTCTGGTATATGAAATACATCTTCACCATATAACGTTACTTTTAAATGTATTTAGAAGCACGCTTGCGAATGAACTTTTATCAACTCTTTAGCGTCAATATTAAAGAATATCTCTAGTTTAGTGAGAGTGAAAACAATAATGTGGTCAGCTTAAAATAATTAAGATAGGCTGTCCTGGACAGCTAGCATAGAACCGAATGTCGATTTAGCCCTTTACAGCTACGTCAACAGCGCCATTTGCTGTTAACAAAAGAAATTGAAAATAACGTTACAGTTTTCCCCGAATTGCAATCAAATACTACCGAGTCGATATCAAAACGATGAAAAACTGTTGTCAATGTAATAAATGATTTTACAAAGTTATTTAATTTGTACACTCTGTATTCGAATCATTATATGCGAAATGTATGAGTCAGCTTACGAAAACTAACACAACACAAACACACAAGTCACATTCAGCCTGGGTCTGCACACAGATCTATACACACATGTCACATTTAGCACTGTGATACACACACATCTGCACTTTGTTTTGTGTGGATATGTTGCATTTCTTAAATTTTAAATAGTGCATTACTTTGAGAACTTAACTGTTTCTGGTCAGTATTTCATTTTTGGTCAGTAGCTTATTTATTAATGTTAATCATTAATAATGTTTTTTGTATTGTATGAAATGTATGAGTTATACCAAATGTAAATGTTTCAATGTTGCAAAAAGTGTGAACATGTTGATTTGAACACTGTATCTGGCAAATATTTTAATCCATAATTTAAATAAAGATTTAAAAAAATAGTTACAGCATTTGTGCCTTTATACAGATTCCATATGTATGTATGCATATGTTTTGTGTTTGACATTACAAAATGTGTTTCTTTGTGAATCTGAAAGGTCAGTATTGTGATGTGATTTACACTTTGGAAAGAGTCTAATTTTACACATGTGCTCTACATGTCATAACCTATGGTAACATCTTTTCCACATGTGCTGCAACATGTTGCCCACGTGTAATCACATGTTGCCCGCTCGTGGTGTTAGGTTGTCCATGTGAATTTCACATGTTGTTCACACATGGTCACATGTGGCCACACGTGATCACATGTAAAAAACATGTGATCACATGTGAAAAATGTGTGAAACTCATGTGACTTTTCTGTAAGGGCATTCACTTACTGCTATTAGCAAAACATTGTTTAAGTAGATACAGTATGTAGATAAAGTATAAATTCTAGGAACTTAGTGAAAGTGACCTATTTGTGACCTATTTGTCAGGTATGGTGACCCATACCCGAAATGTGACCTCTGCATTTGACCCATCCAGTGATTAGTGAGCACACACACAGCAAGTGGGGAACACATTTACACCCGGAGCAGTGGGCAGCTATCACTGCAGCGCCCGGGGAGCGTGTAGGGGTTAGGTGCCATGCTCAAGGGCACCGCAATCGTTACCCGCCGGCCCTGAGGATCGAACCGGCAACCTTCTGGTCACGAGTCCGACTCTCTAACCATTAGGCCACAGTATACTGTATTGTTTGAATCAAACTGTTGTCTGAATGCTGTCTGTTTTGAGACCTGTTTGACATGTGAATAATAAATAAAACATTTCTGGGTCTGGACAAACGTCCATAATTTGTTTATTAAATAAAAAATACACCAGAAAAGTTTGAAGGTTAAAGAACCGTTAACTTGTGTAAAGTAAGCTTGGTACATGATTTTCAGGGGTAAAAAAAGAGAACTTACGGTAACCTTGTTTTCTGCAGTCATCGTTTTCTCACACTATAGAGGAGTGACTGTGCTCTGTTATGGTCTTTGTAGGCATTTTGAAGTAGTTGCTGCAAACTGGCCACTCCTGCGTGATCAATGTGATTGTTTTCACTGAATGATCACTCATGGTAATCTTTGTTAATGAGCTTAAAATCAAAAATCAAAAACAATTGTACACATTGAATACAAATATTACATTAAAGGTTCTGCCTGCATTGGCCCTAAAGGCGCTGTTGCACGTTCCAAATGTTTACAGTTTTGTGTTACTTGGTGATATGTTAATTGAAGACTGTTTAATGTTATTTTAATATTGAACTTCATTGCTTTTGTGCTGTGCTGGAAATGAGATTATCCTTAAATAAAGATACATTTATTATAAAAGCTTACCCACAAATAGGGACGTATTAAACTGGGGTTATGAAGACAATCAAACGGTTCAACACTTTGCTCATATAAGGGCTGAAAAGACATATTTTTTTATTATAATAGTTTGTTTTTATAACTATCAGGCATATGCAGTCGCTTTAGACTGTCAGAAAAAAATTAACCTTATATGAACCTCTGTGATCATAACACGTTTTTTCTAATGATTTATTGATTTAAATGCATTAAATAATGCATTTGGTTAAATTCTCCAACTATATTGCTTTTTTTATATTGTAAACGTGAATAACTCTTGTTTTATTATTTAATGTGTTGCCTCCTGTCATATAATGTTTCACTGTACATATGGTGAAGTTCTAAAGGCACAAACTCTCGCTTTGTTCCTCCTGACGGAAATTTCATGAACTAGTTTCACATGTAAACGCTCTTCCGCAAGGGCAGCACTCAATGTGGCGGTAGAGAGCATTCTGGTTGACTACCTACTGTATGTTATTTCACCTGAAAGTCTGAAAGAACGGCAGAAAACTGGTTAAAGGTCTGATGAACTGTGCTTGTTTATTGTTTTATACCGTTGTATGAGGTCTACTTATGACGTTCGTATGGTTTTTACATTAAAAGACATCAAAATCAACAAGTAATAGGCTATTTTCTGCAAATGTTTTGAGGCCAGCTCAACAAACGCTCTGTTTTAATGGGCGTGCCGCATTGAAGACTTTGGAAGTAAACGCCCACTGCTTTGATTGGATAGCAGTTTGTGTAGTTGGAGGCTTGTGTGAATTTGGTTGGAGAAGTATCGTTAGGTTACACAATAGCACGATTCACAGTTTTCACAGGACATCAGTGTTATCTGAAAACCTCCTGTGATTTATAAATGACCTCCTCACATCAGTATTTCATGTGACACAATCGAACAGGATGATTTTTTTCAAATTTACTCACATTACCCAGATGTGATGGCAAGGCTTTGCGTATAATTTGTATAGCCTATAGTTGTATGGTGTTTAATGATATATATTACCGTACCTGTCAGCATTTGAGACTGGTGATCCCGAACCGAACAGAAGATCACAGCGATCGCGGTTCTCAAATGTTACGAGAGTTTCCATGATCATCAAACAAACGGAAGACTCCTGGTAACTTATGGATATCACCCAGCACTCCAAATAATACCAAAACACTTCAAAACAGCCTCAATTATTCACAAACGGTGTATAAAACCTTGAAAAATCATATATGAGTCCACAAAATCACAGAGATCCTGATTCGTACTGGCTTAAGATCACAGACCACCTCTGCAGTTAATACAAATGACTAGAGGTCTGAATAGTGCCCAGTGCACATCAATTGATCTCTAACAAAGCAATACTGATGCACAGTACAAAATGTTTTACTCACATTAGATCACTCCATTCCTATCAGATCCAATAATGACGGCACAGCTTTTAAAAAGGAATCCTTGGAGAAATGAAACAAATAAACGCTCCTTGTTTTTCCCACATAAGCTGGAACGTTTTTAAAAATAAACTTTAACCCCACATTACTTATGTAAGAATCTGAATGAAGGTTATGCAGCGACTGTATTCTTCCAATAGCAGTAATGGCCCAATATTTAGCGATCTTTATATTTGTGTATTGCTTTCTCGCTCTTTCTGGTTCCGCGCTACATGTGTTACTTCACAATTGTCATGCAGGGCTAGAGAAGATAAAGATGATTGACAGGCCGCATTTGGATGAGTGCTGCTTTATACGTCTCTTCGTGGAATCCTTTATCATTGTATGAGTCTGCGTGTACGAGGAAGTAAACTTGCCGAAACTCATGTCAGTTGTTACTGGAAAGTATTTTTGTTCTTAAGAAAACAACTCCCGCATTCTCAAAACAAAAGATTCAAAAACACCTGAGATCTTATCTTGAACAGACGTGCAGAAGAGATATATAGAGAGTTATAAAATAAGATCATACAATGACTTGAATAATGTAAATTTACTCAAGAGGAAATCTTTAAACGACACCTAAACTATGGAACAGTCTTCTGATGTCTATCTTGTATAGATCATTTGATTTATCCTCAGAGAGGAAACTTCTTTTCACAGATGGTGTGTATAAAACACACACATGTTGGGCGTCCATGTTTTATGGGTCCATTCCATAGACACAATGCTCTTTATACTGTCCCATCTTTATATAGTATTCCCTAAATCTCACAATCACGCAACACTTTCTGCTCTTTTACATTTTCATAAAGTTAATTCTGTATGAATTACAAGCTTGTTTCCTCATAGGACCCAAAAAAAACTGCAAGTATGCTGAAGTAAACTTAAATCTAATATACTAATATAACCTGTTATAATCTGTGATTATTTGCCTTTATG
Source organism: Triplophysa bombifrons (assembly GCA_029783895.1). Taxonomy (NCBI): domain Eukaryota; kingdom Metazoa; phylum Chordata; class Actinopteri; order Cypriniformes; family Nemacheilidae; genus Triplophysa; species Triplophysa bombifrons. Next base: position 24,526,962 of record CM056449.1, read on the forward strand.
GATATTTCTCTGTTGTTCCTTTTTTTTAGTTTATGAGGCACTGATGTTGTTTATTTGAGCTGGTAACTGTGCATTGAATAGACTGAGAAACAAGTCTTGTTTTTGTTTGTTTCTTTTCTTTAAAACCTGTTCACATACCAGTGATGTATTACTGCCTCAAGCTCTCTTGTCATAATCGAGCGTTCTTTAACCCCATCACCGCCCATTTTTAATGTTGCACCCTTTTTAGGTGTGGTCGGGATTAAAAGAACGCCAGTTTATGTCAAGTCAGTGTTTTGTGCTTTATTAAAGTGAATTATAAATATTTTATAAGAATATTATTTGGCATTGTGAGGTAAACTGTACTGTAAGAGAAGTGAATGAAATTATTTTTGTTATCAAGTTAAGACACACAAAACCTACAGAACTTTTTTGTACAGTGTTATGTTTCTGTCTTGAATGATGTAAAACTGTTTTGATTCCTTTTTTGTACTAAAGAAAAACACACCCACATTCCTGAAACGTGACATGACGTGTTAAATAGAAGCCCAGAAGAGGGACTGTCATTACATTTACATTAAGACATTCAGCAGACGCTTTTATCCAGAGAAGATAAGAAGATTACTCATTATTACTCATTTTATTACTCAAGATTACTCATTACTGAAGGTGAGTCATGAATCCTTATCATTATTAATGTTTCTGCAGTGATTTTTTATTATTGGTCATCAACCAAACATGTATAATCTTCATCATATTGAGAATATCCATGTTTTTATTATTCTCATTAATTGTCATGTTTGCTTTTGTGTTTTGTCATCAAAAGTATGTGAGTTTCTCTGTAAAATCCAATGCACTTTACTTAGAAAGCAAATAGATTGTGGACTTGTCAATGTCAATGGCATTGAATCATTATCACTTTTGCACACCCATTAATGTACAGCTGAACACAAAGCCTTACAAACAGGGCCGGATTAAGAACACATTGGGCCCTGGCGCTATAGCAAACCCCATCAAGTGCCCCCTTCATTTTATGCCACTCCCCAGTGTCTTCTGCACTGTTTATTACATCTTGAATGAATTCAATTTTATTTTATTTTCTAATTACTTTTTCTAATTACATTAATTTTAGCTGGTCAACAGTATAATTGAGAGCTATCATGTCTAACGGGTAGGAAATACACAGAATTTAATGTTCTCAAAAAGTCCTCAAACACTTTACAGTGTTTAATTCTAAATTAAATACAGAAGAATTTTCATTAAATCTACAAACACATTGATTTCCTCTTTTCTTTTGTTCTTTGGTTAACGACACAGTGACAGGGGTCCCAGCAGCAGGTTTTAGAGTGCGGCCCCTTTAAGAGCTTAAGTGATTTAAAAGCCTTTACATGAATAAGAGTGTGATTATATAATGTAACGCTAGATGAATGATGACCAAACAAACACATTCTGCGTTAATTGCGTTACATATTTTTCTTTTAAAAATGTTTTTGCATGCTTCAACGTGTTAACATTGAAATGTTCAAATGTTCTATTCTTGTAGAAAATGACCTTACATTTACTTTCTATTTTCTATAAGCACAAGTTTGCAAAGCCTACTAAACTTTTTAGGGTTTTAAAAAAGCATGAACATTAACTCCAGATATGAACTTCACACAAACAGGTTTCCAAAATTAGCAAAAACCTTTGCAATCACTTCCTTGATGAGTATTTAACAATAAATACTTTCAATCGGGTCTTAATGTTAAAAAGTCTTTGGAACTTTAGCTGAGCACAAACCCATATAATGATACTGTTAAATCCATGCTTTTAACCATGTGACATGTCGCATTCCGGGAAAGAAGTGTTAAATGTCTCTTACTGCACTGATGAGTGCAACAAGGCTTAATAAAAGATAACTTTGACGAGGAGCGCTCTTCATTCATCGCCTTTGTTACCGATCAGATGAGCTGTCTAATATTTCGCTGCACTATTACTGTTGTTTCATCTGAAGGGGCAAAGTAAACATTCATGAAACTCGTGCTTTCTAGCTGGTTGTTTATAAGAACAATAACCCACTCCTGCTGCTTACTCACCTTCATCATGTAAAGCACGTTGATCTGTGACGGTGTGACGCTAAATGTGTATTGCCGCTGCACACAGGAGTTTCCTCGGTCATGGATGTTTGTCCCAGAGGAATCTGAAGTAGTTGCTTAGATTTGGAACTTTAGCTGTAAAATTAATCTCATGTTTGTCCCTTTCTACTTTATTTCCTCTTTTTCGCACCACTATCACTTTTTGAACACCAACGAGCCAAACTGAATTCTTGACACACGAAAGCATAACACAAAGATGCGTTTCCTGACGTAATTGTGCAAATTGTGAAGTGATTTTGATTGGACCGTTAATAACATCAGACAGGAACATTTTCCAATAGTTTCTTGTTATTTTATAGTCAACCACCTATATGAATTGTCAATCAATGATGTAAGGACACCTCCCTCCAGCCGTGTGTACACGCATGTATTGACACATACACATTGTGACATATTGCAATACCTCTCCGGGCCTGCAGGGGACAGGTCTTCTTCCATTGCCTTAAATCGATGCTCTCAGGACACGGTTGTCACCTGGTGGTTAAACTAATTACTGCAAGAAATGCTACGAGCATGCGTGACCTGCACGCGTACTTGAGGTCACACAAATCCTGCGGTGCTGCTACAGCGCCTACACCATCACAATGATGGTGGTTTGTTGAAATGTTAAGATTTCTTCAACATTACTTGCGCACTACGGATATTTTTACTCATAATAACATTCCGGTCATGTCCCTAAGATAAAAGTGTTTGTCTTTTCCTTGCTCAAAGTTTCTCCCAGATTGGTCCTGAATCGCTTTTCAGATAAGATTCCTACGTAGAAGTTTTTAAGCTAAATTGAAAGCTTTCTTAGAGGATTCATGGAAGCTTTAAGAATACAGAACCTGATGTTCATTCTCTTTCAACAGTTGCTGTGTTGTTGACTTAAAGGGATCATTTGACTAGGCTAAAACAAATATTATTGTTGGCTTTAGATGTAATATAATGTGTATACCTGATTTAAGGTGATAAACGCTGTATTTTCCACAGACTGTGCATGTTTGTATCTCCTCTTTGCTCAGCCTCTCTGAAATGCGCAGATATTTTACAAACCTCATGGCTCTGAAAAGTGAGGTGTGCACCGATTGGACAGTTCACTAGTGCGTAGTGATTGGTGGAATACTGCACGGAAATGTAACGCCTCTTAACATATTCATGGCTGCGACGGTACAATGAGATTTACAAGCGGCCACATTACTTTTGTTTAGACTTGGGCGGTCTTAGTCAAATCGTGTTATGAACTGACGTGGATTCGCCGGGATGCGGTTACACAAGGCGTTTCAGGCAGGTCTGGGTGAGCATTCGCTTCTAGATAAAACACATCTTTTGATCCGACACTTACATTTTTGCCATTTTACGTGTCTAATACATGCATGTGCAACTTATAAAAGGAACCAAAGACACAGAAAAACACATATTTCCGGCGAATCACCCTTTTAATCACATTTGTATGTTGTGGCAAATTAGCTGTAAGAGATAATTCACCCCAAAATAAAAATTCTGTCATCATTTTATCACCCTCAAATTGTCCCAAACCTCCGTACATAATCTTTGTTATGTAGAACACAAAAGAAGATATTTTTGAAATGGTTGAAAACTAAACAGTTCTGGGGCACCATTGTCTACTGTGTAGATTTTGTCCGCTATTATAGTAGTCAATGGTGCCCTAGAACAGTTGGTTAAAAACATTCTTCCAAATATCGTCTTGGTGATCAACTATATTTATGCAGGTTTGGAACAATCTAAGGGCGAGTAGATGATGCCAGAATGCTCATCTTTGGGTGAACTAACCCTTTAAGTAGCATGAATGAATGTCATTGTTAAATGTGTCTGCTGCAGATGAGTAAAGTCAGTGTTGATGTGAAGGCGGACACAAGTTCAGCTGTAAATGCTCCTGTGCTCACTGATAACACTATAACAGGACCCGTGAACATCATCTGCGGCTCAAACACTGCAGGTACAATAAAACACAAACACAAATACAACATGATCAATCTCACAGTATTTTCATTCATCTTTTCTCTTTTCACAGATAAGCAAAACTCCACAGAGAAGCTCACACTAGAACAAGGTGAATCAACACTAAACATCAGACTCTAACAGCACTTTACATTCTGTCCTGACTCACAGAAAACATGACTCAGTTAGTTACAGTTAAGTGTCGAGTGAATGAAACAGTCCACTTAGAGACTCTAACTTTAAACTATCCAGTTGAGTGTAAAAAGGGATTTGTTGAGTCAGAACAGCACTACTATCATGACTTACTACACATCACTTTGACTTTCGTCCATACGTCTTCAAATGTTGCTTTGTTGGAAGTCACTAGCCTGTTTAAACTCCATCAGAAGGTTTGTTACTCACAGATGATCGGCTCAATTCACATGATACAGAAGAACTTGAGGTTATTTCAGTAAGAGCTTGTGTTCAACTACACAGAAATAAAACACTAGACTGACTCCTGAAGTCTTTTTTTAGTTTGAACTCCGTTTTCTTAATATCTGAAATCTTATTGTGTTATTTTCTCATCTCATAATGAGATATACATACGTGACACAGCTACACTATGCTAATTTAATTTAAGAATAAACTGCATCATGTTTGTGACACTTCTTTCATTTTCAGCTGTATTTCCTAAAAGTCTTTAGTTGACAATTCTCAATGTCTTCAGCAAAAGATTTTGGTTAAGTGTATGAGTAAAAAATTGAGATAAACAGTTCTGTTTAAAACTGTTTCATGTGAGATTTGTTTCACTTGGTCTGTAATCCTCCATTAGATTAATTTAAATGAATGATGAACGTGCTGATGTGAATAACATTCGTGTTGAATCATTTCTCTTTTCTTCTCGTCATTTATAATAACAGAGACTTTAGGACTGCTAGAGATTTTGAGAAGTCATAAGATCTACATGAAGGAGAATTCAAAACGTGTTTTTGAGGGTATGAAGGAGAATGAAGCCGATCTGAATGAGATTTACACAGATGTGTTCATCACAGAGGGAGATATGGAAGAAGTCAAACGTGAACGTGAGATTCTGATGATGGATGATGCCTTCAAAAACACAACCAAGACATCACAGGACAAACACATCAAATGCAATGAGATATTTCAGTCACTGACAGACGAGAAGAAGATTATTCTGACCAAAGGCGTAGCTGGAATTGGTAAAACCGTATCTGTGCATAAACTTATTCTAGATTGGGCCGAGGGAACAGCCAATCAGGACGTAGACGCCATGTTTCTGTTTCCATTCAGAGAGATTAACCAGATTAAAGACAAACACATCAGTTTACATCAGTTTCTACTGGAATTTTATCCTGAAATGAACACAAATGTAATAAAGTTAGAAGAGAAATATAAAGTGGCGTTTATTTTTGATGGACTCGATGAGAGTCGCTTGAGTTTAAATTTTAAATGCAGAAAACTGAGGAGTGTTAAGGAAAGATCATCTGTAGATGAAATGATTATAAATCTGATCAGAGGAGATCTGATTCCATCATCTCTCATCTGGATCACATCAAGACCAGCAGCAGCCAATCAGATTCCTTCTAAGTTTGTAGGTTTGTTCACTGAGGTGAGAGGATTCACAGACCGGCAGAAAGAGGAATACTTCAGAAAGAGAATCAAAGATAAGAGTCAAGCTGATGAAATGATCAAACACATCAAGAGATCTCGTAGTCTCTACATCATGTGTCACATCCCCGTCTTCTGTTGGATCACAGCTTCAGTACTTCATGATCTTCTCATCCAGAACAAAGAAGAACACATTGACACGACGCTCACTGAGATGTACATTCACTTTCTGCTGATTCAGATGAACATGAAGAACCAGAAGTATAATGAGAAAGATGAAGAAGACTATAGAAAGCTCTTAGAATCCAATCAAACCACCATTCTGAAGTTGGCCAAGCTGGCGTTTGAGCAGCTGAAGAAAGAGAACATCATCTTCTATGAGGAAGATCTTGAAGAATGTGATCTTGATGTGAGAGAAGATTCAGAGTACACAGGAATGATCGCTGAGATCTTTAAGAAAGAATATGGTCTTCACGAGACAAAAGTCTTCAGCTTTATTCATCTCAGCGTTCAAGAGTTTCTGGCCGCGCTGCACGTCTTCATCTGCTACATGACCAACAACATGAAGGACCTTGAGTTTTTCATCACACCTGAACAAGACACAAAGATTTCTCTTCATGACATTCTGAAGAAGGCCATTGATAAAGCCACAGAGAGTGAGAGAGGACATCTGGATCTGTTTTTACGCTTTCTGATGGGCCTTTCACTGGAGTCTAGTCAAAAGCTTCTTAAAGGTCTGCTCACACGCACTGAAGACACCAGAGACAGCATCACAGAAACAACTCAATACATTCAACGATTACAGGATCATTACGACACCTCAGATGAAGCTTCAGTGAACCTGTTTCACTGTTTACTGGAGCTGAAGGATCAGTCATTATACGAGAGAATCCAGAAATACTTACATCCAGATGATTCAGATTCAGTCATATATCTCTCGTCTTCAATGTGTACACTCATGATCTATGTGCTGCTCATGTCAGAGAACGTGCTGGATGAGTTCAACATGAACAGATATGATGTAGAGGATAAGGAGAGACTCATTCCAGCTGTGAGATGTTGTAGACGAGCGTTGTGAGTTCATTCAGTGTTTTTATAGCCTCACAAAATAACAATATTTACAATGTGAACGTACAGGCTGTGAATGAACACTGGAATATAATCTATATCAATCTTCTTCTGACAGATTGTCTGGGTGTGGTCTGACTGCTGAGTCCTGTGAAGTTGTGTCTTCAGCTCTTCAGTCCTCAAAGTGTCCTCTGAGAGAGCTGGACCTGAGTAACAATGATCTGGAAGATTCAGGAGTGAAGCTGATCTCAGATGCTCTCAAGAATCACAACTGTCAGCTACACGCACTGAGGTCACACACTTTCACTGAAAATACTAAAAATACTAAATGATACTGTCTGTCATACACTAGATGTTCTTTACAAACTGACATTTGTGAAGTTTGTGTTATTTTGTTTTGGTTGTGTTTAGATTGTCTGGGTGTAATGTTACTGAAGAGTGTTGTGTAAGTTTGTCATCATGTCTACAATCATCATCGTCTCTGAAAGAGCTGGACCTGAGTAACAATGATCTGAAGGATTCAGGAGTGAAGCTGATCTCTGATGCTCTCAAGACTCACAAATGTCAACTACACACACTGAGGTCAGACACTTTCACTGAAAATACAAAAAAATACAAAATGATACTGTCTGTCATACACAATATGTTCTTTACAAAATGACATTTGCGAAGTTTGTGTTGTTTTGGTTGTGTTTAGATTGTGGGTGTGTAATGTGACAGCTGAGTGTTGTGTAAGTTTGTCTTCATGTCTACAATCATCATCGTCTCTGAGAGAGCTGGACCTGAGTAACAATGATCTGAAGGATTCAGGAGTGAAGCTGATCTATTATGCTCTCAAGACTCACAACTGTCAACTACACACACTGAGGTCAGACACTTTACTAACATCATTTAACATGACTCTGAATTTTTTAATCTTTAAACACAATACAGGTCAAACAAGCTTGTGTAATACATTTACAATGATGTGTCAGGTTCTTAGAGATCATAAAGCATCTGCCCAACACCACGTCTCAATCAGGTTGAGTTAAACCGTCACTTTCCCAGGAGAAGTAGCTGGAATATAGATATACTACGCGAAAAGAAGTGAGTTCTAGACCTTAGAAAGTAAAGCAGTAAAAGAGGTCTTCTAGAGTCCAGCCGCTCCCACAGAGGTGTTAGTGACCCAGAGAACACCATCGGCTTTAACAGCTCATCTCACTCTGAAATAGAGAAACTGAAATTTTCACAGGCCGGAGTGGTCTCCTCCCGTGTCTCACACCACTCCTATTGAGCATACCACCTCGAGGAATTACCCAAAGACACCACGAGACCAGACAAGGTAGTCAGTGTGAAACGTTGTATTTTATTGAATTAAAATAGGCTAAATCCTAGCTAAAAGACACAGGCTGGTCTGACTCTCTTCTTCACCAGACTGCGTAGGAAGTTTGCACAGCGGTTCCTCTTCGGACAGCCAGGGGTAAGTAATGGGGCAGGCACTGGTAAGGGGTTCACACAGCGATTCCTCTTCGGACAGCCAGAGGTAAGTAATGGGGTAGGCACTGGTAAGGGATTCACACAGCAGTTCCTCTTCGGGCAGCCAGAGGTAAGTAATGGGGTAGGCACTGGTAAGGGATTCACACAGCGGTTCCTCTTCGGGCAGCCAGAGGTAAGTAATGGGGCAGGCGCTGGTAAGAGGACGACCTTGACGGGTATCATGACCAAGAGCGAAACATGATGACACTGAAGAGCCAGTGAGAATGTGAGCTATAGAGGGTTTCAACCATTCTGATAAATCTTCTCAATGAGTGCTGAGACTATATCCCAGATGACAGAAATGATTTCAGGGGGATTCCCTCACTGTCTGGACCTTTGTTCTTTGGCATTGAGTCCAGGACCAGTTTCACTTCACCAAGGGACAATTGCGCATCTCCTGATAGTGCTCATCAAGTTTAGGAAGATGAAACTGCTGAAGGACAGATAGATGGAAGTGTTCAGAAGAACTTTGAAAGCTCTGATTTATATCTCAGGGTTGGGTGAAGAAAACACCGTCTCTCTTTACAACATGTACGTTTGTTCTAGATTCCATCTATTTGATCCATCATGCTCATCGTCTACTTGACCTCTTACCATTGAAATCATGAGATTGCCTCGTGCCATGTTGAATGAATTCAGCTCTGTCTTGATGGACCAAACTATAGATGTGACTCGCAGATCTTATAGATGTAAAGAGTCGAGTTTCACTAGATCGGACTAAATCTGAACTTAAATATCACCTCTGTTGTGAGTTAATACTTCAAATCATCCACAAGGCAGATATAGAAGAGAAGATCAACAGTGTGACACCAAGTGATGTGAATAAAATGAAAATAATTCAGTGATTAATCTCAGTTGTGCTTCAATGCTCAGTTTAGCTTCGTCTGACTAAAAACAGATTCAATATGTATTATTATACCACACAAGAATGAGCTTTTAAAACATTGTCTCGTGACGTTATCATGAACCTTGAGATGGAGACATAATACAGCACCCAACATGAGATTCAACAAGATTAAAAATAAGGCCAAAATTTGACAAATTATAAGAACAAGAGTGAATAATAAATTGATCAAATAAATTAATGATTATAAAGAATATGATAAAAGAAAAGTACTAAATGCATACAACTTAGTAAATATTTAATGGAATTAAGGATAAATGAAATAAAATAAGAAGCAAATGTATGTTTCTGCTCAGATCTATGGGTGTAGAAGTGTAATCTTCAGCTCAGATTTAAGTGAAGGTCATTTCTCTCTTTGTTTGAAAGTGAAAGTGTTTTTAAGGTGCTGTTCCACCGCCTGACCTTATCTCTTCAGCTCATTTCTGCCGCCGCTCCTAGATTTCTGAGGAAAAAAAACACACATTTCCCTCTAATAAAATATTTTGTTACCTCCCAAATGGACGGAGGATTATGTATCAAGTGAATAAACTCGACTAGAGAAGTACACAGCTTTGATCAAAGTTCTTGATTGTGGAGTAAAGATCGATTAAATCTCTAACGGATTCATTTAGAAACTAAACAGCGTTGTGTGTTGTACAGAGTAATGCAACAATACTGCTTTGTTGAGAATGATTTGAATGATTGAAATAGTGAGAAAACAGTCATTGTTTACAATATGACAATGAGATCTAATAATAGTTTCTCGTTTTTTTTAACTGTAGAACATCAGTCACTTTTACAATTGTGATGATATTAGGAATCATTGATATTAGGTGTCATTCTACATTGCCTTTTGCGTCCTTAAAAGGCAAAACAAAAAGGCAACGATGCTTAAAAAGGTGAATAATTAAAAAAATCTCCAACACTAGAAATGTATATTTTCTGAGAAAAATGTGAGTTGTGGTTCATGCCAAACTGCGGCACTGGGCATTCACTGAGGTGAAGAAACACAAAGACACGAACGAATCTAACCAATCGTCATGTCTGTAAAATGTTCTGTTGCAGAGATATACGTCTGGCTAAACGGTTGTTAGGCTAACCTGTTTGGTTGATATGGGCGTGGGTTAGCATCTACCAGTTGATGACACTCTCAGCTATGAGTGAACCGAACCAGCCCCCATGTCTCTACTATGTGCAGATGCAGAGATATAGGTATTGCTAAATGGTTGCTAGGCTAACCTGTTTGGTTGCTATGGGCGTGGCTTAGCATCTGCTTTGCCAGTATATGACACTATTAGCTATGAGTGAAACGAACCAACCCACATGTCTATACGATGTGCTGATGCAGAGATATAGATCTTGTTAAATGGTTGCTAAGTTATCATGTTTTGTTCCTATGGGCGTGGCTTAGCACAATGATGTGTCTGTGATACTGATTGGTTGCCTGAGTGAAATGAGCCCACCCCCTTGTCTTTAAGTGGTTGTACTGCAAAAGTTATTCTAGATAAGAGATTTATAATGCCTTATATATACACTAGATGTTTTGGAGATGGTGGTCTAGTGGGTTAAACCACTGAACTGGTAATCAGAAGGTTGCTGGTTCAATCCCAGCAGCCACCACCAGTGTGTCCTTGAGCAAGACACTTTACTCCATGTTGCTCCAGGGGGAATGTCCCTGTAATAAGTGCACTGTAAGTCGCTTTGGATAAAAGCGTCTGCCAAATGACTAAATGTAAATGTAAATGTAGATGTTCTTTACAAACTGACTTCTGTGTCTCGTGTGTCTTGTGTGTCTTTTGTGTCATTGTGTCTTTTGTGTCTTTTGTGTCATTTGTGTCATTTTGTTTTGTTTGTGTTTAGATTGTCTGGGTGTAATCTTACAGAAGAGTGTTGTGTAAGTTTGTCTTCATGTCTACAATCATCATCGTCTCTGAGAGAGCTGGACCTGAGTAACAATGATCTGAAGGATTCAGGAGTGAAGCTGATCTCTGATGCTCTCAAGACTCACAACTGTCAACTACACACACTGAGGTGTTTGTCTCTACACACTGATGTCACATTAGAAAAGTGAAGAGTGTTTTGACATGTTTGTGTGTGTTTGTAGGTTGTCAGGTTGTATGGTGACAGATGAAGGTTGTTGTTCTTTGGCTTCAGCTCTGAGTTCACAGTCGTCACACCTGAGAGAGCTGGATCTGAGCTACAATCACACACAATACACAACACAACAGCTGCTCTCTGACAAACTCAATGATCCAAACTACACAATCAAGTATGACACACAACATACACATGATTCACACACACCAGACCAATGTCACATCATGTTTCTGTCTTTATGTGTTTGTGTTTGTGTAGTGTGAGTCATGGAGGAGAGAGAAGAATTACAGCAGGACCACGCAAGTGTAAGTCTACACACACACACACACACACACACCTGAGACACACGTGCACACAACTGAGACACGCACACAAGCCTGAGACAAACACACGCCTGAGATACACACACCTGAAACGCACACAGATACCTGAGACAGGCACACACACACACACACACACATACATACACACCCATTCAATCAGACACGCATGACACACACACATTCATTATCACAAACACACACACACACGTTCATTCACACAGACACGCCTGAAGAACACAGACACACATGACACACGCATACAAACACACACACACACACACACACGTTCATTCACACAGACACGCCTGAAAAACACAGACACACATGACACAAACACACAGATTGATTTAGTGTTGTGCTATAAATGTGTCTTCTTGTGTTCAGATGCGGTTGATCTCACACTGGATCTTAACACAACACACACACACAGATTGATTTAGTGATTGTTGTGTTGTTGTGTTATAAATGTGTCTTCTTGTGTTCAGATGCGGTTGATCTCACACCGGATCTAAACACAACACACACACACACAGATTGATTTAGTGATTGTTGTGTTGTTGTGTTATAAATGTGTCTTCTTGTGTTCAGATGTCTGTGTTCTCACACTGGATCTTAACACAACACACACACACACACAGCTTGATTTAGTGATTGTTGTGTTATAAATGTGTCTTCTTGTGTTCAGATGTCTGTGATCTCACACTGGATCTTAACACACACACACACACACAGATTGATTTAGTGAGTGTTGTGTTGTTGTGTTATATATGTGTGTTATTGTGTTCAGGGGTCTGTGATCTCACACTGGATCTAAACACAACACACACTTTCCTCAAAGTGTCTGAAGAGAACAGAAAGATCACGCGTGTGAGAGAGCGTCAGTCGTATCCTGATCATCCAGACAGATTTGATGGTGTGTGTCCTCAGGTGTTGTGTAGAGAGAGTCTGACTGGACGCTGTTACTGGGAGACTGAATGGAGCGGATCAGGTGTTGAGATATCAGTGTCATATAAAAGCATTGAGAGGAGAGGACTGAGTGATGACAGTTGGTTTGGACTCGATGTAGAATCATGGAGTCTGAAGTGCTCTAATCACAAATTCACTTCACATCACAATAATAATCAAATACGGATTGGTGTCTCTTCAGATGTGTGTAGGAGAGCAGGTGTGTATGTGGACCAGTCGGCCGGCACTCTGTCCTTCTACAGGGTCTCTGACACACACACACTCACACACTTTCACACATTCTACGCAACATTCACTGAGCCTCTCTATGCTGGATTTAGTGTGTATGATGACTCCTCAGTGTGTCTTGTGTGACATAAACAGACTCTATAGAGCATCCTGTTAAACACAAGAGAGACACACACATAACCACATGAGTTATTACACAAGTACTGTCAAATCTTTCTCTTCTGCTTTCTTTCATCTGGACATTATGATCTTTTTAACTCTCTGTGTGTGTCTGAAAAAGAGTAAAGAAATCACAATAACTGTCAATAATGAGAAATATATAGATCATAACAGACATTCAACTGTATTTACATTATTTATATGTTTGTGTGTCAATATTTGTCAGGTCACACTTTTAGTCACTAGTTTGTTTCCATCACAGACAAAAGTCCTTGTGCGTTTATATATGATCATATATGACACACGTGAACTCTGTTGAGCTCTTTTACTCTGTTTATATATGATCATATATGACACACGTGAACTCTGTTGTGTTCTTTTACTCTGTTTATATATGATCATATATGACACACGTGAACTCTGTTGTGTTCTTTTACTCTGTTTATATATGATCATATATGACACATGTGAACTCTGTTCTGCTCTTTTCCTCTGTTTATATATGATCACATATGACACACGTGAAGTCTGTTGTGTTCTTTTACTCTGTTTATATATGATCATATATGACACATGTGAACTCTGTTCTGCTCTTTTCCTCTGTTTATATATGATCACATATGACACACGTGAAGTCTGTTGTGTTCTTTTACTCTGTTTATATATGATCATATATGACACATGTGAACTCTGTTGTGCTCTTTTCCTCTGTTTATATATGATCACATATGACACACGTGAACTCTGTTGTGCTCTTTTAGTCTGTTTATATATGATCACATATGACACACGTGAACTCTGTTCTGCTCTTTTCCTCTGTTTATATATGATCACATATGACACACGTGAACTCTGTTGTGTTCTTTTACTCTGTTTATATATAATCATATAGGACACACGTGAACTCTGTTGTGTTCTTTTACTCTGTTTATATATGATCACATATGACACACGTGAAGTCTGTTGTGTTCTTTTACTCTGTTTATATATGATCACATATGACACACGTGAACTCTGTTGTGTTCTTTTACTCTGTTTATATATGATCATATATGACACATGTGAACTCTGTTGTGCTCTTTTCCTCTGTTTATATATGATCACATATGACACACGTGAACTCTGTTGTGCTCTTTTAGTCTGTTTATATATGATCACATATGACACACGTGAACTCTGTTGTGTTATTTTACTCTGTTTATATATAATCATATAGGACACACGTGAACTCTGTTGTGTTCTTTTACTCTGTTTATATATGATCACATATGACACACGTGAACTCTGTTGTGGTCTTTTTATATATGATCATATATGACACACGTGAACTCTGTTGTGTTCTTTTACTCTGTTTATATATAATCAAATATGACACACGTAAACTCTGTTGTGCTCCTTTCCTCTGTTTATATATGATCACATATGACACACGTGAACTCTGTTGTGCTCTTTTACTTTGTTTATATTTGATCATATATGACACACGTGAACTCTGTTGTGTTCTTTTACTCTGTTTATATATGATCATATATGACACACGTGAACTCTGTTGTGTTCTTTTACTCTGTTTATATATGATCATATATGACACACTTGAACTCGTCTGGCTCTTCCTAATCAATCACATCAATCATCTGAACAGCCTAGAAGTAGTCAAGCTCCCTCACCTCCATTCTCTGGTTTCACCACATCCCTCCTCCACACCACGAGCCATCTTTACTTGAGCACCGGGGGGGTATGATCAGGGTCCAGACACACACTGAGCTCAGAGCCCTCGCCCCGGGACAGCTCGACAAACACACACACTATCTGTCCCACTTCATTATCTGTAAGATAAAATACCAACGTAATATTAAATGATTAACATTATTTGTTTTTTACCATAACTTGTTCTTTGTAAATTCATGTTTCTTTGTTACAAAATAAATCAAGTAATGCTCATTTAAGCTTGAAACATGAATGTAGATTTTACATCAAGTGGTGAATGTGTCTGTAGAATAAGAATGCAATGTCTCATTTCATGTTTCTGTATTCACTGATCTTCTGTCTCTCCTGTAAGAGGTGAATGAGTGTAAGTCAAGACTTTCTTTCATCTTCTCTCTGAATATATCAAAAAATCAAAAGATTCTTGACTGCTATGAGTTGCCTTATTAACTTTCTATTACTGCCAAACGTATTGTTGCTTTCATTCACTGATTTACTTGTGTGTGTGTGTGTGTGTGTGTCTGTGTGGATGACTTTTAAGTTCACATGAGGATGTAAATATGAGGCATGAGAAACATTAATCAGCTGATGTAAATAATCATCATAGTTTTATTATTATCATATGAACAGTTGAGTTGTGAGAATCACAAATCTACATCAGTTGGTGGTCTGACTTGACTAAAACCACCCAAATCTATATGCATGTAAGGTGGGCTTACTTATAAATCTCATTGTATCGTCGACTGTTCCAGAACTGTACGATCAGAATACTCAAGTGTGTGCAGCTCATGTCACAGATGATTGATTCATGAACCTGTGAGAGATCAAGACCAACTGTGCACAAATTCTTTCAAAATTCTTCACGTAAATGACGTAATTTGACTGTTGTTCTTACACTTAAGAATAAGAGTTATTCATAAAGGTTCATAAGTGTTAAGATTAGGTCTCAGCTCCTAAATGATTTAGGAGAGACACGGATTGGAAGGGCGGCTGGGCAGCGCTCTCTGGTGCCGGTTGCTGGACCGGGCTCGGTGCCGGTAGCTGGACCGGGCTTATTCCGGTTTCTGGGAGGAATCTGCGGCCGGGCTGGCCGCTCGGACCGTCACCTCCCCACGGCGCCCCCCCTCAAAAATATTTGCCGTTTGACACCACCGGACTCGGGACCACCGGACTCGGGACCACCGGACTCGGGACCACCGGACTCGGGACCACCAGACTCGGGACCACCAGACTCGGGACCACCAGACTCGGGACCACCAGACTCGGGACCATCGGAACTGGGACCCCCTGGCTCCGAGCTGCCCTCCGTTGCCTCTTCTTCTTCAGCCGAGCCACCCTCCTGGTGGTTGGCTGAAGGAACGAGGTGAATTGGTAGGGCGGCTCAGGATTGGAGGCTTCAGACGAGGACCCCCAGGATTCCCGTCTCCCCCGTTTGCCACCGAGATCCGTCGGCGGCGGAGGGGCTACAGGAGGTGAGGAGGAAGACGGTGTGGAATTCCCTAAGGTGAGAGTACCCACCACACAGTCCTCCGGAATGGACCCCAACCAAGGACGAGAGGAGATTGGACAACAGCTGGGAGAGGAGTCTTGGTAACACTCCTCTCGAAGCTGCAGATTCCACTAACTGTGGGAACGGCTGATAAACCAACTCCTCCCGTTCAGGAAAAGATGGTGGGTTGTCCATCCCGGCCATTAGGTAGGCACTCACCAGCACCTCGGGGACAGATGCCCTCCTGGCCTCGAACTCCGAGCATAGTCCTGCCGAGGCCTATGGCACTGGGCCGGGAACGGACCACCTCCAGCATGTGACTGGGAGGCAATAGCTTCGCACCAGACTGGGTTGGAGGTGCATGACCAATGGTCGGTGTTCATGGTTGCTGCCTGCTGGGATCTGTATGGCTCGTTCATTCTGTCATGAACTCAGAGGGGAGAACCCAATTGCAGGCAGAGACGAATGGTGTGAAGGGGTTAAACAGATGTATTACAACACAGAACACTACAAAAAGGTCAAAACAAAACAATACAGTGTAACTTTAACAGAACTGAAAAACACTCACTAAACTAATAAAACAAACACTTGATAAGAACACTACTTCACTTACTAAGACAACGGGGGTAACAGGAACAAGGCAAGACAAGGAATTCAGCAGCAACACGCAACAATGTACACGCAACAATGTACACGCAACAATGTACACGCAACAATGTACACGCAACAATGTACACGCAACAATGTACACGCAACAGCATACACGTACCACTTACAATGAACGAGCACAGGACAATGAACACGAGGATGTTTTAAAGGGAACAAACTTAAGAGGGAACAGGGGCAGGGGATAAACAATCAAGGAAAGCTAATTAACACAATCTAGGAAACAGGAGGGTAGGAACGATGACGCAGACCAGAGAGAGATGAAATCGTCTCTCTCCCACATGAAACAAAGGATCCTGTATGATTCCACCTCTAGACCAAGAAATACCTGACAAGCAGAGGTGGAACAATGACACAATATATCAGTCACTATTATAAGATTAACAATGTAACTCAGGGGATGGTAAGCAGAGAGTTTTCAACACTGATTTTATGTACATGATCAGTAACAAAATGTTGGTTTATTTTACCCAAATAAGTTCTTAAAAGATCTTAAGCATAAGTCCAAAAATTTACTGAAAGATGCTTTTAGCTTCTTTATAAAAGGCTCCAACTCTTAAAAAAGTCCTACATCTTACTAAGATTTTTTTGATACTTTATCAACCTTAAATCCAGTATACACATTACATTACATCTAAAACAAATAATATTTCTTTAAGTCGCTTTAAACGCTCAATGCGCATCTCCTCATTATATGTCTTGTGTTAAAGTCTCCCTTTGCTGGACAAACTACGGAATTGTACAAATATATATTAAACAGTTAAAGGAACCCTTTTAAAAGTAGAAAAGTATGATAAAATGGTTGTTTCTGTGCAGAGTAACGATTCCTAAATTATTTATTCTAAAGGGATGTACATCTGGAGTGAGATGATCCTGTAATGAACTGAATCTGTAAAAACTCAAAATATGAGCTATTAGAGATCCGCTATTGTATAATATGTGTGTGATATTGACTCATTCCACAGGAGCAATCTAAGTCTGGATTAGTGAATATAAATGATCTCTTCTGTTCCTGAACAGTATATTATCTACAATAAGAAAGTGCACCGATGTCTGAGACTGTAATTCTTTGTATGGAAGAATTATTTTAGAATCTTTTTAATACAGAGTCACTGTATCACAGGGTCTTCTTGCAACAAATCAGCTCAAATCAACATATCCATCATTTCAACTCTACATGTAGAAGGTTATCGATATTAAAGAGGGTGAATAACCATGTACCACACACGAGGATCACCCAATCTAGTAAGTATTTACATCCAAAGAGGGAAGGAGTTTTTTGCTTTATTCTGGATGTGTTGTGGCGAATCGGCCTTCCATCGCAGTAAGAGATCTCAGAGACGAGGATTCCAGATGTCAAGAGACTAAACTTTATTTGTCCATGTAAGCAAAGTGAGACACTCAGAGTTCATCTGAAGATGCCCAAAGAATACACATCTGACTCCACCTTTTATGCATTGTTCTCAAGTTGTTATCACAGTTTAAACCAACATTGTTTTATCTGACATCACCTTTTTATTAGCCCGTCCCCCTGTGCCCGCTTCCGTTATATTTCCGGCCTACCGTATTAGGATTAAATCGTAGCAAATGCCTCTCAAAAACAGGTGCTTCTCAAAAACACAGATATTTAAAAAGCACATGATCTTGACACTTTTTGATTTATCATTGGTTTGTTACCGTTTTAACAAGGAGAACCCAATTGCAGGCAGACACGGGGATGAAGGGTTAACAGATATTTAATATAACACTACACTAAAAGACTAAGACTCTTACAAAACAGGCAAAACAAAACCCAAGAGGGGAAAAACATGACAGGATAATTTATAAATGAAAACAATGACACGGACTAACTAGACTAGACTGTACTTTAGTACATTGAGGTACAACTGCAATAAAACTGCATAACAAAAAATACAACTGTATTAAAATGAAGAACAATTATAAGTTTACAATCTTCTTAAGTTTAAATTGC
This sequence comes from Triplophysa bombifrons, assembly GCA_029783895.1. NCBI lineage: Eukaryota > Metazoa > Chordata > Actinopteri > Cypriniformes > Nemacheilidae > Triplophysa > Triplophysa bombifrons. Next base: position 24,545,695 of record CM056449.1, read on the forward strand.
AGTTTAATTATTAATGAAATGCATTTTGCTCAACTTGTACTGCATTTTACTGCAGTTATGCTGTTTTGTGCAAAATGTAGCCAATACTGTAGCTACAGTATCTGTTATCACAAATGTTACTTGTCAAGTAACACCAATCATTGATATTTAGACAATTTGGTCTAATAATGTCAGTCCTGCGTTTTACAATATGCTATAATGCATCAATAATAAATTTGTTTTACAAAAAATGTAACTATTCAAGGTAAAATACAGTGTATGCAATTAATATTTGTTGTCATGATATGACATGGTCAGAACCCAACTGCAGGCAGAGGTAGGACGTACAAAAAAGGCAAAACAAAACCCACGAGGGGGAAAACAAGACAGGATACTTATAGGCTGAAACAAGGACACGGACTAAATAAACTAGAAAAACAAACACTTAATACAAACACTAAACTGAACTTACAGTACACGGTTAACAGGAACTTTGGAGAACAGGTAACTACAGCTACAACAACACCTCATACAGGTACAATGAACGAGCACAGGACAATGAACACGAGGGTGTTTTAAAGGGAACAAAAACAGGATCATTAACGAGAAACAGGTGCTGGGGATTAGCACTAAGGAGAGGCTGACGAGGAGGAACGATATGTAGGGAACAATGACGAGACATGAGAAAGAACCATGTCTTTCTCACACAGAACTCAAGGTTATGCCATAACTCCGCTACGAGACAAGAATAAACATGACAATTTGTCACTTTCTAAAATTAAAACATCTTCACACAAGGTAAAATGCATTAAATGCAAAACATACAATATATTTTCTTACACGTTTCAAGTCATTTGAAAACATTTAAAAGTATGAACCAATAATTAAACTATAGACAACATTCTTTCCCAAAGCATGAATGTTATTCTATTCACACATTTCAGTTACACAGTGATACTGTGTCACAATTATTCTATTACTGTTTATTTGTTAATCTCGTTAATATGTATTTGGTAAGGGCAAAATTATATACCCATCTGGTCTTTTTCCAATTTCTATACATTTGTTTATTAATTCAGATGGAAGCACAGCCTTGTAACCTGAAGAGAATTTAACATAAAGTATGTGGGAATTCATGCAAACATACTCTGTTTGCTTTTTGTAAACCTTACCAGTAAAACAGGCTGCATGGAAATGGATGGTTTTTGAACAACAATAATGTGTTCAATTTTTGCAACCTGTTGACGAATGACTACCAAGGAATTACATCTAGAGTATTTTGAGTCATACTGAAAAGTGTAGTAAAGTGTCCCATCACAAACAAACCTCTGAATGTATGTGGCCTGATTTTGTTTAGTATGAATTGTAGAATTTTGCAGCAGGATATGATGAGACAGTGGTAGCTCTTTTAACTGACCATGGCCAAAAAACAACCATTTTCCTGTGACACGTTTTTGCATAAGGAGTTACCTCTAAGTGCTGACAAAATGTATAATGCTGAAATATATGTAACCAGGGCAACAACAGCCTGCGGTGGTACCTACCCGCCTAGAGGGGGAGCCCTTGCGTTTATCTGTTTTGTAATCATGAATGTGAGTAGTAGCGAAAAAGACGGCTATCGCTTACATTGCCTCGAGCACATGTGAACTGGCCCGTGTCACTAGAGTGGAGTGGAGACGTTTTCTCGGAAAGCAGGAGTAATATCAAACTCTGTGAATAGTATTTGCTGAGCGAAGATTAAACGATCGTCCGGTTATATGCCTGTGTGCATGTGAGGAAGTTCTGAACGGTGATGTTAAACAGGATGCAGTGACGGAGATAGCGCGTGAGTGTTCTTTTAACGTATTTAGAGGCTTGCACTCTCAAATGTTTGTATCCCATAATGTGGGTTTAGAGTGACGCAAACCTGTTTTCCTCTATTAAAATTGTGTCAGAGGGGAGAGAAGGCCTCCAAGTGCGCACGTGAGTCATCCGCCATCTTAGTTTTCCTGTGACCACGTTTCTCAGAGTGAGTGCCATTTATTTTGTTTCTGTATAAGCTCGATGCCTTCAGTCAATCTTAATCATTTCTGACATGGATTTATGTTCTGATTGTGATGTTCTTTAGAGTATATATGTGTTGTTAGTAAACGAGGTAAATGTCTGATTATGTTTATGTGAAGAATGTAAAATACCCAGCAAACAAAGACACGTCCAAAAGACGTCTATTTAACGTCTTTCTTGAACGTTCAAAAGACGTCCACTGAGGAGCCGGCATGAAAGTTTTTACAACGTCTTTTTTAGACGTCTTTTTAATGTTCACTGATAACGTCCAAGTGACAAAAATAGTGAACGTTGAAAATATGTATTTTTAAAAGTCTTCTAAATGTTCAGTATTGACATCAAGTATTAACGTGTTTCTTGGACGTATTGCACCCAGTTACATCCTATTTAAACCAAATGTAATTTTATAATGGTTAGTAATTTTATTTATCCAGTCTAGTATCAGCTTTATTAAAAAGCGTTTTTTTAATCATATCAGGTAGACTATTGTTTCAAGGTTGTAAGACCATGCACGTGGTATTCAAAAAAACTCATTCATAGTAAAGGCAGTGTGCAGAAGTACAGTTAAAACATTGTAAACTATCCCCTTAGATACACAAGATATAGGTGTGCAAATACATTTTAGCAGCTTTATTTACAATTGGAAATGTGTGACATCTATTAAGGGAAAAATTTTTTTTTAAATGACAAGATAATATTTCTTCCCATCTTTAATGTTTTCAGCAGAATATGAACAAGCTGATAGGTAAAACAATTCTAAAGTACTTAAACTTATGAGTGGAAAACAAAGATATAAAATGAGGATAGTTAAAACGAAAAGATAATATTTGTTCCATTTTAATATTTTCAGCAGAATATGAACAAGCTGATAAATAAAACATTCAAATAGATAAATTAGTAATTAAACTGCTAACTGAAAAAAGACATAAAAAGAGGGAGGTATAAAGTCCCCTAAACTGCAAAGAAAACACTTTGTTTCATTCCACCCCTATGTGCCCTCCACCTCCTCTTCTCCCCGGAGCATGTTTAAGATGTTCTGCTGCATGTTTCTTGATTGTAGCCTCTGTAGCTTCTTTGTCCCATTTCATGACTGCTGCTGCAAGAGTTGAACAAAAACTAAAATTATAAATGTAAAGAAGAACACCAGTGTAATTACAAAGCAGTATGAGTGTTCAAATACAGTATTTGTTTGTGAAAGCAGGCTTGAAGTTCCTTATACTTTTTATTATTCCTCCTGTGAAATATGGCAATAATACGCATGACTGAGATTGATGCAAGTGTGCAGAAACTTTGTATGTTAGGAAGGTTTAAGACTGCAATAGACAGTGGGCTTGGGTGCAGATATTTAAGATAGCAGTCATTAATTGACAGAGCCTGCATATAATAAACTGGCTAATAAGACAAAGATCAATTGTAATGCCTTTGGATACTATAACTTCCATTTTTGCAAATACTAGATTACTTTAGATAGAGGTAAAACCATGAAATATCCTTTTAAAATGCTGACTAAAGGTCCCTGCACACATTTATATCATGTATTTGAATGAGAATCCTCTGACCAGCTGCATACACGCATGCACAAACACACCTTCATACACTACGCGCCCGCACCAGGCATGGCTAATGAAAACAAGAGTACAATATCTGCAGTCTGTAATCAAAATATGCAATACAAATTATTGCAGAGAATTTCTGTGCGCGAAATCAAATAAAAAGAACTCTGCGGAATGCACATACTGTAAAACAACAAAAACCGAGGAGGCAGCCACAACATCCAATGTCTCCCGACAATGTGGACAGAAAACAGAGACGGGCATGTATTATACACTCATGTTTGCAGTGGGCAAAATCTGTGACATGTATTATTTGCAACCAAAATATTTCTTTACTTCTCAGAGCAATGAATAGAAGTAAATGTAGTATGTTAAATGTAATATTAAAATGTTTGAATTTTTAGCCGGCATTGCTGGTTTTAATTTCAATGTGGTAGGTAAAGATTTCAAATTACTATGGAGGATGAGGACTAAAAATATAATAAGGGAATACATTTTCAATTTAACAATAAAAACACAAGTCTAAATAAATGAATCACTTTAGTAAACTTCTAAAAATATAAAAATACATATATTTTTTTATTTTATAATTTAAAGTGTTAATACATTTTGCTTCAGTTTTAAACAACACGGAATGTTATATGGTGGCTGAAACACAGTACACTTTAGTAAGTGCTACATTTCATGTCAATCCATGTTCATTTCATCACCTACTATGGACTCCGTCTTGAGTGGAACTGGCAGCTTTTTGGACTCGACTCTGACTTTACTAAGATGGACTTCAATCTGACAACCTTTCATGTAGAAAATGTTGAGGTAATGAATATGAGTGAGTTGGTGTTAAACTTAAATGACATGGGAAAAATGCTATGTACCTTTAATTGCTTCAAAAGTTTTAGTTGTCTCCAGGGGCAGTTTCTGCTTTTTCCCCTTCCCCTTCATATTGAATTTTGCCATCAGCCGGTTGGTAAAGAGCCTCGAGAACAAGTGCACCATTTAGAAATGATATGCGTGTGGTAATCTACAGGAACTGTAGCCAGGGTGAGATTGCCAGGAGTGGACTAAAGAGATCATTTGATTTTGGGAAACAGTATGTTTCTGGAATCGATTAAACAAACCTCTGGGAGGTGACCATTTGATGGCTTCAATGACATACTTTCCCTGCACCTGTCTAACACCCTCCTTTTTAGATTTCATGATTGCATTTTTTATTTGCACTTGCAAATTTTATCAATTTGCACTTTTATGAAATACAAAAATAGCAGTCAATGAAGTTCTTTGGAGCTCTTTCTGGTTTTCAACAGCGTACTGCTTTCTAATATAAGACAGTGGCCTGGTGAATAAGTTTACAGTATAAGCAGGGGTAGATATGTCACACACCCTGTCAACTGGCAAACTGTGACGGGAAATGTAACGTGTTTGGCAAGTTCTATATGTTGGGACACCGTTGAAAATACCTGTCAAGAATTTTGTGGACACGATCCCTTACATCTTTCCCTCCAATCCTTGCAAGTTGCAACACCTTTAAAGAGAGTGGGTAATTTTCCTGTCATTCTAGTAAAACAACAGCCTATAACAAGTTTCACTGATATAACATTTATAAATAAAACAGAGCACAAAATGACATCACATCCAGAGTTTGTCTTGCAAATCATACCAGGGACTTAAAGGCTTGCTTGTCCTTAAGGCGTTCCTCCTCTCTCTCAAACTCCTCTATCGTCTCCAACTGCTCTATATGGGCAGATGAAAGGGGAGGCTCACTTCTTCCCATCCTTCTGACCTCCATGTGGATATCCACCAATTTAGTCAAGACTTTTTTCTGAAATTCTGAAAACAAAAAGAAACACATATGTAAAAGTCTCCAATTCAGTTTGAACATCAGCCACTTCACGTTCACAGTAATTAATATGATTAGTCTTTTGCTTGACTCCATTATCAAACAGCTAATAATGTGTTGCAAATGTTTAAATATACAGCGATATCATGGCTTATTTTGAAACTCCCTTCCTTTAGAGCCATTATAGTTAAGTTAATGATATGTTGACGTGATTGGTTACAAGGTCGTTTGTGACGTCACAGGCTACCATCATTTCAAACCGCTGGTCTTTTTTTCACCGTAGTTTAGGGAGAAAATACTCCATAATGGATTTGACTTATGTACTTGCACATGGTTTGACTTAAAACATTAAAAACACCATATAGACATATAAATCAATTTAAAAACTTGATTTTCACCACAGGGGGACTTTAAAGTAGGCTACTTACTTGCCATGGCCATAGGAAATCTTTTGTCGGTTTCCCTATGATGCTCTGCATGACTGGACTCATGTGCAGAGGATCTGTTACTCTGCTCTGAGAAACACCTCCCAGAGTATCTTGAGATCGGTGTTTGAACACTTTCATAATCTGAAAGACAAAATTTGTCAAATATTACTTTGTTGATCATAATAGTGGATACTTCTCTTGTAGCAAGTTGTTTGACCATATATTTTATTAAGTTTGTGTAACAACAGTGTGCAGTTCCTGCCAGCTGTCAGTAGAGCTCAATCAGTGCAAAGAGATCCATCTACTTTTGGCCATGATGACACTTCATAGACAATAAATTGAGTTGTCACCATAAGGCTCAGAATGTTAAACAAAACCAGTTGTTCAAAATGTGCACTACCTCTTACATATCCACTACTATATGCTCTTGCCACTATGAATTGCATAAAGGTTTGGATAAATACCGTCCCTGGACTGCTTGTTGTGTCCCATCTGGTTGCCGTCCTCTGACCAGTCGGTGTGCCTGGACCCATCAGTGTCCCTGGAATGTTTCCTGTGCCGGGACCCGTCGCTGTCCCTGGACCGGTCACTATGCCTGGAATGCTTTCTTTGTTGGTAGCGTTTGCGGTTCCGGAATCCATCGCTGTCCCTGGACTGGTCGCTATCCCTGGACTGCTTCCTATGTCTGTAAGGTTTGCTGTGCACAGACCGGTCGGCGTGCCTGGACCCATCACTGTCCCTAGAATGTTTCCTGTGCCGGGACCCGTCACTGTCCCTGGACCGGTCGCTATGCCTGGACTGCTATCTGTGTTGGTAACGTTTGCTGTGCACAGACTGGTCCCTGTGCCTGGACCCATCACTGTGGCTGGACTGATGACTTGACCCAGCATCCTTCGACTGGCTGGCTCGGTTAACATTTGAATTGGCAGGGTCTGAAAAACAAAATATTAAGTAAATTTACAGTTTAATGCAGGTTCATGGAACTACTGAATAGAGAAGAAATATGCTCTGAGATTCAACTGGGTTAACACACAACGTAGTTGATTAAATGGTTTGTGGTTGATAAAATGATGTGGTGTAATGTGATGATTACTCACTGCCTGTGGACCTGTCCCTGGACCCAGCACCCTGCACCTGCTGAGAGCTGACTAAATTTGAATGTCCAGAGAATAAAAATTAGCAATGTAAATTAACAATGATTTTGTAACAGGCCTTCATGTTATAATTATGCAAGAAAAACATATTTGAGAAATTAGCTGACTCAAATGATGTTACTACCAGGGAGCTTTTTCCTAGATCCAGTAGACTCCATCTGAAATGACTTTGTCACCTTTGTTGGTGGAATGGGAAAGGAGGGTGCCGTGATAATGGCACCTAGACAGATGGAGTATATAGAATAAATGGAAGCATCAGTCAAAAAAATAATGAGCATTTACTTTGCAATCTTAAAACTTCGCAATTCTATAATAGTAGGTGTGCGATGTCAATAGCTTGGAAAACCTTTACCTGTCATGCTCTCTTCTTCCTCCTCCAAATCGTCAGATTCTGTAATTGTACAAAATAACATATTTTATAACATATATTGATTACTTATTTAAAAACATGACCTTGAGTGAACCATATGAATTCAGTGTACAGACAATGATTCTCATCAAGACAGATTCAACAATTATAGAAGCATACCAAGAACATAGTCATCAAACTTGCGTTTGGTCTTTTTCCTCCCATCTAATTTCTCATTTTCGTCCTCTTCCTCTTCGACATGGCTTGTCAGGTCATAATCATCGCATTCACGAATGCTAACTGTAGGGTTAAAGTCACAGACAATACAATTAAAATAAAAAAGACTATATTACAATTATTTTGACAAAGAGTAATGACATTAACAAAAACTTACTGGAAGTCATTTTACGCTTCACCAAAGTGAATGTCATCCAGTCATCCTGTGGTGTGTGTTGATTGAGGAAAGCTGCCTTTTCTCCTTTTTTTTGGCCATCTAATAATTTTGTTGTCAACATCAATCCAGCTGTCTGGGGCAGTTCCCTCCACTTCCTTGCCATGCTCCACCCACACAGCCCTCGCATACACCATGATCTGGAAAGTAAAAGCACATTCATTATGCACATTCATAGGGTTATTCCACCAAATATGGATTTATGAACTCTTCCCAAGTTAAAACATTAGTATTGTATTGTTTAAAAATGAATATGAACTTATTTTTCTTCCATTATTCGAGGTCTGACAAAACTGTGTGTTTTGACCAGTTGTCGTTTTCTGCAAATAAATGCTCTAAATGACAGTATTTTTATTTGGAATTTGGGAGAAATATTGTCAGTAGTTTATAGAATAGAAAACAAAAGCTAATTTTACCCAAACACATGCCTATAAATAGTAAAACCAGAGAAACTGATAGAATTTTCATTTTTGGGTGAACTATCCCTTTACGTACTCTTGAAATCATTAGTTCTGAAAAAAATTGTGTATGGCACATCTACATAGACGTTAATAAAGATAGAACAAACCAACCTTTAAATTCTGTGTTCTATACCATGGAGAAGAGGAATGAGGACAGAACCACCATTTTCATGAGGGAGGCAGGACACCTTGCGGAACAGATCGGTTTCAAGCAGTTGATGTCTTTTCATCCTGCCTCACTCATTTCTTGTGTACACAATATTTAGCAGTTTGGAGCTGCATGGCTTTTCAAACAACACTGATGTGTAACGCTGGTGCAGGACATCGCATACCACAATTCCGTCTTTTCTTTCTCTGATGAAAGCAAATCTGTCATCTCGCAAGAGAAAACAACAGTCCTTTACCTTTGTAGATACAAACATTCGAGGTTGTGCTTCAGGCTGTGCTTTGCTCTTGTTGGCGTTTGCATATTCAATCTCTGATAATCGCCTGGTCACCTGAGCTAGGGGATTTTTTCCACTCCGTACATGTTTCTTGAGTTGTTGGAGATGGTTTTCAAAAGGAAAAGCGGAAATATCATTCAGTGAGCAATTGAAGTGACGGACATCCTCATGAAGGTGAATCAGCCCATGTACATTGTACACGGAAAAATACTTTCCGTACAGGTCAGCACAGCGGATGACAAAGTGTGAGATGAGTTCATGGGCATATTGAAGGTATGCATTTCGAGGACTCTCATCTGACTCCAACATGATTGACATGGCTACTGTCAAGGATAGGAAATGGTAGTATCGTTCAGGAGATAACACATTCTTCAGTACAAGTGGTCCTGTGTACAACAAAAACTGCCGAAATTCTGTGGCCTTCCACCTATCCAGCTCTTCTAGACCCCGGGGCTGACGTGCAAATTCACTGGGCATCCGTCCTCTAAGTCCGTTTAGCTTTTGTGATATTTTTTCCTTTTGCCTTACAGATAAGCGGCAAATTGTTGGGCCCCGAGTCAAGAATATTAGCATCCGTCGAACTACTCCCAAGTTGACCATATGCATATAGTCTAAAACAAATGAGCTAATACATGAAATTCCTGCAGCAATGGAGGGGCTGGCACCAGTTTGATGGTTCTTGTACTCTACTGCATTGAAAGCTTCATCTGTTCGCATGGGGCATCCCTGTTCATTAAATACCACTCTTCTTGTGACGTAAGAACCTTTGGTGATGCACCTCTCACAACTGTGATAGGCATTGTGATTCTTAATGCGCTTCAGATAAGCTCTTGCTGGTGCATCACAGATCAATGCTGCAATATGAACATTGTAGGTCTTCTCTTCATGCATCATTCCATTGTCTGCGAGATGTTTACACTCCATCAAAAAGTCCTCTAGATATTCCTCAAGAGGATATGGTTTCTTGTCCCCACAAAAGAGAGCCACAACAAATGGCTCAAAGTTGTGAAACTTCGCCAGTATTGGCCAGAACTGGACTTTGCTGCTTTTAAAGAGAGGGACACCATCAATATTTATGCTGAGGTTTATTGAGTCATGATCATGTTTGAAAGACGATGTCTGACTTAGTAAATGGCAAATCCCCTTTTCTAACCCATAATAGATGTATTGCCCACTACATTTTGTCTCAGATCCTATGGCTCGTGGTGTAGCAAGGAGTGTCCTTGCATCCTTCGGTAGCAGGTGTCCTTGCTTTCTTAATATTGTCAATAATTCATTTAAGGATATTTGTGTGATTTTGTTCTTTGTAGACCATTGTCTTAAATTTTCTTCTAAATCAGGAAAATCCAATTCAGCATCATCATTTAGAACTTCTTTTTCTGAGTCAGAAGACACATACTCCACATCAGTGTCAAAGTCTGAATCATCTGTTGCCAAACTGTCAATTGCAGAATTAATACTTTCAAAACTGCTCCCACTGTCAGCCTGGTTATGTAATCCTAATCCACACGTATCGGTCACTGATCGCTGACTTTCATGGTCATCATCACTGTCAGAATGCAGCAACTGATCCATTTCTGTCTTCCTTTTACGCCATGCTTTTAAATAAGCCATCTGTAATACATAGTGTGATCTTCTGAAATTTGCTTCCTTCAGAATAAAAGTTTTGCAATGCCAACAGTTCTCAAAACTCTAACTCTAGAGCGAAAACATTCGCTCTTTGGGCTTAATAACCTTTATTAAACTGTATGTTCAATAAAAATAGTAATTTCATTACCTGTGATAATAGTTTTGCAATCTATTTAATTGTAAATTAAATCCAACACATACGCACAGTCTTATTTTATGCATTGAATGCTAAATTCTATCGGTCATGTTTTTAGGCATGTTACGTTGAATGCACGTTACAAATCTTAAATTATGTGACAAACCACCATTTGTTTTCATTCACAACACCGGAATTCACAAAAGTGAAATAGTTTGCACTCTTACCATTTATCATCTTTATTGTATAACAGTTCTGGACGAATCGGCTCATCGCACACGTTTACGTGCTAAACAAGTCGAATTGTTGCTCATATGCTTTGATTGCAATCGACATGTTAACGTGCAAAACACGGCCGTAAAAACTGATACGTTGTCTGCACAATATAAATTTGTTAAATAATGAATTCCATTTTTAATGTGATCATATTTAAGATAAAAATACAGTTTCAAATGAATGTATTAATTTGAAATGTTTCCGTTTTCAAAAGTTTTTCAAGGTATTGAGGGCATGTTACTATTTTCTTCTGGTGTCATATTAACTTAAGAAAAAATACATTAAATTGATGTTTTCTTACCTGTTTTCGAGTTTTAATCAAATTTAAGTCTCTCCACGTGTCAGCAGATCGATGCGTTATCCATCGGCAGACTTCTGATGACGTAGCAGTGACGTGGCAATTAGATGGATATGATTCATTATACGCTGATCCGACAAAATGAAATAGTTGCTAACCCTGTTCCTGCACTTTTTTTAAACTTTTGAAACATGTCATCAGCAAAAACAAATTAAGTTGACGTCTTGTACGTATTCATTGCATCATGCGGGACGTCAACGTCCACTTTATGGGCATGTGATTGCAAAAAGGTGATCTTGTGAATGAATTTGACACAAATTGATATTATTGATCTGCCTATTTTTTGGGTTGTTTGATGAAGAAAATAACAAAAAACATTAAAAATCAAATGCGGTTTAACTTTAAAGAATGCATGCTTGTAAAATTCGAATAGCTTTTTTATTCAAGGGCATAATATTCATTTCATTTTTGAGTGCTATAAATATTTTCTGTCCCCTGAGAATTTACATTTATGTGCAATTAAAATAAAAAGAAAGAAAACAGGTTCGGTGTTTATTTTATCTTTGGAGTTCACTAAAAGCATCAGTGCAGTCATCACATTTCCAACATAACAATCTTTTGCCAGAAAATGATAATGGAGGTGCAAAAATAAAAGAACTTTTGATCTGCATAATTGAAAGGAGCTGGACGATTGTTTTCTCCAGAGCTGTTTTTTTTTCAACGGAATCACTTGCAGACTATTTTGTTCTAGCTCCTTATCACATAAATATCACATGCTTACTGTAAATAAAGACAAAGCAGGTGGATTGATGGAGCAAAATATGACTTTACACCTAAATAAAAATATCAGAAATTTGGGGAAAAGACCGTTTTTCGGCCCACAGCTGACAGTTTTGGGCCAAATGTTATTCAAAACAGGCACCAACATGGCCGTGCAGTTGCCATTGCCGAATGAGCTGCAGCCACGTAATAAATGAAATGAAATAAATAATTACATAAATAGTATGGTTGCAAAATTGTGTGAGTATTCAATGGTGCACTTTCCAAAGGAATTCAATTAATGGGAATATAATGGAAAGGGTATTGCCGTTTACGAAGAGGACTTGTAATTTTAAAGTTTAACTTATGAAGGCACACAGAAAAACTATGCTGATTTAGCACAAAGTCTCACACATAAACATGTCTTTGCTATCTTTTCTCAGCAGGATTCTGTGTCTGTGGAGGACATTAAAACTCATTATAATACTGTGTGTGCGCTAAATGGTTTCAGGTTTTGTAGCGGAATGAGATATGTGCTAAATAAATCAGCATTAGTTTACATAAAAAAAGAAGATATGATACCACTCCAAAAAAATAAATGTAAAATTTTTATTTTAATTTAAAGATAAATCTGTAAAATTTCAGGCCTATTGTGGGCTCAACACAGTGTGCAATAGATCCTGAGAATAAAAAAGAGTGCATCGACAGTTTTTGTTCTACTGAATTCCTTTTAATGCTGGAAATTACACGCGTTGAATGTGCAAGTTCCTTTGCAATTAAAATGCCATAATTTTCTGAAAATATCTCTCAAAACGTATATTAAATAAATATTAAATAATTGAATCATTTTGCAATTGCATCAAATATATTGCCATTTTCATGATAATGTGTTTTTATTTATTTATTTAAGAGGAATTTCACATGACTTTAAAAAAACTTTTTTACAATGACACGTCTCAGATTGGTTCAGACACTGAAATCTCTTAAACATCCCGAAACGTTAAAATGGGGTACGTTCATAGCCTATTTTTTACGTCCATAGACCCAAGAGGGTCCCTTTTAAGAGGTTCCGATGTTGAAGCAGTTTTGCACGTCCAAAGACTTCCATATGGGGTCCTAGTCAGACGTATATATCTTGAACTGGTTTTGCACGTCCAACAGACGTACAAAAGGGGGTCTGAACTGAAAGAGCCCTTATATAGACATGATCTGAACGTCTGCTTGACGTCACATGTTTGCTGGGTAGGTTCGATAAAGATCCTATAAAGTACAAAACAGTTTATTTAAAACTTTGTATTTTATTATTATTTATACTTTTGACTGTCGGATATAGATAAAACATGTAAACAAAAAGCATTAATGTCAAACACTTTACCTAGTGCATTGTTACCACCCGATCCACATTTTCCCCGTTTTGTACTTCAACCGACACTATAGGTAATGGTAAAAAGAGTATAACATTTTATTTTGTGACATTCAACACTATCTCAAACAAACACACACACACACACACACACACACACACACACGCACACACAAGTAATACATTTAATAGTGAAAACAATGCTTGTTAATCTCTCCCTCTCTTTCTTTCTCTCTCTCTCCCTCTCTCTCTCTCTCTCTCTCTCTCTCTCTCTCTATCTCTCTCTCTCCACACACTCAAACAAATTTGTATTCTGAATCTTCTCTTTTTTACAATCAAGAACCAAAAATCTTAACAACCAAATGATATGCTTATTGCAAGCCCATCGTAATCAATCAATCGTGCATTGTATCAAGGTTAAATTTTCCTTTTTTTGATGGTGTTTCTGCAATTATAATATGTGTTGAATAGTTTTATTAATGACCTAAACATATTTTTGTGTTGGCGGAGTCTGTTCGTGTGCCCATGCGCTATGGCGAAAGTGCATTCTCCGCAGCACAGTTTGCCAATTGAAGAAGACATAGACGAAGAACTTCACATCATGTTTTGGAACTGTCAGAACAAATAGGGAAGCTTTTGACCTACTTATAAATCTATTTTTTAATCGTGTGTGCAGTAGTCCTTGTATAAATTCACGTTTATTACGCGGATATATGAACAGGAAATCTAACTTTAATTTCAGTAGTTTTCCTTCAGGCAAGGTACTCTCTTACCGCCATTTATGACCAGTGCCTAACTAGCTAGGTTTAAAACGTCGATTTTGACCTAACATTTTTTAAGTACAGCTTGTAAGATATTTGATCTGTCGTTAGTTTGTGTTCCATCATTATTATTAAGTAAAAACCGCAAAGCTTTTCACTTGTCGTGCACGTGTCGTTCACATGTAAAAGAACACTGTGATGCACGATTTACGGTTTTTCCATTAACAAGTCATTAACACTTCTGAAGACTTAAACTCATGGAGTGGAAGTGTAAATTCTGCTTGTTTTCGTGTGAAAAGAGGGCTCAGCTGTTGAAACATTACAGATGGAGGCTACACTAGAACTACTCCAATCCCCTGTCTCCACACAGATTGTCTGTGCTCATTTAAATCATTTAATTCTCTGATGGTGCATTTAACGAAAAATCATTCACATCATGAAGAAAGGGAAAACAATTAAAAAGGAGACTATTGAAAAGATGGAATGAGGCTGGAAATTAAGACAGAAGAATAAAGACACAACTGATGTGAAAGGAAGAAGTCAAAAGAAGGCAAGAAAGTAAATTATATGTTTATGGCAAAAAGGACATTTTTTTTATGTCAGATAGCAACGATTTGTTATTTTAAAATGTGTAATGTCAATTGACGTTATTTTTGTTATGTTGTTTTTAGGAGAGTTATGATAAAGAAGTGTTGTCCAGCATTTTAATCGGCGTTTTGTGTCAGTGATCCCTGAGGACTGTGAATCCATAATGAACTCACCGCACCTTGATGCCGCATCCATTGCCCTTATTTTGCAAGGTAAACATTGTAATGATAACCTGGGAAATCTTCCCAAAGCCATGTGCATCCACTTTGGGCTCATTAATGCTCTGAATTTAGAGTATCCCCCAGTACTGAAGAACACTTTCGATTTCATCCAAAGGGTGCTTTTGTCACTTGGGCACAAAAGCCTAAAATACAATCCCTCAAAACTCTTCTACTACAGCAATGTAACTGCCATGACAGAGCATTTTCATTGTTCATGATTAAGCACTTTTAAGTTACAAAAATGTTACAGCACAACTGAAAATTTATATTATTTCCTGTTAGAAAACTTACTTGAAAGGACAGTTCCTTTTCGAGGGAACTCAACACTGCGTCATGGAATGACTCTTTGGGGAACGCCATTAGCTTGACTTGTCTGAATCGCGTGTGAAACTAACTTTCGCTTTATAGTCGCGTGATGATGACGTCACTGACGACGTCATGACCACCGTGAATATCGGAAGGCATAAAAAGGAAGCGGAAGCAATGCAAACCAGCTTCTGCCATTCAGCAAAGCGTCTGTTTGTGTGTGTGAAGGTTTCTAGTTTATCTTAAGTTATCTTAGATAGATTAGCAATATGAAACGTATGTCAAAGAAGGCATTTAAGCAATGTGTTCCTCCCTGCCCCCGTTTTATTACGGATGGGGATTCACATGAGTTTTGTGTGAAATGTTTGGGAATGGAGCATGCTAAGGCAGCTCTTGAGGGAGCTGCCTGTGAACATTGCTTGTGGCTACCGCTAAGATCTCTTCTCTCACGTTTAGCACTGTTTGATGAGTCAGGCAGTATTCGCAAGCCTCATGGTTCAGGTCCCGCTTCTGCCGAGGCAGTGCGGGGTCTGCAGTCATGGGGTTCGCAGATGGATCTTTTGGGGGGTGAGACGGCTTCGGTCCTTTCTCATCCCTCAAATCCCATTGCTTCTGGAAAGGGTTTGGGAGCCCGCATGGCGGCTTCTCCCGCCCCATCTGGAAGCTCTATGCACTGCTCTAGCTCTGAGGAGTTAGAGAGTGTTAGTGTGCAAGCAGTAGAAACTGAAGATCATGAAACTCCACTTTCCCAGGGATATGAGGAGCTATTAGAGGTTGTTACCCGGGCAGTAGCCAAGCTTAGTGTTGATTGGCCCCAAGATCAACAACAAGTTACACTTATAAGTAAATTAGATGAAAGATACTCAAAGAAACGGGTACAACCTCAACGTCGGGGGTTGCCATTCTTTCCAGATTTACATACTGAGGTATCTAAATCATGGAAAAAGCCATTTTCTTCCAGAATTTCCACCACTGCCTCTAGTTTCTCCTCAGTTATAGGAGCTAGAGAGAAAGGCTATGGCATGATGCCCAAGGTGGAAGAGTCTTTGGCCACCTACCTTTCACCTGAAGCGGCATCATCTTTGAAACCCCCGACATTGCCCACCAAGCCATGCCGGATTACGTCAAATTTGGTGGGTAAGGCATATATGGCGGCAGGTCGGGCTGGCTCATGTCTGCAAACTATGGGTCTTTTACAGGCATACCAGGCCGACCTGCTGGGGGACATAAAAGAGGGCGAGGTTATTGATATAGACCTGCTTAATGAACTGAAGGCAGCAGCAGATCTTACTCTCCGAGCTACCAAGGAGACAGCCCAAGCTGTTGGGCGCTCCATGGGGGCCCTGGTAGCTACAGAGAGGTATTTATGGTTAAATTTGTCTGGTATTAAGGAGAAGGACAAGTCTGTGCTGCTTGATGCACCATTGTCTGACCAAGGTCTCTTTGGGAATGCGGTCGACACTGTGGTCGATCGTTTTCAGGAGGCAAAGCGTCAAGCAGCAGCTTTCCAAAATGTTTTACCTCGCCGTTCTTTCCCTCAGGGTCCTGCAGCTCAAAGGCAGCCCCAGCCATCTACTACTAGTGCCCTACATAGGCAGCAGCAAAAACAGTGTTGCTACTCGTACTCCCCCTCAGAGAGCTTGGGGGTCGAGACAGCAATCCCAGAAGTCCTCCAGGCAGGTCAAGCCAGATTTGAGGACAGTTGTTATCTCCAATCGGAAGGCTGCTGCCAAGAGGTCCTGACGGTACCTCAGCGCTTCAAATAGCACCCATTCTGGGGGGCTGGACAAGTCCGGTTCCCCAAAGATGGCCTCAGGAGGCCACTACGTTAACCCCGCCGCCCAGCGCGCTTCGGGGCACGTCAGTTTCCCTAGTACGGGGTCAACAGAATCTACCCATGGTAGACCCTGTAAACACGCTAATAGTTCCACTATCCCCTGCAGGTCAATTACTTCAAGGCATCGATCCGCGTGCACCCGAAGCCGATGTCATCACGCTGAATCCCTTAGTGTACTTCCTCCACGAGTGGAGAAAGTTGCCGAATCTGACTCCATGTCTTCTCCGCACCATAGAGAAGGGGTACAGAATTCAGTTTGCTGTCAGCCCTCCAAAGTTCAAAGGGGTGTTTTGCACCGAAGTGAGTTCCGATCAGGCTCGGGTGTTAGAACAGGAAGTACAGTCTCTCTTGATGAAGGGGGCAATAGAATATGTTTCCCCTCACGAGAGTCAGACAGGTTTTTACAGTCGGTACTTTATAGTTCCGAAAAAGGATGGAGGGCTCAGGCCTATTCTGGATCTGAGATATCTCAACAAATCTCTGAGGAGATACAAGTTCAAGATGCTTACGATTCCTGTTATTGTGGCTGGAATCAGAAAAGGCGACTGGTTCACCACAATAGACCTGAAGGATGCATATTTCCACATATCCATTCTTCCTCAACACCAGAAGTTTCTCAGATTTGCTTTCGAAGGCAGAGCCTACCAATATCGAGTTCTTCCATTCGGCCTTGCTCTTTCCCCTCGCACTTTCACGAAATGCATGGATTCTGCCCTTGCTCCACTGAGACTTCAGGGGATTCGCATATTAAACTACATAGACGACTGGTTAGTGCTAGCTCAGTCTCAAGAAATGGCGGTTCGACATCGAGATGTCGTCCTCGACCATATGAAGCTTTTGGGACTGAGGCTCAATGCCAAGAAGAGCAATCTAACTCCTCAGCAGAGCATTACATTTCTTGGGGTAGTGTGGAACTCAGTCATGATGCAGGCACAATTGTCTCCTGCACGTGTCGAGTCCATCCTGACAACAATATCCAGAATCAAGATGGGTCAGGCATACACTGTCAAGCATTTTCAGAAAATATTAGGTCTAATGGCAGCAGCATCCAACGTGGTTCCTTTTGGCCTTCTGCATATGAGACCTTTACAATGGTGGCTAAAGAACAAAGGGTTTTCCCCGAGGGTCAACCCGTTTCGTATGATCAAGGTTACGCGCAGATGCCTTCGTTCCCTGCCTATATGGAAAAAGACACATTTTCTAAATCAAGGTCGAAAATTGGGAGCTCAATCTCACAGGATGACAGTGACGACGGACGCATCCCTCACAGGCTGGGGGGCAATAGTAGAAGGTCGCTCAGCCAGTGGGCTATGGACAGAGCAGCATCTCCATTGGCACATAAATTGCCTGGAGATGTTAGCTGTCATAAGAGCTTTGAAGTACTTCCTCCCAGTCCTCAGGGGCCATCATGTTCTAATAAGAACAGACAATACAGCCGTGGTCTCTTATATCAATCATCAAGGGGGCCTGAGGTCGCGCCCTCTCTGCAAGCTGGCGCACCAGGTTCTCCTATGGTCCCAGGAGAAGTTTCTATCTATCAGGGCGACGTACATTCCTGGAGTCCAGAATGTGGGAGCAGACATGTTGTCGAGACAAGGACTGAGGCCAGGAGAATGGAGACTTCACCCCGCATTGGTGAAACAGATTTGGGAAAGATTTGGTCAGGCCGAAATCGACCTCTTTGCATCTCAGGAGACATCTCATTGCCCCCTGTGGTTTTCAATATTTCCTCCAGCCCCATTCGGACTGGATGCCCTGGTACAGACATGGCCGAGGCGGCATCTGTATGCTTTTCCCCCAATCGCTTTGCTCCCGCAGGTCCTAGAGAGAGTTCGACAGGAAGGGATTAGACTCTTGTTAATAGCCCCTTATTGGCCTGCACGAGTCTGGTTCTCGGACCTTCTAATGCTCTTAGAAGGCCAGCCATGGGAGATTCCCCTCAGGCAGGACCTTCTGACCCAAGCCAGGGGCACGATATGCCATCCCAGCCCAGAACTATGGAAGTTGTGGGCCTGGCCGCTGAAGGGAGTGGCTTGTTGAATCAAGGTCTGTCAACTGAGGTTGTTGAAACCATTCTTAATTCTAGAGCTCCATCCACCAGAAAACTTTATGCTCTAAAGTGGAGGTCATTCACCTTGTGGTGTAACAACAGACATTTAGATCCAGTTAACTGCCCAGTGGCTTCAGTACTGGAGTTTCTGCAATAGCGGTTTTCGGCAGGTCTTGCACCTTCTACGGTGAAAGTTTATGTGGCAGCTATTGCAGCCTTTCACTCCCCTCTGCCTGGGAGCACCTTGGGGAGACACCCCTTGGTTGCCCGGTTTTTGCGTGGTACCTTGAGGATGAGACCGCCTCCTCAGGCTAGAGTTCCAGCATGGGACCTCGCTGTGGTTTTGGAAGGGGCTTCCCAGGCTCCTTTTGAACCTATTGAGTGTAGCTCAGACAAGTATTTGTCCCTCAAATTAGCCTTTTTACTCGCTATTACCTCTCTGAGGAGGGTAGGCGACCTTCAGGCTCTATCAGTCTCTCCACCATGTCTGGAGTTCTCTCCAGGTAATATAAGACCAGGGTATGTACCTAAGGTGCCAAGCAATGTGGCCAGAACATTAGTTTTACAAGCCTTTCATGCTCCACCTCATGAGTCAGCAGAGGATCAGAGACTACACTTGTTATGCCCAGTCAGGGCACTGGGAGTGTATGTTAGAAGATCTTCCATATGGAGGAAATCGGACCAACTGTTGGTTTGTTTTGGACCTCATAGTAGAGGTCAGCCGGCCTCTAAGCACACCATTAATAGATCGATTGTGGAGGCCATTTCCTTGGCTTATGAGGTGCGTGGACTACCTTCACCTCTGAGATTTAAGGCACATTCAACTAGGAGTATGGCCTCCTCGCAGGCCCTTCTGTCAGGTGCTTCTATGCAGGATGTTTGTGATGCAGCGGGCTGGTCTTCCCCGCACACATTCATAAGATATTACAATCTTGATCTTTCTTCCTTACCTGGTTCTCAGGTACTTATGTCTTAGGATGTGCATAACACCTTCACACTTAGACAGCCACAACTCGTATGGCGTAGCGGGTATTTCGTTCCCCAAAGAGTCATTCCATGACACAGTGTTGAGTTCCCTCGAAAGGGAACGTCTCAGGTTACGACTGTAACCATTGTTCCCTGAGATAGGGAACGAGACACTGCGTCTCTTTGCCATACTCCTTATGACTGGATTGCATTTGCTTCAATTTTTTTGCAGAAGCTGGTTTGCATTGCTTCCGCTTCCTTTTTATGCCTTCCGATAGTCACGGTGGTCATGACGTCGTCAGTGACGTCATCATCACGCGACTTTTTGCGCGTGATGATGTTTTGTTTTGACTCCTATAGTGTTTATTTTCCCTACTATGACAGTAAATGGGGGATGAGATTTGTTTTGTAACTGACATTCTTCCAAATATCTTTATCTGTGTTCATCAGAACAAAGAAATTGATCCAGGTTTGGAACAATCTGAGGGTGAGTAAATGACAGAATTTACATTGGTAAGTGAGCTTTCACTTTAATGTTAATGTTAAACATGCTTAATGTTTAGTGGTTTGTTTTAGTAACATTTTAGATGTTTTTTTATGTTTGATAAAGAGAACAAAAAACGTGTTCTTTACTAAAATACTTAGTCTTCAATGTACTTCAGTCCTTAATTTTACCTCTGTGAAAAGGGGTCAGCGATTTTTCTTTCTTTCTAGAGTGTACTGGAAAATTTACGTTGTTTCTTGTTGAAAACTTGACAATTTGATTAATGTGAAGTGTTTTTTTAAATAAGACAGGATATATTTTTGTAAGACAAGAAAATAAACTGAACTTAATTAATTTACAGAGTAGTTTACAGAGTAGTCTACTTTGTTTCCAAATTTGCATTATACCTCCATCCATCCATCCATCTTCTTCCGCTTATCCGGGGCCGGGTCGCGGGGGCAGCAGTCTAAGCAGGGCTGCCCAGACTTCCCTCTCCCTAGACACTTCCTCCAGCTCTTCCGGGGGGACACCGAGGCGTTCCCAGGCCAGCCGGGAGACATAGTCCCTCCAGCGTGTCCTAGGTCTTCCCCGGGGTCTTCTCCCGGTGGGACATGCCCGGAACACCTTCCCGGGAAGGCGTCCAGGGGGCATCCGGAAAAGATGCCCGAGCCACCTCAGCTGGCCCCTCTCGATGTGGAGGAGCAGCGGATCTACTCTGAGCTCCTCCCGAGTGACCGAGCTTCTCACCCTATCTCTAAGGGATCGCCCGGCCACCCTGCGGAGAAAGCTCATTTCGGCCGCCTGTATCCGCGATCTTGTCCTTTCGGTCATGACCCACAGCTCATGACCATAGGTGAGAGTAGGAACGTAGATTGACCGGTAAATCGAGAGCTTCGCCTTGCGGCTCAGCTCCTTCTTCACCACGACAGACAGGTACAGCGACTGCATTACTACAGAAGCTGCCCTGATCCGTCTGTCAATCTCCCGTTCCATCCTTCCCTCACTCGTGAACAAGACCCCCAGATACTTGAACTCCTCCACTTGGGGCAGGAACTCTCCACCTACCTGAAGTGAGCAAGCCACCCTTTTCCGACTGAGAACCATGGCCTCAGATTTGGAGGTGCTGATTCTCATCCCAGCCGCTTCACACTCGGCTGCAAACCGTCCCAGTGCATGCTGGAGGTCCTGGTCTGATGGGGCCAGCACGATGACATCATCCGCAAAGAGCAGAGATGAAATCGTGTGGTCCCCAAACCCGACGCCCTCCGGCCCCTGGCTGCGCCTAGAAATTCTGTCCATAAAAATTATGAACAGAACCGGCGACAAAGGGCAGCCCTGCCGGAGTCCAACATGCACCGGGAACAAGTCTGACTTACTGCCGGCAATGCGAACCAAGCTCCTACTCCGGTCGTACAGGGACCGGATGGCCCTTAGCAAAGGGTCCCGAATCCCATACTCCCGGAGCACCCTCCACAAGATGCCGCTAGGGACACAGTCGAATGCCTTCTCCAAATCCACAAAACACATGTGGATTGGTTGGGCAAACTCCCATGAACCCTCCAGCACCCTGGAGAGGGTATAGAGCTGGTAGAAGTGTTCCACGACCGGGACGGAAACCACACTGTTCCTCCTGAATCCGAGGTTCTACTATCGGCCGGATTCTCCTCTCCAGTACCCTGGCATAGACTTTCCCGGGGAGGCTGAGAAGTGTGATCCCCCGATAGTTGGAGCACACCCTCCGGTCCCCCTTCTTAAAAAGAGGGACCACCACCCCGGTCTGCCAGTCCAAGGGCACTGTCCCCGACCGCCACGCGATGCTGCAGAGGCGTGTCATCCAAGACAGCCCCACAACATCCAGAGACTTGAGGTACTCAGGGCGGATCTCATCCACCCCCGGTGCCTTGCCACCGAGGAGTTTCTTGACTACCTCGGTGACTTCAGCCCGGGTGATGGGCGGGTCCGCCTCCGAGCCCTCTGCCTCTGCTTCCTCAGCGGAAGACGTGACGGCGGGATTGAGGAGATCCTCGAAGTATTCCTTCCACCACCCGATGATATCCCCGGTCGAGGTCAACAGCTGCCCCCCTCCGCTGTAAACAGCGTTGGTAGGGCACTGTTTCCCCCTCCTGAGGCGCCGGACGGTTTGCCAGAATCTCTTCGAGGCTGACCGATAGTCTTTCTCCATGGCCTCACCGAACTCCTCCCAGGCCCGAGTTTTTGCCTCCCCAACCACCCGGGCTGCAGTCCGCTTGGCCTGTCGGTACCTGTCAGCTGCCTCGGGAGTCCCACAAGCCAACCAGGCCCGATAGGACTCCTTCTTCAGCTTGACGGCATCCCTTGCTTCCGGTGTCCACCACCGGGTTCGGGGATTGCCGCCTCGACAGGCACCGGAGACCTTACGGCCACAGCTCCGAGTGGCTGCGTTGACAATGGAGGTGGAGAACCTGGTCCACTCAGACTCAATATCTCCAGACTCCCTCGGGATCTGGTCGAAGCTCTGCTGGAGGTGGAAGTTGAAGATCTTTCTGACAGGCGATTCAGCCAAACGTTCCCAACAGACCCTCACAGTACGTTTGGGTCTGCCGTGTCTGTCCAGCTTCCTCCCCCGCCATTGGATCCAACTCACCACCAGGTGGTGATCGGTTGACAGCTCCGCCCCTCTCTTCACCCGAGTGTCCAAGACATACGGTCGTAGGTCAGATGAAACAACTACAAAGTCGATTATACCTCTTTAAAAAAAATTTAAAGGGGAGACTGATCTATTTTGCAATAGAGTAAAGTATGTGCATTTTTGTTAAAATTATGTCATGCCTCAAGTATGGACTTGAATAACTATTGTTTTATACAAATAAATGACCCTGTTTTTGTACCAACAATCTATTCTCTGTCTTTGTTTTAACAACTTAATGTTTTGAGTATAACTTGCTTGAGAAATTTAAGGTAATCACTTTCCACACATTTTTCTAGTAATGTGAACTAGCAGACATGTTAAATTAACTGTTTTATTTGAGTTATCTGTACTTGGTCTAACTTAAAGATTTAAATCAACTGAACTTGTTATACTGAGTTGTAATTACTTAGGTTTTCATGTAGCTTTTGCAAATAAATAAGTTAACTGTACAAAGTTGTTGTAGCTTCTCCAACTCAGAAATGATGAATGAATTTACTTGGAAATTCTGAGGTAATCACTTTCCACAGGTTTTCTAAGTAAACTCAATTTATTACTTTTTACAGTGTGCAAATCCGTAAATTACACTTCCATAATCCAAACTTGATCTGATTAATGTGTTATATATTCTTTTCAGCGATAATATACAAGCTCCCCATTCAACCCCAGATAAACATCTTAAAATATTTACTCCTATTTTACATTTCTTGATCAGTTTTTTAGCATGTATAGCAAATGTCAGCCTAGATTCCATCCATACACCGAGATATTTGACTGCTGAAACTTGACCAGTTCCTGCTTATATATCTTTAACTTAACCTCTGGAACTTTTTTCCTTTTAGTAAAACATATAACCTGAGTTTTAGCCACAGATAATCTAAAACTCCAATTATTTGCCCACACCTCCACTTCATCTACTGCTTTTTGAATACTTTGTGATACCCATGAAATATTACGTCCTCTTTTCCATATTGCCCCGTCATCAGAAAATAATGCTCTTCCTACATCACCTTTTAAATTACTAAAAATATCATTTATCATAATATAAAAAATACTGGGCTGCATACACTTCCTTGTGGAGTTCCATTTTCTATCTTGTATGTCTTTGAATACTCTACTCCAACCCTAACTTGAATTGTTCTTTCAAGAAGGAAATCCATAATCCAATTGTACAACTTTCCTGCTATTCCCATACAATAATTTTTTATTAAAAGTCCCTCTTTCCAAAGCATATCATATGCTTTCTCGATATCAAATAACACCCCTACCAATACCTCTTCATTTGCTTGAGCTTTCCTGATATCGGCTTCTAGGCTTAAAACAGCATCCATAGTATTCCAACCTGCCCTAAATCCACTCTGGAATGGTGATACAAGTCCTTTAAATTCCAATATATAGTTTAGTCTACGTATAATCATTTTTTCCATCAATTTACATAAATTAGAAGTTAATGCAATTGGCCTATAATTAATTGGATTTGATTTGTCCTTTCCTGGTTTGCCTATTGGTATTATTATTCCATGTTTCCACGAAGGAAGCTTTCCTGCATTCCATATCTTGTTGAAAAAATGTAAAATTATTTCCAATGATCTATCTGATAAATGTTGTATCATTACATAAACATACATCTCCTGGAAGAGATGATATTTGTTAACTCCCCCAAGAGCCATCTTTAATTCATACATATTAAAATCTGCATCTAAAGTGTCTCCAGTAGGATTCCTTTTCATCATCACATCTGTATGTCGACTCTTATTCTGATTTCTATTCTTTTTAATATCCTCTGATACATTATCTATGAACTTTAACAAATACTTTAGCCAGCATTTCAGCCTTTTCTTTATCTACCGCCGCCATTTTTCCTACATCATTTTTTAAAACTGGTATAGCTTGATTTCTATATATTCCTCCCATTTTTTTTATTGATCCCCATACTTCACTTATTTCAACATCTTCTCCTATTGATTTACACCAATTTCTCCAGTACTTCTTTTTAGCTGTTCGTACTATTCTTCTTACTTCAGCTTGTGCTTATCTCTTTTTTATTTTCCTAAATGCTTTATTCCTATTTTTAACAGCGTTACTACATTTTTCTGTCCACCAAGGCACAGCTTTCCTCTTTTTACATGGTCCCTTTTTTCCTATAACTTTATCTGTTACATCATACAATACTTTACATATTTTCTCATTACATTCCTCTATGTCCTCCATCGTATTCAATTCTAATGATGTTATTTCTACCTCACTGAGATATTTGTAAACTTCCCAATTTGCTTTATTAAATCTCCATCTTGGAGCTAAACATTATGTTCCAATACACTCATCCCTACCTTACATAAAATTATATAGTGATCACTACCCATATTATTTTCTTCCCAAACATCCCATATACATTTACTTGCTACCTCTTCAGACACCAATGTTAAATCAATTGCTGATCCGACTCCACGTACCAAATCTATTATTTTATTTCTATATTTATATTCTATATTCATTTAAACATACTAAACCATTACTGTCTATAATTTCTTCTACTACCTCCCCATTATAATCATCATTACTACTTCCCCATTAAGTGCTATGTGCATTAAAATCTCCACACCAAATTAATTTTTGATTTCCTGACCCAATAACCTTTTCTGATTCTTTACTTAGTCTACTACAAGGATTATAATAATTTATTATTCTGATAGTTTGATTCTCTGTATATACTTCTATAACCACCAATTCATACGCTTCAGTCTCATTAATGACAGAGTATTCTATATCATTCTTAATAAAAGAGGCCACCCCACCTCCATTTCCTGCCCCTCTATCTCTCCTTACTATATTATATCCTTGCAGAACAAAATTTAATTGTGGTTTTAACCATGTTTCTTGTAAGCAAATTATATTTGGTTTCTTATCCTGATGATCTATATAATTCTTGAGTTCTGGTCCACTCGCAATAATACTTCTGGCATTCCATTGCAAGACCGTTAATACCATTACTATTATGCATTTCCACATGATGTTTGAGTACTTGGTTTAGTCTTTAGCATGTCATTTATTTTTTCCAAAGTTACTCTTGCTACATCCAAGTACCTCTCTGCTGCCCTTATTATGATTTTAATTCTCTCCGTTCTACTTTCTGATTGAGCCGAACAATTTATCACTTCTGCCACAAATGACACAAATTCAATTTTTCCAATCTCCAATTTTTCCTCATTTGTGTTATCCTGAACCAAAGCACTTTCATTCCTATCCTGAATTCTCATCTCTCCCTTTGTCTGCTCATGTTGTTTTGCTTTTTGGGCTGCTTCAGCATACGTCAACCCCTCCGCTATTCTCACATTTTGGATTTTCACCGCATGTTTATGAGCAATGCAACCCCCAAATCCAGCGCTATGCTCCTCACCGCAATAGCAGAATTTTACCTTTGCTCCTACATCACATTTACCATATTCATGTTAGCCACTACTTAGTGGTTAGCACGTTCGCCTCACACCTCCAGGGTTGGGGGTTCGATTCCCGCTTCTGACTGTGTGTGTGGAGTTTGCATGTTCTCTCCGTGCCTCGGGGGTTTCCTCCGGGTACTCCGGTTTCCTCCCCCTTGTCCAAAGACATGCATGGTAGGTTGATTGGCATCTCTGGAAAAATTGTCCGTAGGGTGTGAGTGTGTGAGTGAATGAGTGAGTGTGTGTGCCCTGCGATGGGTTGGCACTCCATCCAGGGTGTATCCTGCCTTGATGCCCGATGACT
Source organism: Triplophysa bombifrons (assembly GCA_029783895.1). Classification (NCBI taxonomy): domain Eukaryota; kingdom Metazoa; phylum Chordata; class Actinopteri; order Cypriniformes; family Nemacheilidae; genus Triplophysa; species Triplophysa bombifrons. The sequence goes on from CM056449.1 coordinate 24,572,473, forward strand.
CCTGAGATATGCGCAGGCTCCCCGTGACCCGAGGTAGTTCGGATAAGCGGTAGAAGATTGATGGATGGATGTTCGCCACTATACCTCGCGCATCTTAAATTTCCTCTACAAACCGCACTAACATGTCCATACTTCTGGCACTTGAAACATCTTAGTGGGGGTCTTACTGGGTAACTTACATAGCCTATTTTAATCCTCTCTGGCATTCTTTCTTCATCGAACTGAAGCATCACCGATAGACTATCCAGCCTTACTTTGTTTTTAACATATTGAAGCCGTTTTGCTTCAATAACCTTGCTCCCTTCAATGCATCTTTTAATTTTTTCAGCCAGAACATCCGTTAGAATTCCATATATTACACCTCTTAACCAAGGATTCCTAGTCATCACTGTGCTTGATACAGAGTATCCAAGCATCGAATTAATACCCAGTGCCTTCTTTTGTTGTTTTCATCCTTACACATGATAATCACATTACCATCTCTCAAAGTCTTTGCATTATTTAGTTCTCCTAAAGCTTTCTTCAGAGCTTTGGTCAATTAAATTGGGTTTAACGTCATTCCAGATTCTGCGAATTTCAACATTACTTTATATTCTTCTATATTTTTCTTACTCACGTTATCCTCCTTCCCACTATCCGTGAATGATCCTTGACTATACGTTTTCTTTCTTTTCCGATTAGCTATTTTGCAACATTCATTCCCTCCAACACACCCGCTACATGATTCATCCTCCATTTCCGGATCACTACCAGAGCTACCGTCATTTCCTGCCATCAGTGCTCCAGTCACAGTCCAGTCGGCCGCTACCTCGGCCATCCACCTCCAATCTCTCCCCATCAAGCGCGCAGGTGAGATGAATGGGGAGAGCAGGCAGTGGGCCAAACCACTGTGAGAGGCAGGGGAGGGGGAACTTAACAGTTTCTAAACTTAAAACTCTTTTTTTTAATTGTATTTTCTTCTAATTACACAATTAGTTTGGGTAAAAAAAATATATTTATGACAACAGAGAGTGGGAGTTTAATTGATGGGGGGACAACCCTCGGATGGAGGGGGACGTGTCCCCTCCGTCCCCCCCGGGATTTACGCCTATGGGTGTTATCAGAACTCAGGTGATGGTGTTTAACAGAACTCAGGTGACGGTGTTATCAGAACTCAGGTGATGGTGTTATCAGAACTCAGGTGATGGTGTTATCAGAACTCAGGTGATGGTGTTTAACAGAACTCAGGTGACGGTGTTATCAGAACTCAGGTGACGGTGTTATCAGAACTCAGGTGATGGTGTGCTCTGATGTGGGGGGCGTAGTCACAAGTGTTCAAGATTCTACAATAAGACAGAGACTGTGCAAAAATGGCATCATGGAAGAGTTTCAAGGTGAAAACCACTGCTGACCAAAAATAACACAACGGCTCGTCTCACTTTTCTAAAAAACATCTTGATGATCCTCAAAACTTTTGGGCAAATATACTGTGCACTGATGAGACAAAGGTTGAAATTTTTGAGAGGTGTGCGTCCGGTTACATCTGACGTAAAACTAACACCGTATTAATATAAAGAAGATCATAACAACAGTCAAACATGGTGGAGGTCGTGTGATGGACGACTGGCTATAATTGACGGAACCATGAATTCTGCGCTCTGCCAGAAAATCCTAAAAGAGAATGTCTGGCCATCGGTTTGTGACCTCAAGCTTAAACACACTTGAGTTATGCATTAGGACAATGATCCAAAACACACCAGCAATTCCACCTCTGAATGGCAAAAAAATCTAAATAAAGGTTCTGGAGTGGCTGACTTAAATCCAATTGAAATGCTGTGGCATGACCTTACAAAGGCTATTCATGCTCGAAGACCCTCCAATGTGGCTGAATTAAAACAATTCTGCAAAGAAGAGTGGGCCAAAATTCCTCAACAGGGATTCAAGTTGTATTGTATAAAAGTGTAACGAGGTGTACACAAACATCAGAACCAGAGTCTCCCACTGGTTTTGCTCACGATACAAATAAGCTTTTAAGGTGTAAGCTTTTTTATTTTTCAATCATTAATTTGTTTTATTTCGTCACACATTGTATTATCCCAGCATAAAAAACAGTAATAAAATAGGGCTTGGTTACAGAAAATACATCAGAAAGAGGATTGTTATATAATAACAGAATAGCATTTATGATTTTTTAAGAAATGTTTGATAAAGTTTTTATAGCAGTTACAATAGAAAATCTTTAAATTTGAGACAAACTTAAACACTTGACATACAAATCTCATCAATGGTGACTAATAATCATGAATGAGTTTATTAGTCATGAATTAGTCAATGCAAATGCATCTCAATATATACATAAGTAAAACATTATTTGCATTGTTCAACGAATATCTGAATTCCATTCACTTGATGGTATTAAAGAAATGAAAAGGTTAAATAATCTTCAGTATATATGAGTTTAACTAGGATACATGACAGGACTTGAACATCATAGTTTCCATGAGTCGCCTCTGCAGATCATTTGTTTTTAAAATACGACGCTGTTTTTCATACATTAAAGGTCTTCCTGGTCACCGGCTGTCACGCTCAATTGAGTTTTGCTCGCGTCATTTAAGATGCATATTAGACACAGCTGTGAGTTTGAATCCTGGTCTTCTCAACACCATTTGAGTAAAATAACTTCAGTTTAAAATAAAAAAGTTTACTTATCAGACAAGTTTATATTGTGTCTTCTGTGACTTGACTCAGTCAAACTTGACTATAGGAGTACACAATACACTCAAAATAATTCTAATTATTTATGATATATAATATAATATGATGGAATTAAAACGTATAAATACTTTATTTTGTTGAGTTCTGCCGACTAAATCATGTTTTTTTACCTCAGACCTGCATCGTAGCTCATGGGGTCTTCAACTACTTTTATTTAAGAGCCAGATTCCAAAAGTAGGCAAATTTTTTACCACATCCTCATTTCATCTGTTATTTTATATTTCTGTTATTTATTGCGTATTTCTTTTCATTTTATGTTACATATAGGTCATATATTTAAACATGAACATAAAAATTGTCTTCCAATATGTTTGCCTTTTCAATATATTTAATTGAAAGGGATATTGTCTGTTTAATTTTTTAAGGACACTTTCTGATAACTGTTAATTTCACAGGCATTTTTTACCGTTTAAAACTCAGGATTCTCTGCCAATGGGGTAAGAAAAAATAATCTTTAATTGAGCGACTAACTACAATGTAAACCTTAATTCAAGATTACTTTTCTTACTCCATTGGCATATTTTTTTGCTTGTTTTAAACAAACATTCACTGAAATTTCATATTTTTTTATTTAAAAAGAAAACATATTTTCTTAGGTCAATTTACTCATCAAGAAAATGCATCTTGATTTAAGAATGTTTAGACATTTTTCTGGAAAACAAGAAAAAAAAGTCTAAGTAAGGAAGTATTTTGAATATATTAAATCTGATCAAATAAAGCTCGCTGTAATTTACTCATAAAGAGAGGATTTTATTCCTAAACTGCTGACATCACTGTGTCTTCTGGATGAGCGTTCTGAGTCCTTCTTCTGTTTTCTGAGAAGATAAAAGTCAATAAAAGTGATGAAGTTCTGCTGTTTGTTTTCTGGATTGTTTCAGGTGAATGTGAATGATGATGATGATAATGATGAAAACTCACGCGCTCTTCCTGCACAGATGATCTAAAGAAGAATGACAGTAGGAGCAGCAAACACTGACACCTCAACAATCACTAGAATCACTAGAAGACACAAGAACACCATTAAATCCATCAAACTCTCAAACACTACACATGAGAAACAAACACAAGATGAGTTCAGTGAGAGTTTCACTCATGTACTTATGTAACAGGACACATGGATCACAATCAACACTTCATACCTCTTATTATTATTGATGTTGTAGTTGATGCTGTAAAAAACAAAGTTTAGCTGAGATGAGTCATAATGTGGAAACACACACAAAAACGCACACACGCAGACAGCTGGCGATGGTCTACCTTGTTGTTGTGTAGTTTCTGGTGTGTTAAGAGTTGACAATCTCTCAGGGTTTGTGGTGGTCACCAGAATCTTGTGTGAATCTGTAGAAGATGATGAATGTTCAGAGACATCATACTGTAGAACATCACAATCATATTTCATGTTTATGTCATTTCTTCATCATCAGTACAGAGTTTAATGACTGAAGTCACTTTGAGTTCAGGACACTCCTGTCAGAGTGATGTCTTACCTGTAAATCTGACAGTATATGTGACTGAGGTCTTGATGTCATTCTTGTGTTTGAGCACACATCTCAACTCTGTGTTGTCGTCTTCATTCACGAGTGTTGTAGTCAGAGAGATGAAACAGCGGCCATCTGGTCTAATCTGATATCTGGAGTCTGTCTGTAGATCAACATCAGTCTGATTCATCCACACCAGCTGAAATCCATCATCACTGAACACATAATAACAGTAATATGTAAACAGCCGACAGGAGAGAGTGACAGATGTGTTTGCTCTTATCTCAGTCTGTGATGATGATGATGATGATGATGAAGACACTGAAACACAAATCACACAACACACTCTCAGTACTCATGAGTTTCAGTGAAAACACAAGAGATAAAGAGAACTGTGAACTGAAGTTAAACATGTGTTCATATAAATGAAGAGAAACACTGACCATGAAGAACATGTAGATAAACATCTGAATCAGGATCATGTTGATTTCCATTCACATATTGTCCGCAGGTGTAAAGTCCATGATCAAGTTGTGTTATTTTATAGATGTTGAGAGAGCAGTCAGATGTCAGACTCAGTCTCTCAGATCTCTCTGTGTTATTCTGATTTATTCCTCCAGTAAACACTTCTACTGTAGATAATCTTGTATAATTACAGTAGATCCATGTAGTTGAGGAGCATTGATGAAGAGAATCATTACAGGACAGAGACACACTTTCACCAGAACTGATGAACACGTCATTCTCTTCTGCTCCACTCACATCTGAAACAGCAGATGACATCATTCATATTAATACATCACAATACATTAAAACAATTTAATATTTATCTCTTAATAACAGATAGATTTGTATTATTTTAACATTACATACAGTAAATCAGAAGACTTGACAGTTAATCATGTGATCTAGTTCCTCTATCCCTTTTCAAACAGAATGGCTGGTAAATTACTGGTAGTAATGGCATTCTGTTAATTTAACGGTAAGACAGCGTTCACACAGTTGTCTCAAAATACAAATAATATAATGCCATCAAGCTGACGTTCAACCGGAGTTACGTTTGAAAATATGGTGGCAGTGTGATTTTATATCTGAACACAATAAATCTTATATATACACTGTGAGAGTTAACTTGATCATTTTTCAACACTGGCAATTTTTCTCCGAACAAATGTGTTGTTGATGTTTGGGTCAAACACTTGCTCTTAACCCAACACTGCACCGTGCTGCTCTCGTGTGGGGTGGACAGTGTATAGTCACTTTATGTATTTACGGTAATAAAGATCTGCACATGTGAGACGGCATGTCAAAGACGAAGGGGGCGATCTAACATGAGATGAGAGAACTGCTCCACCATCTTCTGTTTCTGTGACTGAAGCTGGTTACCATTTGTGTTTTATCTCTTGAATCTGCATGAATGCTGATGACTGTGATGATGCTCAAGCACCCTTTTTAAACTTAAAGGAACAATTACAGCTTTTGCTTCATGTCAGTTCTTTTCTCTGCTAATTATACTTCTTTCTCTACACATCACAACCTTGCGGTACAACAGGGAGAGGGAAAACTTTAAAACTGAACTATATGAGGACAAAAGCAGAGACGCAAGAAACTGCTATCAGAAACAGAAATGTTCATACATACAGATACACCAAAAGTGCACAAGTGACGTGTGCAGTTTGGCAAATACATGAGAAAGTGTTTGGCACTGTTTTAAACAACTTCAGTGCATAAATGTTAGAGTGTTATAACTGGGCCAAAGCAGTCAGCATCATGCGTTGTTTGTCCTCTTAACGGTAATCTTCATTGTTCGTTCACACATCCCCACTTACTGGAATTTGACCATAATGTTATTACTTCTATTACTGGAAAATTGGAAGCACCGATTTACCGTAAAGGTCCTGCTCACACATGATCTGTTAACTACAATTTTCTTTCAATTTACCAGTAAAGGCTGTATGTGTGAAAGAGACAATTGACTCTTGACATCAGACTGCTGAATGTGACAATAAGACACACAAAATCAATGATCAATGTGACATGAGATGAAACTGAACATGTTTGTCAGAATGTCAGTGAGAGTAATGAAATGAAATGTGATGAAATAAATGTGTTGTATAGTTTACCTGTGAATAGTGAAGAGAGAAGGATCAGTCCCAGCAGACATATATCACTCTTCTCAGTCATGTTGTGTTTCTCTTACTGAGTCTCTTCTCATCATCTACTTATATTTCTTCATGAGAACATTTGTAACTCTTCCTGTGTTTCTTATTTAATCTTTACACATTGACTGAGTCATGAAACTATTATAGACTAGAACACTTTCTGTAGTTTAATGGTGATATTTGTAAAATACTTCTCTGGTCTTAAAATAATTGGACACAGTGCTCAGTTATGACTTTTGTTGTCAGAGACTTTAACAGGACTAACATGATGAAGGTTTTCTACAAATTCATTCAACACAAGACTTTCCTGCCCGAGGAGAGCAGATGCACATCCTTCATTAAAGCTGATCACACCTCCGTTCTTCATCTGTCTCCACACACACACAAAAGAAGGACATGAGTGAGGTCATCTTCACACTTCTTACAAACCACAGATCAGCAGATTACCCATGATGCAGCAGACACACACATTAATGAACACACTAACTCTGTCACAGATTACATCAGTATGTCCACTGCAGTGGTAAAGACTGAGTGTTTGTTTTTACAGTCACATGACAATTAATACAGTTAAATATGTCATTCATTCATAATTATGCAAAATTCCTCAGTTATGCTTTAATTATGAAGTTATAACACTGGAAAATAATAATTAGTTTGAATTTTTTAACAGGTTCACATACACGAGATTAAGTAAAAACATGCAGGATTTTACTTTGTACAGATAACGTCACAGATGAAGCCTAACAGATGAAGCCCACTCTCTGTGGGAATACTTGACAAAACATACTTGGTATAAAATCGACTTTATTTAACCTAATTTCGCGCATCGGCCCGCAGGCGGTCCGTCATGGCGTTTGTGGGCGTGTCTACGTTTTTTTTTACCTTTGTTTTACATTAATTTTCGATCAACTGTCATAAACTATGCATCATTTTAAAGCTAAAACACTCAAGATTCGTGTTCTGAAGTTGTTTTTGTGATCAAAACACCAGAGAGGAAAGGATTCAATAAAAAGCGGAAAGACCGGCCTTTCAAACATTACAAAATAAACGGTACTACTTATCTTTCAACTCCTTTGGTTCGGATCAGTTCGGACGAATCCCAAAAAAAACACCATACATCTCCTTAAAAGGGTCGTCTTTGAATGTGCATACCAGTGTTTCATCCAAAACAATGAACAAATTGAAAAATACTCCAAAGATTCCACTTTTTTTGCATACGCGTTTCGAGTCAACGTCCATTTTCGTTTATATTGATTTGAATCAGTTCAAAATCAATGTTTTCTCGTAATCTAATATCTTCTGAACAAAATACGCCCATTCACGTCTCTTTTCTTCAATCACAGACTTTGCGATCATTCAAAACACCCAGGGTGCCTTACCGGCCCACAGAGGTGTCAGTCAGGGCACCTTGGTTTTTGACTGGGTAAACCCATCCAATGCCTGTCCAGAAAAGTTTTGACAAATGGGCGTAATATTCAACTTTTTGGGGATCACAATGATTGGCCATTTGTGAAGTTTACGTAAACAGATTTGGAGAATACCCCGTGCGCAAACATAACGTACATCAGTGCGCTCCAAAGTGCATCGTTGCGCTCCCAGCGCTGTCGCCATTTTAGGCCCGCTAGTGAAGAGAAAAGCATCCATTCGCTGTACGGAGCACATTTTAGTGAACGGATTTCTCCAAAGTCTACAGCCGATCCTCTCAACAATGGATCGTCGACCACAGACGATGTATTTTGATGTTGAAAGTGCTTTGGAGGAGATCATGCGGAGCAGCGATGAAGAGCAGCAGAAGGAAGCGGAGACATGCGTCTCCGAGAAGAATAGTTCGGGGTCGAGCGTCGATTCCCTCGAAGACGACATGTTTGTTGATGGACTTGATCCCGTGTTAGATCGGTAAGTTACAACATATTTTCTCGATTGCTTATACATTTTTATTATGGATTAGCAGTGTATGTGTCATCATGTCATAACGTTAGCTTTCGATAATGAAAATGTACATGATAAACAAGCCACGAAGCGGTGAGATTAGTAAACGTTTATTTTTTTTAGACAGTTTATGTATAATACATAAAGTTATTATATTATTCATAAATGGGAATTTGCAAAGAGTTTATTTTATCTGTGACATGTATTATTATCTTATATCAAGTGTTATTATCTTGTATCTGTATTATGTGAAGATATGTAGGAAAAGTATTGGTTTTACAAATCATTTATAATGCTGAGCATTATATGCGTAAAGAATTTGACAACAGGCATTTGTAAATGTAATATTGATACTATTTATGTTGCTAATATTGTTTTTGACTGAATGCTGCTAATAGTTTTTTGTTGTTTTACTGTGCTGTCAAATAGGCCTTCAAATGACACAGATGAGGACTGGTGTCCAGAGTCTAGTCCTGAGCACCGGAAAAGATCACGGCAGCCATCGTTATCATCTGCATCTCCATCTGCTGCAGCTGCAAATGGTACAGGTAAAGGGAGGGGCGGGAGAGGGAGGGGCGGGAGAGGGAGGAGGGGCGGGAGAGGGAGGGGCGGGAGAGGGAGGAGGGCGAGAGGGGGGCGGGCGAGAGGGGGGAGAGGGAGATGGAGCCAGTCAGTGCATGCTGGGTCCCCCAGCACCTCACAGGAGAAATGGCACAACGTGGATGAGGATGATAAGGAGCCTCCCCAACCTGTGTTTAGGCCTGCTCGTACTCCTGGGCCACAGCTGCTGTTAACTGCATCATACACAGCACTGCAGTTGTTTCAGCTGTTCTTTTCCACATCTGTGCTGCAGACCCTAATTCAAAACTCGAATGCCTATGGGGCTAAACTGAATCAGGGAAGACACAAGCCATGGCATAACATCTCGGGGGAAGATTTTATGTCTTACCTGGCGCTTGTTGTATACATGGGTCTTGTTAAGGTTTTTACCTTGACTGATTATTGGAGGAGGTCCACGATATACAGTCTTCCCTTTCCTGCTCAGATCATGTCCTGCAGGAAGTTTCTGACCATCACATCTGCTCTTCATCTTAGCGATCCTCAGGATGATGAAGAAAATGAAGAGAGGAAGGGTACATCAGCCTACGACCGCTTGGGGAAGATCAAGCCTCTCTATAACAGCATTAGGGATGCCTGCAGGACTTTCTTTCATCCACATCAAAACATCTCCATAGATGAGAGGATGGTGGCATCCAAGGCAAGGTCTGTACTCAAGCAGTACATGAAGAACAAACCCACCAAATGGGGTTACAAGCTTTTTGTTTTGGCTGACTCCCTGTGTGGCTATACTTCTGAGTTCTTTGTGTATGAGGGCAAGGCAACGCAGTCTCGGAATGGGCTGAGCTATGATTCTGTTATGGCACTTGTGGATGAAAAAAGGTTGGGCACTGGTTACAAGTTGTATGTTGACAACTTTTACACCAGCCCGATGCTTTTCAGAGACCTCCTCTCTAAGAAGATTTGGGCATGTGGCACCATACGTCCGAACAGGATCGGTTTCCCAAAGACCATCAGAAACCGACTGCCACGGAATGCTCCACGAGGGTCCATTAGATGGCTTAGAGAAGGTGAGCTGCTGTTTGTGGAATGGAAAGACACCCGGGAAGTGCTGATGTGCTCCACTCTCCACAAAGCATATGAAGGTGACACAGTGAAGAGAAGGGTGAAGTCTAACGATGGGCAGTGGTCTCAAGTGCATGTGCCTATTCCCGGTGCAGTGCTGGATTACAACAGGTTCATGGGGGGAGTGGACCTGTCTGATGCCCTCATTGGATACTACAAAGTGCTCCACAAGACACGGAAGTGGTACCGTACCTTCTTCTATCACTTTGTCGATATTGCCGTTGTCAACGCTTTCATTTTGCATCAGCATCTGGCCAGAGCAAGGAACGAAAAACCCTTGACACAGAAAGCATTTAGGGAAACGCTCGTTCTGGAACTTGCAGGCTTGAAATCATGCACTGCTGCCACTCAGACTTCTGATGTTGGTCGTCACAACCCAAAACACATCACGGACGACACCACTTCTGGACGACGAAAGTGCAGACTTTGCCATCAGAAAACGCCAGTGATGTGTGCAACATGTGAGGTGCCACTGTGTTTTTTGCCTAAACGGGACTGTTTCAATGACTGGCATGTGCAGACTGGAAAATATTAATCGTTGTTTGAATGATTATTTTATTTTTACATTGTTCAGTTTATGTAAAACTAATACTTGTTCCAGAAGTGTTTCCTAGTTTAGGTCAGAGCCTTGCATAAATTTCCAGTTCCGGGGAGGAAAATGAAGGGAGAGAAGCAATCGCTTCTTGAGACGGTAATGGTCGAGTACGCACTCACACTCACACTTAGATGACTAGTAAGTTTTCATCCTGTTTGTGAGCTATTGTGTTTCCATTATTCCAAAAGAAATTTTTATAGATTTATTCTGTTAGGACTTTGTTGTTGGTTTTGGTTGTTTGCTCTTGCTCTCTTTTTCCCTCTGTCTCCCTCTTTTGCAGTATGAGTCCTCTGCCTTGGCCTAACTGAATCAAATGTGACATGCTGGTGTGAGGCAGTACACTGTGTAAGTATGTAACACACACACACAGTGTTGCAAATTTAATTTGTTCTACTTACCCACACTCACTCTCTTTTCTTCTGTCTTTTAGTGGCTTAGGTTTCCAGTTTGTTAGAGAAGAAACCTCCTTAGTGACTGCCTTGATCAACATGTCTCCCTGCACTTTGTAAATACTGTAAATATTCTAGTTTTTCAGTAATTGTATATTTTTTATGTAATAACTAGAAGTTTACTGTAGATTTATTTGAGTAAAAAACTATTATTACAATTCCAAAGTTCTGAAATTTTTGTTATAATTATATATATTTACATATATATATGTATATATATATAATATTTGTTCAAAATAAAGAGTTAAAATGTACAAATGTCCTGAAATAGTTTTTTCTTGTGTGTCTTGGTGGCCCAAGTAGTGGTGAATTAATATACAAAATGTAGTATGAAGTGTTAACTCCTGATGTCATTTGGTTACTTAGTGTCCCTTTGGTGTCTCCAAGTGGCCTTTTTGAAAGGACGCCTAGAGATGTCTTTAAAAAAAAGGTTACAGAAGCTACATTTTTGGGATTATCATCCTCAAATTTGAATCAAACAATGGTCAGACATTCATATTTATCCTTACTGTGTTTCGAACTCTTATCATCAAGTTTTCATTCCTTTTCCTCTAAGTAAACTTCATTCAAAATAAACGGAATTCACTTTCCATGTATGTTTTACCATGTTTTACCTTGTTTTACCTTGTTTTTTTTAAACTTTAAGATATTATGACTCTTGTGCAACAAAATTTCAAGTATGTAGTTAAAAAATATACAAGAATTTTGAATATAGACCATATGGTTTAAAAGCGACAGGCGTTTCAATTTGGGTATGTTGTTTTATCAGAAAATGAAAAAAAATAGGGGCGCAAGATAAGAAGTTAAAATTTAGAAATGAATAAACACAATGAGGATGTTTAAAACAACTGCAGCTTGGATATATTTTAAGCAGGAACACAAGCGGGTATAGGAAGGAAACACGCTAATATAGATCTTTTGAAGGTGTTATACACAAACAGCGCTGTGGAAAAAGAATGCAAATGTTGTATACGTGCGTATGGCCCCGACTACACAACTGGTCCACTGATAATATCATCAGGAAAAAACCCTGGATGTGGAATCAATGTGGAACGGTTTACACTCAATCCCAGACTACATACGAAAAATGTATTAAAAACACTGTGACAGGGTCATTCTTCCTCTCTGTCTGATGACAGAACAGATTAAATGTGGTTTGACTCTAGCAACACCTCTGCAATGAAACTGCCAACAGAAAACAAAAGCTGTTCTCTAACCATCTCTCTGTCTGACGTGCTCAGATCACTCAGGGCAGTCAACCCATATAAAGCACCAGGTCCTGATGGTGTTGACCTTTGCGTATATTTTTCACACTTCTGCACATATACATACATTCAAATGTGTGCACCCCAAACAAATGACGTCAACACTTAAAGCAGATATAACCCACAAAGCCAGTGTCATTTTAATCTTGAGTATCTATAGAGTAATACAAAGAGTCTTTAGTTTCGTCATATTTATTAAAGACAGAAAAATCCATGTGCGATTGTTACAGTCGAGCTCCTGGATGTGCAGAGCTAAAGCAAAATCACACAATATATCATCACATTATCCTTGAATAACTCTTGATTCACTATACGTTTGTGTTGTTTACATTATACACTTACCCAACAATTGCCAACAAAACACAGACATTTGACACAGTTTCACTTACTGTCTGCAGTTCATGACTTTAGCACTGAGACCGCTCCATATATCAGTTTCAAACAATCTGAAAATCCAGAGTCGCCTTCTTTATAAAACATCTGTCACCGAAACAGCGTGCTCTTCCTCTCACCCTTGTTCTGGTTGATGTGTGCGCTTGTGCTGTTCTGGCAGAACTTTGTATCCTTTGTTACATATGGCATTAAAACACAACAGGTTTATATATCTGAGCCAAGGTTTTTGAGCAGTGGATTAGCCTCTGAGAATGTGTTAAACTGGTTAGAGATTGACCAATGATGTGTCAGAGTATTATCTGGCGCTTTGGGCAACTTTTGCTACATGAATATGCAATCAACATGTTTGTACTCGCTTGCATTTTTGAGAAACTAATTTACAGTCTCTGAAAATATGTAAATTAACCTACATAAAAATACAAGACTTTTGAGTATTCAATGTTGTGGACTAGAAAGTTTGTTATAAAATATGTCAAAACCATTCAGCTCGCTAATTCACATAAAACAATAGGATTTAACTTTTGTAAGACACTTTTTGTTGTGAAAAGGCCTTATGTGTGGTCGTGTCGATGGTTATGAATATTGATATGTTTTACATCTGGGAATATAAAGACCCAACCCCTGATGGCCCAAGGTGGAGATGAGAAAGAATGTTAGGAAATCCTTGAAAAGGAAAGAGAAAGTAAACAATTTCTCTCTATATGACCGTCTACTGATGGAACACACGTGTGCAGCGTAGGGGTGTCACCGACTAAGGATTTACATAGTCGAATCAGAATTGTCACGTCTTGCCTATAGTCGACTGATAGTCGAGTCATGTGTTTGTGTGTGTTGAGGGAATGACACCAGGTAGTCAACAAGTGAGTAAAATTACTTTTATTTTCTTTAACAGACAGCACACAGAAAATAAAGTGATAAAACTGCCTATGTGATGGAAGAAAAAACTAAAACCATTTCTTTAAACTAAAATAAAAGGCAATGAAATACAATATATGTATAAATCCAATGCGGATAAACATTCGTTAAACGATTCCTCATAACATTTTAGGCTGTCAGGTATGCCTCCATTTGCAGCGAGGTCCAAATATCTGTGGTAAGGCTGACTGCCTTAAAATGCTCAGTTCTTTGGACCAAATCAAGTAGATCTACACTTGCATCAGAATCAGTGGAGGAAGTCAGCAAAAGAAAGCTCCTGGTACCAACATCCACAAGATGGAATTCCTTTTATGATGCAGTAAAGAGAATAGCAGAAATCCCCATGAGTGAGCTGAAAAATCTGTGCACCAAGCTGGGAGTTAAGTGCTTCAAAGACAAAGAGTTCCAGTTCCTGCAAGAGAACTGCACCGCCATGAAGCCTCTAACTGCAGCACTGCACATTTTACAAGGCGAATGTCCTTATGGGACTTTACTACCTACACTTGAAGTTCTGATGCAGAAGACCCTGGCTGTGAAAGATGCCCTCTCTAGGATGACTGCAGGCCTTCCAGATGCCGTAATGCAGTTATGTTCCATCTTAATGCTAGTTACAATTTCTTGCATCACACCATTCATGAACATGGAACACAATATTTTTTATCACTGCAAAAGAAGAATAAAATTTCATTAAAAAAAAAAGAACTTTAAACTTGGCTCTGTACACTGTAGTAGGCTTTGAGGCATGTAAATATTGCACTTATGCTTTTTGTTTTTCTAATGTTGACCAAATTGCTTCCATTGTTTACCCAACTTGGAAGTCGCTTTGTATACAAGCATCTGCTAAAGACTAAAACTAAAACAAATACAATTGTCAGTAACTAACCTAAATCAAAATTAAATCCATTATATTAATTCACTGTGAGATTGTTAGTGGAATCAGGATCCTGTGATTGAATCTTCAACGATTCGTGGTCACCCCTAGTCCAGCGTGGTCCAAACACGCAGACAAATCGATGAACTTCACTATGAACGCTTTGTTGTCCCAAATGTTTGGGTGTGTTGACCCTGTTTGAGGGAGTACATAGCGCTCTTGGCAAGGACGTGATCACATTGGAGAATGCTTTGTTATGGACAAACGCAAGTTTAGTTTGTCCTGTGTTTGTGATCTGCAAATGCAGACATGCGCTCAACGTGAAAAAAGACAACATAAGTCCTAATAATTAGTAATAATGTTCCAAAGGGAGGCAAGTAATGTCGTGTTTATAAATGGATTTATTGTCTTTGATGAGTCGCGACGAGACGTGGTGTAACACTGGTTGATCACTAACGGCAAATCTTTATAATGTCGTATATAAAAGGAAAAACTGTTCACTAAAAATTTTAACTATTTAACGTGTGCTCTTCGTAGACATGTCCACATCCTCTTCTTGTTAAATGCCAGAAGGACACTTGATAGTAGTACCCAGCTGAAGTCAGTGTCCACTTGATGTACCTGGCATGATGTTATATTAGATTAGATTAGATTCAACTTTATTGTCATTACACATATACAAGTACAGTGTAACGAAATGTAGTTTAGGTCTAACCAGAAGTGCAATTAGCAAGTGCAGATATACAGTGTGAATAAATACAGAATACAATATTAGGAAAATAATTACATTGTCAGAATTTTCGTTTCTGAGTTTTGCTTAAAGAAAAGTAAACAAAATAATGAAATCATTTATAACTCAATTAATCACTTAAATATGTAAAATTAGTAGAGAATAATATTACGGATAAAGAAATAATGAAATTCAACACTAATCTCTCGAGCCAGAATTACACATACACAGGTTGCTTTTAAGAAACAAAGATCCTAAAATCTATCATTCTAAACAACTTAAAGCCAAACATGTATGATATCATAAATAAGAGTGACATTCTTATCACTTATCATCATAAAAACACATGTTCTGTTTACATGTCTTTTTTCAAGCACCACCTGTTTGATCACGTTTTACTGAAAAACATTTCCATCTGACTGCACTTTCCATGTCAATCTTGTCTCCTCGTCTATCCCATGATCTCTCACTTTCTGTTTTATCTAAAGAACAGAAACAAGCAGAATTTGTTAAGTCAGGGTGATTATAAACACTGCAAAAACACACAACCCCAAATCAGATAAAGGTGTAAAATATAAATAAAAACAGAATGTGCTGATGCACAAATCTCATTAACCAGAAAAGAGCAAATGTGCCATTTAAAAAAACATATATTTTTTAATTGATGGCGTGACAGGGTTAACTTATCATAAAATAAATGTTTAAAACACATTGCTCATAATGAATAAAAACCTTTAATTCAATATTTTTTTCACCTCTTTTTGGTGAAGACTGATCTGTTCTTTTTAGCTTCGCTCTGTGTATCACTATGGAAATTGCTTTAGGCGTGACCAACCGCAGAAGCTCTTATGACATCAAGTCTGTCTATGACATCACAGTTTGATATTGAAAGTGTCATTCGTGCTGGGAGACTTCAGCAAGCTCTCTCTCAGCACGGCCTGAGTCTGCTAAACTTTTCAACAGCTGAACCGTCATTGGAATCCGCCACCGAACTCGACGTCTGTGTTTTATGTGTCAAGGCAGACCTCATAGTTACAACAGCTTAAGTGCTCATCCAGGAAGAGAAGAGGACAGAGGTAGAGCGAAGATGACAACCACCAGAAGAACTGAGTGAGAGAACGAGATACTTTCTCAACAAACAAAAAGCCAGAATGCAGTTTAATGTAAATTTCTACTCTTACTAAAATTAATGTTTTAATAGGAAACGGAAGGTAAATGAAGAAATAAAGTTTGAAAAAGAATAGAATGTAACATTCTTCACTGTATGAACTTACATTTTTTAAACATAATAAAACAAAACAAAAACTGGGCATTTTAAACGTAACTTAATGGGATGTTTAAGCAACATTCTTACAGATGGAGGATCCTCAGGATTATATGTGTTCTAGTTTAAAGAGCTCGTTCCCCGCAATCCTATTTTTATTAGCCTTTATTTAGTGTGTAATGTTGCTGTTAGAGAATGAATAATACCTGCAAAATGATAAAGCTCAAAGTTCAGTCCTCTACTTCCCATGTACATGATGTCACTATACCGTGTGCTTTTAATAACCTCCGACCCAAAGGAATACGCCAAAAATGGGGCGAGGTCTTCCTTAGAGAAGGGGAAGATAAATACCATGCACTGCGCTGTGTTTTAACTTTTCTGTTTTTCCTATTTGCCCCTGTAAAGCTGCTTTGAAACAATACACATTGTGAAGAGCGCTATATAAATAAACTTGAATTGAATGGAAACTTGAAGAGCCGCTGGAGCAGTGTTTGGGCATGCTTTTCGATAGGGCGTAGCAAGCTTTTCAAAAGTGAGGGGGAATGAATGTGGTTAAAAACGATAAATACAATGACAGATGTGTACAAAGGTGTAACTTACAAGATATAAAAAGCTTCCCATTTAAATCAGTGATACTAGAAAAGTATTAAAACACACTCGGAACACACAGAAAATAAGTCAAACTCTGTTGTTAAAATACACAACAGTAGATTTGCTAAAGAATCAGAAGTACTTTAATAATACCAGAGGGGAAAGACAGTTGTACACAACAAGACACAAAAAGAGAGGCGAAACTTAAGACAGAACAGCCAATCATCAGCCGGTCACACTCAAAGGCGGTGTCATGTTTGAGAGGGAGGGGAAGCAGCCGCAGCGAGCGCAGACACAGAGCGGTCAGAGAAAGGAGGAGCTACTGCTGTAAGGCGTTTGTTCAAAACTGCAGAAAAAGTGCGAGTGTTGAACCCTTAAGGTGGGAAAAGTGTGGGTGTTTTATCACACCACCCACGGATGCGACGCCCCTGTTTATCAGAGATCATAAACATTTGACTGAGCTTCGCGCTAAACTACTTTCATTTTCATCACAGTCATACAGCTGGTAATACGAATTGAGAAAGCTGTTCTTTATAATACATTGTGTGTGTGTGTGCGCTAACCTCTTAAACACTTCTATGAAACATCCTTTGAAGTCCTGCTCGCAAATGTCCTCTGATCAATCTGCTTTCTATATTATCCGACTCGGGTCTAATATAAAAAGGCAACACTAATGCTTCTGTTATAAGTAATATTTTAAAGGGGTCATATGGCACGAATACGTGTTTTCTTTGTCTTTGGTGTGATATAAGTTGCACATGCATGTATTAGACATGTAAAATTGCTAAAATGAAAGTGTCAGAACAAAAGATGCACTCTATCTAAAAGCGAATGCAAACCCAGACCTGCCTGAAATGCCTCGTGTAACCACACACTGTCGCATGTACGTCACTTCGTAACATGATTTGACCTAAAACCACACAAATGTAAACTCAAGTGAGGTGGGCCTTCTTGTAAATCTCAATGGATCATCACTGTTACATTGCGAAAAAAAAAAGCCTCTTTGTTTGCCCTGCCAAAAGATGAGACGACTAAAAACGAATGGTTACATTTTATTTACAACACTGTTCCAGAAAAGTACAATCAGACTGTTCATGTTTGTGCAGCGCATCACTGACGATTGCTTCTCGAACGTGGGAGAGAGATTAAGACTGGCTATGCGTGAAAGCTTTGGTTGTGGGGTCATTCCAACTTAGCTGTTGCTTCAAATTCACAGCCTTTAAGTATATTTTCATTTTTAAAGACTTTATTACAGACTAACGCGAGTTGAGTTTGTCGTTTGTTTGTGATCTGCAAATGCAGAGACGTTCGCAACGTGAAAAAAAGAAAACATAAGTCCTAATAATCTTTAATAATGTTCCAACTAGAGTTAGCTATAGTTTTTAACTATTTTTGTCATATTTGTTTAATAAAACCTTACCAATCCTTTACATCCTGCTCAAGTCGCGCTGGCAAAGTTGAAGTATCGGCTTGATCATCTTCCTTTTCCATTTCAGATAAAGATCAGCACGTTTCAGAGAGGCGGGGCAAAGAGGAGAAACAAACATGCACGGTGTGTGGAAATAAAGCGTTTTTAACCTTAAATCGTATATACACATTACATCACATCCTAAACAAACCATAATTGTCAGGGATTTGACTAAGTGAGAACCCAAGTGCAGGCAGACACAGACAAGATGGTTACGGGGTTAACAGGGATTTATTAAACAAGGACAAAAAGGTAAAACAAAACCCACGAGGGGGTAAACAAAACAGGATAAACTATTAACAAAAAAGGACTGACAAAACTAAGACTATAAAACAAAGACTTGAGATAAACACTAAACTAACACTTACTAGACGTGGGACAACAGGAACAAGGCAAGGCACAAGAACAGGCTTACAAGGGACTTCATACAAACAATGAACCGGCACAAGACAATGAAACATGAGGACTCTTATAGGGAGACAAAACACAGGATAATTAATTAGGGACCAGGTGAAACAGATGAAACACTAAGGGGAAGCTAATGAGACGGAAAGGGCGGGAAACACAGACGAGACTCGGGGAGAGTATGGAAAGCCAAAAGGTCCAAAATGTCTCTCCCCACATGAAACAGAGGATTCTGTTTTGGTCACATAATATTCATTTTAGCCGTGTCATTTGACCCTTTAATATAACCGGTCTGACGCCATTCGGCCCGGTTTCATTTCCCTCGCCATAGTAGGAAAAGTATTTGAGATCTCTAACAAAGATCGGCATGTTTTTAACCGATAAAGTGAAGTTGACATCATTGTTACTGTTTATTGCTCAAAGCCAAAGTTTCACTCTAAGCAGGGAACCAATCACGACAGACCTGGTCAGCGTAACCAATCAGAGCGCTTCAGAAGGAGGGACTTAATAGAGACAGGAAGAAATCCAGTCGTTTAGTGAGAAGAGTGACAGCGGTGAACAATAGACTTGAAATATAAAGCGTTTTTAAAAATTAAAAACATGAACATCTATTGTTAAACACTCAAAAAACATAATCAAAGCCTCTAAAACAGCAAAAGACTGGCTCCTTTAACACTATTATAAATACTTACCAACTGCAAGATGGTCTCCATCACCCCAGTGTCATTTAGTTTCTTTCCAGATTTCACCTCGACTCTCACAATCTGTTTCCTTGAATCTGTCAAAAATCATTTAGAAGGTTTATTTAGTATTATCACTGAATATTAGAAATGTAAAGAAGGAAAGTTAAGCTTACAAAAACTATGATTTTATTTCTTAATATCGGTCAGACCAATCAAAGACAATAGTGATTTAATTTTTACATTATAGTAAAAAATAGTAATAAGTACAAATAATAATAGTTTATGTATGTATATAAATGCTTTTATGTTGACTCAACATAGCTTGACTATCTATTAATTCTGTGTTTTTAAATGTGTGTGGCATTCCTCTACTGGGGGGCGCCAGAGCATGTCATAGAATCACGCACTCAGAGTGATGAAAAATATGTGATGGGGGCAGTCGTGGCCTAATGGTTAAAGACCCAGACTTGTAACCCAAACATTGCCGGTTTGAGCCTCAGTACCTGCAGGGATTCTAGGTGAAGGGAGTGAATGATCAGCGCTCTTCTCCACCTTCAATACCTCGGCTGAGGTGAGAGCCTTGAGCAATGCACCGATCTTCCCAACTGCTCCCCGGGTGCGGCAGCATTGGCTGCTCACTGCTCTGGGTGTGTGTTCACTCAGTGTGTGTTACTCTCTGCTGTGTGTGTGCACTTGGATGGGTTAAATGCAGAGCACAAATTCTGAGTCTGGAACACCATACATGCCCTCCTTTCACATTACGTTTATGTGAACATATGTCCCTCAGTAAGGTGGTAGGTTTAAATGGTACAAAAACTCTGTCATCATTACCTCTCATCATTCCAAACCGGTATGAGTTTCCTTCTTTAGCACAACACAAAAGAAGATATTTGAAGAATGTTGGGAATGGAACAACTGCGGTACCCATTCACTTCTATTGTATGGACACAAAAGTAATGGAATTCAATACCGCCTTTGTTCAGTCAGAAGATATTTCAGAATATATTTTTGGAAGAAAGAAAGTAAAACAACTTTGAAATGACAAGAGGGTGAATGAATGATGAAATCATTTTCTTGGGGGAACTGTCCCTTTAATGATGTTGGATCATCTTATCTTATTCACTTCAACACTGAATCAGTGTCTCTAATGGACACAAACAATGAATATTGTAATAATTTGACTCATGACCCAACTGTGTCAAGCTGAATCGTCCACAGCGTACCTTTATAAAGACACTTTCTCACTAAACTGACTGACAATAAAGTGTGTTTCTGATGGTCAATACCTAAGATGAGTAGGTAACATCAAACTTACAAGTCAAACAGATGAAGGGAAGGACATGTGAGCAAAGCCTATCCTCTATCAGACCATCAGCTCGTATAGCGCCACAAGGTTGGTTCAGCCCAGTAACATCAGGTTGTCCAGTCAACCAGTTAATGGAGGAAGTGTTGACCTTTGACCCGTCTGACCACATCCATGAGTCCCTGTACAGACCAACCCATGCATTATAACCTTTTGTCATTGATGCCAACTGGTCATTCTCAGATCGACTTCGAATGATGGCCAGATCTGTGTAATGCTGTCTGCAGTAGCTCAGAGCTCCATACCACGTCGTCCAGAAATGAGAGATAAAAATAAACGTATTTGTTCCATTTTCTGTAATAAAATGAGAAAGAAAGTTGATTCTTAGGTTCTGTAGGTTTGAACACATTTAGCTTTACATTGTATTTATCAAGTCTGAATGATTTGGTACAACTATTGAATGATCTGTTTTATTATATTGGCTGAAAACATTGCAATTTGTTGTTCCACATGATGTCAAACTCCAAAAATGAATTTAATCAGAGATATGCACAAATTAATATTTCTTGTCTTGTCCTTTTTAACTATGACGATAGAGCTGCACGATTCTGGATAAATTGAGGATCCCGATTCTTTTGTTTCAAATAGAGATTGCGATTATTTTATGATTCTGAATGATTACTAAAAGTAATAGATAATTTACTAGAGGTTCTGACAACAAATAGTTTATTTAGTTATGTAATATGTAGGACGGGGCACGGTGGCTTAGTGGTTAGCACGTTCGCCTCACACCTCCAGGGTTGGGGGTTCGATTCCCGCTTCCGACTTGTGTGTGTGGAGTTAGCATGTTCTGTTTCCTCCGGGTACTCCGGTTTCCTCCCCTGGTCCAAAGACATGCATGGTAGGTTGATTGGCATCTCTGGAAAAATTGTCCGTAGGGTGTGAGTGCGTGAGTGAGTGAATGAGTGAGTGTGTGTGCCCTGCGATGGGTTGGCACTCCATCCAGGGTGTATCCTGCCTTGATGCCCGATGACTCCTGAGATAGGCGCAGGCTCCCCGTGACCCGAGGTAGTTCGGATAAGCGGTAGAGAATGGAATATGTAGGACTTTACTTCAAAGTTATTACATATTATATGGTTAACCTACAGTAACTATGGTAAGAAATGTTTAACCACAAATTCCATGAGTAAACTAAAGTTTTTTTACTTTAAATGGAAAAGTTGTAACTTGTAACTTGTATGTGAAATATTTCTCAGTAAAACAATTTCATAAGGGGACACTTTTTTTATTTTATACATTTGCCTGATATCTACAGACGTTTTGAAGGGGTCTTTAAAGAAAGACACTACTGATAAACATAACAACGCAGTATTCTCACCTGTAAACAGTTTAAAATAACCTGAAAGTATGAAATGATGGACAACTTGACGAACAGCTCTAATAATGCAGCTTCTCCATTAGCGTTAATAGAGTAATAGGTGCTCTGATGACGTATTTTACCATAATTACAGATATAAGCGCTCACTCGGATTTGTCCGCGCTACAAACTACAATCGTTAGTTTCGTTTCAAACATGTCAGGTTAAGATGTGAAGCATAATCAGAACAATGTATCACAATCCTGACAGACACTCATAAGAACAGTTTTGTTGTCAGGCTGTATTTACTTTATATGATGGTCTGTTATTTGGTGTGAGATTAATTTGGGAGAGTAGGAACTTGTAAATGAGTCTCATGATTGTGAGTTGGCAACTCTCTGCTTTAATCCCAGTAGTGCTGTAGTCATTTGACAGAAATAATGATAGTATCTGTTCTGAAAAGACTGTTTGTGACGTCGTTACATACCATATAATAACAATTTTAACTTCTGCAGCAGCAACAGAAAATATTGAAGCGATATTATTTTAGTCCGAGGTGTAAATTAATAGACAGACGAGAATCGTTGATTTTCATTTATGAGATCGTCTGGTGTTCGAATCGAGATCAGGATCTTTTAACGATTAATCGTGCAGCTCTATTTGACGACACACAGAATTGTGTCTATAGATCAGTTTTCAGCAGGGTATTACATGCCTTAAAAGAAATAGTTTAGAAGACGATGAAATTTCTCTCATAATTGACTCAATCTGGACTAGCTGTCTTCTCCAATGATATTGATTCATGGTGGTTAAGCAGTGCTGATGGAAACACACCCCTGGTTGGGATGCTCAGACAAAGCAACTGAGTTACTGTGTTTATACCAGCTAGAAAAAACAACCAACAATGATGTGCGTTTGTATTATCTCTTACCGTTGTAACAAACAAAGCGGTATTCATAATTGCACGGATAACCACTCCATGTACCACTCCGCAATACAGTACATTCCTCATTTCCATTGGTTGGCTCTCCAGTTGCCCAAAGCTTGAATGTAATGTACTCATCTCTGTAACTCCATCGCCAGCTATTGATGTCATTGTATATACCAATCCAGGCTATTGATGTCAGTGGAGTATCAATAGTTTTTTGCACATTTGTCCAGTCTTCAGTGCTCTGAATGGTGGCCAGGTCAATGTGATTCTGTCTGCAGTAAGCTTGTGCTTCATGCCAGGTCTTCTTCTCCTGGATCAGAACATACTGACGTGATATTGCTTGAGTGAGCAGACAAAGTCCTGTTGAGAGGAACATGCTGAGTGTTCAGAAATCTTTAACGGTCAAAACCCTTTATTCCTATGAGCCCACAAAGTTTATCACCTAAATACTTGAGATGTCACAAAAATAACAGACACACACACTAATCCAATAATCTGTTTATATGGAATGAATACAATATAAGATATTTTGAAGAATGTGGTCCAAGAACTGTTTGGTTACAAGCATTCGTCCAAATGTCTTTATCTGTGTTAAACCAAAGAATTTATAGAATAAAGAAACTGATACAGATTTGGAACGACTAGACTAGACTAGATTTGACTAGACTAAACTTTCCCTTTAAGAATATAACCATTTATCATTGGCTATTTTTGTTGTCTAAAGGCTCTTTTAGTACGTCGATTTGAACAAAACTTCGGGTGATTGACGTGTTCTGTTTTTTTTATTTATGCGGCCATGAGGCTGCTTCAGAGAGCGCTGTCTTGCAGTTCTACCATGTCCATTTATTTACTAGCGCTTTTAGGCATGTTGTTTGGTCTCAGCTCTTAAAGCTATAGAATATTTTTGGAGTGAATAAAGCGGTCAGTTGAGGATTTCTGGATAGCATTGGGCATGAGTACATTTCATTCTAGCTGTAAGCTGTGGATTTTGATAATGGTGTACAGAGTATACCTAAGGTAACTTATGTACATATGTCACATTAAATATAGAGTAAAGGTTTGGACCAAAGAATAAATACAACTTCAAAAATACTAATGAAATGTAATGCAACAAATCAAGTTTGTTACAAATATTTTTAAGTTGAAGCAAAGTTCAAGTAATATTTTTTCCAGTGTACAGTTTTTCAGTCTAGTATGCACTCACATGGACACTGAACAGTGTAATGACCATATATTATTTTAAATATATTATATTAGTACACAATTATATGAACTTAATTCACACTGACCTGAAAAAAGTAGAAAATGAATCAACCTCTCCATTGGTGATGGATTTACTAAAGGAAATCTGAAACATTGAAGCAACATTTTTAATCATGACAAACACACTTTAATAAAATAAATATATTAAAAGAGCTCACAAAGATAATAACATGAAAATAAAATTCACAGATACCTACAACAAAGAAGATCAAGCTGAAGATCAAGTGGTGCTGACTATTGTTGCTGAACTGCAATGACTATTACAATCTCCATATCCTGGCTTTTATTTCTGATGCAAAACATGTTTTAGTTTGGAAACAAAGACACTGATTTCCATTTCAGGTTTTGTTTAAAGTATTGGTTTCTGCATTCAAATGGCCTCACAGAGCATAGCGATGTTTATCTCTTCAAGTGCACCTACATAAACTATGGAACTGGGTCAATACACAACAACAAAACTACATTTTTAGCATAGAACCGCATTTAATATTAGATAACAACCATTGTCCAAAAACTTCCATTTGGAAGTCAAAAAGATCTCAGTCCTCAACAAAACTAAAAAATCGTTTTTATTTGTGAAGATGAACAGAAGTCCTCGGGTTGTCGAACGATGGGAGGGTGAGTAATTCATGACTGAATTTTTTATTTATTGCAGAATATCCTTTTAAGGGGCGGTTTCCCACACAGGCATTCGATTACCCCAGGTCTAGGCCTTAGTTAAATTTTGATATTTAAGTACATGCATCAAAAACAAACATTAACGTTGAGAATCTTGACACAAAAAGTGGCACTGATGTATTTTAAAACATTATTGACAGTGCAAACTGTTTTCAGTTTAGACCGCTCTAAAACTTAACTTGGTCTGGGACTAGGCTCAAGACCTCTCTGGGAAACCGTCTCTAAAAACATTATAAGACCGTTATACCAATGAGTTGATGCTGATGTTAAGGCCATTCACAACACGTAGAACGTTGGTAGGGTTATCTTAACTGCTCCAGTGAAGCTGAACGATAGTTGTGTTATAAAACAAGTAATAATTTAGCTCTTTCAAGTCCAGCTGGATGAGGTTAGAAGACACTGACCGGCGCAAAATCACTTGGAGTGAGCTGTGGAGTATGTAAAGGTACAGGCTAGTTTTATCATAAGAGCTACATATGATGTCCTGCCCTCACCAACAAATCTGCATGTTTGGTGTGGACAGGATCCAGCCTGCCAGCTATGTGCAGCTCCAGCAAACCTTAAACATATTATTGTGTGTAAGAAGAGCAGCGACCAACCCTGCGGCCGGAAATGGCTCTGTGGTCCAGCTCCAGTAGGACAGTCCTCATAGTTGAGTTGACTGTACCTTTGGAAGAGGCCATTAACAAAGCGTTTGAAATAAAGAATCTCTGGTATGCCAACTTGGCAGATGAGGCTGAAGATCTGGGATGGACAGCGGAAGTGTTCCTGGTGTAAGTGGGCTGTAGGGGCTTTGTTTCCAATTCCACTACAAGACTGATTAAGGAAGTGGGGACCAGAGGACTGGCCCAACGGGCGGTAGTCAAAGAACTTGCCACAGTCGCTGAGAGAAGCATCCACTGGCTGTGGTTGAAACGGTAGGACACAATGTGGCTGCCAAATGACCACCTAATAAAATGGTGTTGGTGTTGTAATGTTACGCCATACGGAACCGTGGGCACTGAGCATGCATTTATGGTTCCAGTGGGGCCAGAACAGCTTTGTGGTGATTAAAGAGTCGGACTCAAGACCAAAAGATTTTGATGAAATTCTAAAAAATAAAATTTTCAACCTTTAGCCTTTTCCATTAAAGCCATTACAAAATATATTTTTTGAAGTGTTTCAGGCATTATTTCAATTGGACTAATCTGTTGATAACAACCCATCATTAGAAGCCATCACATACCAGTAAAAACAATATTATGATTTCCTGTGAAACCCAAACAATTACCATTAAAACCATGACATTGTGTATTGTGCTTGGCCATGATTCAGTTGAAATGTTTTTTTGTCTGTGGACTCACCACTAAAATTTTACATTTACAGAATGTGAGTTTGTCTTGCAACGTAATTTACATGGATTTACATGGGTTTTACAAAAACATGCAAAATGCTTGCTGCCTTATTTTCTTATTTTCTGACCATGTCCATCCCTTTATGACCACCATGTACACATCTTCTGATGACTACTTCCAGCAGGATAATGCACCATGTCACAAAGCTCGAATCATTTCAAATTGGTTTCTTGAACATGACAATGAGTTCACTGTACTAAAATGGCCCCCACAGTCACCAGATCTCAACCCAATAGAGCATCTTTGGGATGTGGTGGAACTGGGGCTTCGTGCATCCCACAAATCTCCATCAACTGCAAGATGCTATTGGTGAAAGGGGGTCAAACAACGTATTAGTATGGTATTCCTAATAATCCTTTAGGTGAGTGTATATATATATATATATATATTGGATATATATATATATATATATTATTTTTATTCATATATTTACTATAATCTTTTAATGCATCGGTTGACACTTTGAATTGTCCAATACCGGACTAAGAAAAATTGTTACAAAACAGATTTATATGTTGGAAAAAACTTTCTGAAACCAGTACGATCGCTGGTATTGAGCATAGAAATATGTCCTAATACACCCCACTGGTTTTATGACAAGTTGCCCATGTTAAGCATGAGAAGACAGCATGTCTTACATTGTAAAGAAGTGAGAATGCATGACACATCGTTGCAGGCCCGCTTTAACCTTTAATGGTCTCTGATGGTCTCTACTTGTAATACGTTACATTAGGCATCTCCCAGGGACAGCAGCGGGCAGAGCAGCGTTGTGGCCCGGGGGACAAAACATCTCATTCCCTCCATCTGGGAACAGAGATTACAGTCGTAACAAAGACATTCACTTTCTGTCTGTCTGGCTTCTCTGAGTACCGAGTTAGCTGACCGGCAACATAAGGGTCACTGAAAACCACATCCCACAGGAGAGGTATCCATGCGGATATACATGCATTTATGCATTGTCTCACAGGGGGATGAGCCCTTGAAACCATGGGTGTGTGGTTTCCCATCTGAGGGCTTCACATGTGAGAGGTAATACAGTAATTAAAAGAACCTGTCGCCCGACATCAGCACTAATTTAATTTGGTACCCGACCCTACCTGTTTGACATACATATCGCAACCTGAACAAACTCGCATTAAAAAGTTGTACACGTAGGCGCATGTAGACTGAATGAAGTGTAATGCAGGAAAGACACCAGTAGCTGATGAGCTAAAACGTTTATTTAAGTTGTCATAACAGTATCGAGTGCTTGCTGTCCATCAATTGAAGTGCGATTGGCTATAATGCTCAACGCCGCAAAGCAAGCTGCAATACACATTCAGGGCCAGTATTTATTAAGCTTCTGAGAAATACGCACAAGAACACTACTAAGAATTGACTTAAGATTTAAAAAATTCTTGGTTTAAAGCAGCGCTTAAAAGTTGGTCATAAAGCAGCTCAGTCGTAATTTCAGAGAAGTGTAGGACTAAATCTTAAGTGTCAGGCTTGGAGATGATTTACAACACTTTGCTGTGCTGCAAATGGGATTTTGGATGACAACATTGGCATGGACCAATCCCTGAATAGATTTCCTTATTTAAGAATTGAAATTCCTTAAATAAGGTTTATATTCAACACTTATAAGTGAACAAAGACTTTTCAAGAGAACACATTATGATATAGATAAACACGTTTCCAACATTTCTAAATTACCCATTTTAAACTGGTGTTAAAATAAGTTTTTTTATTTGCTTTAGTCAAGTATTTTTGCTTTAAATACAATGTGATTTTCAGTATAAATCTCTTCTTGCGTGTGAAATCACACGTTCCATTGAGAACAAAACAGCATAACGAGAACGTGCAAATATAATGCAAATCCATTGGAATAGAGAATTACAAGTTTGACAATCTAATACAGCGAAACGAGAACGCGCAACAGTTCTGATGATGACATGTACAGACTGCGTGCCCTTTATCTGGTGCACAAAGAAGGTTGTATACATTAGATTATGACAAATTATGTTAATGTTGTGTCATTAATACATTTATACTTTATAGAAAACAACTTTTCCTTTTGATTACATTTTCAAAATTGGAAATGAAATGCCCTGATCGTGGTCTGCATTTCCATTAAGATGTTGATATGAAAACTGTTATTTTTTACCGTAATGACTTTGCTGTACATGTGATTTTATTCCAAATCTTTTACATTTGGTATTATATTTTTCCCCATTTCAGCAGCAACACGCAGCTAGATTACTAGAAATGGTCAATATTTGATCCTTAACCCTCCCTCTACATCAGTGGTCACCAACCCTGCTCCTGGAGATCTACCGTCCTGAAGACTGTAGCTCCAACCCTGCTTCAGCACACCTGTCTGTAATTATCAAGCAAACCTGAACGCCTTGATTAGATAGTTCAGGTGTGTTTGATTGGGGTTAGAGCTAAAATCTTCCGGACGGTAGATCTCCAGGAGCAGGGTTGGTGACCACTGCTCTACATCGTTGTCTCAAGTACCATGTACAACCCAACTACCGCTGGCTTCCACCCCAGAAACAACCTGTGCCCGTATTTATCAAGCTTCTGAAAATGCCATTTTAGTCTGAAGTGCTGAGAATTCATGAAATTTACTCCTACCACCACACTTAGTTATAAAAGCAAGTCATCAAATTTCTTAATGCTAAGAATCACTTTACTCTCCTTATTATTTAAGACAGTCTCTCAAGTGCTTAGGAGTTGCTACTAGATGATTGTTATGGCGCTGAGGAGACAGAGACATGAGGTGGACAAATAGGTTGGCCAATGGAACCGTAGCATTACACATTATACGCACATAAATTCAGTACTCCCCTGCATAGTCGAGTTTGTGGGAGGCACTTTTTTTAAATATGAATTTGCGAAAGGCATTTATTAATGAAACAACATCTACATCATTAACACTAGAACTACCAAGGCAGTAATTTTGACCATTTTTAACATTTGCAATGAAACAAATTTGTTCAAATAAACGCCATGGAACTACAGTAACCTGACTTTTCTTAAATATGTGTATATTTTATTGTAAGTGGTCAAATTGACGGTATGCATTACACACACTTCGCTCTTTCCCACTTAAAATTTGCGCCACAGTTATATCCAGTATGTAGCAAACAAACCTGATAAATTTGGGATAAAGTTCCGGCTTGCTGCTGATGTTGATAGAAAATATATGGTGAACGGTGTGCCGATCTGGGCAAAGACGAGACGCGGAGCCCAAGTCAGCGACTGGGAGTGTGGTTTTGAAAATGGTTGCGCCTTACCTCGGGAAGGGGAGGAACATAACCACTGACAACTTTCCATACATGTCTATTAGGGGTTTTACTATGCACTGAAATCCAAACTGTTAAGATTTTATTACTTATTAAAAATTTGTAGTATTTATACTCATTTGTTTTATTTTACTTATCTACTACTAATATATGTAATAAGCAGGCTACACAATATGTTCTGTGGTTGATGATGAACTAATACATTTTTGCATTTGTGTGTCAATCTCATGTACTGCTGTTTGTTAATACCACAAACAAACACATCCATTTATTCATTTTGATTCTATTGGTGGGTGCGATTCATGTGATCCAAATATAGCCCCTGAGAATTGTACATTTAAAATGTCAAAACATGTTGAAAAAGGATGGATGTTATTATTTCCCAAACTCACAACATGTTTTCATCTAACGAAATATTCTGCATCAATCCATATTTGTTGCCGTTTAGACTTCCTCTGCGGTGAAAAAACTTCTCTTCCACTTACCGGACACAAAGCAAGGGTACCTTTGGGCGGTGTCATAGCTTTTGCAAAATATATACAAAAATGAAAAATAAATTTTTGTTTTAAGCGATCATATAATGTACGCTCATCTGAGTTCGCTTGGCACTTGGGGGTATGTTCTTTTTAGTGTGATAACATTATAATATAGGACAACGGACATTTATAATAAATGACAACAGACATTTATAATATATGACAACGGACATTCATAGTTTTATTATGTTATCTCAATAGAAGCTTTGAATTTAAATATTGCATGGCAGAAATGCCATTCAGTACAGTCTAGTATGAGCGCTCAAAATGACTGCTATGGCAATTCTTGAAGTGTTCGATTTCTGTTGTAGTGTTAAACAAGCGTTGGTAATGTCATCCAAAGTGGTCTATAGTGAACCAGATTAGGTTTAAGGTTGATCAGTTTAATGGGTATCAGCTATCTTCTACTTCAGGTATGTCACTGAACTCCTTGGGGGTGAGGCTTATGTCTCCTGCTCTGTAGTGCTTCCTGCATTCTGCCACCTTCAGAATGTATTGAGGGTCTCTGATGAAGATCCATCCTATGTGGCAAGTTTCAAGACTGCCTTTAGCAAAGATCTTGCCGAACGTCAAGCTGACATGAATGGTGAATGGTTAAAACTTGCTTCAGCCCTTGACCCACGTTTTAAGGACTTAAAGTGCCTATCAAGAGGAGAGAGAGATCAGGTATGGTCTAGCCTTGAGAAAATACTACAAGAAGGAGGACTCAGCGCAGATACTCCATAATCCTCTGAGAAACATGAGCCAGCTAAGAAGAAGAGAATCCTCCTGCTGGGTTCAGACTCGGATTCAGAGGAAGAAAATCTCCATAGCAATGATTTACATCGTTACAGAGCTGAGCCCAGTATTGCAATGGATGAGTGTCCTCTACAGTGGTGGTCAGCTCATGCAGGAGCTCATGCTTCACTGTCTTTCTTAGCTTGCAAATATTTGGCCACCCCTGCAACCTCAGTACCAATGGAAAGACTTTTGTCACTGGCTGGCGCTGTTGTGCAGAATAAAAGAGCATCTTTAAACTCAGGAAATGTTAACAAGTTAGTCTGTTTTAGCAAATGGTTAAAAGAGAAATAAGAATTGAGGTGAGTTTTTGTTACATTTTGACCATTGAAGCATAAGGGACAGGCTTCTATTCAATAATGTCATGTCCATTGAAATTTAAAACATATAAGATTGCGTTCAGAAATAAACAAAATTGTCATGGTCATTAGCCTAGAGACATTGTTTTGTTTTAACAAATAATTATTAAAAATGTCTCGACCATTATAACCTATGTCATTTGTTTGTGATTAATAAGTTACAACTGCTATATCCACTCTAACCTAATTCATAGGTTTGTTCAGTCAGTGATAAAAATGTCACAACCTTTTACCTGAGTTTTAGGCTTGTAATTCAATAATAAATGGTAAAAAAATCTGCTTCTTGTAGGTCTGTATGTATGTGCGATTAATTAGATTAATTATCACAATCAACCACCTGTTTGGTATTGCTTTTGAAGTTTACAAACACGAGGAGCAGAAAGTAAGCACACAAACTCCACTTTCATTCTACACTGCACATTTTACGAGATGGATTCACACAGGCCTTAAAAGCGTTTTACGGTACAAGAAGTGATTGAAGAACTTTGGAAGTCGAGTGATAATGAGCAAAGTTATCATTCAAATGATGAGGAGCAAAATCTTCAATCAAGTGATGACGAACCGGACCTGCTTTTACCAGAAGAAATTCCAGAGTCAGACTCAACCCTAGACAGGTATGTGACTTTATTATTCTTTACAACCTTCAGTTTGCACAATTGTTGCATGAACCATATAAGCTTTATACTAATGTAGCTCAGTGGTTAGAGCATGTTACTTACATTGCCAAGGTCATGGGTTCGATCCCAGGGGATTTCACATACTTAGAACAAATATATAGTATGATGCAATGTAATTCACTTTGTATAAAAGCGACTGCCATATGCATAATTGTAAATGTATACTATGTTCAGTTTGTACTATATTTTGTAATAGGTGCTCAGATGGTAAAGGTGATGATGATGGTCCTGAAGCTTCAGCCTCATCGGCCTCATCTATGCCTTCTACATCTGCTTCTTTCAGCGTTTTTTCTGAAGAAGGCAGAATTATAAGGAGAGAGCAAAGCAGAGGGAGAGAGCAAAGCAGAGGGAGAGGGCCCAGCCGGTCGAAAGCAAAGCAGAGGGAGAAGGCCCAGCTGGTCGAGAGCAAAGCAGAGGGAGAGGGCCCAGCCGGTCGAGAGCTAAGCAGAGGGAGAAGGCCCAGCCGGTCGAGAGCAAAGCAGAGGGAGAAGGCCCAGCCGGTCGAGAGCAAAGCAGAGGGAGAAGGCCCAGCCGGTCGAGAGCAAAGCAGAGGGAGAGGGCCCAGCCGGTCGAGAGCAAAGCAGAGGGAGAGGGCCCAGCCGGTCGAGAGAGCGAGGCAGAGGGAGAGAGCAAAGCAGAGGGAGAAGGCCCAGTCGGTCCAGAGCAAAGCAGAGGGAGAGGGCCCAGCCGGTCGAGAGCAAAGCAGAGGGAGAAGGCCCAGCCGGTCGAGAGCAAAGCAGAGGGAGAGGGCCCAGCCGGTCGAGAGAGCGAGGCAGAGGGAGAGAGCAAAGCAGAGGGAGAAGGCCCAGTCGGTCCAGAGCAAAGCAGAGGGAGAGGGCCCAGCCGGTCGAGAGCAAAGCAGAGGGAGAAGGCCCAGCCGGTCGAGAGCAAAGCAGAGGGAGAAGGCCCAGCCGGTCGAGAGCAAAGCAGAGGGAGAGGGCCCAGCCGGTCGAGAGAGCGAGGCAGAGGGAGAGAGCAAAGCAGAGGGAGAAGGCCCAGTCGGTCCAGAGCAAAGCAGAGGGAGAGGGCCCAGCCGGTCGAGAGCAAAGCAGAGGGAGAAGGCCCAGCCGGTCGAGAGCAAAGCAGAGGGAGAGGGCCCAGCCGGTCGAGAGCAAAGCAGAGGGAGAGGGCCCAGCCGGTCGAGAGAGCGAGGCAGAGGGAGAGAGCAAAGCAGAGGGAGAAGGCCCAGCCGGTCCAGAGCAAAGCAGAGGGAGAGGGCCGAGCCGGTCGAGAGAGCGAGGTAGGGGGAGAGAGCAAAGCAGAGGGAGAGGGCCCAGCCGGTCGAGAGCAAAGCAGAGGGAGAAGGCCCAGCTGGTCGAGAGCAAAGCAGAGGGAGAGGGCCCAGCCGGTCGAGAGCAAAGCAGAGGGAGAAGGCCCAGCCGGTCGAGAGCAAAGCAGAGGGAGAGGGCCCAGCCGGTCGAGAGCAAAGCAGAGGGAGAAGGCCCAGCTGGTCGAGAGCAAAGCAGAGGGAGAGGGCCCAGCCGGTCGAGAGCAAAGCAGAGGGAGAAGGCCCAGCCGGTCGAGAGCAAAGCAGAGGGAGAGGGCCCAGCCGGTCGAGAGCAAAGCAGAGGGAGAGGGCCCAGCCGGTCGAGAGAGCGAGGCAGAGGGAGAGAGCAAAGCAGAGGGAGAAGGCCCAGCCGGTCCAGAGCAAAGCAGAGGGAGAGGGCCGAGCCGGTCGAGAGAGCGAGGCAGAGGGAGAGAGCAAAGCAGAGGGAGAAGGCCCAGCCGGTCCAGAGCAAAGCAGAGGGAGAGGGCCGAGCCGGTCGAGAGAGCGAGGTAGGGGGAGAGAGCAAAGCAGAGGGAGAGGGCCGAGCCGGTCGAGAGAGCGAGGCAGAGGGAGAGAGCAAAGCAGACGGAGGGGAAAAGGAAGAGCTACTAAACCTCCTGTTTTGTCTGGTGTCAATGAAGCAAGATGGCACACCCCAGATGAACCTGACATCCCACCATCTCGGGTTGCATTCAGACCAGCTCGACCCCCTGGCCCTCAGCTTATAACCACTGAGATATACTGTGCTCTGGAATTGTTTCAGCTGTACTTTTCTCCAAAGGTCTGTCAGATCATCATCCAGCACTCCAATGCCTATTCAGCTTAGCATCAGGATACAAACAGGAAGCCATGGCAGGACATGACTATGAAGGACCTGTATTCATATTTGTCAATGGTCTTGTACATGGGTCGGGTAAAACTACCACAAATTGCAAATTACTGGACTGGGTCCAGACAATACAGGTTGGAATTCCCTGCCAGTTTTATGTCAGGGAGGAAATTTGTTGCCATTTCAGCAAAGATGGATCTTGAAGAAACTTGATGAAAAAGGAACCCCAGCCTATGATCGCCTGGGTAAACTGAAACCAGTTTACCAGGATATACGAGATGCCTGCAAGACATTTTTCAACCACAGCAAAATATTGCCATTGATAAGAGGATGGTAGCATTCAAAGCAAGGATTGTGTTGAAGCAGTTCCAGAAGGAGAAGCCAACGAAGTGGGGTTACAAGCTTTTTGTTCTTGCTGACTCAGCCCTTGGTTACACATGGGATTTTTTTATTTAAGAGAGCAAATCCCCTGAAGGAGAAAAAGAACAAACCACAGGGTTAAGTTATGAATCAGTGATGGCGCTGGTGGATGAGAAGATGCTGGGAACTGGCTAAAATTATATGTAGACAATTTCTACACCAGCCCATCACTATTCAGAGACCTCCTCAAGAAGGGCATCTGGGCCTGTGGGACCATTAGAAGCAACCGGGTGGGCTTCCCACACACCACCGCTAACAAGTTGGCCAAAAATGCTCCCCGTGCGAGTATGCGGTGGATTAGAGACAACAGCCTCCTCTTTGTGCAATGGAATGACACCAGGGAGGTGCATATGTGCTCATCCTTCCATGCAGCAGAGGGAGATCGCACTATACGGAGGAGGGTTAAGATGAGAGCTGACGGATGGACGGAACACCACGTACCAATTCCTGATGTAGTGCATGACTACAACCAGTAAGTTGTGTTTCTTTTTTGCTGTTGTGTACAAAATTGTCAAGATGAGTTAATTTTATTTACCTGGTTATGTTTGCATTTAGAATTGTTCTATTATTTTTCACACAGTCACATGGGAGGAGTTGATCTCTCCGATGCCCTTGTTGGGTATTATCAAGTGTTCAGAAAGACCAGGAAGCGGTACCGCTTACTGTTCTTCCACTTTGTCGACATCGCAGTGGTAAATGCATTCATTCTGCACCAGCAGTTCGCTGCGGCTCATAACCAAAGAGCGAAGCCACAGCGAGAATTCCGTGAAGCTTTGGTTGTGGAGCTGGCAGACTGGATGCCTCAAAATGAGCCTGCTCCTCCTGCTCCAGCAACTCAAATGACACGACTTGTCTGCCACAGACCAAAACACGTCACAGATAAAAGTGATGACTGCAGGCGAAGATGCCAATTGTGCCATAAGAAAACAACTGTGTTCTGCCAGAGATGCACAGCCTACTTTTGTTTCCAAGCAAAACGAGATTGCTTCAATAACTGGCATGATGTAAATAATTTTGAGTGTTCAGATGTTGTGAAGATTTGTATATAGTTGTAACTTTTTGAAATTACATCCATAGTTTGACATGTAGTTTTCCTGTATTTTTATATTTTTGTTTTCGTTCACGTTTCAATTACAATTTGCATCAAAAAGTGAAAATATTAATCTAAAGTATGACAAAAGTAGAAAAAAGTGTTGTGTGTGTATATGTATGTGTTTGGTCTGTGGTGTCAGATGTCATTTCAAGCAACCTAGTGACCATTGAGAATCATCCTATAGATAGGGTGGCTCCTTGTGGCCATTTGCCATATTTTACCTAAAATACTTACAGATACCAGATTACAGCAGATTTGAAGCTGAAAATTTGAAGACTACTTGTTTCGACCTATGGCTTTTACTTTTTTTTTTTTTAATATATAAATATTTCATAAAATAAAATGAATATTATAGCACATTTTCATAACAATACATTTAAAATCCAATACCTTTTAGACATTTTTTAACTTCTACAATAATCCTCCAAGTGTCTTTTTTCAAAAGAGACCAATCTTATGTCTCTACTCCAAAGCATTCAATAGTTACAGCTGTTAAAGTTTGCATACTGCATTTTTTTTCTCTTTGCTCAAAATATGGACCGACAGTTAATTCAACTACAATCAAATGATTACAGATGAAGACAATGACATGTGACAATGTGAGTTAAATGTTTGTATTCTGTGTGTTTTATCTTGTGTGTTTGTGTTTGGTGAGGTGTGTTGACTGTAGCAGCTGAACATGTAATGCTTTTAGATCAAAACTTTTACAACATACAGTAGTAGTATCACAACATATAGTAGTAACCATGTGTGAAGGGTAATTCAACATTCTGAGAAACTATTTTGAATCATTTGGTTGTTTGAGAACATGAATATAAATTAAAGCTTCTTTATTAACACTGAATAGACAAAATGATCTGTGAAAATATTTGTGTTGAAGTGAATTGTGCAAATACATAAATAAATAATAAAACATGTTAAACATATTGTTGAATGATGTTTTTCTGTGTCTCAGCAATCGCTTCTGTCTCTCAACAACACAATGAGATGTTTGTATATTTTGTGTCATGGTTCCACTATCATGTCATGTTTTATTCCTGTCACAAGTGGAGCCATGGCATTGCCTGATGGTTTTATGTGGGAAAGACATAGTTCTTTCTCGTGTCTCGTCTTTGGCCCCACCCCTCTCACTCCTCGTCACTTTTCCCGAGTGCTTAATCCCCAGCACCTGTTTCTTGTTAATATCCTGTGTTTGTTTGCCTATAAAGAGTCCTCATGTTTCGTTGTCCTGTGCACGTTCATTGTATGCTGTATGTGATACCTGGTCCTCGTCTGAGTTGTTCCAAGTAAGTGTCAGTTCAGTGTCTTATCAAGTGTTTGCTTTTGTATCCAGTTTTAGTCAGTCAGTGTCTTTGTATTTGCTTATATTTTACCCTGTCGTGTTTTCCCCATTGTGGGTTTTGTTTTGCCTTTTTGTCCTGTTTTGTATATATTAAATACCTTTGTTACCCCTACCATCTCGTCCTGCCTGCTATTGGGTTCTCCTGCCCTGTCTTGCCACGAGAACCGTGACAATTTTGTGTAGTCGACTCTGTGCTGGTTTGTATTGTCCGCCTCCAGTTTTCCTTTGGTTTTTCCTCCAGCTAATGCTGTGACGTAAGTGTGATATTGACACTAAAAGGGTCTTTGGTTTACTTCATAATTTGGAAAAAACATCTGCATACTTAATAACTAAATGATTGAATAACAGAATTATATTAGTGAATGTTTTTAACGGGGTCCCCTATTAGATAAAAATATAATATTCGTAACACAATTATACTTATCATATGAGGCGACAAATATATCCCAAATAAACACCTAAAGCTTGAAAATAGTTTGTGGTCTTCTGCATGATCGCGGTGGTCTTAATGTTTCATTCAAATCATTTCATGTGTTCTTTAATCCACAACGTTTTCCATTAACATTTATTTATAAATGCAATCTTAGGTTTTTCTTACAGTTTTGACGTTAACAAAAAGTTTTAAGATGATCAAATTTTCACAGGAAATTCCTTCTGATGTGACGTTTGAATTTTAAACATTTCCCCAAACGCTTTATTTTTAATTAAAAAAAAAGTGTTTTGGAAAATGATAATCTTTGTTTATTTCTGTACAATTCTGACAACTTTTCTTCTTAATTCCATATAAAGATGTTTAACTTTTGAATTGGAGAAAATTAACTACAGAAAAAAAAACGGCTTTATATTTAAGTAACACAAAACTAATGTTTGTAATTTTTGGAAAAAGTATGAAAATAATGTGTTATGAAAAAAACAGATATTTTTAATTCAGTTATCCTGATCTCAGACTTTTATAAGGTTTGCTTTTGTTGGAATTCAACAAACACTCAAATATATGACTGCAATACATGGAGGATTTAGTTATGGATGTTAAAACTATAGAAAACACGCATTCATTACTGAAGACTAAATGATTAAAACAAAACTAATTATTGTTGATTATAGTCCTTTAGAGTAATTGTATGTGTTTGATTTTACTGATGTTTTACACATTAATAAAGCGGTTATGTAAACTGGACATAAACAGAAGCCTGTAAAGTGGGCTCAGAACAATCCCCATCACTGGACGATCACTGCACAGTAAAGTCTCTGGTGTAAAAATGAGTCCATACCTATCGGTGTACAAACAAAGAGTCTTTCAGGTGTGAAATGTTCATTTATTCATGCAGTTAAATAATCGAGTTCACATTACAAGTGATGATTAATGATGAACACCTGCTGTTAACAAACACAATCACTGAAGACACATCAACAATAAGAATTCACTCTGATAGTGTTTCCTTTAGTTGGGCTCTTGATCCTTATTTGCCAATAATGGTAATATTGTGCTTTATTGGTGTCTTTATTACAGCAACACTGAAATAATTAACATCACCATATATCAATATGTCATGGTTCTGCCTATCTTGTATGGCTTATTCTTGGTCTTGGGGCAGAACCAGGGCAGAATTCCCTGTTTCATGTGGGGAGAGACAATTTTGACCTTTATGGTCTTCCATACTCTCCCCGAGTCTCGTCTGTGTTTCCCGCCATTTCGTGTCATTAGCTTCCCCTTAGTGTTTCATCTGTTTCACCTGTCCCCAATTAATTATCCAGTGTTTGTCTTCCTATAAGAATCCTCTTGTTTCATTGTCTTGTGCGGTTCATTGCTTGTTCATGTACCTGTTTGTGCATTTACCTGTTCATGCCTGTTCAACAGTCCCAGTCATTGTTCCTGTTTTCATCTTGTATAGTAAGTGTCAGTTTAGTGTTTTTTGTATCAAGTGTTTGTTTTCTTAGTTAGGCAGTTAGTCAGTGTTAGTTGTTAAAGTTTATTTATCAAGTCTTGTTTTCCCCCATCGTGGGTTTTTGTTTTGTCCTTTTGTATATTGTTTATTAAATATCTTGTTTACCCTACCACCTTGTCTCGTGCTGCCTGCAACTGGGTTCTCCTGCCTTCTCTCAGTGAGAGACCCGTGACAGAATGAACCGCCAAAATAGAACCCAGCAGGCAGCAGTCATGACCACTGACCGTTGGTCGTGCACCTCCAACCCTGTGTGGTGGGAGGCCATCGCCTCCCAGTCACACGCTGGAGGTGGTCCATTTCCGGCCCAGTGCAGTAGACCTCTGCGGGTGTATGCTCAGGAGGTTGAGGCCAGCAGGGCATCTGTCCCCGAGGTGCTGGTGAGTGCCTACCTCATGGCCGGGATGGACAACCCACCATCTTTTTCTGAGCGAGAGGAGTTGGTTTATCAGCCGTTCCCACAGTTGGTAGAACGGCTGCAGCTTCGAGAGCAGCTCGATAAGGGCTGCTCCCCCAGTTGTCAGCCAACCTCCTCTCGTTCTGGGTGGGGGTCCATTCCGGAAGGCCTTGTGGTGGGTGCCTTCACCTTGGGGAGAGCCACACCGTTCTCCTCCTCACCTCCTGTAGCCACTGCATCCACCAGGTCTAGTCGCAAGCGGGCCCAAAAGAAGATCCGGAGGGCGGCTCGAGCCCTGGGGAGTCCTGTGGTCCCGCCGAGTCCTGTGGTCCCGCCGAGTCCTGTGGTCCCGCCGAGTCCTGTGGTCCCGCCGAGTCCTGTGGTCCCGCCGAGTCCTGTGGTCCCGCCGAGTCCTGTGGTCCCGCCGAGTCCTGTGGTCCAGCCGAGTCCGGTGGTGTCAAACCCCAAGAATTTTTTGGGGGGGCGCCGTGGGGATGTGACGGTCCGGGCGGCCAGCCCGGCCGCGGATTCTCCCCTTCTACCGGCACCAAGCCCGGTCCAGCAACCGGCACAGTACGCTGCCCAGCCGCCAGAGAGCGCTGCCCAGCCGCTGTCAAGCCCGGTCCAGCAACCGGCACCAAGCCCGGTCCAGCAACCGGCACCAAGCCCGGTCCAGCAACCGGCACCAAGCCCGGTCCAGCAACCGGCACCAAGCCCGGTCCAGCAACCGGCACCAAGCCCGGTCCAGCAACCGGCACCAAGCCCGGTCCAGCAACCGGCACCAAGCCCGGTCCAGCAACCGGCACCAAGCCCGGTCCAGGAACCGGCACAAAGCCCGGTCCAGCAACCGGCACAGTGCGCTGCCCAGCCGCCAGAGAGCGCTGCCCAGCCGCCGTCAAGCCCGGTCCAGCAACCGGCACCAAGCCCGGTCCAGCAACCGGCACCAAGCCCGGTCCAGCAACCGGCACCAAGCCCGTTCCGGCACCGATCACTGCCCAGCCGCCGTCAAGCCCGGCTGCCCAGCCGCCGCCGTCAAGTCCGGTATTCCAGCCGGAATCCTGCCCTGTGTCTTGCCCGGCATTCCAGCCGGCCCTCAAGCCCTTATCCTGCCCGGCATTCCAGCCGGGGCCCAAGTCCAGTCCTACAGTCCTGTCGGGGACAAGAACATTTCCCCCAAGGACTGCCTTTGTCAAGCCCCCTGGGGCTCCGTGCTCCGGCGCGTCCCCCAGGGCTAGGATTCCCCCTCCCAGCCCTGCCCCTTTTGGACTATCTATGTCTTCCTGTTTGCCCCCACCCCCCCTCCCTTGTTTGTTATTTTTGTTAAGCCACCCTAATCCCTTGTTGATTCTTGCTTGTCTGCCCCTGATCTTGTTCACCATGTTTTGTCTAGTCTTGTCTTTGTCTCAGTCTGCCCTGTCCTGTTAGTATCCTTGAGGAGCGTCAGGATGTCGCTCCTTAAGGCGGGGGTTCTGTCATGGTTCTGCCTATCTTGTATGGCTTATTCTTGGTCTTGGGACAGAACCAGGGCAGAATTCCCTGTTTCATGTGGGGAGAGACAATTTTGACCTTTATGGTCTTCCATACTCTCCCCGAGTCTCGTCTGTGTTTCCCGCCATTTCGTGTCATTAGCTTCCCCTTAGTGTTTCATCTGTTTCACCTGTCCCCAATTAATTATCCAGTGTTTGTCTTCCTATAAGAATCCTCTTGTTTCATTGTCTTGTGCGGTTCATTGCTTGTTCATGTACCTGTTTGTGCATTTACCTGTTCATGCCTGTTCAACAGTCCCAGTCATTGTTCCTGTTTTCATCTTGTATAGTAAGTGTCAGTTTAGTGTTTTTTGTATCAAGTGTTTGTTTTCTTAGTTAGGCAGTTAGTCAGTGTTAGTTGTTAAAGTTTATTTATCAAGTCTTGTTTTCCCCCATCGTGGGTTTTTGTTTTGTCCTTTTGTATATTGTTTATTAAATATCTTGTTTACCCTACCACCTTGTCTCGTGCTGCCTGCAACTGGGTTCTCCTGCCTTCTCTCAGTGAGAGACCCGTGACAGAATGAACCGCCAAAATAGAACCCAGCAGGCAGCAGTCATGACCACTGACCGTTGGTCGTGCACCTCCAACCCTGTGTGGTGGGAGGCCATCGCCTCCCAGTCACACGCTGGAGGTGGTCCATTTCCGGCCCAGTGCAGTAGACCTCTGCGGGTGTATGCTCAGGAGGTTGAGGCCAGCAGGGCATCTGTCCCCGAGGTGCTGGTGAGTGCCTACCTCATGGCCGGGATGGACAACCCACCATCTTTTTCTGAGCGAGAGGAGTTGGTTTATCAGCCGTTCCCACAGTTGGTAGAACGGCTGCAGCTTCGAGAGCAGCTCGATAAGGGCTGCTCCCCCAGTTGTCAGCCAACCTCCTCTCGTTCTGGGTGGGGGTCCATTCCGGAAGGCCTTGTGGTGGGTGCCTTCACCTTGGGGAGAGCCACACCGTTCTCCTCCTCACCTCCTGTAGCCACTGCATCCACCAGGTCTAGTCGCAAGCGGGCCCAAAAGAAGATCCGGAGGGCGGCTCGAGCCCTGGGGAGTCCTGTGGTCCCGCCGAGTCCTGTGGTCCCGCCGAGTCCTGTGGTCCCGCCGAGTCCTGTGGTCCCGCCGAGTCCTGTGGTCCCGCCGAGTCCTGTGGTCCCGCTGAGTCCTGTGGTCCCGCCGAGTCCTGTGGTCCCGCCGAGTCCTGTGGTCCAGCCGAGTCCGGTGGTGTCAAACCCCA
Organism: Triplophysa bombifrons; assembly: GCA_029783895.1. Taxonomy (NCBI): domain Eukaryota; kingdom Metazoa; phylum Chordata; class Actinopteri; order Cypriniformes; family Nemacheilidae; genus Triplophysa; species Triplophysa bombifrons. Next base: position 24,614,713 of record CM056449.1, read on the forward strand.
AGAATTTTTTGGGGGGGCGCCGTGGGGATGTGACGGTCCGGGCGGCCAGCCCGGCCGCGGATTCTCCCCTTCTACCGGCACCAAGCCCGGTCCAGCAACCGGCACAGTACGCTGCCCAGCCGCCAGAGAGCGCTGCCCAGCCGCTGTCAAGCCCGGTCCAGCAACCTGCACCAAGCCCGGTCCAGCAACCGGCACCAAGCCCGGTCCAGCAACCGGCACCAAGCCCGGTCCAGCAACCGGCACCAAGCCCGGTCCAGCAACCGGCACCAAGCCCGGTCCAGCAACCGGCACCAAGCCCGGTCCAGCAACCGGCACCAAGCCCGGTCCAGCAACCGGCACCAAGCCCGGTCCAGCAACCGGCACCAAGCCCGGTCCAGCAACCGGCACCAAGCCCGGTCCAGCAACCGGCACCAAGCCCGGTCCAGCAACCGGCACAAAGCCCGGTCCAGCAACCGGCACAGTGCGCTGCCCAGCCGCCAGAGAGCGCTGCCCAGCCGCCGTCAAGCCCGGTCCAGCAACCGGCACCAAGCCCGGTCCAGCAACCGGCACCAAGCCCGGTCCAGCAACCGGCACCAAGCCCGTTCCGGCACCGATCACTGCCCAGCCGCCGTCAAGCCCGGCTGCCCTGCCGCCGCCGTCAAGTCCGGTATTCCAGCCGGAATCCTGCCCTGTGTCTTGCCCGGCATTCCAGCCGGCCCTCAAGCCCTTATCCTGCCCGGCATTCCAGCCGGGGCCCAAGTCCAGTCCTACAGTCCTGTCGGGGACAAGAACATTTCCCCCAAGGACTGCCTTTGTCAAGCCCCCTGGGGCTCCGTGCTCCGGCGCGTCCCCCAGGGCTAGGATTCCCCCTCCCAGCCCTGCCCCTTTTGGACTATCTATGTCTTTCTGTTTGCCCCCACCCCCCCTCCCTTGTTTGTTATTTTTGTTAAGCCACCCTAATCCCTTGTTGATTCTTGCTTGTCTGCCCCTGATCTTGTTCACCATGTTTTGTCTAGTCTTGTCTTTGTCTCAGTCTGCCCTGTCCTGTTAGTATCCTTGAGGAGCGTCAGGATGTCGCTCCTTAAGGCGGGGGTTCTGTCATGGTTCTGCCTATCTTGTATGGCTTATTCTTGGTCTTGGGACAGAACCAGGGCAGAATTCCCTGTTTCATGTGGGGAGAGACAATTTTGACCTTTATGGTCTTCCATACTCTCCCCGAGTCTCGTCTGTGTTTCCCGCCATTTCGTGTCATTAGCTTCCCCTTAGTGTTTCATCTGTTTCACCTGTCCCCAATTAATTATCCAGTGTTTGTCTTCCTATAAGAATCCTCTTGTTTCATTGTCTTGTGCGGTTCATTGCTTGTTCATGTACCTGTTTGTGCATTTACCTGTTCATGCCTGTTCAACAGTCCCAGTCATTGTTCCTGTTTTCATCTTGTATAGTAAGTGTCAGTTTAGTGTTTTTTGTATCAAGTGTTTGTTTTCTTAGTTAGGCAGTTAGTCAGTGTTAGTTGTTAAAGTTTATTTATCAAGTCTTGTTTTCCCCCATCGTGGGTTTTTGTTTTGTCCTTTTGTATATTGTTTATTAAATATCTTGTTTACCCTACCACCTTGTCTCGTGCTGCCTGCAACTGGGTTCTCCTGCCTTCTCTCAGTGAGAGACCCGTGACATCAATAGTCCAAGAGTAAGAGCTTAACTAAAGAAATCACTGTCCCCCATAATTGTGATCAAGATCTAATGTTCTTTTTCATGTTTTCTTTCAGTGATTGTGTTTGTTATCAGCAGGTGTTCATCATTAATCATCAATCATCACGATCAACAGGTTAAAATGTCGCCTATTGCAACCAAATAATAGCTGTTTGTTAACAGCACAAAATAAATCTGCAAAAACTCCCGATATAATAAATGAATCAGACTTTACTGAACAATTATGTTTAAATGTTGTTTATAATAAACTCAAAGCAAGTGTGCACTGCGTCTAAACATCCTTTGCACAGTATTTTTCTTTCTTCATATCATGTAGCTTCTCTGTTACAAACTAAAGCCGCTGTGTGAGTGAACAGTGACGTTGGTTCCAGCCAATAGAAAAATACTGAATTTTTGGTGTTATTATTTTAATTCTCATTGGGTGGGCAGCACATACGTTTAGGTGGTCTCATCTCACCCCTGCCCATGTCTGGAGCCGGCTCTGTTAAGACAATGAGTTTGTGTTACGGGTCCCGTGTAGGCAGATTAAAAACCTGAAAATTGTATTACCTGAAATAATAAACAGCGTCTGTTTATTAACATATTTAACAGTTCAGTCATATAATCAGCTCTCTTCCAGTTCATCTATTTCATTCTTAACATATTCGTAAAATAACAAAAATATCCATTGTATCAAATATACACTTTTCTTATTAACGTGAATAAAATATATACACATTTGAGGCCTTTTACCTGAAGTGATTTAACTGAAAAACATAAGTTAACTTACGGATGTTTCTATTAACGGTCAACATTTACCCACTCTGACATCACATTTTCAAAACAGTTAACACACAGGATAAAACTGAAGCCCAATGGCCAAAATGACACATTTTGTTAGCAAAATGCTCTAAAACTCACAAAACATTAAAAACATGTAACATAAGTAAATATTTTCATCAAACACCACAACTTGTGGTCAAAAGAATGTACTCTTTCAATAAATCATTACACGATGGACAACAAAATACAGCCATCAATATGAAACTTGATACTTTATATATGATACTTTACAAACTCAAAAGGATACTGGAAAAAAAAAGCTATATATATTTACATTTACATTTAGTCATTTAGCAGACGCTTTTATCCAAAGCGACTTACATGTGGGGTAGGCAATGGAAGCAATTGGGACAGCATAAGTACAACAAAAGCATAAGTGCAATCAAAAAGAAGACTGGTCTCATATAACCTAACACAGTATACGGAACCATTCATTCATTCATTCATTCATTTTTTTCTTTATTTCTTTGAAGAGTATAGAAGAAAATAGAGTCAGAACAGATCAGTCAGATGTTAACGGAAGAGATGCGTTTTCAGACGTTTCTTAAAGATGGCTACAGAATCTGCAGATCTTGTAGCAGCAGGTAGCTCATTCCACATAGGTGGAACAGATCCGGAGAAGGTGCGCGAGAGAGATTTTTTACCTTTTTGGGATGGTACCACAAGACACTGTTCGTTTGCAGAGCGAAGGCATCTGGCGGGTACATATGTCTGCAGTAGCGAGTGAAGATAAGGTGGTGCAGAACCAGTGGTGGTCTTGTAGGTCATGGGCAGAGTCTTGAATTTGATTCGAGCAACTATAGGGAGCCAATGTAGCTTAATGAATAGAGGAGTGACGTGTGCTCTCTTCGGTTCATTAAAGATAACTCTTGCTGGAGCATTCTGGATCATCTGAAGAGGTTTGGTTGTGAAAGCTGGAAGTCCACCCAGTAGCACATTGCAGTAGTCCAGTCTGGACAGGACCAGAGCCTGTACTAGGACTTGCGTAGCATGCTCTGATAGGAAGGGTCTAATTTTCTATATATATATACTGTATATATATTTTATCTTTCACATTTAGTTGTGAACAGGTTCTCATCAACATCGCTGTCACAGGCAGAGCAACGACACATTCACGAGAAGTGGAGTTTTAGCCCCGGAGGGTAATTTTATTAGAGTTCTCGTAGAGAACAAAGGTTAAGCGTCAATCAGGTCTGTTCCCTTTAAGGCATGAGTTAGACATCCGGCTTCGAGGGACTTGCTGCTTCCGGGTTGGATAGCCATGGTTTCCTCCAGCTACTGCTACTCATGTACTACAATGTAAATGTAAATATTACTTGTCTTTCTTTCATAGGTCCAAGCAGAATGTGTACCATCTCCTCTTCAGACCAGCGAGGGTGAAAGTGTGGAAGAACAACCTCTGCAAAGCTCTCTCTGTACGTTTCCAGATTCCTCCTAAATAGTTGTAAACATTTTTATGTACTACCCTTAAAAAGAAATTCCTAGATTTTTAGAATCAGTAAGAATTTTTAGATTCCAGTATCGAAGGGCACATCGAATTAGTCATTAATAATTGTGTATTGTGTTAAATACAGCATGAAAATAGCTATAAATGTGTGACTGAGCATCCACATTGTGATGCACATACAATATAAAAAACACACATGTTAAAAGTTTAACGTAACAAGTCAAATGGAACTTTATCACTGATTACATTTTCTTCAGGGGCATCTGACAGACGCATTTGACGAGGATGGATTTGTCAGAATAAAAGTCCCAGAGAAACCAGTCTACTTCTTCATTGATCGTAGTGAGTGGGAGAAAAATAAAAAAAATTAGAGGAAAAAGAGTATTCAAAGGATTGCAGTGGACAAACATAATTTCACAAGGCTTGAGAACGGTACATCCCTACTGTTCTATTGCATTTAAAAGGCACAGACTGAAGGCTTTGGGATCTACACAAGGAAGCCCTGAATTCTGGTGCCTTGGTTATTGCCGGTTTGATGATTGCCAGTCACTCTGACTGTAACTGTAGATAGTGTGGACCTAAAGGCAACTGTGGAGTTTCAGGTCGGGGAGAGCATTCATAACCGCATGGAATTAAAAAGAAGACCCATCTGAGCACAAGGGAGAGAAGAAATTGGCGTCTAATTCCAAAAAATAATCTATGCCCACCACTAGTAAATACATTTCATTTTAAATAATAGATTAAATAAATTCCTTTGGTTAATAGCCGTGGAATAAACTTTTAAATAATCTGGTGGTGTTATGCGCACCCCGCATTCAAAGTGCGGTAAATTTCTCACAGACTTGCACCTTCAATCGTGCTTTATCCCTTATATAGTTAACGTACATTATATCAAAAGCCTTTATCTCGACTAGAAATCACATTGATTTGACACTACATTTACATTGTCTCGGGTGACAGTCCTCCGGTCTCTGAGCAGAGTGGAATCATATGTTTTCTTTTGAGATGCTGCAGCATGGACGACGTGCTGTTGTGGAATGCTAGCTCGATCCTGCTATCGACACACATCCTGTGTTCTCTTTAGTTTTCAACTTGAAATGATTCCAAACTTGGGACAGTTTCTGTCGTTTTTTCCTGTTTGATTCTTCGCCACTGTTAACGTTCGCTTCCATTTTGTATGCGACTTCAAATGAAAACTCCACCTATACATGCGTCTTCCTCTTTGTGCATAACGTATGCGCAATCCGTCCAAAAATAATAATAATGCAAAAAACGTGGCCTGGGCTTTGAAATTTTATAGACGCTTTGAGGCAGAGCAATGTTAATCGAGTATTTTTTAATCGAGTAACTCGAGTTACTCGAAGAATCGTTGCAGACATATAAATTACAGACAGCTTGTTGCACAAACACAAAGGGGTTTTATAATCATTAGTATGTGTCAGAGTGCAATATCTTGTATTTATTATTGAACCAAAGGCAATAGTACTGTATAAAAATCAAAATGTGATTATAGGGTAATGCATGCCTTTACCTGGACAAAATCATGAAGCCTTTATGCAGTATGTGAAGGCCACAGAAATAGCAAATATATGAACAACAGGTTTCACAAACACAATTACAAGATTGCTGTTTTTCTAAAAAAAAAGGTAGTTGTAAAATAAATTACACCGTAAATTAACCAAGCTTAGCAGGGGAGAAGGTAAATGGGAGTTTTGAACAAAGGGAGAGTAGTTTTACAGCTGCAATGATTAAACCAGATGATTGTATTAACTCATGGCTGGAGATATAAATGAAACCATGAGAATCAAAAATCAATTACATAGATTAGGAGAGATTGAGATTAACGGAAATTATTGGACTCTTGACAAAGTATACCTAATGTTAATGTAAAAGTACTAGATACAAAAAACCTTTAACGGGTAATTCAATCAAAACTAAAGGTAATTTCATAATTGACTTACTTTGTCATTTTAAACCTTAAACTTTTTTTCTTCTGCAGAACCAAAAACAGATATTTTGAAGAACATTTGCTATTAAAATAATTCAATGGAGTGGACAAATACAAAACATGTCTTAAGTAGTTAGTTTTCAAAGACAATTAGGGTGAATCAAAAACATTTGGTGTTTAATTTGTGGGGTCAAATTTAAAGTATGCATTTAGTATTAATATAAATATACATAAATAACAATTACAAGCATGCTAAATATAATTTAAAATATTTATACATTTGAATGCCATATTTGCTGCACCACATTAAAATATGTTAAGTTTATATCGGTTTAATTGTTTACATATTTTTTAGTGCCCCCCATTCACACTGGGTGAGTTTTTTGTTTCCTTTCACATTTCATTGTCATTTCACATTTTAGTCTCATTTTTTAGTCTGTGCTGGTGTAGTAAAGGCTGAATATGAAGGATAAATTAATGAAATTAAATAAGTTAACTTGTATTTTGAAGATATTTATAATTTCATTGAAATTGTACCTTTCCACTCTAGATCCAATGTGACCGTTGTGACAGGTGGTTCCATGAACAGTGTCTGGGATTTAAAAAAAGAATTGAAACGAGCCAGAGAACGCAGCTGGAATTGCAATATATGCTCTTTGAATGTCTATGAAACCAATAACATTGTCATTAAACTGTCTGAATGTATAATGAGCGACGAGAAGAGATTGTGTACGTGAATTCTAAAAGCAGCATACTGTATATAGGACATTTGGGGGGGTTATTTAAAAACGTATCCTGATATTGTTTGAATGTCAATCTGAGATGGTGTACTATGATTCTTAGGTGAAATCAATTTCAAGAAACAGGTAGTTTATTTTTATTTTTCATCTGAAGATAGAGAAAAACAATCTATATAGTATATTGAGGGGACTTTTTTTTTAAACTCCACATCAGAAAGTCCTGATATTGTTTGAGTGCCAATCTGAGGTAGTGTACTATGATTTTGAGGTGAAATCACTTTCAAGAAACAAGTAGTTTATTTTTAATCCCTATCTGAACATAGAGAAAAAACAGTCTATATAGGATATTGAGGGGAATTTCATTAAAAAACTCCACATCAGAAAGTCCCGATATTGTTTGAGTGCCAATCTGAGATGGTGTACTATGATTATGAGGTGAAATCATTTTCAAGAAAAAGGTCATTTATTTTTATTTTTTATCTGAACATAGAGAAAAAACAATCTATATAGGATTTTAAGGGGACTTTTATTAAAAAAACTATACATCAGAAAGTCCTGATATTGTTTGAGTGCCGATCTGAGATGGTGTTCTATGATTCTGAGGTGAAATCACTTTCTAGAAACAGGTAGTTTATTTTTAATTTTTTATCTGAGCATAGAGAAAAAACAATCTATATAGGATTTTTAGGGGACTTTATTGAAAAACATCACATCAAACAGTCCTGATAATGTGTATGAAAAGTTACCTATTTATCAGTTGTGGTCAACCATAATCGAATTGTGACCTCTGCATTTAACCCATCGTTTAAATAGTGAACACACACACTGCAAGTCGTGAACACAGACACCCAGAGCAGTGGGCAGCCATGACATTTTGTTTATGAGTGTTCTCTTTATCCACAAGGCAACAACTGGCCCACTAGGTCAAAACCAACCATCAGAATGCCTTAGCAACAGCCTGGCAACCACCCAGAACGCCACACAAACTGCATAGCAACACTCTTATAACCACCAAAATACCTTATCAACGGCCTAGAAATCACCTAGAACATTATAGAAACTGCATAGCAACTCTTTAACGTCGTCTCTCATTGCCCTAGCAGCCGTTATAACACTTACAAAAAAAGAGTGCGAAACCGCTTTTATTTTGAAATTTGTCGTCCCGCGCTGCTATCGCAATCTTTCATATATGCGCGCACAGAAAACCATTGTGAGGGCTGGCTTGACCGCAGTGTGGTGACGGGATGTTTCTCGAATAAGAGACTTCAAAAGGTAGTGAATGGTTGTTTTTATTGTAGTCATATACATTTCCTGGGAATGACTGTTTTATGTGTTACCTGGTATTAACAGTTTGTATTGTTTTAACAGAACCAGATGTTCGTTTTGTTTCCCACTGTTTTTCCCAGTACCCGGATTTTACATATTCTGTTTTCCCCAAAATAACAGTTTAAGTCGGTTCTGTAGTATCTCCTGTATGTTCTTTTCAAACACTTAGTTCTGTTATTTGTTTGGGGCTGTAGCCGCCATTAATTGGTTAATCGCTCCCTTGGCCGCAAGGGGGGTGTTGAACTGCAGTGAAAACACATATTGTGGCTTGATTTGTGATGATTTGGGTGATAGATGTTCTGTGATATTTGAGGATCGGTTTGCACGTGCCAAGGGTGGTTGTTTCATCGAGTTACCAATCTCGTTCGATCTGGCTGTGTTCACTGGCTACAGCCTATTCATTATTTTGTTTGTTTTTTTTTTTTTTCTTGTTTCATTATTTCATGTATTAAACGTATGATATGTGTATTGCCACCTAAGACTGGCGTCAGTTTTTTTTAATAAATTGAAGTTGTGTAGCTGCCAAAGCCAAAGTCCTAGTGTTTATTCCAGTGACAACCTTGAGCGGTTGTATTGCCTGGATTGGTATATAGGGTGAATGTGTACCTTATCACATAAGCACTGTAGAATAATTGTCTGCTGGCAAGTTTAGACATCAACACTCATAATACTAACCTCAAAACTCGTGACAATCATCAAACAAACTTAGACATCATGCAGGATTTTAATGCACACCTTCTAACCAATCAGGACAGAGAACAGCAAGTGTTCATCATTAATGATTCAGTCGTCACTTCATTATCTCATTCACTCAAACACTTTATACACTCTGTAGTGTGCACTAATACGCACACTGAGCAGTGTTAATTTACTCTGTAACTCAGTCAAAGCATCAAGCTGACTCTTTACAGATGATTTAAATGAGTCAAGTTCAGTGAACAAGTCTTTTTTCGGTTTAGTTCCTCATTTTCATTTACACAGTTCTTCATTCAATAATATCGGGGCCGCATTCATTTTTCTACACACTATCAAACATCAGTGAGTGGATCAGATCTGAGCTGAAGACTCAGATGTGTTTTGAGCCACAACTACACTAATAATGCTATTACTTACTGGTTATTAACAACTTTCAATTTCAGCACAGATAGATCGATTCACTTCATTTTGTGTTGTTGTAGCTGCTTTTTGAACTCTTAAGGATTTGCATTTGAACAATTGAAGAGCTCTTTTCCAAAACGCATTAAACGCCAAATTAAAAATAAATGGGTTTGTCACGCCATTTTGCTGTGTACTAAACCTATTCACTGCTCCATCAATGTTTCATGCCAAATTGCTATATTTCCTTGTTTAAAATGTTCTGCAAGATGCAGTTTCTTTCCAAAACGCCTTAAGTGCCGAACCTGTTTTTAGCCTAATAGCGATATGTCCTCTCGACCAATCAGAATTCGCTCGTTAGTGGTATTTGTATGAGTGTTATTTTTAAATTTGTTGTATGTGGTGGAAAATATTGAATAATGAAATTGAAAATCTTTATTTTATTTTATTATTTAGTTTGTTACTATTTATTTTATTTGGCATCTATTTGATTTATATTAATTCACAGTATGAGTCCCTGATGTCATATGTTGTATGTTCTCTTGTTTGTTTGTTTTTAAAAAGAAATCCCTTTTCCATCTACAGACAGTGTCTGGAGAACAGATAGACATTAATAGTTCCCTAATAAAATGATTATTCTCATTATACCTTTTCACACAGCTCACAGGATTGTATTTCATCATGGTACACAGAAAGGTAAATAAACATATGTGACCCTGGATCACAAAACCAGTCTTAAGTAGCAGAGGAACATTTTTAGTTAAAGCCAAAAAATAATTAGTTAAATTTTGTATGGGTCAAAATTACAGATTTTTCTTTCATGCCAAAAATCATTAGGATATTAAGTAAAGTTCATGTTCCATGAAGATATTTGGTAAATGTCCTATTCTAAATATATCAAAACTTTATTTTTGTGAGTGGATGACCAGTAACAGTGCCTCTTATAAACAACTTCAAAGGCAATATCCAAAATATTTTGATTCCTTTGTAACCTCAGATTCCAGAGATTTAAAGGGTTACATCTCCACCAGATATCATCAAATCCTAGCAAGCCAAACATCAATAGAAAGCTTAATTATTCAGCTTTCAAATGATGTAAAAATATCTATTTGAAAAATTGACCCATAAGACTGGTTTAGTTGTCAAGGGTCACATATATGCAATATTCTTTTTTTAATAATATTCATGACCTTCTCACAGTAATTCAAGACATTCACGCTTTTACATCCGTTGCTTACTTATTGTTTTTTGTTTTTGTTGGGCTGGCTCCATCTCCCTTTTCTTGCATCTTTCCATTTCTCCCCCAGAAACCAACACTAGACAACAAAAATAACAGGAAACAAGACAACCGTCAATGCTAAATACTCTCTACAAAAATCACTTGTCAATTGAATTCTCCCATTTACAAAATTTCTTTCCTACTTATTACTGTATGTGCATTGTTTACCTGGTGCCTCTCTGATGACAGATGAGATGTCTTCCTGAGCAAGAATCAATATTTTCTCTGCTTTGTCTAATCTTTACAGGAGCTGCACCTCTGTTAAAGCAGTTTAATATATTTATGCTGACCGGTTTATGTGTGAGCTTCACTCCAGAAAATATAAACTGTAAAAACAGTGAACCACCATCACAGAATTTTGACAGGTTATAAAGCAGTGGACAAACCTAGGTCAGTTGATTTCCTTCGTCCATAATGCAAAAGGGCATCAGTCAGCAGATCAAGGCGGTGAGATGGAGTCATCTCCCTTTTGACTCCTTTGGTGGAAAGACCACAGTCTTTCTATTCCTTCCCCGTCTCTGAGCCCAAACCCATTGAGCCGTCTGGTGCTGTACTTGATCTGTGATTAAAGCAATTGGTAGAATATCACATACACCGACACTGAGCATGACCCTACTACAGTGAAATCTGCTTATAGTGATCATGGTTACAGTGATCTATCACATGGATCAAAATGTTTATTGGGACAGAATCATTCCTATAGAAATTGAGTGTAAACTATTTGTTTATAGCAATCAGTTAGTCCTCTTACCGTGTTCCTATTGTGTGTGTATATCCGTGTGCTGTATGCAGTTGTGTGACATGTAATGTTCTCCTCTACTCACACTACTGTGGTCTAGTGAGTTATTTTCCCTCCTGTTCCTGCACTGCTGGTGTTTTGGGACTTTTATGGTGCATAAAAAGCGAAGCTGTTCATTTAACTTCTTCATAATCATTTAATAATTTTACAAATCAGACAAAAATAAAAAGCTTATAGTGATTCATTTGACCAGGCAGATGGGAGATAAGCAGTTTCAACTGTATGGTCCTAAACTGTGCTTCTCTGAAACAAGTTTAGACAAACACCAGGTGGGAAAATGTTAGATTAAAGATTACTTTTAGGCATTTCTACTTAATTTCAGCTATGCAGTGGATAGACAGGAAAATGTAGGCCAGCCACAGAGTGAATGATGTGTGACACAGGTGCTGATGTCTCTATAAAATCAATGAATTACATGGCAGGGCAATTTGTGTCCATAAACGTGAAATGCTGGTAGAGCCAAGCAGATGTTGTCTGGTATGCCTTCCCCTGATTTCTGATTGAACATGGTTTTGAGTTAACATGTCATGGTCTCAAATAATAATTAAGTTTAACACAGAAAAATTGTAATTACATGCACATGTGAGGCAACCACACACGCAATGTCATAGACTACTCGCAGATGTATCTTCTTGTTCTCACATCTTCCAAGTAGCTCATTGATGACATAGAGGGGATAGGCTAATCTATTTCAATAGAAAAATGTGAATGATGACACTTTCCGCTAAGGAAAAGTGAAAACTAAATATACACATAATCTCCAGCATCAAATTCAGTACCTACATACTCAATAGGGGCACTCAAAATGATCCAAACCCTTTTTCTTAGATAAGTGAAGACTATAGAATAGTTCAAATTTTGTAATATTTTGGAATCCTCCATATACATTCCATGAGGTTCATATTTGGTGACATATAAAATTAAAATATGGCTAATGCTAGGGTCAAGCTATTCAATTTTTTTTTTCAATAGGTAGAATAAAACAGGAGAATTATCACTACTGTGGCATAGACTTGCCGTTCTCCTTGGCTCATGTTGACAAACATTAGGGGCATTTCATGACGAAGGAGGCTCCAAACACTCTTGTAACATCAAGTTTTTTAGCTTGTTGTGGTGATCTCAGCACGTTGCCAGCCTTGAAGTTACTTTAGTCCTAAAGATTAAAGGAAAACAGAGATTTATTAGAGGAATAATGGTCTTTTTTATTCTAATATTTCACAGATTATTCTACAACTATGTCTAACCTCGTGAGACTTTTTAGCTGTCAAGATGTGACAGCAGGTATTCCTCTACATCCTTTTCACTAACAAACATGTGGGTTCCATGTAATGGCTCAACCGCACTTGTCCCTGAGCTTTGCTTCCTCACAAGGCCAAAGTTGGCATCCAATGTCACTATCACATCTCCATCCGCCTGGAAGATAAACTCTTACAGTAATCCTGGTTTTGTATATGCACCAGGTTGACACACTTATACTATTACTATTACTATTCTATTATAATTCTTTATACAAAATTTAACAAATTTTGCAGATATCAATTCAATGCCATCAGGTCATGGAGAATGCAATTATGGTTAATCAAACAAGTACCACGCTGGAGCTAGAACCAACCTTTGGACATGCTGGACATGTGGTCCCATCACCTAATTGTGGGCAAACATCTACCAAACTTATTTTTCGGAAATGGTGATGCCTAAAATGAGATTTTGGTTCACTAAGAAGTTGTAATTTTATAGAAAAATAGCAAGAATATGTTTGCAAGCAACTGTAAATCCAAGATGGTTTGTTTATATGGACTCATCAATATTCC